>CM068373.1:302386704-303064204 GCA_034769895.1 Magicicada septendecula | reverse complement strand
AATGGTAATTGTTAAAAATAAAATAATTTTGTTGCCAGGCAATAAAATTAAAATTTTTTAATTTTAATGTAATATAATATTTTTCATTTAATACGGCAATAAAAAGGCAGGTAAGACACAAACACACAATTCACGTTATTTCTGGCCTCACTCATGTTTATTTTCTTACGTTTGCACGCTTTTTAAATGGAAAGTGCCGAAACCCACACCAACATAACGCGTGCAAGCCGAAAAAATGGACATCAATTTGCTTACTGGCGAAGCTAGTAGTTAATGAATGGGTAGGCAAAAATCTTATCTTAAATTTTTTTTAAGGAATCACTAAAAGGACGGTGGGTCAAATCGGACGCTGAGGTAGAGTTGCTGTAACCGAATGGTTCCACAAACAGCCGTAAGAATTTTACTAGCAGGGAATCTACAGGTTAGCGCAACAGTGGAACTCATGTCTTAATGTTATTGGAGACTTCTTTTAAAATCGTTGAATAAAAAATGCTTTACAGCTCTATACGTGTGTCTATTGAACAATCCTTGTATTAGTCATACACAATAATACGACTGATTGAACTTCAAATTTTTAAACTTGGTTAGTTTCTATATATATGTTTAATGTTACAAATAATTCAAATAACAATCTTGATCATCTGTTAGTTCAGCGGAATAACAGTGACACTTTTAATAACCGCATAAAATAAACACTTAGAAACAACACAGGCGCTTTAACTTAACTGTTTGGACCACAGAAGTGAGGCATGCCTCAACGCTCTATGTGTACAGTGCGGGACAATCCCCCCTCCCTACACTTCCCTATCACACCACTACATTGCTTACATACGATGTATACAAAAAACGCTGAGGCAAGTTCAGGTTGCCTCATTCGCTTTAAACGAACTATGCCGAATCTCACCTGTCACCATCTAGTGGTCGCTCAATAAAGCACGTTTTGGTTTAATAAATTTGACAGTCGCAGTAACAATGTATAATCTTTACGTTATGTAGTTCATACGTATTTATAATTTTTATTCTACAGAATTTTTTAGGGTAGGCATTGCCTCAATTGCCTCCATGTAACTTCGCCACTGATATATATGTGTACAACGTTATCGGCAACAAAGAAGTAGTTTTTGTTAAAATTCCTTCCCGGGATATTTGGCCGTAGTCCAATGTTTTCTACCAAACCAGACACTTCGGCAATGCCATCGACTTCCATCATCAGTGAAAATCGAGTGCGATAACGTGAGGTGGTATACGTTAGTGACCACAGTACTGTGGTTAAGGCTGAAGCAGTAAGTAGAAAGAAGTAGTTTCTATGGTAATATTTCATTTCGAAAATGATTTTAAATATAAATCTTAGAATATGGAAGTCATGTATGGTTCTCCATACCGATATTTTCATTTTAGTGTATATCATGTATGAGTGAAAATATATCGTTCGTGGCAGGCAAGCATATCTCAATTATGTAATGTTTACGTTGTAGCGGGTCAATTTTGGGTCTTTTTATTTTTTTTTTTACAGTATGGGGCATTGGTATTTTTACTCGTTTCGTTTTGTGCGGGAGTTTTATAAAACATTGTGAAATTTCATCTTACGACAACGATTCATTTCATTATAACAGAACGGTGTTGAGAAACAGTGGTGTAACAAAGGCGAGACGCATTTACTGTACTGTGTCATGCGGCAAAGGAATTCGCGCCCCCTTCGAAATTCTTAGAACTCTGTACTTGTGTGGCGATGCACGCACGCCAATACGCAACCACGCGCCTGAGGGACGCGATCAGTATGAAAAACAAGATGGCTAAAGTGCGAAAGTATACATCGTTCCTTTAGTTTCACTCAGGAAGTGCTGCTTAAGTCCGGCCTACTTTAATGACGTCAGCCAACGCCTAGCTGAGATCATATGCTGTATTAGCTCCAAAAACTACATGCATAGCTTGTAACGAAGCTTCGACGACGAAGATCAAGGCAGTGCTTTCCGTTGAAAGTCTGAGACCACCTGAGAAGTACCTGTTACGTTACCGTTCCCAGTCTACCAGTTGAATCCACCGGCGCCGGTACGATCAAAGTAGGCTAGTCATAAAAGTTTTAATTTATCAGTACAAAAGTGGTAATTACACCAAATTGTTATGTGACCGCGGTCAATCCAACTAGGGGACCGTAATCAAGAGTTTTTTTTCTTCTTTCGGAACATAAAGACAGGGTAACCGGACAATGAGTGTGTGCGGCGACCGCGTGGCCGGCGTTTGGGGTCTGCGATTTCTATTATAAAATGATAAGGGGCTTATAATTTGCAGTGTGAATGCGAGTGTGGGCAAAGCTGGGCTGTTTGTGTCTGTTGTTGTAATTGTGTTTTGTGTGATTAGGAGATACATAAGGTAAGCCATAGTTGTAAGTTTTATTACGAGAAAAATGCAAAAAACAGGATAACATTTGTTTCTATATGTAAATTTAAATGACTTGATCAAAATTAAAATCTCAATTCTCTCCATACAAATGTGTTGTGCAAATTATTCACACAACCTTAAGCAATTAAGCCTGTATCCTGTAGTACGTATGACGCAACCCTGAAGCCAAGTGATGGTAAGTAGAAGTTTATTAACGTTTATTTTATATTATTATTATGTCATTTAATAATGGACATAACAGTGGCGCCACGAACCGGAACGAATTTAATAATATAAATTCCATACCTACAAATAGGATACAAGCGTGATTTAGAGGTTGAGTGAAAATACGCAAAAGGTACTTATGTAAAGTTACACAAAATAAGTAAAGAATATTTGTTCACATAAGAAACAGAGTAAATATCTAAAAATAATAATAATGGAAAATACAGCAGAGAACGGAGTCGATTTGTCCGACTCGACTGTGATAAGTGAAATAGCTGAATTAAATAAATCAGCTGTTATGAATAGTTTTGAATTACATTCAACGCCGAATGTAGGTCAAGGCGACAAAACTCTGAACACAAGTAGTATAAATGAGTCAAATAATACAGATGATTCGGGGATCCAAACGACCCCAAAATCAAATAGAGAAAATAAAAGTAATAATAACGAAATCAGTTTCACTGACGATAAAACAGAAAGTCAGTTAACGCCAGTCCAAAGTAAAAAATCTGATACAGATGAGATGTTAACACGATTATATAACATGATAAATGCTAGAATTGATATTAGTGACAATAAAATGAATGATAAATTTGATAGACAAAGTAGAGATATTAATGAGTTGAAATATGAGATTCAAGAAGTTAATAGACATTGTGAAAGTACGAAAGTAGAGTTTACTGATAAAATCAACCAAGTAGAGACCAAGTTAGATGATTCAATACAAAAGATCGATGTTAAATTTAATGAAGTCGATAATCAGATAAGTAGAGTTGAGAAGCAAATCAATGAGAATAATAAAAAATTAATTAATTCAATGAATGAGTATAACGATGACATAGAATCTAAAATTAATAAATTTAATACTGAAACTGAATGTAAGCTGAGTAGTGTAGAAATGACAGTTGAAAAAATTAGTCAAAATATTGATGAACACCAAAATAAGATAGACTCGAAAATAAATGAAATTGAAAGTAATTATAAGACAGAAATACAAGCAGTAAATGAATCTATTGAAGTAATATCAAAAAATAATGTACAGTCTGAATATAGTAATGGCAAAAAATTATATTCACTTGAACAAAACATTAGTAGTATGAGAGACGAATTAAGTTTAGTCAAAAATCAAAATGTAAGCAATGTTACTGAACGCATATTTATGACACGAGACACAAATAATGAAATAGAATTAGAAACTTTTAGTAGTGAAAATAGGAGAGTGCATCCAATGCAATTTTTGAATAGAGTACGGGAATTTGACAAATTTAATGGTAGTAGTTGGGAGGTTAAACTTATAAAAATGTTGAAATGTTTTAAAGGCAATTCAGAGATATGGGCGGAGACACATCGAAACGAATGGGAGAGGTATGAAGATTTTGAAAAAGCCTTTCGGAATAAATACTGGTCGGAGGAGGAGCAGGAGATACTACGAAGCCAAATAATGGGAACCGGGAGCTTTGGAAGAAACAACCGTAATATTACAGTTTATACGATGAAGCTATACAACGAAGCGAAGTATTTAGAACCACCGCTGCCATTCCAGTCGTTTGTACGCCACATCAGTAAGCACCTACCGAGGGAAGTGCAGATCACGTTAATGACCAGAGAGGTAAGCGATATAAATCAGTTAGAAAAAATATTGGATGTTTTTCAGAATATTAAGGACCAGGAAGACAGCAGACGCATACAACAACTTAATATGCAAAATGGAGGTAATTATACACCAAGAGGAGGACCAAACGGGGGAACCACACACAATGGTCGAGAACAGGACAGACGATACCCGATGTGGAAATGTGACGGATGTCTGGTGGAAAATTATGCTGACCGTAATTTTTGTTATAGATGTAGAAGGGCAAGGCCCGGACAGCAGCAGAGGACACCACAGAGATTCAACAACCCACAGCAGAGGAACGGTGACCGACGAGCAGAGAATCTGAGAAACGAAGGAGGAAATCAGCATATGGGTAGAGTGTATACACCCCGTAATGCAGACGAAAGGACGGGAAACTAAGGAGGACAATGGATGAGGAGGCCCGGCCATTGTCGAGGAATAATCACGGGGTCCACGAAAATAAATACAGGAATAACACGATCCACACGGACTTGGCTACGGAATTGATGGAAGAAGAGGAGGCGGAAACGAGGAGACAAGAGGCGTGTTTGACTGAGGTAAAACTGGAGATAGAAGGTAAGTCAGTCTTGACACTTATAGATACAGGTAGTGAAATATCGGTAATAGCAGAACATGTATTGAATAAATTGAAAGAAACTAACAAACATATTCCGTCTTTGCCAGTAGCGGGGGTAACAATTGTAGGCATTACGGGTGTTAGAAGTAAACGGGTCACAACACAAGTCCAGTTGAACATGTTAATAAATGGGGAAAGCTATGAGAATACATTTCTAGTTGTAAGGGGTTTAAATTTAAAAGTGATTTTGGGTAATGATTTTTTAATAAGAAATAATGCGGTCATTAATTTTAGAAAAAGAATTTTAGAATTGAGTAATGAAAATAAACAAATAACGGTTAATTTTGAACGGGTTTTAGACACAGTAAAGATTTCGGGTATAAGGGTTATACCAGATAAGACCATAAATAGGGATATGGAATTTAGTATACATGTGTGTAGAGAGAGTGTGAGTGGAGAGAGAATATGGGCGGATAGAGAGGCTAAATTTTGCGGGGAAGGTGGCGTAATAGGTAGTCCTCAGCGTAAAGCGCTGTGGCGGGTAGTCGAGGATTATAGGGGAGTGTTTGCCGGGGAACCAGGAAGGGCAAAAGGTTATGAATGCGAGTTAAAGGTGAGGGAGCATGCACCATATGTACAACGTAGTTATCCGGTACCATATTCGAAACGGGAGGCCGTACAATTAGAATTAGATAGGATGTTAGCAGGGGATATTATAGAAAGGTCGGTATCAACTTATTCCAACCCTTTAGTAGTAGTGATCAAAAAAGATGGGAGAGTGAGGTTATGTCTAGATGCCCGCAAAATCAATCAAATAATTATTCCAGACCGGGAGTCACCTGAAGCGATAGAAGAGATTTTTCAGAAATTCAGCGGTGTGAAATATATGACTTCTTTAGACCTGACTGCCGGGTATTGGCAAGTCCCGTTGGCAATAAATAGTAGGAAGTATACCGCGTTCTTGTTCAACGGAAAAAATTATCAATTTAAGCGTTTGCCGTTTGGTTTGAACACCAGTGTAGCCAGCTTTATTAAGTGTCTTGATGAGATTTTGCAACCCCATAACTTAGACTTTTTAACCATATATGTGGATGACATACTAATCGCTTCTAGAACGTTTGAGGAGCATGTCGAACATTTAGAGTATGTATTGGAGAAGTGACACCAGGGAGGTTTGACGGTGAATTGGGACAAATCAAAATTTTTGCAAACTGAGATACATTTTTTAGGTTTCATAATAACACCTACAGGAATACGTGCCAATCCGGATAAAGTAGAATCCATCCTGACGTTCCCGGAGCCTAAAAATATAAAACAATTGCAAAGTTTTCTTGGTCTCTGTAATTTTTACAGGAAGTTCCAGCGGAACTACGCACAGACGACGGCCCGACTCAGCGCAGTGCTGCAAAAGAACAAACAATAGAGAAGGTGGCGATTTGAGTTCAATGATAAGTTGGGGTTTAGAGTGTTTTGGGATTAGTAGATATTTTGATAGAGATGGGTGTCATGGTAGTTGAAGTTGTCAGTTGTTAGTCAGGGGAGGAAGATTACATATGTATACAGATCTAGTAGTACAGTCAATGAGATAAATAATTTACATCACCCACAGTAAAGTAGAGTGAGATTGTTAAATGAAGAGTAAGATTGTTAAGCAAAAAGAGAGATTTATAATAAAGAGATAAAATTTTTTTATTTTTTAAACCAGTGACAGAATTTTGAGAGAATTTGATAATGTAGAGACATATGGTTTATGCTTATTATTTATAATAATATTTTGTTAGTTTTAAATATTTTATTTTATTATGTTTTGTGTTTCAAATTAGGTTGTTACAAATGTTAAATGTATTTTCAGATAGAAATCATACATGACATGTAGGTCAAGGGCCTTGGACTTGACCTACTTTCGATCAGCTGATGAGTTCATACACCTACTAAGCTTGTATAGTAGGAAGTCAATTTTATTTGTTTGTTTAATCAATTCAAAACAATTTTCAAATAATGTTTAAATATGAAGGAAACCTTTAAATAAATTAAAATTTTTTTTGAATTTTAAACTTTTTGGAAATTTTAATTTTGAAAAAAAAAAAAAAAATCTGGATTTTTCGCCTGCCAGCGAATGAATATTTTAGGTAATGATTATTTTATTATGTGTGTATTTACCATGTTTAGTTTATTGATTTATTTTATATTGCATGGTATTGTTAGACTATAAGTGGTTCATATGTTAGAGTAAGGATATGTTTTGATTAGAAGAAATGTAACGTAAGTCATTTTAAAGAAAACAGAAAACCAGGAAGAGAATTTTTGAGTATATTATTTTGAATTTTGAATTTTTTTAAATTTTTCATAAGTTTTAAAAGAATTTTTTAATTTTACAATGTGTTATGTCAACATGTAATATGAGAGTGTGTGAGCCCAGTATCTGCTAAAGGCAGCCCAGCTTGCATAAAAGGGGAACCATATCGGCTGAGGATCTGGCATAATCTGAGCCAGGGATTGAGGATTTTTGGGGGTAGCATGTTAGAAGGTGAGGTGGGCTGTGGTACGAGTCTGTTCGATTTCTCGGTGTTGGGATCTCTTACGGAGAAGTCCAGTGATCTCGTTCAGATGAGTCCATGGTCACCAAGCCAAGGGGGTCGTGTACCCATGTAGATTAAGAACAAGGGGGTTGTTGCAGGGCTGCAAACTGGTTTTGAGGTCTAAATTACTGATTTTACTGACTAAAATCACTGAAATACTGACTTCTTACTGACCTAAGATAAAATAACTGACCTTAATTACTGACCTCCATCGACCATATTAATATTAATTTACAAGTAATTAGAGACAGTTTAAAACATATTTTTTATAATTGGCCACCCTTCTCCCCACTGAGCAGCTGTAAACAAAATCTAACATACAACGGCATAATTTTAGTTTGAGACTTATTAAAAAACATTAAAAACTAAACATTGTTCAAGTAAAATCAGAAGGCACATTGTTAACTGGTTTACAGCTACTCAGGCCAATTTCCCTTGCCACCATTATAAGTTAATTTTGTATATTTATTTTATTGACATATTATTCAGTGCTTAACTTACATCTTATCTATATATAAAAGAGAAATACCACTGACTCACTGATTCATCATGAAATCTCCGAAACTATAACACCTAGAAACTTGAAATTTGGCATGTAGGTT
Organism: Magicicada septendecula; assembly: GCA_034769895.1. NCBI lineage: Eukaryota > Metazoa > Arthropoda > Insecta > Hemiptera > Cicadidae > Magicicada > Magicicada septendecula. The sequence continues at coordinate 303,056,227 of CM068373.1, read as the reverse complement.
CCTTATGTGATGTAGGTATCCGCTAAGAAGGGATTTTTGGAAATTCGACCTTTAAAGGGGGAAAAGGGGGGAGTTTGCCTGACTGACTGACATAGAATCAACGTAGAGCAAAAAGTACTGAATGGATATCAATGAAACTTTGAACATAGCTTCATCATAGGTCTTAGGTGCTCACTAAGAAACGGTTTTAAAAACTTTCACTCCTAAGAGGCAACCCCCCCCCCTCCATTGTATGTATGTTCCACATCTCCTAAACCACTGGACCGATTTCAACCAAACTTGGCACAAATATTTTACGTGACGGGAGAACCAACACAGGAGAGGTGCTTTTTTCGATGGGGTCCTTTGGGGTCTTCTACATCTCCTCCTAAATCACTGGACCGATTTCAACCAACCTTGGCACAAATATTTTATGCAATGGGAGAACCAACATAGGATAGGTGTTTTTTCGATGGGGTCCTTTGGGGTCTTCCACATCTCCTCCTAAACCACTGGACCGATTTCAACCAAACTTGGCACAAATATTTTACGCAACGGGAGAACCAACATAGGGTAGGTGTTTTTTCGATACGATCCTTCGGGGGGGGGGGTCCTTTGGGGTCTTCCACATCTCCTCCTAAACCACTGGACCAATTTCAACCAAACTTGGCACAAATATTTTACGCAACGGGAGAACCAACATAGGATAGGTGTTTTTTCGATGGGGTCCTTTGGGGTCTTCCACATCTCCTCCTAAACCACTGGACCGATTTCAACCAAACTTGGCACAAATATTTTACGCAACGGGAGAACCAACATAGGGTAGGTGTTTTTTCGATACGATCCTTCGGGGGGGGTCCTTTGGGGTCTTCCACATCTCCTCCTAAACCACTGGACCAATTTCAACCAAACTTGGCACAAATATTTTACGCAACGGGAGAACCAACATAGGACAAGTGTTTTTTCGATACGATCCTTTGGGGGTCCTTTGAGTCTTAAAAACTATTAGATCTGGTTACTATGGCAACCCAATAGAATAGATTCTGGTTACCATAGCATCGGTGGAAGTCTCCCGCGTAGGAAAAAGCGCGGAAGTCGTCCCACGGGCCTTCCCCGGAGTTCATCCACGGAACCCGGGGAGTCTTAGGTCGAATCCCGCGAAAGACGGCGGGGCCAGAGTCCACGGTTCTTATAAATAAAGATATAGGTTATGATATCAAAGGTGGTGTATGCATCTTAAGAAACTTCTTAATAGTGTGTGAATTCAGAGTTGTTTCAGTTTGAATTTCAGTACCGATTTCAACCAAACTTGGCACAAATATTTTACGCTACGGAAGAACCAACATAGGATAGGTGTTTTCTTCGATGGGGTCCTTTGGGGTCTTTCACATCTCCTCCTAAACCACTGGACCGATTTCAACCAAACTTGGCACAAATATTTTACTCAACGGGAGAACCAACATAGGGTAGGTGTTTTTTCGATACGATCCTTCAGGGGGGGGGGTCCTTTGGGGTCTTCCACATCTCCTCCTAAACCACTGGACCAATTTCAACCAAACTTGGCACAAATATTTTACGCAACGGGAGAACCAACATAGGACAAGTGTTTTTTCGATACGATCCTTTGGGGGTCCTTTGAGTCTTAAAAACTATTAGATCTGGTTACTATGGCAACCCAATAGAATAGATTATGGTTACCATAGCATCGGTGGAAGTCTCCCGCGTAGGAAAAAGCACGGAAGTCGTCCCACGGGCCTTCCCCGGAGTTCATCCATGGAACCCGGGGAGTCTTAGGTCGGATCCCGCGAAAGACGGCGGGGCCAGAGTCCACGGTTCTTATAAATAAAGATATAGGTTATGATATCAAAGGTGGTGTATGCATCTTAAGAAACTTCTTAATAGTGTGTGAATTCAGAGTTGTTTCAGTTTGAATTTCAGTACCGATTTCAACCAAACTTGGCACAAATATTTTACGCAACGGGAGAACCAACATAGGATAGGTGTTTTCTTCGATGGGGTCCTTTGGGGTCCTTCACATCTCCTCCTAAACCACTGGACCGATTTCAACCAAACTTGGCACAAATATTTTACTCAACGGGAGAACCAACATAGGGTAGGTGTTTTTTCGATACGATCCTTCGGGGGGTCCTTTGGGGTCTTCCACATCTCCTCCTAAACCACTGGACCAATTTCAACCAAACTTGGCACAAATATTTTACGCAACGGGAGAACCAACATAGGACAAGTGTTTTTTCGATACGATCCTTTGGGGGTCCTTTGGGTCTTAAAAACTATTAGATCTGGTTACTATGGCAACCCAACAGAATAGATTCTGGTTACCATAGCATCAGTGGAAGTCTCCTGCGTAGGAAATAGCGTGGGAGTCGTCCGACGGGCCTTCCCCGGAGTTCATCCACGGAACCCGGGGAGTCTTAGGTCGGATCCCGCGAAAGACGGCGGGGCCAGAGTCCACGGTTCTTATAAATAAAGATATAGGTTATGATATCAAAGGTGGTGTATGCATCTTAAGAAACTTCTTAATAGTGTGTGAATTCAGAGTTGTTTCAGTTTGAATTTAAAAGTGTATAAGTTAAGATCAAAGTAAGTTATAAGCGAGTATAAAAAACAAAGTTTTGATAGCAAATGTATTCAGATCATAGTGTTCAGACAATATAAATGCACTTGCTTCAGTTTGAATTTAAAAATTGATAAGCTGAAATCTATAGAGGTATTGTATTGTTAGAATAAGTTTAGGAGACACTAATTTAAAAAATGCCTTATTTCAACATTAACACAATGAATTATAAAAGACAGTAAATACGCAGCGCGTGCAAGTACTGTAGACATTTTATTGAAAACTAATTTAGCTGTTCGCCCTCTCCCAGAGTTAGAAATCGAGCAGGAGCATCACGCGCAACAGAATTCTTCTCCAGATATAAGAACACAGTTTATGACATGTTCTTAAACAGGTGCGCTACAGAGTATTCCTCCAGTGAGAATGCGAACGTAACAATATAAGGAAGATTATACAATATACAAGTAATATAACGTTAGAACAAGAATAGGTGCCTATGAGCCTATGAATAAATTATGAACCCGAGCAACGCTGGGTAAATCGGCTAGATATAGATATCTATATAAGCCAAATACCACTGACTGACTCACTGATCACGATATCTCTGAAACCACTGAATGGATATCAATGAAACTTTGAACGTAGCTTCATCATAGGTCTTAGGTGCTCACTAAGAAACGGTTTTAAAAACTTTCACTCCTAAGGGGCAAAAAACCAAATAATGAAATTTATCGCGGGAATTGCATACTTTGTAAATGAAGTGGTTGACATCTCAGTTTATTGGAAACCCCGAATACATTTAGTTCTGAGTTTTTAATCATTGTTTTAAATTGAAAAACTTTGTTGTTTGCAGGTTCTTATAGTCGAGAAAATTTCGAAGTTCAATTAATTAATAAATGTATGTCCTTTTTTTTCTCGGAAACGGCTCTAACGATTTTCTCGAAATAAATAATAAATAGCTGTTGCTATGAATGTAAATAAACAAACTAAGAGTTGAGAATTTGTACAATCTATCTAATCCTATACTATTAAGCGAGCAATAATTGTACAATTACGTACAACGTGAAACTCCGTAGCGAAGCACGGGTATTTTGCTAGTATCTAATAAAACTGTAACATAATTACCCATCTTAAATATTCCTAGAATAATATAATGTACATACCAAGAGAACGTTAAATATCCTTGGTACTCTATGATCAGTCTGCTTAAGAGTTGTAATTGAAACTCATTGCTTGGGTTTTTTATTGAAAAATGAAGTAATTAGTGAAGATTTTCTTTTCTCAACATTTTTCTGAATTTTTTCCGCATCATGTCTTTTTATGTCAGCTTCTTCTTTAACTTTCTGAGCACTTTCCAGGATTGCCTGTGCAACATTAGCCGCAACAAGATCCTTATTTTTAATAGCCTGCTTTAATCTTTCATTTGCATCTTTTAAAAGAGTATCAGCTACTTTTCTTTTCTCTTCTTCATCACTTTTCAGTTGTTTTAATACTACTTCTTTTTCATCAATACCTTTCCTCTCAGCTGAGAGTTTTTTCTCTAATTCGTTTTCAGCAATACACTCTTTCTCCTTAGCTTCTTCTTCTTTCTTTTCCTGTTCTTTCTTTAAATGTTGTTCTTCTAGGTACTGCCTATGATGTATATAGGCTGACTGAGCGAGATTCAAGAGCTCTTTGTTTATATGAACCAAATGTACTTTTCCATCATAGAGTTTATGCTTAACGTGAAGATAGGCATCCAGAGTTCTTTCAGACATACTTGCCCGATCAGAGGTCATAACTCTCTGTGAGCTTAAGAAGCCTCTTTCCACATCTGCTGAACCATGAGAAAGAGATAAAGCTGCTTTGACAACCTTAGAAACAAGTGGGTACTTCATCTCACCTGCCTTATCAGTTTTCTTAAAAAACTGGTTCCAGTAAACATCAATGCGATTGCTCTTGCTATGGAGCTCATCTTCTTCCAAACTCAGTAACTTCCATTCATCAATAAGGGAGGCTATGTTCAGATCAATAGGCAATGCTTTTGCCACTTCAACGATGGACTTCCAACTATTGTCTTTTGTTCTTTCGGATGGGATCAAACATTCAAAATGCTTCAATAAAGGTTTTGACATCAATGAAGAATTGGTAAAAATGTGTTTACAACTAGCAATGAAATGCTTTTTTGCTTGGAGCAGAAATGCAAGTTTGTCCTTTTCTGGTAACATTTGTAATTCTTTTACATCTAATCCACAGTTTACTTCTTTAAGAGGAAGAAAACTTTTCTCATCATTCAAGGAATCTAACGAGAAGATAACCTCAGAATGACATATACGAGTCATTAGTCTGCTTGTTAGAGTTTTGAGGTGATCAATCATACAGAAGGTGAATCAAAGGTTCTTCTTTCTGAAAGTGGCCAGTAAACTGTGAAAATATGTGAGCACTGGAGCAAGCAAAGTTTATTTCCACTTTCATTGTGTTAACTTTCAGAAGACTAACAATGTTCTTGTATTTGGATGATATCATTAAATCACTTTTATATTTTGGCACAAATACCATGAAATACTTCGTGACTGCTGAAACAAAAACACAGAGAAATGTACTGTTAAAAATATTACGGTGCTACAAAAATCTGTTAGTGCAACAGGAATTTATAGCACCAATATTGCGCCCTCAGTTAAACATCATTGGGCAAACAGTACATTCCAGACTGCTTTTTATACTGGAATGCAATCTCACAATCCGCTTTTCATACCTAATCTTAATTATTTATTTCTGACAAAAAAAATTTTTAATTATCATGTTAGAAAGTAAGGAAATAAAAAAAAATGAATTGCCGGTATTGAGTAAAAACCCTTTCTTAAGAACCATTAAATTCTGCTTTAAAAAACTGACTTTACTGACCAATTTAAAAAATACTGGCTTTTTACTGACATGCTCAAAAATACTGACTTTTACTGACTTTACTGACCAGTTTGCAACACTGTTGTTGGCACCAGTTCCTCACCGGTCCTCTTCGGGGTTTATCGATGAGATTTCTTCTGTTGTGAACAGCAGAATTCTCATCGAGGGGGTATTGTAGCGGGTCAATTTTGGGTCTTTTTATTTTTTTTTACAGTATGGGGCATTGGTATTTTTATTCATTTCGTTTTGTGAGGGAGTTTTATAAAACATTGTGAAATTTCATCTTACGACAACGATTCATTTCATTATAACAGAACGGTGTTGAGAAACAGTGGTGTAACAAAGGCGAGACGCATTTACTGTACTGTGTCATGCGGCAAAGGAATTCGCGCCCCCTTCGAAATTCTTAGAACTCTGTACTTGTGTGGCGATGCACGCACGCCAATACGCAACCACGCGCCTGAGGGACGCGATCAGTATGAAAAACAAGATGGCTAAAGTGCGAAAGTATACATCGTTCCTTTAGTTTCACTCAGGAAGTGCTGCTTAAGTCCGGCCTACTTTAATGACGTCAGCCAACGCCTAGCTGAGATCATATGCTGTATTAGCTCCAAAAACTACATGCATAGCTTGTAACGAAGCTTCGACGACGAAGATCAAGGCAGTGCTTTCCGTTGAAAGTCTGAGACCACCTGAGAAGTACCTGTTACGTTACCGTTCCCAGTCTACCAGTTGAATCCACCGGCGCCGGTACGATCAAAGTAGGCTAGTCATAAAAGTTTTAATTTATCAGTACAAAAGTGGTAATTACACCAAATTGTTATGTGACCGCGGTCAATCCAACTAGGGGACCGTAATCAAGAGTTTTTTTTCTTCTTTCGGAACATAAAGACAGGGTAACCGGACAATGAGTGTGTGCGGCGACCGCGAGGCCGGCGTTTGGGGTCTGCGATTTCTATTATAAAATGATAAGGGGCTTATAATTTGCAGTGTGAATGCGAGTGTGGGCAAAGCTGGGCTGTTTGTGTCTGTTGTTGTAATTGTGTTTTGTGTGATTAGGAGATACATAAGGTAAGCCATAGTTGTAAGTTTTATTACGAGAAAAATGCAAAAAACAGGATAACATTTGTTTCTATATGTAAATTTAAATGACTTGATCAAAATTAAAATCTCAATTCTCTCCATACAAATGTGCTGTGCAAATTATTCACACAACCTTAAGCAATTAAGCCTGTATCCTGTAGTACGTATGACGCAACCCTGAAGCCAAGTGATGGTAAGTAGAAGTTTATTAACGTTTATTTTATATTATTATTATGTCATTTAATAATGGACATAACAGTGGCGCCACGAACCGGAACGAATTTAATAATATAAATTCCATACCTACAAATAGGATACAAGCGTGATTTAGAGGTTGAGTGAAAATACGCAAAAGGTACTTATGTAAAGTTACACAAAATAAGTAAAGAATATTTGTTCACATAAGAAACAGAGTAAATATCTAAAAATAATAATAATGGAAAATACAGCAGAGAACGGAGTCGATTTGTCCGACTCGACTGTGATAAGTGAAATAGCTGAATTAAATAAATCAGCTGTTATGAATAGTTTTGAATTACATTCAACGCCGAATGTAGGTCAAGGCGACAAAACTCTGAACACAAGTAGTATAAATGAGTCAAATAATACAGATGATTCGGGGATCCAAACGACCCCAAAATCAAATAGAGAAAATAAAAGTAATAATAACGAAATCAGTTTCACTGACGATAAAACAGAAAGTCAGTTAACGCCAGTCCAAAGTAAAAAATCTGATACAGATGAGATGTTAACACGATTATATAACATGATAAATGCTAGAATTGATATTAGTGACAATAAAATGAATGATAAATTTGATAGACAAAGTAGAGATATTAATGAGTTGAAATATGAGATTCAAGAAGTTAATAGACATTGTGAAAGTACGAAAGTAGAGTTTACTGATAAAATCAACCAAGTAGAGACCAAGTTAGATGATTCAATACAAAAGATCGATGTTAAATTTAATGAAGTCGATAATCAGATAAGTAGAGTTGAGAAGCAAATCAATGAGAATAATAAAAAATTAATTAATTCAATGAATGAGTATAACGATGACATAGAATCTAAAATTAATAAATTTAATACTGAAACTGAATGTAAGCTGAGTAGTGTAGAAATGACAGTTGAAAAAATTAGTCAAAATATTGATGAACACCAAAATAAGATAGACTCGAAAATAAATGAAATTGAAAGTAATTATAAGACAGAAATACAAGCAGTAAATGAATCTATTGAAGTAATATCAAAAAATAATGTACAGTCTGAATATAGTAATGGCAAAAAATTATATTCACTTGAACAAAACATTAGTAGTATGAGAGACGAATTAAGTTTAGTCAAAAATCAAAATGTAAGCAATGTTACTGAACGCATATTTATGACACGAGACACAAATAATGAAATAGAATTAGAAACTTTTAGTAGTGAAAATAGGAGAGTGCATCCAATGCAATTTTTGAATCGAGTACGGGAATTTGACAAATTTAATGGTAGTAGTTGGAAGGTTAAACTTATAAAAATTTTGAAATGTTTTAAAGGCAATTCAGAGATATGGGCGGAGACACATCGAAACGAATGGGAGAGGTATGAAGATTTTGAAAAAGCCATTCGGAATAAATACTGGTCGGAGGAGGAGCAGGAGATACTACGAAGCCAAATAATGGGAACCGGGAGCTTTGGAAGAAACAACCGTAATATTACAGTTTATACGATGAAGCTATACAACGAAGCGAAGTATTTAGAACCACCGCTGCCATTCTAGTCGTTTGTACGCCACATCAGTAAGCACTTACCGAGGGAAGTGCAGATCACGTTAATGACCAGAGAGGTAAGCGATATAAATCAGTTAGAAAAAATATTGGATGTTTTTCAGAATTTTAAGGACCAGGAAGACAGCAGACGCATACAACAACTTAATATGCAAAATGGAGGTAATTATACACCAAGAGGAGGACCAAACGGGGGAACCACACACAATGGTCGAGAACGGGACAGACGATACCCGATGTGGAAATGTGACGGGTGTCTGGTGGAAAATTATGCTGACCGTAATTTTTGTTATAGATGTAGAAGGGCAAGGCCCGGACAGCAGCAGAGGACACCACAGAGATTCAACAACCCACAGCAGAGGAACGGTGACCGACGAGCAGAGAATCTGAGAAACGAAGGAGGAAATCAGCATATGGGTAGAGTGTATACACCCCGTAATGCAGACGAAAGGACGGGAAACTAAGGAGGACAATGGATGAGGAGGCCCGGCCATTGTCGAGGAATAATCACGGGGTCCACGAAAATAAATACAGGAATAACACGATCCACACGGACTTGGCTACGGAATTGATGGAAGAAGAGGAGGCGGAAACGAGGAGACAAGAGGCATGTTTGACTGAGGTAAAACTGGAGATAGAAGGTAAGTCAGTCTTGACACTTATAGATACAGGTAGTGAAATATCGGTAATAACAGAACATGTATTGAATAAATTGAAAGAAACTAACAAACATATTCCGTCTTTGCCAGTAGCGGGGGTAACAATTGTAGGCATTACGGGTGTTAGAAGTAAACGGGTTACAACACAAGTCCAGTTGAACATGTTAATAAATGGGGAAAGCTATGAGAATACATTTCTAGTTGTAAGGGGTTTAAATTTAGAAGTGATTTTGGGTAATGATTTTTTAATAAGAAATAATGCGGTCATTAATTTTAGAAAAAGAATTTTAGAATTGAGTAATGAAAATAAACAAATAACGGTTAATTTTGAACGGGTTTTAGACACAGTAAAGATTTCGGGTATAAGGGTTATACCAGATAAGACCATAAATAGGGATATGGAATTTAGTATACATGTGTGTAGAGAGAGTGTGAGTGGAGAGAGAATATGGGCGGATAGAGAGGCTAAATTTTGCGGGGAAGGTGGCGTAATAGGTAGTCCTCAGCGTAAAGCGCTGTGGCGGGTAGTCGAGGATTATAGGGGAGTGTTTGCCGGGGAACCAGGAAGGGCAAAAGGTTATGAATGCGAGTTAAAGGTGAGGGAGCATGCGCCATATGTACAACGTAGTTATCCGGTACCATATTCGAAACGGGAGGCCGTACAATTAGAATTAGATAGGATGTTAGCAGGGGATATTATAGAAAGGTCGGTATCAACTTATTCCAACCCTTTAGTAGTAGTGATCAAAAAAGATGGGAGAGTGAGGTTATGTCTAGATGCCCGCACAATCAATCAAATAATTATTCCAGACCGGGAGTCACCTGAAGCGATAGAAGAGATTTTTCAGAAATTCAGCGGTGTGAAATATATGACTTCCTTAGACCTGACTGCCGGGTATTGGCAAGTCCCGTTGGCAATAAATAGTAGGAAGTATACCGCGTTCTTGTTCAACGGAAAAAATTATCAATTTAAGCGTTTGCCATTTGGTTTGAACACCAGTGTAGCCAGCTTTATTAAGTGTCTTGATGAGATTTTGCAACCCCATAACTTAGACTTTTTAACCATATATGTGGATGACATACTAATCGCTTCTAGAACGTTTGAGGAGCATGTCGAACATTTAGAGTATGTATTGGAGAAGTTACACCAGGGAGGTTTGACGGTGAATTGGGACAAATCAAAATTTTTGCAAACTGAGATACATTTTTTAGGTTTCATAATAACACCTACAGGAATACGTGCCAATCCGGATAAAGTAGAATCCATCCTGACGTTCCCGGAGCCTAAAAATATAAAACAATTGCAAAGTTTTCTTGGTCTCTGTAATTTTTACAGGAAGTTCCAGCGGAACTACGCACAGACGACGGCCCGACTCAGCGCAGTGCTGCAAAAGAACAAACAATAGAGAAGGTGACGATTTGAGTTCAATGATAAGTTGGGGTTTAGAGTGTTTTGGGATTAGTAGATATTTTGATAGAGATGGGTGTCATGGTAGTTGAAGTTGTCAGTTGTTAGTCAGGGGAGGAAGATTACATATGTATACAGATCTAGTAGTACAGTCAATGAGATAAATAATTTACATCACCCACAGTAAAGTAGAGTGAGATTGTTAAATGAAGAGTAAGATTGTTAAGCAAAAAGAGAGATTTATAATAAAGAGATAAAATTTTTTTATTTTTTAAACCAGTGACAGAATTTTGAGAGAATTTGATAATGTAGAGACATATGGTTTATGCTTATTATTTATAATAATATTTTGTTAGTTTTAAATATTTTATTTTATTATGTTTTGTGTTTCAAATTAGGTTGTTACAAATGTTAAATGTATTTTCAGATAGAAATCATACATGACATGTAGGTCAAGGGCCTTGGACTTGACCTACTTTCGATCAGCTGATGAGTTCATACACCTACTAAGCTTGTATAGTAGGAAGTCAATTTTATTTGTTTGTTTAATCAATTCAAAACAATTTTCAAATAATGTTTAAATATGAAGGAAACCTTTAAATAAATTAAAAATTTTTTTGAATTTTAAACTTTTTGGAAATTTTAATTTTGAAAAAAAAAAAAAAAATCTGGATTTTTCGCCTGCCAGCGAATGAATATTTTAGGTAATGATTATTTTATTATGTGTGTATTTACCATGTTTAGTTTATTGATTTATTTTATATTGCATGGTATTGTTAGACTATAAGTGGTTCATATGTTAGAGTAAGGATATGTTTTGATTAGAAGAAATGTAACGTAAGTCATTTTAAAGAAAACAGAAAACCAGGAAGAGAATTTTTGAGTATATTATTTTGAATTTTGAATTTTTTTAAATTTTTCATAAGTTTTAAAAGAATTTTTTAATTTTACAATGTGTTATGTCAACATGTAATATGAGAGTGTGTGAGCCCAGTATCTGCTAAAGGCAGCCCAGCTTGCATAAAAGGGGAACCATATCGGCTGAGGATCTGGCATAATCTGAGCCAGGGATTGAGGATTTTTGGGGGTAGCATGTTAGAAGGTGAGGTGGGCTGTGGTACGAGTCTGTTCGATTTCTCGGTGTTGGGATCTCTTACGGAGAAGTCCAGTGATCTCGTTCAGATGAGTCCATGGTCACCAAGCCAAGGGGGTCGTGTACCCATGTAGATTAAGAACAAGGGGGTTGTTGGCACCAGTTCCTCACCGGTCCTCTTCGGGGTTTATCGATGAGATTTCTTCTGTTGTGAACAGCAGAATTCTCATCGAGGGGGTATTGTAGCTGGTCAATTTTGGGTCTTTTTATTTTTTTTTACAGTATGGGGCATTGGTATTTTTATTCATTTCGTTTTGTGCGGGAGTTTTATAAAACATTGTGAAATTTCATCTTACGACAACGATTCATTTCATTATAACAGAACGGTGTTGAGAAACAGTGGTGTAACAAAGGCGAGACGCATTTACTGTACTGTGTCATGCGGCAAAGGAATTCGCGCCCCCTTCGAAATTCTTAGAACTCTGTACTTGTGTGGCGATGCACGCACGCCAATACGCAACCACGCGCCTGAGGGACGCGATCAGTATGAAAAACAAGATGGCTAAAGTGCGAAAGTATACATCGTTCCTTTAGTTTCACTCAGGAAGTGCTGCTTAAGTCCGGCCTACTTTAATGACGTCAGCCAACGCCTAGCTGAGATCATATGCTGTATTAGCTCCAAAAACTACATGCACAGCTTGTAACGAAGCTTCGACGACGAAGATCAAGGCAGTGCTTTCCGTTGAAAGTCTGAGACACCTGAGAAGTACCTGATACGTTACCGTTCCCAGTCTACCAGTTGAATCCACCGGCGCCGGTACGATCAAAGTAGGCTAGTCATAAAAGTTTTAATTTATCAGTACAAAAGTGGTAATTACACCAAATTGTTATGTGACCGCGGTCAATCTAACTAGGGGACCGTAATCAAGAGTTTTTTTTCTTCTTTCGGAACATAAAGACAGGGTAACCGGACAATGAGTGTGTGCGGCGACCACGTGGCCGGCGTTTGGGGTCTGGGATTTCTATTATAAAATGATAAGGGGCTTATAATTTGCAGTGTGAATGCGAGTGTGGGCAAAGCTGGGCTGTTTGTGTCTGTTGTTGTAATTGTGTTTTGTGTGATTAGGAGATACATAAGGTAAGCCATAGTTGTAAGTTTTATTACGAGAAAAATGCAAAAAACAGGATAACATTTGTTTCTATATGTAAATTTAAATGACTTGATCAAAATTAAAATCTCAATTCCCTCCATACAAATGTGTTGTGCAAATTATTCACACAACCTTAAGCAATTACGCCTGTATCCTGTAGTACGTATGACGCAACCCTGAAGCCAAGTGATGGTAAGTAGAAGTTTATTAACGTTTATTTTATATTATTATTATGTCATTTAATAATGGACATAACAACGTTTCCATTTTATTATTATGATTACTGCAATAAAAAGGCAGGGAACACACACACACAAAATTCGCGTTATTTCTGGCCTCACTCATGTTTATTTTCTTACATTTGCACACTTTTTAAATGGAAAGTGCCGAAACCCACACCAACATAACGCATGCAAGCCGAAAAAGTGTCCAGCGTGGATAGCGATTTGCTTCCTGTGGATCGCTGGGCAGTGTAACTGCACGTGTTTACAGAGGAACGGTTCATAGATAGACTTTTCGTCTTTAGGGAATGAACCCTCTGCAAGATGCTGAGGGTCCATGAGTGACTTCGGAGCGCTCCTTCTTTTCCGCGTGTTTGTTCTGTGAAACGTACACTGTAGATTCGCAGCTTTACTCTAAACAACGCTCAATAGGAAATGTTGAAAATTTTTGTCCACGGTGTACCCTCATTCACACTAAACCTGCTCTGATGTTTTAATTACGGACATCATAATATTAAAACTTTGGAAACTTGAGCACTACTTAATGGAGATCAATCATTAACTTATACAAGCCATTAATTGTATGCATATTTTTTATATATATGTGTACAACGTTATCGGCAACAAAGAAATAGTTTTTGTTAAAATTCCTTCCCGGGCTGTTTGGCCGTAGTCCAATGTTTTCTACAAAACCAGATGTTTCGGCAATGCCATCGACTTCGATCATCTGTGAAAATCGAGTGCGATAACGTGAGGTGGTATACGTTAGTGACCATAGTAATGTGGTTAAGGCTGAAGCAGTAAGTAGAGAGAAGTAGTGTCTATGGTAATATTTCATTTCGAAAATGATTTTAAATATAAATCTTAGAACATGGAAGCCATGTATGGTTCTCCATACCGATATTTTTATTATCTATATATTTTTATATCAAAAGAAATTCGTGCATTGAATTCCCCTTTCGAATAAATACACCCCTGTTAACACTTCCCCATTACATCATGTTGTGTAAGCACTTTGTTTTTAGTTTCTCTTATGTCGCTTACAAACACTGTAACAAGAATCTTTTGTACTTCATACCCCGTGTTGAATATTCGTCGGGTCAGCTGCCACAAGATATTAGAAACATAGGCTTAAGCCTTTCTTGTATGATGTTAGAGTTGCAACTGCTTTGCCTGAGATGGTCACACAGCAACTGCTTGTTGTAACTCTTAGCATCCCACATCTTAGACCTTGTATCAACTGGTTTCTTTACAGTTTATGGTGTGCGAACTGTGAACACCTGTGGGTCCTATTTATCTGAAGTGACACTTTATAGTGTGTGAAATTATGCATTGACAAGTACACATAATAAGCAACGTGTACTTTCACAGGCCCAAATTATGCACACAAATTACATTGCAGTCCAAAGTTATATTTTACATTAGAAAAGGTTTGAAGAAGTTGAAGAGGTTTGCAAATAAAAAAAGATTTACTTGCCACATAAACAGGTTTCATTGCTACATAACAGAACATATAATCATAAATGTCACAACTTGAAGCAATGCTACACTTCAAGATTTATTTCACATAGTCAAAAATCTGAAGCTGAACAAAGTCTGATTGAAAAGTATCCAGCCTTTTTTAATATTAAGGGGATCAGATGCGCAACTGCACTGTAACTCGGTAGCCAATTAGACCCGACGTACCTGTTGACGTATGCATGAATATTCGTTAATGTACTAGACTATTCAGTTGGCATGAATCTGTTTTCTGTAAACATGTGCTGTCCATGACTGTCGTATTCATAATGTGAGAACAACTAGATGTACTAAATTTTGCACAAAACTTGAACATTTGTCCTTGGGGTAAGATGGCCAGGAATTTGTTGAAATTGGTCCACATTCCGGAAGATCATGTCATCAACAAGCAGAACATCTGCGAAAGGAAAACAGGCAGCTACAATAAATGAGAATTGACGTGTGTTTCGGAGATTTTGACAAAAGATTTTGCAATGAAACGTGTGGCAGCAAAATCCATGCCATGGCTGCTGTCACAAAGGGCAAATATAATTCTGTGCTGAAGTTGGACATTTGCTAGACACTGCTAACACTGACCCATATTCCCTCAAAAAGGTCGTAACTGGAGATGAGTTGGAGGTTTATGGTTATGGCCGAGACTTGGCTATTCCTGCAGCTAAAATAACCTTTGACAGGAATTAGATTTCAGGCCATACACAAAATTAAGGAAAATGTGACTAAGCAGCTGATGCCAATATGTGAGAGAACTTTGCAGACTGTTTGGTAAACAGGAGGAAACACTGGGATAAATGTGCAAGGTCCACAGGGACTACTTTGAAGAGTGTCTTAAGTAAAATTGTATTATGTACATTATTCTTTCTACTTCTTCTTATTACTCTTCTACCCATTGGGTGTCTTGAGGTTCTCGAAAGAGCTCTACATCTTGTCCTGTCCACTGCCAAAACCTTGGCATGGGCCCAAACTGCTCGTCTGTCTTCTACACTCTTCTTGATGTTATCTTCCCATTTTGTTCTAGACCATCCTCTTCCTCTTCTGGCTTCTGTTTTTGCCTCCCAGGCTCAGTCTCAGGTACCTTTCCTCATTCATCCTACAGACATGGCCAAACCAACACAGTTGCGAGCTTTCAGTTGTATCATTTAAAGAGAATACCTTCAAATTCTTCACAATGTTAACGTTTCTCACCTTATCTCTATGAGTTTTCTTCGCAATTCTATATACATTATTTATGTTTTAATAATAAATGACTGGATACTTTCTGGACAAACCTTGTATATTTATGTCTCTCATCAACAAGTGTTGAAACAGTACTATATTAAAATGTAATTGTAAATACTTACATGTTGCATAGAAGAGAATCAACAGCGAACTGTGCTGCGAGAGTAATGAGTCGAAACTGCTGTCAGTGACATTTATTACATTATTTCCACCACTGAAACTCGACCAACTTTCTGTACTACTGGCAACTTTCTCTTCTGTACAAAACAACAAGATAATCAGAACAGTTTAATACAAAACAAAATTCAACACTAAATAAATTTATAAAATAAGAACATATTTTACGTTGTACACGGGAATAGATAATTGTTAATTTAATATTGCAAGCCTTTTCAAATATCAGATGTAGGGCTGGTAATTTAAGATAAATACATTTTTCATGGTTCCTTAGTTTATTGTAACTTGTTTACTCTAATTTACTTCCCCCATTCAACTTTTCTCTGGAGCAAATCGGTTCACTTCTTCTCACTACGTTTTTATCGGTTTATCAATACCATTACTTGTTTCATACACTGTCCTACTGAGTCTCCCCTCTGGATTTCAATTTGAGTGACCATACCAATGATCTTTCTTCTACGATTGCCCTTACTGATTTATCATTAACTGTTCTCTGGAAACTTCATTTATACAATTATTTCTCCTCGACTTTCCTTCTACTCTCATTAGAATTCTCTTCTATTCTCATTATTACTCATGAATAGTACTGCAATTCTATTTCTATTTCGTTTTGTGAGTGTTCATGCTTCATTTTTCTTTTGGTGTAAGGTTGCATAAAAGTGAAAGCTAGCTGAAGCAAGGGTCAAATGTTATTAAAAAAACATTTAAAAATTAATGTTATTTAGTCAGAAAAGTATTTAATACAAGAACACATTGTGGACATAAGTCTGACTTCAGCTTTTATTTCATTTTATATTTTTTCCTCAAAACCGTTTTTAGGAAATCCATATAATCTAATATTCACAATGTTCTTGTGAATATATAATTTTTATGCAACTATTGTTTGAAAGCCAGCAATATCAGAGACATGCTGGCTTTCAAACTCGTATTCTACACTTAATCAAAAATTTTTGGTTACACAGGTTACTAGAAAAAATTACTATTAAACAAGAATTCAATCTACTTTTTGCTGATTTGAAAAACATCTATAAAATGTCACAATCATCACACTCATGAAACACTGGGAACTCTTAACAAAATGCATAAATATGAGCTGTTAATTACATAATCGTTCAGAATAAATAAATAGTAAAAAGAAAAAATACATATAAAATAAAGGATACATTCTGGCAAGAGTACTTTTTGCTTACCCTACCAAAAAACTCAATATGTACTTTATGTTTTACACCACACAACAAATTATGATATCAATTACATGTTATGCAAATCTGTTGAGAAATAAGCAGTGTGGAGACTCTAGATATATTGGAACAAAACCATATACAGTGGAAACTTAATGTACCACTCACCAATATATCCTGTTTTAATGCTCGTTTTCTGAACTTCCATCAAAATCCCCATAAGAACAATGTTATAAAGTTATCAATAAAGCAGTCTACTAACCCACGTTCAGTGTGATTTTTTAGGTCGTATCTTTTATGTTTATGAATACAAGTCCATAAGAAATTTGTTAGTATGCAAGTTCTATTCATTATTCATCCTCGTCTGTCTTGTTCTGAATCAAAACAAAAATACAGTGAAACTTCTCCTAACGAACACCTCTGAATAGAGGACGCTACTATATAACAAAGACATTTTAATTTCCCAGCAGAAGTTATAGGAAAACAATGGACAAGTTGCTTCTTAATAGCAGAAATGGACACTGAAAACTAGGCCCAAGCGCCAATTCAAAACTTCTGAATAACGGACAGTGTGAACAGTATCACAGTGAACATTTGAAACAAGAGCGTGTACGGTTGATTCTTTTGTTTGTGTTGCTAGGTCCTTGTTTACCAGTAACGGGTTAACTACCTGCCCGTATCCTACCTACCCAATGTGTTGCGATTGTACAGTTATGTACACAGTTCCGCTATTCAGAGGTGTCCGTTAGGTTTTGTAAAGTGCACGTGTTTATCTATACGCGTAAACATCTACATCTACATCTCGTTTACTATGACGCAGAAACACAAACGATTAACTTTACAAGAAAAAGTGGAAATAATTATGAAAACGAGAAACTTAGTGTTAGAGACTCATGGTTTTCTGTTGGAAAAACACAGATTAGTGATATTTTAAGAAACAAAAAAGTAATCAAATCGTGGACTGAAAATAAAAACCTGGCTGGCAAACGCTCGTTTCCTAAAACGTATGGCCTAAAAGTTGACAATTTAACTTCTGAATAGTTTTGTCGTGCCCGTAGTAACAATATACCCCTCAGTAGACCTCTTATCCGTGGAAAGCACTCCAAATTGCTATAGAATTAGGGATTCACGACTTCAAACCATCTGGAGGCTGGCTCGACAAGTTTAGAATAAGACACAACATCTCTTTCAAAAATGTGTGTGGTGAATGGGGTTCAGCTGACGAAAACGTAGTGTCTGAGTGAAAAAAAATTACCTGAAATTTGCAGGGGTTATGAAGAAAAAAATATTTTTAACTGTGACGAGACTGGTCTGTTTTTCAGAGCTCTTCCCACTAAAACAATGACTTTAAAAAATGAAAAGTGCACAGGAGGAAAAATTTCTAAAGAAAGACTGACCACCATGCTATGCATCAACATGATAGGCGAATTTGAAAAACGTGTTATTATAGCCAAGGCTGCTAAACCTAATGTTTTAAGGGGATTGACGTGAGTAAACTGAATGTGGTGTGGTATTCAAATAAGTGGGCCTGGATGACAAGGGAAATAATAATGGTTACTGGCATTTGATCGAAGAATGGGAAGGCAAAATAGAAAAATAGTTTTGTTTTTAGATAATGCTACATCACATTCTAATGCTGTACTAAATAACGTAAAACTAGTTTTTTTGCCGCCAAACATGACTTCAATTTGCCAAGCCTTGGTTCAGGGCATTATTCGTAAATTTAAAGTATAGTCGCGAATGGACAACTACAGTACAAATCTGCAGATGAACTGGCAAAATGTATCAGTGTTTTGGACGTGATTCTGTGGATATCTTCAGCCTTGAAGCAAGTGTCCTCTGCTACAGTGAGCAACTGTTTTAAAAAGTCAGGAATTGTTTGTAAGAATGATGGTACTTCAGTGATTGATGACAGTGTCAAGGAACTTTTGAGCCTAACGAACATGAACTTAATGATTTATTAAAGGCCTTTGGTGGATCTGAGGATTATGTCACTATTGATGATGTACTTGTCACAGAAAATGCGTCAACTGACATCAGCGAACTCATAGAAGATCTTCAGGAAATGCCAGAGTGTGAAGACGAGGACGAGACCAGACAACAGGACGACGACGATACCGAACCGTATTAACCTCCATTGACAAGTAAACAAGCAGCTGAAGTGATGGAAAGATAAAAAATTATTTTTTAAATAAAAAAGATGCTGTGGGACTTAATTTAATATGTGAACTTCAAACACATATCGAAAAGACACTTGTACAGAATCTGACAGTTCAGACGAAAGTATCCGATTATCTCAAACCATGTATTCCAAAATAGTAAATGTATAGATTTTTTACTTGTATAGTAAGATAAATTCTGACTTACATGTGTACGTCTTACAGTATGAACAATGTATAGATTTAATTAATAAACCATTTGAATACATAAAAACACTTTGTTGTAAAAATCTAGTTTTTACAGCTTCCTAACCTTGTTTCTGAATAGCGGACACTTCTCAACTGCGGACAATTTTATATTCCCCATCGGTGTCCGTTATAAAGAAGTTTCACTGTACTTGGTTTGCCCACTGTTACTCAGGTAGAGAAAGCTTACCCTTGGCTAGAAATAACCCTGGACTCATTCTTATTAAATCTACGGTAAAATTCTAGATAGTGTCTAGTGTCTGTCAACTTTCCAACTCCCACCCCTAAACATCATTTGTTACTTTATTCAAACTGTGGTTTAAAGTGGTTATGATAAAAGCGATATAATATATTGGCTTACAGAACCATTTTCCAGTTGAAACTTGTTTATTTTCATATATTTTACACACGTACATTTTGACACACATTACTAAATATTATATCACACAATTCATTCCATACGCACTTATTACAAGCAAGCCTGCCACCCTAAAACTAATTTACTGAATGCCTATATTCTTGCTGTTTGTATTACTTTAGCCTACCAAAAAACGTTAACTACACATTAGTTAAAATGAAGGAATTTTAAAATGTACTTAAAATCGTACATTATACTACATTTTAGCTGTTAATAGAAATAACCAGATTTTTCAACATTAGTGAAAGTATCATGTTCAGTCAGATGAAAATATGGTTTCCACGTTTTAATTGAAATGGTTCTTATAGCAGGTAGTTGTGGAAAATAGTTTGCATCATAATATTCTTTCCTGCTGTGAGCCAGTGCCACTGTGAACTTACGCAACATTGGTTGATCAGTTGTCATATTTGTAGAATGTGCTGATAAGTTGCTGTCAAACAGAGCACAAGGTTTTACCATTTCACTTCCAACCTTGAGTTTCATGTTGCGAAAGAAGATGCTTGGTGTAAATCCTCATTAAGAATGTCTATCCCGTGGATAAATTTGATCCCCTTTATTTATGATCTGTTGAGGAGTGTTATATAGGGGTTTTGATGCATATACATATGCATTCAAGAAAAACAAGACTTGATACTCTACAATGGACAACACATACAACATTGCATGTGATATACATATTTAAGGATAAAACTTTCACACAATGGAACCCAGACAACCCAAGTCAGAAGAGAAGTTTAAATACAAGTCAGGGAATACCTGTGCTAAATAATATCTTAATGTGGCAGAATTACATTGTAAAAAAACTAATATCCTGTTACGATGGTCTCCTTGATCGTCATATGGTACAATGGAAAACAAAATACAAGACACCAATTTAGTCACTAATAACCAGTTGTAATTATCACAATTAAACAGTTCATAATCAACAAGATAGTCTCTTACAACAATCAAATAAAAATTGTTCACTCGCAATAGTAAAGTCAATTAATAGTCTCGCACAATTATAAAACATATAACACTTCGCTACAATACTTCGAGCCGCACTGGAATAAATTGCCATTAAAACTGAACTAAGCTCTGCTGAATGCCTATATTTATACCCCTCTGAAATACCAGAATAATCCACACTACGCGTCAGCACTACACTTGAGCATAATTGTTTGCGGCCTTGACACAGTGCACGCGTCTGGCGAAGTCTGGCTAACGCATGTTGAGATCACGTACGCACACAACATTACAGCCGGATTCCACTGGAATAGCCAAGAAACACATAGAATGTTCTGTAATGGTGTTACACTTTTTCACATTACGTAACAATACAATAATCCTATAAAAAGTTTAGACTTTTAGTCCAGATGTATAGCAAAAAAACTGGGAAAACGTTTTCTGACTAGAAAGATAAAATTAGAAAGAACAAGAAACAGTGCACCCAGAGAAACGATAATGCAAAACAAACAGTAGTAGGCAATATTAAATACAAAGAATTTGTATGACTTGATGGGTTCAACTGATATCAGAAATACCAATACGCCCAAAGAAATTTTACCATGGAAGTCCATGAAAGGGAAGATCTAGAAGAGTATAAAGACTGTAAAATGACAAATTATATGTACAGATATTTAATCGTTTAATTTTGGTGTCTTCCAGAACAGACTTTTATTCCTATCCATTCCTTCTGTATATCAGGGGTCCAGCAACAAGCATGGCACAAACGATTTTTAATGGCACATTGAACAATTTAAATTTGTAACATACGAGGGGTATCCAAAAAATAAGTTTCCCTAATTTTTAAATCCAAGTATGAACGACTCAGGCAGTTCCCGCGCACAGGGAAGTTTAGTTTCGGTGTAGTGGCAGCGCTCGCAGCTGGACTGGTGGCGGTGAACTGCTCAAGCGTCAGTAGCGAGCCGAGCGCCATGGAGACTCCATTTCGTTTTGCTGCCAGTTGTGAAATACGTGGTATTATTCGTTTTTTGACTGCAAAAAATGAATTGGCCATGGAAATTCATCGTCAGTTATGCAGTGTTTATGGTGAAGATGTCATGACTGTACAAATGGTTCGTCGTTGGCGAACAATGTTTATTGAATGCAGAGAAAATGCTCACGATGATGAGCGCAGCGGCCGACCAGCAACTTCGCGCCAAGTCGACACCATTGCTGGTATGCGTGACATCATCGACTCCGACAAACGGCTCACGCTTGACGAAATCATGACTCTACTACCACCAAATATTGAAATTAGCTGATCCTCTCTTCACAACATATTAGTTGAAGAAGTTGAAGGTCTTCAACTTTCAAAAGTGTGTACAAGATGGGTGCCGCGCTTATTGTCTGATGCCCATAAGCAATGTCGCTTAACAGCTGCACAATCTTTCTTGCAGTTGTTTAAAGATAAGGGTGAAGCCCTGTTTACAAAAATAGTCACTGGTGACGAAACATGGATTCACCATTCAACTCCCGAAAGCAAGCGCCAGAGTATGGTGTGGCAAAAAAGAGGAGAGAAAGCTGCCCAAAAAGCCAAAGTGAGTCAGCAGGAAAGGTGATGGCCACAGTTTTTTGGGACTGCCGTGGAGTATTGCTAATTGATTATCTGCCACGTGGAATGACAATAAATGCAGCGCGGTACTGTGACGTGCTGACCAGACTTTGTCACGCTATTCAGAACAAACAGCGGGGGCTTTTGTCATGCAAAGTTTTGCTCCTTCACGACAACGCCCGACCACATGCTGCTTGTGCAACAGGCGAGCTTCTCGCCAACTTCCGATGGAAGATTTTTTAGCATCCTCCGTACTCTCGAGACCTTGCTCCAAGTGACTTCCATCTGTTTCCGGAGCTCAAACATCATCTAGGCGGTCGGTGCTTTGCCAATGACGACAAATTGATAAAGGAGGTGGATAACTGGTTTCAGACTTTGGCGGCGGATTGGTATGAAGCTGGAATAAAAAAAACTGTTACCTAGGTACCAGAAATGCTTGGAAAGGGATGAAATTATATAGAAAAATAAGTACTTGTGTACAAAGGTAAATAAATATTTTTTGCACTTTTTAAATTATTTTTTGATAAGGGAAACTTACTTTTTGGATACCCCCTCGTACAATTAATATGAATTAGTGCTTAAAAACAAAGAGTAGGACAAATAATAACAATGGTTATAACATCTACAGTAGCCGTAGTACTAGCACATACAGAAAATTGTGTCAAGTTGAAAGTAACCATGTACACAATGATATTAAACAATTCACTAAGAACAAGCATCCTGTTGTTGTAACAAATAACTGAGCACAAGTTTTGATAAGACATGTTGATTTTTAAAACTTGTGAACTATACTTTCAGAATAACAATTTCAAAATTTAAATTTACATAAAGCATACATTTAAGCAAGCAAACATTTAAGTATAACTTTTGTATTTACTCAAGTAAATATCAGTATGAAGAACCATACACGACTTCCATGTTCTAAGATTTATATTTTAAATCATTTTCGAAATGAAATATTTCCATAGAAACTAGAAACTACTTCTTTCTATTTCTTGCTTCAGCCTTAACCACCCCACAGTACTGTTGTCACTAACGTATACTACCTCACGTTAGCGCACTCGATTTTCAGTTATGATGGCACTGCTGAAACGTCTAGTTTTACAGAAAACATTGAACCACCGCCAAATAGCCCGGGAAGGAATTTAAACAACAAACTACTTGTTTGTTGCCGATAACACAGTACACATATAAAAAATTATCCCCTCCTCCTTCAGTTAGCCTTTTCATTTATAGATATTTCATCTACCTTTCTACAGTGGATTAATATGACCTTCTTTTCAGGATACTTTATTTATCAAAATTAAGTACTTTACTCTTGTTAAAACATAAAACGTTGCAGGTAAACTACCCCTTCCCCATAACCGATCTTCGCCAGAATCAATAGGCCTTGAGTCCTCTACAATTCAGGCACGTATGCAAAAAATTATTTGATTCTGTTTGAATTTGCAGCAGTTATCATTTGCCATAGAAAAAATTCTACACACACACACTTTTCGAAAAATTGACTTTTCTTCACGTTTTGAGGGTAGTACAATCAGAATCAACCCTTATCTCGAACACGATTTTTTCACCATCACCATACTTCCATTTCCTTATGGAACATGGAAGTAAAATTGGTACTGAATTAAACTATATTAACTTATAGTCATGCAAGTCTTAGAAAAAAGCACTGTCCCTGTAGACTAAGCCCTGACAACATAACACTATTACTGTATTGTGGTCAATACTTCATGAGTCTTAGACACTCTCCTCTCTCCTCTCTCTCTCTCTCTCCCCCCTCCCTCCCACTCACTCTCTCTTTCTCTCGGATGCTCAATGCACCAATGTTTGACACATTCGCTTGAAGCAAAGCGTGGTAGATATCTATAAGGTAAACGCTTGTCCACTTGTGCATGTGTGTGTGTGTGTGTGTGTGTGTGTGTGTGTGTGTGTGATCATTAAATAATGAAACAGATATCTCTTTATTTTTACTCTGAAACAGTTAATGTCAGCTTATCATCTGTAATTACTCTTTTATCTCGGTCTATGTTGCTGCATTGGTGACACATTCTTGTATCACTTAAACAAAGACCTACATTGATAGCAAAATGCCAACAGCAGGACAGGGGTCGACTTCATTGAAGCTATAAGTTGTTACTATTACTGAATAATACACAGTCACCCTACTGCATGGACAAGGTCATGTATTATGCTGAATCGATTTTATTCATTAGTCACAATTATGGCGTAGCAACAACGTATTGGCGTATGGCGTGGCAACAACGCTTATAAAAGATATCATTGGTATTATACACAATGGTTTTTCTTAAGGTTTGCACTCATTACAGTTTGTATTGCATTCTTTTTTGGACAGGTATCTGATAATAAAAACATTAGAGTTGGAGTTGAACAAACTTAATTTGTTTGTGTAGTTAGTGTAGGTTCTGTTTCAGTGGGTTTGATTTAGTTTTTGGTTAGCATACTAACTGATATCATATATTAGTTAGTATATTATTATCAAAAGGTTACCAATCCCTACATTACATTTTGACATCTGCTCCAATATCTTCCTCAGGAGTATTTGCTATTTTCTGTTGAATATGCCTATATGCGTGGCACAAGTTATAGTGGAAGTCGATTGCAGTTAGTTTCCTTATATAGCTGCTGGCAACAGGTTTGCAGAATATGTTATGTGATGCTGATATGTGTATTAGTTCCAAAAACTAACTTCCACTTGGTTGAAGTTAAGCCAAAGCCCAATTGTTAATGATGTTAGTAAAAATAAACTAAGCATAATCCCAACAGGCTTACTAAGAAAAACATACACTCGTGAAGGGCATGTCCATCACCCACCAGTAGATAGAAGAATGTATCTACACCATACCTTGAATTGGATAACAATGTATGAATGGTTCTCCTGTGTAACCGATCTTACAAGAGCAGACAGGAGTGTGATTAACGACAGTACACTTTGTGTTTTCACCACAAGCACCAGGACAAGGATCAGAACAATGCTGGTTCACACATGCCAGCCGATCTGGACACTCTGAATTGACAGTGCATTCGGGCTGACAATTAGGAGGTGCACCTCGATGGTTTGGCAGGCACGAACATACTGGCCTTTCGCCTACTAACCGGCACTTTGCATTAGGTCCACACGGTGAGGGTTCACATGCATTCACAGGTTTTTCTTCACTCATCAGTTTTACTAGAAAAATGTATGATGTCACAAGAAATGGATATGTTCACTGGACCCATGTCACATCTCTATCCTACACTTACATTTTTAGACAATCTTCACTTGTACTTCATGTCATACTGAGTCTGAATTTTATTATGTTCACTGAATTATACTAAAAAAAACATTATTCTCATGCCTGAGACACAGCTGAGTCACTAGTATGCCTTGTAGAATAAGTTAAACATTTGTCACAAGAAAAATATAACGTGTTACACCAAAAAACATTGTTATTGTTATTAGTAAAAACGATTATGAAAGCTTACAAGTGAAAGGAAATCCAAGTTTAACTATTCTGTCTGGCAGGAATCACTCAGTAGAATATAGTTTTCATGTTTCTATTGTGTTTATAATACATTTATGTACTACAATAATTATTTATAATATTTTTGTTAGTTCTGATAACACTCATTTTGGAAGAGACACTTTCTTAAAAAATATTCTTAACTTGATTTATATGCAACAACTATACAATTAATTATAGTTTTATATATTATTTATTATTTTAATATTATATATTATATAATATTGAATATACAATTATTTACGTTGTTGATGAAGATCGTATATAATAATAATACTTTATAATAATAATAATAATATATATATATATTTATATATTTATATTCATAATAATATATTCATTTCTGCAGTCATATAATTTATATAATAATGAATATATATTGTAATAACAATATTAACACTTTGGGGACCAGTGTCCAATATATCAGATATCATGTTTTCATCACAACCTATCACGTTTTCATGGCCTAACCTGCAATATATTGGTAGTTATTTAAGATTTCATTATAACTGCATGAATAAATGTTTACAGCTACAGATTTCCAGACATAAAATAAGCACTATTTGTTTACAACTCAATCACTAAAAAATATTATTTTTAGCACTTAAATGATATACCAGCAGTGTTGACAGAGGGAGAAAGACTTCCAGTTATGCTCGTGTTAGCAAAATTTAATGTAGTTTTTGCCAAACCTTTTTTATTTGTAAGAATTTATTATTAACAAACACATTGTTACACTCACTTGGTGTACTTTTATAAACATAACTGGAAAATTTTCTGTACATACACATAAAAGTCAGATAAACTTCAAAGTTGCACAAGCATTTACTACATGCAATAATAATGGCAACCATAGTTTTAATTTTTCTTTAAAATCTTATTTTTATTGTACAGACAACCAGTGACCCAAAAAACCGGTTATGTTAGTGCAGGTGTAGAACATGAATATATGTTACCTCACCTTGGGTTACAAAATTTGTAATAGAATGATTATTTTTCTTATATGTTTAGTATAATCTGTGAATGTATTACCTGTAGTAGTTTGGAGAGAGTTTTTCCTACAATCTGAGGAATAATTAAATTTTTTTTACCAAACACTAGATTATAAATTTAATAGTTTATTAATGTTTATATTGAAAAATTAATATATAAAAATACACTGTACTTCATACTACCAACTTGTGGCTTTTAAGAAAACACCATTTTTACCTATGCACTATGCACGTATGATATGTACAAGAGGATGAAGAAAAGTTACAGCCAAAGCAAATATGGTAAAAACTGCCTGAGTATTTTCACTTGTACCAGTGTAAATAATGCTGGTCCCTACTGGGTTAAAGCCGGCTACGCACTAGCCATCCCCGCTGGACGTCATGATGAACACCAAGTCACAAACGACAGTGTATGACATCAATCCGCACGACGTTTATTTTTTTAAGGATGTGCATGACGAAAAATGATTCCAGCAAGACCATCAGCTCAAGCCGCACAACATGAGGATGGATCGTGTGTAGTGTCGACGGATGTCAAGGAATCGTGCATCATGCATGTTTGATCATGCATATGATTGCTGTCTATCAAATCGTCATTTTCAACCAAGTACAGTATATGTTTTTAGAGCACATTCGTTTAATAAATGTTTACTGTTTGATTTTACGTTACACTCATTCTTTAGTTTATATTTAATAAGTAACGATTCAGATAAAATTTCAGTTTAGTATATTCTTTGTTTACATAATACATTCAAATATCATTAGCAGTTATTATTTTAAATATTGTTATTATTAATTTGTTTTAATTACAATTCATAATGGACTGTGAAATAACACCAAAATTTATCGAAAAATATAAATTAAATAGATGTCTGTGGGACGTATCCTCGGTAATATTTCTTTTTACTTTTTTTTGTCACCACAAACTGAATGCAACACCCGATTTTTGATGTCTTGATAAAACAGGTGGCATGATTTTCAACAAATTTAATTACCAGAACAATTTTTTAATTTTAGTACAGAAACAATCAATAAAATGATTTTTACAAAACACAACAAGAACTAAAGATTGTCTGGCACACTGGAAGAGTTGCACGACAGTGTGGTGTCACATCCATCACCAACGTCGGGCATGCTGGACAGCAGCGATGGTTAGTGCGTGACCGGCTTAAGAATATTGTGACGATTCGTATATGTCAATAATAATAACAATAACAATAATAAAAATGGAGACAATACTACGCTATGGAAAAAATTGAATGCACAATGCTATTTGCTGATGATCAAGTATAAATCCAGTATGGTGAAGACAAATTGCAACAATGTCCATAGATTGAATCAATCTATATGAAACCACTTGACTGAACTAATTAAAAAATCTGAATACAGAAACACACGATCATGCCATTAATTGAGGAAAATCCAGTATGCAAAAGATTATAATTGATTAAACATTGGAGCAGGTAGCACACTTTAATTAATACAATATTTTATATTTACATAAAATAAATAGGCATCACATCGTATATAATGAAATCTAAATGGACGAGGACAAGGAAACGCAGTGACAGTGACAGCAGTCCCCACCTTGTATAGATCTGAATCATGGGCCCCCTAAGAAGACTGTAGCCTTGTACTGCCCTCAACAAATGAGATTTTTTTGTTAGTGAGAGACTGTGCAAGACTCGAGCAAATATGAAATGATATAAGAAAAGACTTATAAAAAGACGGAATACAACAGATAATGGAGACAGTAGCAACGTGTGCAACGTACAAAGAAAGACAGAAAGACCATAATGCACATGCCTCCACACACAATAACATATGACATTAAACCCTTTGAGAAGGCAAATTATTGTAAGATCGAGGATACAATGGTGATAATGGAGCTGGCAACAGTGCCTAATCCTAAAAAGTTAAATGGGAAAGAACTGTTCTGATAGTCAAATGACTTAAGTTTAATGCTTTCACAGCATTTGGTATCTAACCTTTCTCTGAATACTTACTTAAACGTTATTTCAGTTCTCCACTTTCTATTCACTCCAGGCATGCCTGAACTTTTGCTTTGGAGGCATGCTCACATACAGACTCAAAAAGGATAAAAAATCACAACTGAATAAAAAGGTTACAACAATGTTGTGCATTATGCATATAAGTAAGCACAAAAACAATGAGGTTAGCGGTTAGTGTAAAGCTATTGCACCAATGAAATGCTTATGCCTTTCTAATTTGTTTACTATCATGGAAGAAACTAGTTCCAAATTAATTTAATTATAAATGATCCTCATTACAAGCCATGTGAAAGAACGGAATGCAGTAAGTAGATCATCAATAACCTGGGAATGCTTGGAATATGAACCTTGGAAATGCTAATCTGGAACCTTTAGTTTGGATTATCGTTATAGTACTGCTTTCATAATTGCCAAAAATTAGTATGCAACATCATTAGTCATAACAGGTTTTTTTTTTTGCTTAATTTACACCAGGTTTCCAACTTAAAAGTCCCGGAGAGCCACAATTAAACTCAGGAACCTCTCAGCAGGCTGCATCATAAGCAATCTTTTATGACAAATGACAAAAATAAAAAATGGTAGTATTTCATTTTAAATACATAAAAACAGGTAATTTTTATGTTCATTCCATCTTACTACATATCTTTAATTTACTTATTACAATAAATATAGTAATTATTAAATTGGTTTTCCAAGATAAGGTCCATGGACTACATGAAAAGGTGTTGGATGCAGCATGAGGCCTGCGGGTCGCCAGTTGGAAATTACTGGTTTGTACTACTGAATATTTAGTTTAGTGAAAATTCCCTTTAACAAAATACTTCACAATTAAACACTGTTTTGACACAATTAAATTGTTCGAAGTTAAAGTTAAATTTCACTGTTTTTTTTTTATATTTTTTATCAATGTTATCTTTCTGTCCAGATAAAAAATATTTGCTAGAAAAAACTATTAAATATAAGGTCCAAGCCAATGTAGGCCTGTTTTTACATTTTACAGCACATTATCTTAAACTTTCATTTTTAAATTTTACAGAAACATGGCACCTGTCCTTTTCAATTGTTACCATGATTTACATGCTTTCTCATATAAATTCTTTAATGTCTGGCATGATAATGTACATTCACTTTCTAATCTCGTACAACCTGTGTAGTATCTTATGTATTTTTTTAAGCTAAATAAAAAATTTCATAATCGCCAGCCTTTATTGTAATATTTTTTCATAACAAAACTGTGTTGTTTAAAACAACTAACACATTATCTAATGGTTTTACTCCATATCGAAACATTACAGATGATTTAAACAGCTCTGATTAAACGTTTATAGAAAATGTCAATAAAAACAATTATTTTACTGGCAATTGACTAAAAAACATTGACTGTGTTCCTCCAAACACAATGAGTACAATATCACTCCCATAAAACTACAGTACTGTCTACAGTGCAATAGATTTCATATTTACCAAACAAAGTTTATTGTTTCCAAACAAATCAACTTACCAGGAGTAACACTAGGCTCTGTTTCAACACTAGACTCAACAATTGTGTTTGGTGAAGACAGAGGTTCTTCGAGAGTCTTCATAAATTCAACAAAATCGTATGCCTGCAAATCACACAGAGGAACCACAAAAATTAGGAAAAAATATATTCCCAAACAAAAAAGAAAAACTGTCAAGTCAGTGGAACAACCACACTATATAATTAAAGTCATTATATTAAATAATTCTATACTGATACAGACTTACAAGTATAATTAAAAGGGCTTCAACGTAATTACCTACCAGAACAGAAATGTTATAGCTCAGTCATGTTTAACACACTGAGGTCTTTGTGTGGCCTCCATAGGCTCAGCATTTTTTATGTAACTTTAGGGATGTTACTTTCTCCCTCTAACCACTACTGAAATTCTGTTTACTTTATATAAACAGAAAAGCTACTTTCATCCTCTAAATAACTGTATATAATATACACACATTTGTGCGATAATCCAAATTGTACAAGCAAAATAATTATAATACTTTATTTTGTTTGGAAAAAAGTACGACATACAAATTTTTAAAAAGATTGCTCTACATTAAAGTTATTTCTTATATATAACATGTAAAACTGCTGTACATAACATAGAATGTCAATTACTTCATTGTCACCCAGAGGCTTGTTACATGCGTATTCCCGCCACGTCACCATTCTTAACACAAATGTGCAAGAATTGTACAATGCATAATTATTAGCTCCCACATTTGTTACTGAGAGGTGCTGTGATCAGAGACGAGTTTTACAATTAACAAAAGAATGTACAGTAAAATTGAAAGTTAAGGGCATATGCGCATAAACCAATTTATGGATGGACGAGTCCACTTTGAAATTGTGACTGGCGGGAAGGGAACGGAAAATCAGCTGGTAGGCAAGTGAAGGTATTGCCAACTTGCGTGTGATGTTTTAGCTGCCCGTACATTGTTAGTTACTGTGTTACGTACTATCTCAGTCTTGCATTTGTTATTATTATTATTATTTTAATTTATTATTAATTGTATCATTGTTTTACAGTCACTCATTTTTATTACTTATTTAATTTCTATTGGTAGTTTTTATTCTGTAATTACATATTATCGTAATTATTTTTGTTATCATCCAGTAACGAGATTTGTTAAAATGGATACTTCTCCTTCAACTAGCAAAGATAAGAAAGTTATTCATAGTCAAGCATGGGAAGTAATAATAAACAGTTTTTTGTTGTCCAGGATTAAAAAGATTCTTGCAATTAAATTAATATGAAGAACGCGTTCCTTTATGTAATAATAAACTGGAAAGATAGTCGAGTGTAATTAACGAGTGGAAGTGTACAGTTTGCAAATTCCATTGCGATAAGAACGGTCAGAAAGGCTGTAGTTTTTTATGTCTCAGCAGTACACAATGACAGAACCGGACAACACTTATGTTTGTAAAACATTCTGATATGTAACAGCAACAAATTCCGATACGTGAGAACAGTACATATCATTTGCTTGATTTGTATAGTAATACAATTACAATATTACAATATTTGGTAGGGAATCTACCAAAACTCTATTGGGATGCCAGAAGACAAATGGAATGATTCAATGTCCTGCCATTAGAAAACAACAACAATTACAATATTATTATTATTATTTGATTTACGTCGGAAACAATAAACATATAATTCTTTTTTTAAACCCAGCTGTGTGACGTAGGTTCACACACACACACACACACACAGATTTGTGGTGACACATTTACAAACAAAACTTAACAGTCGCGAGTTTTGTTACTATTAGAATTGATATTCATAGGTTGGCTGCACCCTCACTGATAACAACAATTCTCTTCTCACATCTCACAGCGACTCCCTCCACATCGCCTTTCCCCTCTGACCATAAGCGTTTCGCACATTTCCATGCCCTTAATTTTCAATTTTGCTATACTAACATAACTGGGCAGACATTGAACGAATCCCTTTTGTTAGACACCAGATAATAGAGTGCAAAAACACGAACAGTCTGTGTTCAGGCACCATCCACAGCGGCAAACTATTCTGGCTGAGTACAGTTCAGGCAAAGACCTCAATGTGTCTTTATAAGTTTATAACTATATCATTTAGGAAAATAATTATCTAGGTCAATGGTAGGATAATGCACTATATTATGTTCTAGATGACAGTGGAGTAGCTTCATATTCTGAAGTTTCAGGAATACAGTGTTAGCTACAACTCCAACAACGATGTTGGTATGCTGCTCAACAGCCAAGAGCTGGTCACACGACTCTTAGAGAGCTGAACTGATCCACTTGTGTAATTCAGTCGAGTATAATGTTTCAGTTCACACACAGAATGTTATGTACTTTACACATAAGAGTGAGTCAAATGAAATCCTTAAATACTTGTTATCTTGTCATTTATTGAAGAATAAATAAGTACACTTACATTATTTTTCAGTGTAATCTCCATAATGTATTTTATACAAGTGTTCCAGCACTTTAAAAGTGCACGTATACCTCTAAAACAAAACTCTTGTAGGTTGTGATTGTATAGCCACTTGTAGAACATGGTGGATATGGTCCACTCTCAAATTTCAGACCTTAGATGGCTGCAAATGTTCCAAGAGCACTATGGGGTCGAGCACCATCACGTTGCAACAAAAAACACCAGAACCCAAAACTCCACATCATTTGAACCGAATAGTAAGGATGTAGATGGTTCTAGAGATCTGCATACGTTGCACTAGTATTGCATTCCTCCACTGGATGTGAATGTTCCCCTTGTTCATCCCAAAAGAGAGTCATCAGCATAACCTTTCCAGCCGATGGTTGTGTGACAAATTTTGGGGGTCTTGGTGAGTAGCTATGGCATTTAATTTTTCTCAAGAAGATGAACTCGTTTATGGTAAACATGATGTGCCCGTACACATGATAAGTTTCACATCGAATACAAAGCTGATGATTGGAGACTTTTTTTCTGATTCATTAAAAAGAAATCTCAAAGCAGTACTCTACATAATGCAGTAACAGTACACTCTTACACTCCTGTGCCTGATGGAGATTCAATTTGTTTAAAAGAATGGTATGAAAATCTTGATTTGATCCTTAACAAAATTTCCTATGCAGATCATGGATGGACAATTTGTGGTGACTTAAAGGTAATTTCCATGTTATTCCATACATCTTGATTTTATGGTGCGCCTGAGAACTGAACACGGGACATATAAATTAGTAGCCAGACACTTTTACCCATTAATCTGTTAAGTTCCTTAATAGAAAATATACAAGCAAAATAAACTAGACATTTGTAACAACATGGAAAGTGCCAGGGAAACTCGTTGAGCAGCACAAACTTGGGTTACATGTGTGCCATAAATTTCTCATATAGCGACCTATAAGTTTTCAAATGGAAACAATAGCAGGTGCAGATTTCCATTTTATGGAGAATTTTTTGTAATAAAGTAATAATCCTTATAACAAAGTAGTAATCTTGAATAGAAATAATCTTCATTTGAAAACTACTTTATTAGGTACACACAAACACCTTATACTATTTCTAATATAATTATACAACTTCAGTTTAACCTTACCTTACGTCCTCCTGTATAGTCTTTGCCACCTTTGTTATAATACATAAAGTACTTGAATGTCGGATAACCTTTCACATCATGTGAACTACACAGTGCCTGGTGTTGCGTACAATCGACTGCACCAAACACAATGCGTAATTCATCTTTTAACTTCTCTGCTGCGGCCATAAACTCTGGTTTCGCCTGTTTACAGTGTCCACACCCTACACACAAACACACTGTCAAGTTACTTAACACTTTTCTGGCGAAAGATATACACATATGTCTTTCGTGTCTTCTGAATTTTGTTGAGACACACAAGTATAGTACGGTATGTTTTCGAGTATAGTTATGGTTTTAAATCACAAAAGCCACTGATTTATTTTTCATCGCATATTGTAATACATACACTAACATGTTTAGTTCACAATTCTACAACAAAATCACAGAAGTATTTGCTTTTATTTATGTAAGCTCTTATTTTATGTCTCATGGTTTTGTCAACTAATGTATTCAATTTCATAGTTAGCATGACATCTGTGAATAAAAAGTATCTAAATGAAAGTGTCATTTTAAAAATTCATAAATAACGATACAGATATTATTTTCTCAGACAGTACTTCTTCATAAGGACTGTCAGTACAGAGTTAAACATTCAGAAGCAGTATTTTGTTCTGGTTGTATAATAAGGAAGAAAATCAACATGTCAAAAGTCCATCAAATAAAGGAATGTAACATCAGAACTTTTAAAATTTTATCAAAACAGTTCACTCAGGAGTATACACGGTTATTGGAAGAGGTGGGAGTGAAAAAAAGTATTTATCCAGTATCCAGTATCATGAAAAAGTACGTTCTCTCAGAAACAGAAAATATGAAATATAGGCTTATCTTCAGCTAGTCAGTGTTGTGAAGGAGAAAGGATGGTTTCTTCAAAAAGTAATGATGGACTATAAAACTGCTGTAATTTCACCTGTAATGGATATGTCTGACCTGCTATTTCCACTTTACAATGTTTATGTCACAAAATTCCAACTGTAAGCCTCGTCAGTGATTATAAATAAAGTGAAAAGGTATGGCTGGTATCAGAATTATTTCTGATACTGTAACAGTACAATTCTGGCCCTATTGTATTTTGGGGGAATAATCAATTTAAATTGTATTTTTATTCAAAGTCATATATAAGAAACTAGTAAAGTTTTATGGAGGTTTGCAACTACGCAATATCGAGTGGACAGGGATTGCATCAAGGTCGGGAGTATACACGCAGAAGCAACAACATCATTTTGCCATACTTATGTGTCAAGCTGCACCCATGTATACGTCATCCAAAAGTATGCAAAAACGTAATAAACGAGCCTGTAAACAGCTAAGGCGTGTTTATCAACACAAAGAGACTGGTGACGTAGTTACTCACCACCTCGGAATTGAAGCATTGTAAATCGTTCTCAGTCACGAAATAGCAGTAAAGCCGGCCGGCTGCATATCTAAATTTTATAAAACTAAGTCTCGGACGTTCGCCTGTACAATGTAAAAGTGAAGTAATTTGTATAAAATGAAGTAACAGTTCAATGTTATTAACATGTAAAACGTAAACACAAAGTTTGGTAAAGTTTTAACATCTATAGTGCGAGTTCAGCGATGGGACGTCTGCAGGACTGATTTCAGCTAAGTGACAAAATGGGGGGTACTAGAAAAGTATAAATAAGGGTCAATACAAAATTTTCAATCACTAAATAACTAATAAAAAATGAGCTCAATTTGGGGAAAATTAACAAAAAAAAATTGTACCATAAGGATGAGAGTGTGAGTGAATGAGAGAATATCTAATTACATTTAATTAGAAGTGCTGGGTTGTAAAGTTATTTTAATTATGATATCATAAAAATATAACTGAATGTTATTTTGGAGGGTTTGTGAAATGTTTAAGGGAAATTTTAACTTGAATAGTGGAACTACGTCTCATGGCGCAACGCCTCGTGGCGTATAGTAGCGTGTTTGTTTCGTACGGTAGAGTCACATTCATTTGTACGTAATATGACAATAAAAGGTAATGTCATTGGTAAACATTTCAAGCAAGAGTAAATTATTTCAGATAACAAATTCCGCTACTTCTAGTTCGCTTAAACGAACTCTGCCCGTAAAGGTGAGCAAATTTGATTTTCTTGTGTTGGCAACAAGATGGCGCCCGAAGGAGATGCTTGTGATTAAAAATAAAGTTACTAATATTCCATATTAATAAAATGCATTAAATAATTAATATAACAATACGGCAGGCTTGTTTATTTAGAAGAGGAGGGCTGGTTTATATCATGTAAGTGTGCCTAAATTGTGCAAACCCTTGTAGAGTTTTTGGACTCGTCATGTTCCAGTGGTTGGACAATGAAGATATACCACTTTATTTTTGTGGAATATTTTTCAAAAAAGACAGAAAATGTTTTAGAAGGTTGGAATCAAAAATTTAATGCCCTGGTACGAAGACAGTAGAAAAATTGTAAACTAGGATAGATTATATTACTGCTCAAATCACAACCAATGAGGTTGGGCCTCCTATACCAAAAAGAAAAATGAAGTATATTCAACTCGATGAAAATCTAAAAAGAATTTTGGAAGCCTTAACAAGAACATAGGCATGTAATAAATTTTCTAAATTTGGGGATGTATGATTATTTTTAAATGGATAGGTATACGTTACATTTACAGATTTCTGGTTTTAATCTGACTTTCAGTAATGAACAGAGCTATTAAACATTTTTTTTATTTTGGCCTATACAGATTTTTACAAAAAATATGTTATATTGGTGCAGGCGGGGTTAAAACATAAATACATGCAAGTATTTTTCTTTGTCCTACAAATATAGCATTTACATTTCTCACATTTTTAGTGTAATATATGAGTATATACTAAAAACTCGTTTATCCGAAAATCTGGTTTATCCGAAACAATTTTTAGTAAATTTTAAAAATACACAAAAGCATTTTCCTGTCCTTTCGTATTTGGAGTGACAAGAAGAAACTTCCCCTGCAGAACTTCTAACAATGAAACAACTTCGAGATCAGGCAGCCAGAAAACGAGCTTCAAAGCTTAGGCAAAAAACTATGATTGATTACTGTACGAACAAGCAATAGGACTGTTCCAGTACTGTAGAAACTATAATTTACAGTGCGGTGCCGTTTTATAGTTTGTGTCATATTCACTGTAACTTTTAAATTATTATTATTATTAAATAAAGTTATTGTACTTACATATGTATTATTATTTAAATAGAAGTTTCGGTTTATCCAAAAGTTTATCCGAAACGGGCGCGGTCCCATCAAATTCGGATAAACGAGTTTTTAGTGTATTACCTATAGTATTTGGGAAAACTGATTTTTTTTTGCAATTTGGGGAATAAGTTAAAAGCAATTTTCCCCCACATGCTAAATGATCAATTAAATAATTAATTGATAATGATATTAAAAATCAATTATGTATACCGATATACTGTATTTGTACTTCCAACTTGTGACTTAAAAAACACCATTCATGCCTACGCATCCATGTGCCACAAGATGAAGTAAATGTACTATCACAATGTTATGGTATAATTTTTTCTTTTTCTTTTTCTAATTCATTTAAAGGTATGTATTTCACTCTAAATATACCATGGAATTAAATGCAGTAAACTTATATTGGGGAAGATCAATTAATTAAGAAGTCCAAGTAGCTTTTCTGTATATGGTGTATTTAAATTTACTGTGGCTCATTATAACAGTAATATCAATACAAAATTTAATTTAATTTCTGTTTCGTGTTCCATAGTAAAGTTTATAATATCTATAATAAAGTCCTAGAGGGTCCACATTTTTTACTATTCTGTGTATTTGGATTTTAAATAATTGAATAATACACGTTACTGTTTTAGATCTTCGTGTTTTCAGATAGGAGCTTTGTCTTTTGTCCTTTACTAATAAAATTGGTGAAAGACAGATGGAAAGGGGGAGAGAGGCAGACAGACAAACAGTGTGAAACAGAGAGAGGCATTCACACTGGAAAATACTGCAAACAAACCTTACAAGTATGTGAATTCTGTTTACTATCAAATTACAGCACTGAAGCTGTAAACAACTCCCTTCTCGCATCTCAGACCAACCACTCACACCAGACTCCCATCTTTGTATAGCATCTTACGCATTGTCATGTCATCATCAGTTTCTAATATTACTGAACGAAGAGAGACATACATAAGTAATTTCATAAAACTTCTCTTATACAACACAAAAGGTCTTGAGCTACTTACACGGTGCATAGAACATCACAAGAGCATGCCTTTTTGACCTAAGCTGTGGTTTGAAGGTGTCTTCATTTAAATGAACAACTTCCGATGGTATATCAGCCCATGCCGGTTCTGGAGGTGGAGCGGAAGGCGGCTCTTTTGGATGATGCATGAATTCCACCAGTTTTGATTGTTCACGTAACTGTGGAGCATCAAATGCAAAAGCACCATCACGGAAATATTTTATTGTTGGAAAGCCTCGAACACTATATTTTTCCGCAAGGGTGGTTTCTTTTGTCACATCAACTGCGGCCAGTATACCAGGAATCTGAAACAACAAGCAACAAAAATTGTTTTTCTTATAACACGATATAATATTATGTAGTCCTTAAAAAACCAGGTCTTAGCTACAAATGTCTATTTAAAAAAAACGGTTATCTTCTGTAACTCTTAATTTCATAATTAGCCCCCCAAAACTTAATCAGATCTTTCTCATTTTTAAATATGAGTTATACAGGGTTCCCACAAAATTTTCAAAATTAATTTCCCTGACATTCCCTGATGGTGTCAAGAAATTTCCCTGACATGCGGAAAGTTCAGAAAACAATTAAAATTAGATTTTTAAAATAATTATTTTTTATTAACTAGGCCTACAATACATTTAAATTAAATGTAAGACATACAACACAATTAAAGTAATTAAAGTATTATTAAACATGGAAACATATTCTTAACATTTAAATATGAAAAAGTAAACATTGTTTTGATTATACAAAACAAAAAATGTATCATTCTTCGTATTGTTTAAATTAGCAGCCATCCTTACTATTTCTTTAAGACCATCAGGTTGTTTAAGACCTGAAGATGTCAGTAATGACGAAAAGCTTAGTCGAACAATAAAAAAATTATAGCAGTTAGCAAATTCATAAAAGAAATAGTAAAAAAAATGTATCATTTAACATAAACAGCTTCACTTCACTTTCAATATGCAGAGAAACATATGTAATTACATTAATATGTATTATGTATATGTATATATACGTATGTATATTATAATATAAATTAATATGTTGTGTAATTTGTTTTATGTAATTTTACTATAATAGTATTTGTTTTGTATTTTAAATTAAATTAAATACTTGGATTTCGTTGTCCGTTACCTTAACTAAATATAATTATTTCACTACGACTCGGAAAACTACACTTGTGTTCCAACTCATAGTGAAATAATTATATTTAGTTAAATAAAATAAAACCATTCGATTCTTTCGTTTCCTTTCTTCAAAAATATCATTTTCAATAATGTTTAATAATCTTTTACAAATAATATTTACAACTGAGTTCTCAGGGTATCGGGTTCTTTGATACAACTAGACTTGAATTATGTCCAAAAACAATAACAAATAATAATACTTAACAACTAACACAAAACAATTTACAAATATGAATTATGAAAATAAATTAGTTCAATCTGTAGTGTTCTAGTTAGTTCGCTTAATCACCACTAGGAGCAGTGTTCACTATGTTTTGTTTATAAACCTACAATCAAAATTATGTGCGTTTACAGTTTCAGTTATTTTCTATATTTTTTATACCTATAGTGAAAATAGCATGTTTCAACATAATATTTAATGTTTATTTTATCATGCATAACACTACTGGAGACTGTTCTTTTCTTTTGTTCACTAAGTGATGTGTCATTCAGTGTTTTCCCGTATTGAGGTTATTAAAAAATTACAATTATAATAAGTGGTTAATTACTGCATGTGTTAGTATTTAAGTGTTGTTTTTCGACGAAATAATATGGTTAGGTCTCACCAATACGTTGACTCTGATATCAAAAGTCTTTGGAACCTTTTTAAAGTATATTTGGTAATTTTAGTATAAAATTGTTTCTTGGTATTATTATTTCGTTTATTTTATAATTTTATATCGGAGCAACATCGAATGCGTCTATCTGGTACGAAGGTTTTTTTTTACAATGAAACAACTGAAGTTTATTTCATTACCTAGAGAACGTGTCTCATTATTATTCAATTACAAAATGTGATTGGTTGAAAATTAATTTGGCATTAAACTTTATGCGCAATAAACATCTAAAACTCTACAATTTTTCTCAAAATTTCAAGATAACGTATATCTCACCCCTTAATCGAAATCAAAAACCTAAGTACAGATCTGAATCGCCCATGAAATTTAGGTTAAAATGAAATGTCGATGACATTTCTAGGCCTAATATTAAGCTTTTCGTATTTTTTGGTATAAAACTTTACTTTTTTTATTAGAAACAGCATATTGTTTTGAAACTACCTTTTCTATCACTTTTATGGTTCCATATAGCCCACAGACTACATATTATGTGTTTTTCTCTCTGTTTTACATTTGCATGTTATAGGCCTAGCTACACCATAAGCCTAAAGTTACAATCTGATCTAATTTACAATATATTTTCTTATTTCTTAACTTATATATAAATTATTTAATTCTATTTAATGTTCAGTTTTACTATAAAACAACATTACTTAATTATGTACATTTGTTGTCTAGTTTTTTAAGACACTATTTCATAACTTATTGAACATTAAAACCTAATGTATACCTGTTTTTATGATATTTTACAATTTCTATTTCAATAATTTAAATGACTCAGTGTTATTAATCAGTTACACAATCACTTAATACTGTTATAATTTTAAATGTTTAACCCAACCTTACAGTTGTTGATTTAGATTAATATTTTCTATATGTTACAACGTTGATAAACTATATCATATTAATTATGTGTAGGCCTACTTTATTTTAACATGTTATTTATTATATACTGTTTTTTACATTATTGGTTTCTTATTTGATGAGAAAGAATTCCCTTTTTAATGTAATTTACTATGACTTTCATATGTAATGTTATGTTACATTACAATATGTATATATATATATTATGTATATATAATTATGTATTATGTATTAATATGTATTTACAGAAACACTAGTTATTTTTTATTTAAAGATCTTCTAAGTGCCTAATTTTCAAAAACTGATTTATTCTTCTTCTATTTGCCGTTTCATTCGAGAAACTTTTCTCTGATCTTTTAACTTTTTATTTAATTTTTTTAGAAGGTCTGGGCCATTATTTTCTTGGTATTTCTTATTTTCTTTTACTTTCTCTTAACACTGTTCATTTTTTCCAGGCAGATTGTACAGCAGGAAGCATTTTTTAAATGATTTTAACATTTTTGAAGGCACCATAATACTTAAGAGGATCATATACAATGCGCTGAGCAACAATACTATCCTCTTTTTCATTTTCTGTTAATAGACATTTGTTTACTGAAAA
The DNA here is from genome assembly GCA_034769895.1 of Magicicada septendecula. NCBI lineage: Eukaryota > Metazoa > Arthropoda > Insecta > Hemiptera > Cicadidae > Magicicada > Magicicada septendecula. Next base: position 303,014,774 of record CM068373.1, on the reverse strand, counting down.
CCCTGACCCAACACTCTATGTTACGATGTGAAACAATTCGAGCCAATTTAACTACTTACCACAGTTCATAATACTTGGGCTTTTGTATAAAAAAGATGAATAGAAATTGCCCATGTAATTCCAGTTTTCTCTTTGTCATTGATACAGTCATTAAAAATCAAAAGTGTCTTTTACTATACACCACTGGCTTCACTACACAGCACAAAATACTGCTGTTTAGCTTTTTCAGCAACCACTTCAGTAAGCCTGTGTTTCTCATATAGAACTTCAAGTACAATATTGACTTTGTTCTTTCCAATACTTGACCAATTACTTATAATTACAGGATCAAATGACTCCAGACTTCTAACAGCTTTGTATTTCAATGGACTTCTCTCCTTGATATTTTCAATAGTCTTAATAAGAAAGGTTAGCCATTCCTTCTTAAATTTCATAATATCTAGCTCAGTCACTCCTTTAATCTCTTTTAACAATTTAGATTCAATTTCAAATCCTACATAAATTTTATTGGTTTCTACTAAATTCTCAAAGTCATTCAGGTCAATGGAAACAAGTTTACTACCAGTATCTCCTGACTGTAAGCAATGGGATTTGATACGAGCCATTAAACATTTCATCAAATCGAGTAAATTTGAATACAGATATGGCCCAAGTGGCGATAAACTTTGAAATATCTTCAAGAACGGCTCCACTCACAAGAAAGCAACTAACTGATCCAAAGGGAAATATATGAAGGAAGGAGGGACACTCATTACTGCCAACCTAGTGATATAATAAAGCAGTTACACCTGAGAAAAGAGAGAGAAATTCAAATATGTTCAAACCTATCTTACATATAAAATGTAATACACTAAATCCTTAAATTCGTAGTGACCGTCAATCTATGAATTTTTCAGTGAAGGGTTTGAGGATCAGTCAAAAATATAACACAAATTTTAACTTATTTGTGTCGATGTTTTGACAATGTTTATTGTCATCATCAGGACAATTGTTGCTGACGCCAAACATAAAACTGTGACACTGTCACACTTGTAAATGTTTAGTAAAGTGACTGTCACAGTTGTGTATTTGGCATCAGCAACAATTGTCCTGATGATGATAATAAACATTGTCGAAAGATCGACACAAATAAGTTAAAATTTGTGTCATGCCGATCCTCACAAACCCTTAACTAAAAACTTCAGTAATACACTAACATAATCTATGTATATTGCTTTTAAAAATAAAGTTTGTTTCCCAGTTATAACCCTTTTTCTATGTAAATTTCCATGATATATAAAACTATAAACAATTACAGTATTTTTTGTAGTTTATGAAATTTCCCTGACTTTTCACCAGTTTTATTGTTTTCCCCTAACTTTTAGCAAATTTACAAGGCCTTCCCTGACAGATAGTGAATTTCCCTGACTTTCCAGGTCTGTGGGAACCCTGTTATAATATTTAACTATTAACTTTATTTTTCTTATTTCTTAAGTTAAAGTTAGCCTGGGTTTCCATCTGAATGGTTTTTAATGAACACAGATAATACCATACAGGGATTAGATACAAGGAAAAAGGACTGTATACATGAATACCTAAAAATTAATCAAACAAAACATATGGTTATAATTTCATGGTTTAAAACTTGATCAAAAGACAACGTAGTACAAAGCTGATACTGTGAAATAATATTAAATAAATAAAACAAAAACAGAAATTATTCCTGCAATAGTAGGGACAACAAATATTTTGTGCAACGCATAATCACTGACATGTCAACAATTAAAATATTTAAGTTTCAGCTGTTCCCTAGAGTTTGAAAATAAAATTTAGTATGTTTGCAAATAAAACTTTTGATAAATTCACTAAAACAACATCAATACAACAAGGCCAACAATTTATTAGTGCTCACGATAACATACCTCTTTCACTCAGCATTAAAATATGTGTGAAGTCTGCCAAATACCCAAATATACTACACAGTTTTCTATGACATACTCAACACGAAAGTTTTAACTACTTTAATGGTTTTACCATCATACAGCATCTGAAGACCGACACTGACAGCAACAGTGAAAATGAAGATGACAACTAAAACATTTATCGAATGATTTGAGTCAACAAAAGTGTTATTTTGTCCTCATTTGTTTTTTTTAAGAATATTTTATAACCTCGGACATTCACACCAAAAGAATCAATTGAGCCCTAGTTTGTCAAAATTAGTCGCACTTTTTTGAAGTTAACAGGAAGTAAACAATAGACTCAACCTCACATAATTGGAAAAAGAACCTGCAATTAATGCAAATTGAGAACTTGGAGTGTACAAAAAAATAAATAAATAAAAATTCTATGAACCTAAAATCATCCATTCGTGTGCACATTCTTGAATAGCTACCAATTGAATTTCTTACATCCTGCATCCAGAGGTTTCTGTTTCAGTCACTTGACGGCAAACCTCTTATTTTCCGTCCCATCTGCAGTTCTCTTTCCACAGTCACTTGGCTCTATCCCATTTCTGTCAACTATTTAGAACCTAGTTTAAGAACTTTTTGGGCCAATGATTATCAGGCATTTATTCCATATGATCATACCATATGAAACGCTTCGTTTTAAGGTGTCTAAAATTGTTTTGTCAACATGGATTTGCCTCATATCTTCACTTCTAATGCACTGGAGCCTGGACTCACCAAAAGACCTTCACAAGTCCATTTGTTTTGCTTGAAGCCTTCAGGAGCTTCTCTGATTTATCTCCCAAGTTTCAGAGCCATAAGTGACTGTGCTTTCTAAGATGTTAAAGCAAATCATCATTTTGGTTTTGTGTGTTATTTTTCCACTCCAAAGCATGCAAAGCAGCTGCCTATCACTGTTTTCCTTTGTTTTATTTTGTTGCTGATATCTTCATGACTTCACCATCTTTTGTTATTTTCACATCAAGATACTCTAAAAAAGCATTATTTTTTTATAATATGTGACTCTACTGTCCTAAAATACATGAGGATATATATACATAATATTTAATATTTATACTTCAAGATTTTTCCTTATTATATTGTGTTATAGGAAAAGCGATTTTTGTTGCTTGTTGTTTCAGATTCCTGGTAAACTGCCCACAGTTGATGTGACAAAAAAAACCACACTTGCCAAAAAATATAATGTTCGAGACTTGTGTGTGTGTGTGTGTGTGTGTGTGTGTGTGCGTGTGTGTATGAGCATGTCCGCGTGCGCGCTTGTTTCAATGAGCACAGGGCTTACCACATGCCTAGCAATGTTAAATGATTTAGTTGTTAACATGGTTGCCAAACTATTACACCTCGTCCCTTAAAATATAGTTAATTTAGACTTTTTTCTTTTGGATTATGTAAATATTTATTTAATAATGAAGCTAACACAGCTTTAAATACATTATTGATTTCAAATTTAGTCAGTTTTTTCTTATTATCTGTAATAAAATCTAATCTAAAAGTATGCAAGTTACCTAGCAATCAATTTTAAGATAAATTGCATACTCCATTGTTACTATATATATGTAATTGTTGTATCCCTGTTAACAAAATTAATCTGTCTCCAAACTAGTTACAGTTTTTTGATGAATACAATCTGCAGACTCCAGTGGTTTATACAGTGCTGTGTAATTTCTCTCAAGAAATAATGTACAGACAAGATCTCTTATAAAAATGAAGTCAAGACCTATTCATGTCATTGCCAATCAGTTTGTTTGTTTGTTTTCCAATGGCTCCCTCTTGGTACATTTAACCCATTTGGTAGCGAGCTTCCCAATAAAGACCACTGTAAATTCTGACTTCTTGCATTCCCCGGTTCAGCTTCACACACTCCAATAGATGATTTTTGTTCATTATTGAGTCTTCTCTCCTGGACAATACACATTCTTCTGTGGTGGAAATTTTTAATTTGTAGAGATCCGCTGAGAGACAGTCATGGCCAGTTTCCAATCTAAAGTTGGAAACTGCTTCCTTCCTGAGTTTTCTACAGTTGTTATTCCATAACTGTTCAATCCCTGACCATGTTTTTCCTTTTGATATGTTTCTTGCTTCTTCCAGGAAGCGAGAGTTTGTTTTCCTCGTCATCAGTCTTCTTAGGGTGTTGAAGTCGTGGGTACTTTCCCGGTGGTGGATCTTTGTCCCTCGCTTTGCCAAGATATCTGCTGTCTCATTTCCTGAGATGCCTATGTGAGATCGGATCCACTGGATAACTATCTCCTTGTTAAGTGCTGTAAGCTACCTGGTGAGTCGCCTTGCCTTGCTTCCAGTCTGCTCCTAGATGTTGCTCCTGTATTAGAGAATGTTGCCTGAATGGCAGATTTAGAGTCCACTAAAAGGACAGCTTTTGAAAAGGAATTTGGCCTCCAAATGAGGTTTTGCAATGGTACTTTGATAACCTCTACTTCAGCGTCATAAGTTGATTTATTTTGTCTTACTGCAATATAGTGGGAAAACAATGAGGAAAACACTCCTGCTCCAGCACAACCCACATCATCCACCAAGGATCCGTCAGTGTATATACATAGCCAGTTTTCCTCTGGAAATCGCTCACTGATGGTTATTAACGTTATCTGTTTTAGTTCTTCATGAAATCTTGTCTTCTTCTTAATATATTCTGTCAGATTGAGATGTACTTCATAACTATGAAAGTCGAGTGGATTTTCCAGGGGGATCACTTTATTAACTGCTGTTGGTATGCTGTGGCATTGAAGGTAGTTGCTACTTTGGTTTAGCCAGATCTTTTGCGTTTTGAGTCTCTGTGGTTCCATCCTCTTATGAACACATGACTTCTCAGGTAGTGACTTAATTCTGAGGTTTACCAGTGCTGCCTGTTGCTTAATTTGCTCTGTTATTGGTTTGTTGCCTGTATATAGTTCTAATGCTGTAACTGGAGTTGATTTGACGCCACCTGTGATGAGTCTTACGATGTTGGTCTGCAAACGTTCCAATCAGGGTGGCAAAGTTACTTGCGTCGTAGCATCCTTTAAGCTACATGTGTCACCTGGGTAGTACTAAATGAGTAACAACGTTAGGCTGCTTCCCAATGCCTAGACCAAATGAAGCGACACACAAAGGTTATTATATTGCCAATCAGTTACGAATATCTTTTTACAATTGTACTTAAAAATTATCCATTTTAATTTTTACAATTAATAAGAACAAAAGGATGTAAAATAGTGTTTACACTGTCTATACAAACAGTACAGGGTACAGTCTACCCTGTAGTAAAGTTTACTTCAAGCAATAAATAAAAACAAACTTAAATCAATCACATGCACATCCCCTCAAAAAGGTTGGATGAAAATCACACAACAGATGAAAACCATCATATATCAAAACCACTTGTCTTATCAACCTGAAATTAATTGTGACTTGAAAAAAAGTATAGTATAAAAACTACAGCATGGATATAAATGTTTAAGTTTCTGAATTAATTTATCGTTGGGTTATTGGTAAAACTACTCAAGTCCATTCATGTCAATTTATGGAAAACTGAAATTAAAGGTTTCCAAGTGCAATGATAAATCATAAAACAGATTTTCAAAGATAATTTTTATTATCAATACAGTTTTTTATTTATTATATAGCTGAGAAATGCATAAAAATGTAGTTTTTGAAACATCTTGAAACATCATTAAAACTTTGACTTGGGTAATTTTACCACTAACCCCTCGTTATATGAATTTCAATTTTATTTTTAAAAATTTGTTTTGTAAAATTTAAGATTTTTTTGGGAATCGACTTAAGAATTTGGAATTACTTTCCCGTGAACCCATGTTACAGGCTATACAGGATAGTTTTTTTTTGAAAATTTTACAAAAAGGAATTGTCTTTCTATCCACCTGAGAGTTACAATAGCTGAATATTTATGTTTTGAAAAGCCATTATAAACACACACAAAAACTTATTTTTTACAAATACATGCTAATATAATTATATGATGCATGCTTGAGGTTTTCACAATGTTTTCACATAAACGGTAAAAATATCTGAATGTCATTTTTTGTGCTACACCTTTAAAATTCATTTTAACTTAACATCAATTTAACTTCATTTTCAATAACACTAACTTAAACTTAATGTTTTTAACACGTCTGTAAAGAATTTGACAACTTCTGAGTATATTTTGTAAATATGAAGATAGGAGTATATACAAAAATGAACTGCTGAAACACTGTTATAAGATATAAATAAGTATAAAATATATTCTTGAAAAATATATTACTTATTGTTTAACATCCACAATACATGAAAATAATTTTTGGAAGGAGGGAAGAGTAATTTTTTAACATAAATTGTGTATACGTAAACAGTTTTAAAAGACACTTTACAGCATCGCAAATTCAAATAAAGAAGAAGCATTGTTAAACAAATAACTATGTCTTCTAATTAAAAAGGAGATGTACCTTTTCCTTTTTCATCACCGCTGCTGCCTTCTCGTACTCAGGTTTCATGTTCTTACAATGACCACACCATGGTGCGTAGAACATCACTAGCATTGAATTCTCTGACTGTAACCAATATAAATAAGATGTTAAATGTGAATAACAGTCGATTATGATTCCAATTAATTAGTGAAACAAAAGTTATTAAAATATCAAACATAATCATTTACTCTCATTTTACTAGTAAAATACTGTACAATTGTTTTTGTTATTAAAAACAACACCATTTTGGGGTGGGTACTGACACGATAGTGTAGAATGCACAGCTTCTCTTACCCAAATGAAAGTCAACTTCACTTTATATTCATTTAAAATCAGTAGTCCATGTTTTCATACACAAATTTCATGTTCAAATAACTTAAGAATAAAAAGACCCCCTCCTCTTCCAAGTGCCAACAATTATAGAGCGCAGATGAATGGGCAGAGCTACAAGGTACCTCATGCCCTAAGGTGGGAAACTGACTCCAGAAGTCAGTGCCACACCTCTGTAGTCACTGTGACTGAGTCACATTCTGGTCAACTGCACAGGATGAGAAGGCCATGAGAAACCACTCCACTAAGGATTGTAACATATATCAAAACAGACAGGTTACCAGGTCTTTTAAGACGTCAACCTCCCAGTACTCAATACTAATAAACTTCCCAGGCTGTCATTGACCCAGAATCTTACAATGAACACTGAATATGGTTTCTTTGATGAAGCAGCCAGTATATGAAAATAAAATATGAGTTTTACATAAGTCACACACAATCTCCCTGTGTTTATAACTTCACTATACTGAATACCAAAAAAGCTTTCAGTTTTCTGTAGACCAGACATCATTCAAGCAATTAATAACTCATGAATTAATAGACCGGACTAATATATAGTAATTAATCTGTTGAGCAAATAAACCCATCTTCAATCATCTTGACTTTGAGATATCTTGTACTACCAGTAAGGACACTTATGACAAAATAAATTTAATCAAATGTGTGGAACAATGTCTATACTGTTTAGAACACAAAGCCCATTGGAGATAGTATTTGACATTGAGGATTTATACCTGTATGATGTATGGTATGGTAGTCTCCCATTAACAAGCAAGTTCCCACTGGTCTTATGAAGCAAGAAAACCGTGTCCATGTTCTAGAGTTTTATTTCTCCAATTTGTGCAGCAATCACACCCTTCTCTCTGTATTTTATTCTTCCAACAATCTGCCTGTAGACGACCACATTTCCTACAACTATAACAAGTCTTCTATCTATACCCCAACGTTCAAATTACTGTGGCACTACAGAGTTCTTAAATTATTTCTCCTGAATAGTCTCTTTATTCTCTCCATTATGGCGGTACAGTGATATTGAACCACATTCACCACAACATGATGAAATACTTTTATTAATGTAGGTAGCCAACTTGGTAGCTTCAAAACGAAGAATGTGAACAAGAGTGTCTAAGCTATTCTGATGCCGTGCCATTCTTAACATTTGTTGTAATTCATTGTTTCTGGTACCACCAATAGACATAACATGAGCAATCCACGTCCAGAAATCCTCTGATGCTTCGGACAATCCAAACTTGCCAAATGGTTGACATTTCCTTCAAACTCTTGAAGGTGTTCCCCAGAATGCTGTCGCCTCACTTTAAGTTGAACACGTTACACATCGTACAGATGCTGGTCACCGTACCGTAATTCCAAAGCTTTTGTTAATTCAGCACAGATGTTCTGGCTGTCAGATGGCACTTTCTACAACAGTTTTGCGGCAGGTGCTTTTAATAGTTTAATGAGCGAAAGGTCTTTCTCTTCTTCTGTCCATTTATTTAAGCAAGTGGGGGCAGCTTCAAATAGATGAAGATAAGTTGCCCAGTGAGTGCTTCCATCAAATGTTGGGATCTATATGTAAACTGGCACTACTACACCTACTACAGTTAATGGTGCTTTTTCATTGCTCGTATTTTTTGAATCTCCATCAACTTCTATTAATGCTCTTGCTTTGTCAACTATTTCTACCATTAAATGCTCAACTTCAACTATGATTTGTTTCGTTACATTTGTAGTCAAGTCTTCCATACTTGCCACACCTGTTTTCATAGTTAACACAGACTTTTCTATTTCAGATATTCTATCGACTTGTCTGATCAGCTCATCTCATAATAGACAAAATTTTGCAATGGTATCCCATTGTATGAATGCCTTAACATCTTCAGCTTCACAGTTAAATTATTCTTTTTGCTGTTTGTCTGTTGTTTCATTTTCACCCTTATGTTTTTTGTCCTGTCATTTTACTGCTTCTTCTGCTTCCTGTCAGCATTCCTCATCCTATCGTTTTTCTGCTTCTTCTGCTTCCCATCAACGTCATTCCTCTAGCTGGAGTAAGCAGCACTTGGAAACTTTCTACCATCTGACTGGTACCTATTATTGTTTTTTTTTTTTTAATAAATTACCACTCACACTACTCATCTACAAAGTGCTCTCTGTTTCCACTGTTAAAGGACTTATCATTTCTGACACCAATGTTATAATCGTCTCATGGATCATCGTATTGTACAGTGGAAACAGAATAACCAACACCAATCAAGGCATTAATTACAAACTTTAATTAGACACAAGCAACATTTAAAAATCAACAAAAGCACTCTTATAAATAATTAAATTAAATTTGTCCAACACAACAATAAGTGTCACCTTATTACAGTTTGCACTAATTAACACGATAATCACTTTCCTCCAACTGCACTCCAAACAAACACAAACCTCATAACAAACACTCCGAACCTCATTTTAATATTGCTAGTCTAAAACTGAACTTCAAAATCCAGTATTTATACTCCTCCCACCTTGCACTGTAGTGACATAGCTGGCTTGGATGCCGGAGTAACGTCTGGAAGACCTAGAATGTTACGTATTTCTGCTGCGCACAATTATCTCTAAACACCTGGAACAGCTTTGGGCTTTGCCACGTGGTAAGAGTCATGTGTGCACTTTTGTTAATTTTCAGCTCAATGTAGCATATATTGTATAAAAACTAACTATTCTCTGTAAGTTACAGAATAAACAGAATGGTGGAGTATTCACTAATAAAGTGAATGAGGTGGGAATAACATTCCACAAAACTTCAGTGCATATGCTACTACATAAACAATACACTCTACTAGAGCCAAGAAAAATGATTAGTTATTCAAGTTAATATAAGCACAGCTTTACTTTGAGAGCCAAAGAGGCAAAAAAACACCCAATACACATAGTATTGTTATATTGGTGCTATATGGCTGTACATAAAATTTTTTATTTCATGCTGGTCAAACTGAAGAGCCTTATTAATCAGAGTACATCATTTTCAAAAATACATGACAATCACATTTGCTTATCATCTACTTTTATTTTCTTTTTTCTTCCATTATTTTTCATGATGGTGTCTAAACAACAACTACCAGTGTCTACAAAAAACATTGATGTCTGAATTTTTCATTACAATTTAGTATCGTGGTACAAAAAATACTGAAAGCTTAATTTATTTTTGATGAATAAAAAAAAAATCACAAACCTGCAATGTGGAATCAAAAGTGCTTTCAGTGAGTTGAACGACATCCGTTGATGTTTCACTCCATTCAAGCTCTTTAGCCTTGCTGACAGATGCGGTAGGATCCATCATAAATTCCACAAGTTTATCCTGTTTATTATCACCGTTGTACGTATACCTAACTTCACCATTCCTATATGGACAAACAAAATACAGAACTAACTGTAAATCTAAAATCTAATAATGAAAACAGTTTCACAATACCTCTCTATTATATTAATCTCCTGTATATAAACTTAAACAAATGGCTTTATATTACAATTAAACAGCTTCTTAAGCTGATAAATTCTGATGCTTCTGATAAAATTCAAAATTGTCACCCTCTTGAATGATTTTGTTTCTTTTTACTTTTTGCTTCCCAACACTGCACACTTTTAACACATTCCCCTTCTTCAGTTTGGACCTAATTCTTGTCTTGTGAAGGCTGACAATGTTCTTCATCTTGGAAAGGGTTTTTAATAGTGAAAAGTGTCTCTAAGCCCCTCTTTATCTAACCATGTATTTACATGTTGGTACACTTCTGCCTTGTGGCATTGTGTTCCTGTATTGTAGAATGATTCTGAACCCCTTATTTGCAAGATGGATGAAACGTCGTTAGATCTACACTGACAAAATATGTGGTCCAAACAGCAAGACATCACCTAAGTCAAACCCTAACAAATAAATTTCTTGCACCGTGTATAATAGCACTGAGTCTTATTAACCCTTTTGGTGCTGTTGGTAAGTTAACTTGTCACTGACAGTCTATACTGTACTAGTGACAAGACAACTCGCACCATATTTGTGCCACACATGCTACATTGCATTAATTCATTCTATATTCTGAGCAATCAGAAATGATATGACTCTGGCTGAAAGAAGTAAACTTCTCAATATGATCAAAACTTACCCACCTAAAACTAATCAACGAAAACTCGCGGAAGTAACTGGAATACCAAAAACTACAATTTCTCGTGACTTGCTACAGGAAGAAAAATTATGACCAGAATGATTTTTAAGTGGCGAGCTTCAAGAGGCTTCTCAAAAACGGAACGTGACGGTGTAACGGTACAGAATTGTAGGGCCAAGGTAATATTTTAAAAAATTGTATTCCCCATGTAGTCATTGTTCACCTTTTTAGAACCTCGAGTTAGTCAACCACGTATGCAGTGTTATTACAAAACAAAACGTCTGTGTTTTGTCTCCGCACTCAAACAGTCCAGACAGATTATGCAACAACATACAGTTTTGTGTCAGCCGTGAATCAACACATAACGTCGTCATGTATTTCACCAGGCGGCAAAATGTTGCTAAACCCTATGCCTGTCTTATAGCGCCTGTTAAAAAAGCACCAATTGGAGCGCAGACTGATGATCACGTGACCAGACTGAAATCCGTGTTTTACCACCTTAGCGCAGTAATGAGTTAGTTCCATTGCAACTCATGGCCGCGCGGCCAGAAAAATTAACCATCTAAGTGTTCGAGCAAAGTTACGTCGGCCGACTTTATATTACCACATGTGGAGACATTAAATCAAATCAGTGACAAGTTAATTAAAAACTCAGTATAAATAGTTGCGTGAGTGAGTGCGCTCGAACCAAGAAAGCGGTCAAAACGAGATAGTGCAACAAACAACCTGGACACATGGCGGACGGGTAACTAACAACCCTGAGTATACACATTTAAATCAGTGTAAAATGAATGATGATAGCTTATTTTAAAAGAAGTTTACATGTAAACCTAAATAATCGAGATCTCTAAGGGAAAGGAGGTTTTATAAAAGAAAATAGTAAGGGGAAAAGATATAAATACGTATTGGTTCATACAAAAAATAAATAATTTGTCATAGGTTAGAAGTAAGAAAGAATTCATATGTGAATCTGTTTGATTTCAGGTTATTCGTTACTGATTCGTTGTATTACTAATACAACATAATATACCAGTATTTTATTGTTATCAAAGTAAGATGAAGTAATTAATGTGTTTAATAAACTAGAAGCATTCGTTTTAACATAAACTGTGTATTTATATTTGTACCGTTCATATCAAATAATCCTTTCTGCAGCTGTGTTCGTCTGTAAAACCCTGGAGAAGGACCCTAAGGTAAGAGTTAATTAATATAAAGTAATTTGTATAGTTTCAACGGAAAGGATCCGCTTGTTGAAGATGTTTTAAATGAATGGTTCTTCACTGTAACTGCCTAAAGTTTGTCTTTTAGTGGTCCAATGTTTCCAAGAAATTAAAGCATAAAGCCACAATTGGGGTTTGTTACCGCCAGTGACGTATCTAGAATTTAGCTTTGGGGGGGGGGGCCAGGGGAGTTGACTTCATACAAAAGAAAAATCAAGTTAAGACTAATCAACATTACTATCTTTTAAAGTGGCTGGAAAACATATGATAAGATCTTCAAATCAATCCCATTAAAGTAAACTGTAATAACACAATAAAAATTTTGTTACTGAAACATTGTTTAGAAGATACTGACTGAATTGATTTTCTTATATTTCATATTTCAAGATGTCTAATAAACCTGTTTGCATATTTAAAAAAGAGTTATTAGCTGGAAAACAGAGCTGAAAAAATAATAAAAGAGCCTAAAAATTATAAGATTAACAAAATTCTTCAACTTTTTCGATCCTCGGGGGGGTTCATCCCCCCTCATAAATACACCCCTGGTTACCTCGCTGGAAATGTAGGAAGGAAATTCAATTCAATAAAACCTACAGGGAAAAGCTAGGCCTGACATCGAAAAAGCTGAAAATTGGAAGATTAATACTACCCAAAATGCTCTAGAAATTCCAGCAGGCCTAAATGTAACAGATGATCGTGAATATGAACCATAAATTCAGCGTGTGACAACACTGGATGCGAGAAAGTTTGTAGCTGAACTTCAGCAATATTTTATGAAGAAGCTATGAAAACAGCTCTTTACAAGAATTGGACATTTGTTCAAACTTTGTAGAACTATGGCCATTAAAAAGAAAATGACAACGCAAACAAGATGAATTTTTTAAAAACAATAATCGCAGGTATGTGACTTAAGAAAATAGGCCTATTCATATCATTTTATTATGCTGTAAGTACAGCATTAGCATTTATTATCGTATTTTCTTACCCACACTTTATTAATAACAAATTTTATAACTGCAGTGTTTACTGTAGCCCTAGTTTAAAGTTATGTTTGGTTTTTAGTTATTAAGTACTCTTGCTTACTTTTTAGAAATGTCTCTTAATAAGGGCAGCCGCTTAATTGGGCCAACTTGATATACAGTAGTCCAGATGTGTCCCGATAAAGCAGAATCCACTGTATTGACTAACATTAAAAATGTAATTACTTTATTTTAAATGTTGTTTATAAATACAACATTCTTTCAATATCAGTGATAGCAAAATAAGCCAATATATAGATATAGTAAAAACAGAACTTAGTTATTTTCTTTATAATAGAGAATACTTCAAAAACGACAAAAGTACATTTTATAAAACTCTAATGTTAATTATTATACAAAACAGTGGATAATTAATGGTTGGTGGTTTGTTCAAACTGAAGAAATTATGGGAATACAGTTTAATGATTTGTGAAGCTTGATATTAGATTTGACAGAGGGATCACTATTATTTGTACTGTATTAAGCTTATCATAAACTGAGATCCGATTAGTACCATTTTAAACATAAATTGTTGATTGGTTATGGGTATTTAATTAAAAAAGAAAAAAGTAGATCAAAACTATCGACAGCTTTATTCCAGGAATTTATTGTTTAAAAAATTAATTTTATAAGATTATTCCAATCACAGTTAATTCAATCACTTCATTAACAAATATGACTACTCCACAAATTCTTGAATATAAAGTGATTTGTATTTTTCTCCTGCACTTGTTTACCTTCAACGGTGTGAAAATATTTTCAATTGTCTTACTTGAAATAATGTAGTGTGGGAAACCCATTTATCTCGAACTTCATTCTGACCGCAGCATTTTCAGGCCGCACTGCATCCATGGCTGCAAGAATACCATAACCTTTCTGTTTGACAATGGTGGCAGCTGCTGCATACTCTGGCTTCATCTGCTTGCAGTACACACACCATGGAGCATAGAACATCACCATCACAGCCTTGTTTTTGTTTATCAACTTCTCTAAGCTCTGTAAACAAGTTATTGGTACAAATTATTTGTATATCGATGCAATTAAATAGAAAACGTTACTTTCAGGAAAATATAGAATGTGGAATACAGATTCCACAGTAAAGTACAAATAGAATTATTATATGAAGAGCTGAGGGGAAAAACGATCAGAGTTCATTTTTTCACATTTTTTACGCCAATAGATAGCTTGGGTGGAGATCTGTCTACTTTGTGGATGAGAAGGGCGAAAAACGCTTCCAATCTGCTGTAATAAACTCATAAAGAAATGTGGCAAGTGGGGAAAACAAACAGAGTCCACTACCCTAGAGGTGGGAAGGATTCAAGTTACAACCTGTGCTAATGTTGTTTACTACTTAAGTTCTGTTTTAGATATGAAGAATGGAAAGAAAAGGAACAATAGAGGAAGATAAAATATATTAAATCCTTGAACATTGAATAAAAAATTATTTGTTTATATCAGAAATATCAATTTATTTTTCTATTGTTTTACACTAAACGTACTGTGAGTTAATGTAAAATACCAATACAGTAGAGTCTCAATTAACCGAGCTTCGATTAACCAAGGTTCCATATTATCCGAGCCTAAACCACAAAAAATTAAAACAGAAAAAATTAAAATAAAGAATTTTCCGACCTACTTCAATTGGCACCTGACTGTCCGCGAGTTCCTTGACCGCGTGAGTCTTTGCCAACCTACTTTAATTGGCACCTGACTGTACGCGAGTTCCTTGACCGCGTGAGCCACACCCCCTCCCTTCAGCTCCCCACTTCTACACGCTTTTGTTTGATCCCTTTCAGTTGTCTGTCAAGTGTCAACCAAAGTGAGTGAAGGGTTCATCTGTCCAGTGATTGTTAAAAGTACAGTAATGAGTGTGAAAAGGAAACGCGTTGTTCTTTCTCTGGAAGATAAGCTTAATGCTATTAAACGTTTGGATAGGGGTGAAACCTTAAAAAAGTGGCAAGTGATTTGGGTGTTGGTGAAGTGACTGTAGGTGACTGGAGGAGGAAAAGGGCACAGATTGAAGGGTGGGTGACTCAGCGCTCTCAATCAACGGGAGATAAAAATGTCGTAAAAAATAGGAAAACAATGAAAAATAGTGATTATGAACAAACATTGGAGGCGTTGTTTTTATGGTTCCAGCAGATGAGAGATAAGGGTAGTCCGTTATCTGGTCCGATGTTACAAGCCAAAACCTTGAAGTTTTTTAAGCGTTTTCAAGATGGAGAAGAATTTACTGCTAGCACAGGTTGGCTAGATCGCTGGAAGACGCGGTATGGCGTAAGGCAGTTAAAAATTTCAGGTGAGATTTTGTCGGCCGATTCAAGTGCAGTTGGTTCTTTCGTAAGTAAATTGGATGGAATAGTTAAGAAAACCAAATTGAGACCGTAGCAAATTTACAACTGTGATGAAACGGGACTCAATTTCAAAATGTATGTTACCGAGCAAGACTCTAGCAGCTAAGCAGGAACAATCAGCTCCCGGTTACAAAAGAAGCAAGGAGAGAGTTACAGTTCTAGTGTTTGCTAATCAGTGCGGCGACCACAAACTTAAACTTTTATTGATAGGCAAGGCCAAAAACCCCAGGGCTTTCAAAAATGTGAACATGGATAATCTTCCGGTAAAGTACACAAACCAAAAAAACGCTTGGATGGAATCTTCAATCTTTAAAACGTGGTTTTTTGAGCAGTTTGTGCCAAGTGTAAAAAAATTCTGTGATGAAAGAAATCTTCCATCAAATCTTTCATTGTCTCCTGCTGGACTATGCGCCCATTCACCCAGATGAATGCGAATTGGTTAGTGGTGATATAAGAGCTCTTTTCTTGCCCCCTAACGTTACCTCTTTAATTCAACCCCTTGACCAAGGTGTCTTAGAAAATCTAAAGCGCCATTACCGGGAAAGACTGTTGAAACATTTGCTTGAGGACCTAGAAAATGATCTAACCGTTGTCGAAAGCCTAAAGAAAATTAACCTCAAAGATGTCATTTACTGGTTGGGTGAGTCATGGAGTGACGTGAAAGAATCTACACTGAAGAAAAGCTGGAAAAACATCACCCCGAAAAATGATACCACTGGGCCAACTGAAAACCAAGACGATTCAGATGACGAAGATGATTTGCCCCTAAGCCACCTTTTAAATATGCTTCCAGCTACAGAAACAGTCACAGAGAAAGATGTAAACGATTGGATTAACGACGACGAGCAATGTGAACTTTCTGACGAGGCTATTGCCAATCTAGTGTCACAAAATAAAAACTGATGACGAAGATGACGACATCAACCGAGGGAGGCCTGGAAAGCAGAATCAGTCACACTGAGGGTTTGAGCGCTATCGAGAAGCCACTACTCTACATAGAACAAGATGACACGTCACCAGCTGGCATCATTATGTTGCGGCGTCTGCGCAGTATGGCGTCCAAGAAGCGAGGCAGTGCAATGAAACAGAAGACTGTTAAAGACTTTTTTCAAAATGTGTAAATCAATGGTTTTCAAGTGTATTTAAGGTATGTACTGTAATGTAAATAATCTTTAGTATGTATTAGTCCTTTCATCATACAATACAGTAATACAACTGCTATTTTTGTAATTTGATCTAATTTTTCTTGTAAAATAAACTGGAGTACTCTTTCAAGAAATAACTGTTTGCAGTACTTTTTAACGTCCTGTTAGCCCTAACATGATTAAAACAACAAAGAGTTGTCTCCTTATTGCTACTAAAGTAATTATTTTATGTATCTCAAAGCAGACAACCTGTTTTCTTATTCTATCCGTGTTATCCGAGATTTTGCTTATCCGAGGTTGCCGCGGTCCACATTAACTCGGTTAATCGAGACTCTACGGTATTTGGTATTCATATATGTTTGTGAAAATATATATGTAACTGATTAAAAGAAAAACTTTGTTTTTGTCTCCTGTAAAATTTGGTAAAATGAACTCTGATCGGGGACTCAAGACCAGCACTTTTCCAGGAAACTGAACACTAAAGTTGGGTATATAAAAACTACTAGCAGCTGGAAAAATTTTCAGAAATAATTCACACATAAGAGAAACTGGAATATTTGTTGGACATATTTATGTGGCAAAAAAAAAATTTTTAATAAAATGTTAATTGTTCATTGTAAACTATCAAACTAAAAGAGTGTCCCAGCAGGGTGTCAGACTTAGAGGAATTGTAACCAAAATTCAAATGTTCCACATTTTTAGTGTACATTGTATGATTGTGTTCTCTAAAACTGTAATATTATTAAAGAAATAGTAGAGTACTCAGGATTCTTCTAATTTTTCACATAACTGAACACTTACCTAATATCAAAATTTATGTAATAATAAATGTACTTTGTTCAAAATAGTGAGCAAGTTCTGCAGCTCTGGGAACATACTAGTTACTAATTTCTAACACTCTTCTTTCCATCATATGTATTATATGATCTTTTCACTTACTTGCATGTCTTTATACTTTCCCAGACTATATGGTAAGAGGCAGTCTGCCTAGTGCATAAAGTGTAGAGAAGAAATTCAGTTGTTTTGAAATATTACCACTGTATATTGGCATCTTGTATTTTTGATGCACTACTCAATTCAGTATAAATCAAATATGAGAGTATTTGACTGTCTTTGATCTCATTTTAACGGTCTTTTCTTTTTGTCTATTATTACTCCCAGCAAATAGAAAACTACAGATCGAATGAAATATCACCGAGTCTGTAACAAAGTTCTACCAAGATTCTGTTCTACATGTAAACAAATCTACAAACCAAAAATTACAAACCAGAATCAGCAAAAGAAATAGGTGCTTCTTTGCTAACAACCCACTATTAACATCTGAAATATTACGTTGCAATTTAAAATTAAATATGTATAGAACAACTGGTTGATATGTGTAGCAACTAAACATAGACAATATGTAAAAGAGATTAAAATTTAAGATACTTTGAACTGAAAATAGTGAGAAAAATATCTGCCCCAGTTCAAGATCAGAATGGTTCATAACGACTTAGGATGAGCTTTGAGTTAAACATCTTAATAAATAATGAAGACATAGTACATAAAATCCCAATGGATAAGATGGCTACAGGATGTGCATTAAATGGAACCGGCTAGCATCAAAAGAATAACTGGGTGAAAGCCTTGAAGAAAAAAGGCGAAGTAGAATCAGAAGAAAGGAAAGACTAAGAAAGACATTGTTAGTGGATAGACAAGAGGATAGCAAGAACACGTAACTGTAAAAGAGTTGCCCAAGGGTAGAAAAAAGTGGGTGTCTATAGTACAGGAGGCCAAAACACAAGCAGGATTGTAGCACTTGAGAAGACTGAATTTTGTATGACTAAAGTAATATATGAATCTTTAAGTATCTCTGATTTCATCTAAATGTTTAAGCTCTGTTTGCTAGAGGCATTTGTTGATAAAACTACCAGGCTTTTGAACCAAAGTCCATTTTTTTAAACATGTTTCAAGAAATGGAACTTGGCTCAACAGCCTTGTAGTTTCTTAAAAAATGTAACTGTTTTTATCATTAATTATGGAAACCACTACAGTATTAACTATGTAATTCAATTAAATTCGGTAATTTAATGTTTTTTTTTAATTCCAGGTAGTTTTTGCGAAAGTATCATTACACATTACTCTAACTCACAGGAATATCCGGAAGATGAATAACAGTTTTCCCTGATGGCTCTTCTTCCCAAGGGACATCTCCCGTCGGATCGTTCATAAACCGAACCAGACTCTTGACTGTCTCCTTCCGGTCGTATACTCTGTTGAATTTGCCGTCCTTGTAGTGATGCAGCACATAGGTGTCTGGTGATGCTTTCAGAATCCGACATAACTTCTTACCGTCACTATAACAAAATAAAACCAAAAAATCTTATTGTAGCAGAATCATACTTCACTTTTTTTTTATATATAACTAGTAACTAGATGCAACGTGGGTAAAATGAGTATCCAAATGCAAGTATAAAGTTAAAATAGGTAAATAATTTCAAATAGTTGGATAGCAGAGTCTCAGTGGATGGACGATCCACCAAAATCATAAATCTAGGATTGCGCAGGTGGAAATAGCCTTTATGAATAAGATGAAATTGCCAACATCAAGAAACCCTGGACTCATAAGATGGAAAAATTCAAGCCTTGTGATGCTGAGTCTTTGTGTGACCCCCTAAATCATAATAAGGAATAGAGATAACAAATGGAAGGAAGGTGTACGCAATTATTTCTTGTTTAAGGGAGATACTTGACAAAAAAGACTATGAAAAAGTGTCATAATAAAGAAACACAAATAGCGAGCGAATTTGATTAGGTACAATAGTTAACATGACTATAGTGCCTGAAGGTAATTAAATTAAAGAAAACTACTATGGGAAGGCCAAGAAAACACTGAGACAGTCTGAAAAGAATAGAGAGTTATACTTACAAGGGTAAAACAAGTGGACAACCTGTAACAAATACCCCCACCCCCACCCCCAAAATCCCATAATGAAATTGCTACAAGAGAAGACTTTGAAATACTTAAAATTACTGTCACATGCTTAAAATTACTAACATTTAGTAGACTAAGGAATGAGAAGGTGCAACTCGAACACAATTTATTAAACAATAGTAGAAGGGATAGTGGTATACAACTGTTAAGTGTGAGAAATAATTAAAAAAAAAAATCATATGAAAAGATAACAAACCCTAAAAATTGATTTTTCTAGAGGAAAACAGACAAAGTTGCAGAATATCTAACTCAACACATCCCAAATGCTGACATAAAGAAAACAAGAAGGTAGACTCCAATAGAAAATGACCAAAGCAGAAAATAAATAAGAGGCAGATTTATCTAGTACAAGCAAGTTAAACCATGGATAGTTCAAAATATGGTGGCCTACTGAAAATATTAGAATGGACCCATGCAAAAGATGGAGAAAGGTACATCCACATAGACCATGGAACCAGAGATTTAAAGAAATCATGATTAGGAGATAGTTACAAAGGAACATATGTAGTACAGAGTAAGATCCCACATGAAATGCAGGAAACTGTGAATGCTATAATTTACCCAGAAAAAGAAGACTACTGTAATGGTAAACCAATGAACAGGAACAAAGTCAATGAAATTCAGTAGGCCGAAAAGAATAAAGAATTGTGGGGGAGGGGTTATATATAAAAAACAAAATAGCCATCACAAGTTACCATCCAAAAAATTACCAATTAAAACAATATATAGTTTTTATCTGTAACGATCTTTATGGTAGTTTATCATCTACCATAATGCTAGCTACATGAAGTAGAACATCTGCTTAATGCTAGCTAAAAAGTTGTTATATAACAAACTATATAATCTTTAATAATATAATAATATATATAATACTTTCACTAATGAACTTACTGTTGTCACTTCCCAAACGTTTCGAGATGCTGTTTCTCTTCTTCAGTGGGTATAATACTGACTGTCGATTACAGAATAACCGTTACGGAAAAATGGTGTGTGTGATGGGGGTTGATGGTGGGAAGGGATTGGCGTTAAGGTTCGAATTATGTGTGTGGATCAGTGTGTCAAATAGTGTATGTGATTTGTAATGTATTTGTTCATTTAATATGTTGTTTGGTTGTAGTGTGTGATATCTGTATATTTCAAATTGTTCAGCTGTGTTTAGTTTTCTACTTTTAGGTAAGTAGTGTAATATTTCCATGTTGTGTTCTATGTTTGTGTAACTGTGGTTTTCGTTATGTAAATGTGTGGCAAATGCGGAATGTATGTAGTTTGTGGTGAGGGCTTTTAAATGTTCAGAAAACCTGGAAGAAAAAGATCTTCCCGTCTGGCCGATGTAGAATTGTTGGCAATCATTACAATTTAATTTATAAACCCCTGTTTTGCTGTATGTGTCAATGTCTTTGTTAGTATTGTTTATGAGTTTTCTAATGGTGTTGTTGGTTCTGTAGGCTACTTTATAATTTTGTTTCCTAAATGTGTTTGCAATTTTATGTGTATTGGAATTGTAATATGTAAGTGTTATGTATTTACTGGGTTGTGTGCTGTTGGTCAGATGTGTTTTACTTTTTGTGTTGAGGATTCGTTTGTGTAGTTTATTTATTAATTCGGGGTTGTATCCGTTTTTGACTGCTATGTATTTAATTGTGTTTAATTCATCTTGGTAGTCATGTGTGTTTAGGGGTATTGACGTGAGCCTATGGAGCATGTAGTTGAAAGCTGCATGTTTGTGTTGAGTTGGGTGGTTGGATGTGTTGTGTATGACCATGTCTGATGTGGTGGGTTTTCTGTATATTTTGTATGTGTGTGTATTGTTTGTTTTGGTGATTGTAAGGTCTAAAAAGTTTATGCTGTTATTTAATTCTATTTCAAGTGTGAATTTTAATTTATGGTGTATAGTGTTAATGTATTTGTGGAAATTTTCTATTTGTCTTTTGTTGCCGTTGTAAAGGAGTAAAATGTAATCAACATACCTGTGCCAATATATTACTTTATCGGTGTATTTGTTGTTGTTCAGTATGTGTTTCTGTTCTATGGTGTGTATGAATATTTCTGCTAGTATACCTGATATAGGGAAGCCCATGGGTAGTCCATCTGTTTGTGTGTAATACATGCTATTGTGTGTGAAATAATTTTGATCTGTGATAATTTTAGTTAGATGGATGATCTCATTTATGTGTGTTTTGGGTGTGTTATTTATTTTTAGTAATTGTTCTAATGTAATTATGGTTTCTTTTATGGGAACATTGGTGTATAGGTTTGTTATGTCGAATGAAGCAAGTGTGGAATGTGTACATGTTGAGTTTTATTCACTAGATCTAAATTATTTTTGACAGTGGTGTTGTTTGTTAAATTTATGCTATTTCTGATCAATTTATCTAAATGTCTAGCTATTTTGTGTGCAGGTGCTTGTGTGTTGTTTATAAGTGGTCTGATGGGAATATTGGGTTTGTGTAATTTCGGTAGTGCATTTAGTGTAGGGGCGTTTGGTTTAATTTGTTTTAGATATTTGATGTTGTCAGGTGATACTATGTGTTTTGTGTTATTTAGGGTTTTGTTTATTTGTTTGTGATATTTAGGGGTGGGGTCTTTATTTAATTTAGTGATGTTGTTTTCATTAAAAAATGTTTCAATTTTGTTATTTAAAGCCTGTTTTTCTATTATGACATTTATATTACCTTTGTCTGCTTTGAGTATGGTTAGGTTGTGTTCATGTAATTTATGTTTTATGTTTTTTAGTGTTTGGAATTCATTATTGTGTTGTTTATTTTCGTATTGTTGTGTGTGTTGTAATTTACGCTTTATATCATAACGTATGGTATCATGGTCTTGGTTTTGTGTGTGTTGTATGGCTGTTTCAGCGTCTAGGACTATGTCACGTGTATGTTTACTATTAACGTTATTAGTTGTAATGATACCTAAATTGTGTTTTAGACCTTTATCTAAGAGGTTTATTTCTGCGTTACTGAAATTGGTTGTCGTTGTATTTACAGTGCGTATATAATCTTTCATGTAGAACATAGTGATCTTTATTGCAATAAAGAATCAAATTATTTAATTGCAATAATTTAACTAAAAAAGGTATTAAATGTCCTATGAACAGTGAGTATAATTTAAAATTCTACACAAAACCAAAGAAAAATTACCATCACAAAAAACTAAGCCTGCAAAAATTATAATTTACTATTTTTAAGTATTGATGTATTTGAAGTACAAAATGTGTGCAAAATGTAAACAAGAAATATTTAAAAACCTCGAGGAACAGTCAATGAATTGATTTATACTATAAACATAACACTTGTCCCTTTACTACTATAAAGGTAAAACACTACTTTCACAACTAACGTAGAACAACACACCTTTTGTATCAAGACAAAATATGCTGGAGTTTAATACACAACATATGTGTAGATAGACTGAATACACATTGTATATCTAGAAATCCAATTTGACAGTGTTTGGCTACAAAAACATTGAATTTCTCCTCGCTCCTATTTCACTTTCGTACACAATAATGCTAATAAAATAATCAATAATCAACACGTTTTCTCCTCTTATAAAAACGGTCACATCATTTATTGACTCTTCAGAGAAGTGCTTCAAACTCAAGAACTTTGAATCCTCCTAATCTGCATTATCACAGAGACAGAATATATAAAAAATACTTAACGACTACACAAACAATCAATGCCGTTATAAAACCTGTGGTTTAAATAGAAGTATACCAATCACAGCTGAATGTAATTATGTAGAGAGAAAGGTTATCAAATGTGTATAGTTCAAAACATTACATATGGGTTTATGATTTTAAACATTTATATAATAAATAAATAAGTTCTTGGATTTCGTTCTCCATGACGTGTCTGTTAATTAACTAAATATAATTAAATCACTAACAACTCGGAACACAAAGTTTTTTATGGGTAAAAACGTAAAAGTTTTACCTTATAGCGTGAACCAGTTTTCGCTTTTAAAAAGCTTCATCAGAGGCTGTCGCTGGGAGCACAGCCAGAAACATTTATATGACAGGGTATTTTTCCCTTAATAAGCAACAACAAACCAGTATTTGGTACTTCTGTCTGTTGGCGATCTCTCTACGTTGCCGTTTACAGCTGGAAATATAACTGTAAGTCTCATATAATCATGAACACAGCCACCATGGCTATATGTTATGCTGAAGTCAAGTAAGTTGTTACGGACACTTTAGATGGAGAGAAATTATAATTAGTTCCATCCTGTCACCCCATATGAAAACCATGATTGTACATATGCTGTCTCTACCAGTAAATTGTTTTCTTTTTTCAGTCATGCAGAATAGGCTACATATGAAAGAGTACTTAAATACGGGTCTGCAGATATATTCTTGTAACGTTACATATACAATATATAATGAATTCTTCCATAATATTAGGAACTCAAAATCCTAATACAGCATCCTAATACCTAAGCTTGCGCACATGTGGTTGGAAGAACATGCAATGTGGAAAACCTTATAGAAGAATGTAAAATAGGAGCTACACAGTCTTTACTATATGAAGCAAGACGCTCAGCCCAGGTTAGAAATATGCAAATACTCATATAACATGATGGAGGAAAAATGTGGAGTAAAATAACATTAGCAGTAACAGGATTTAGGAATCAAATATACAGTAATAATAATATAGTATGTATTAAACAATGTGACACGAATGGTAGATCTTGTACGTCAAAAACAAGTTAACTATCACTACAAATATAATAAACCTTCATATTACTAATGGCAGGATTTACAGTTGATGAATATCACACTATGCTATATTAGCACACTAGACAACTATACAACTATAAGAATGTAGTTAGCACTGAATCTGAACTGCCCATACCCCCCCCCCCCACCAGCTGGTTGAAAATTGTCATAAATCCACCCTCCAAAACTGTCAACCTACATCACTCGTGTTTTTTGAAGCACGTGTCCTACTCTCTTCACCATCCAGATTTCCAATTTAATTTAAATTAACCTACACTGAAAATTTTTTCATCCATATAATTTTTCCTTATCTTGCATGTTCAAGAAATAGAATTTACTAAAGACAAATAGCTACCCATAACCTTGCACTACACATCTGGAGCAACCAATTATTAAGACAGACCAACCAATTCTGTGTTGTCTTTACTAACAAAACAACACTGCTAATATGTTACACAATAATATATAACAGCAAGTTTATAAAATCAGCTGGTAGCTCCAAAATATACGTATTGGGAAATCTAGTTATATAAAACTACAGAACTATAAAAACTAATGTATGCAGGACTACAACATATTTAATTCAACCTTTTTGTTAATTCACTTTATATATGTCTTTCATAATCAAATGCTTTTAACGTTGGCATAACTCATCAGTATGACCAATATAAGATACTTACTGGTAGCTGAAATGCTGACAGTGGCTTCTTGTCAATAAAATAAAGCTCTGCTAGCAGCACTAGGTTGTTAGGCTAAACTTAATCTATTCCTCATAACAAAGATATTATTTCAATAAGGAAAACAACTGAACTTTTTCTTATAAGTCAGAGTAATAGTAAATTTGTACAAAATTTTATATCTTCAGTTTTGTACTAAATGATTTACACCTATCACATATATTTGCTGTCCCCATTATATATTGCTGTAGATGTCTATGCTTCTTTGCTTCAGAGTATGTATAAAACTTCTCTTCCACTTTTACTGCAGTCACTCTTCCCTTTATAACGCACTTCACTCTTCCCTTAAAACCATCTGTCCACGCTTGAATTGACAGTGATGTATGTAGAGAAACCAAGAAGGGAAGTTAGTACAAAAAGACTGTGAAATCCTTCAACGTCGATGTGCAGGTGCATGGATGTATCATAAATCTAACAGAGCAGCTGTGCGACAGGAAGAAGTACGATTAGGAGTACCAAGAAGGATACAGCAGAGGTGAATGCACTAATTAACAGAGCAGCTGAAAGCTTGAAGAAATTAAGGAATTGTTCTGGCTGAAAGGCAGAGAAAAACACCAGAGATAAGTATGAATGGGAAATACTAAGAAGGATACAACAGAGGTGAGTGAACTAATCATTCGGACAGCTGGATGCTTAGGGAAACTAAGGGTTGTTCTGGCTGAAAGGCGTAGAAAAACACTACCGAGAAGTACAATTGTGAAATACTAAGACAACTACAGCAGAGGTGATTGCACTAATCAACGGGACAGCTGGATGCTTAGAGAAGCTAAAGGGTGTCCTAGCTGAATGGCATAGAAAGACGCCAGAGAGGAGTACAATTAGAAACTACTAAGAAAGCCATGCATGAGGTTATTAAACTAATTTAACAAGTGCAGCTGGACGCTTAAAGGGTTGTTCTGCGTAAAGCGAGTAGAAAAACACCAGAGATGGGTTACCAAGAAAGCTACAGCAGAGGTGGTTTAACCTGAGCCAGAAATAAGGAGGGAACTGACATGACCTATCAGAAAACAGATTTAAAGGTAGACGGGTTCCAGGAGTGAATTTTCCTAGAAGAAAGCAAGAAGGACCAATTAAAACGGAGCAAAGTGAACTGTAGGAAAACTAGTGGGGAAATATGTGTATTGAATATATACAAAGAACTGAGGCGCGATCAGAGAGTCTACGTTAAACTTTTGAAGTCTTTACTTAAAATCGGAAAGTCTGTGTAAATTTTCGTGGAGTCTGTTGTAAAGTTTCGGAGTCTACGATGAAAGTTCAGAGAGCTTACTTAAAGTTTCGTAAAGTCAACATGAGTAAATAGTTTGTGAAAATTTAGAAATCTAGTCTAAATTTTTGTTGAGTCAAAGTGAACGAACAGTTTGTGTAACGGAGTTAAATATCGAGAGACTGTGAACTAGAGTTTTATTAACTTATAACTCGTAAAACAAACAATCGAATTGTGTCATGTGTTACTAACGATATACACTATAAAAACGGAATAAGATGCTTGTGAACAATAAGTTATCGCAAATACAATAACCGTCATGAACTAGTGAACAGTTCTTACACTAATGTAAATATCGGGAGAAGTCAGATATACTTAGTGAGAGTGAAGTGATTAAAAGTGTTAATCAACCAATTACTACGATAGTCAAACATACTATGATTCATCCAAATGATTCTATATGTAAAGGAGCCGTGAGGGAATCTACATCTACTCAGCGGATTTAAGGAGCTGGAGATGGAGGCACAGGACATCAACATGCCGTAGACAGGAATATTCGTACCAACAGTAAAATTTTATGTACTAATTACTATTTTACTATACACCTGTCTGTCCTTCTAAAAGAACTTGCGTACGAATTACACATTAAAACTTGAAGTAATCTGATTCGAATATAAAAGCGAACTAAGCACTTCCAATTAAGAATATTTATTCATATATTAAAATGAATCCATTTGGAATAAATGTATTTTGTAATATAAGTAATTATATGTAAATGTTATTTATGCTTATTTACAAAATTAAATGAACCCTGAGATATAGAGATTTTAGCATATAAATTGTTTATTGGTAAAATTATGTTTAAATAATTAATGATAATAATATGTTAAAAGCCATATAGAATTGATATTAATGACAGCTAATTTAAATGTAATAAATATGTTGGTTAGACTGATAAATGTGTCATGGTTTTTATTATTTAAGGATTAACCTCATGAATTATACAACACTATTACTTAAGATAGATTTCTTTAACACCAACAAAATAATTAAAGAAATTAATTATCGTTATATTTGAAACCCACAACAATGGCCAAAACAATTTATAGTTATACTTTCTTCATAATGACAGTATCCACCTTAGAGCCCTTTCTTCAGATCTAGCCAGTCAGGTCAGACTTCTGCAAAGTTACCAAATAATTCTAGGTTCCAAATGTCAGAATACTAGACTCCTGCTACAAGATGGGAGTGTCATTTTGCATCATCCTCGGATGCACATTTTCATACCTTTTGAAGATTTCATCATCTACTGGGAACCTCTCTAAGGCCTTCACGTCCTTTATTTTATATGAAGTTGGACTGCTTCTAGATTAACATCATAACTGAAGTATTTATCTGGGGCAGGTGTGAATATAATGCCCTCTGTACAACAAAGATATTTATGAAAGTGTACGACAAACAAATTTTACCATATCACAAAAACTGAAGACAAAAGACAGCCTATTGAAGCAAATTAATGAATGCACATTTAAACTAATTTAACGTATAGTCAGAAGAATAAGCAAAATACAAAACCTTCATGCTTATAGTAAAAGAGAAAGCATGTGGTAATATAAGAAAGCAAGTGAAAAGTAGATAGCAAGAGGAAGTCATCACTGGTCCGATTTACCTACAAATTAAACGCTAATAAAAATGCCATGGAAG
Source organism: Magicicada septendecula (assembly GCA_034769895.1). Classification (NCBI taxonomy): domain Eukaryota; kingdom Metazoa; phylum Arthropoda; class Insecta; order Hemiptera; family Cicadidae; genus Magicicada; species Magicicada septendecula. Next base: position 302,986,819 of record CM068373.1, on the reverse strand, counting down.
AAGTTACAAAAATGGCTGGTGTCTCAGAAGCATGGTAAAATTGAATTATAACATTCAGAAACAAGACATCACAGAATCCTCAAAGAAGTAAAAGATCAGGTGAAAAGCAGGTTACTAACTTTTTAATAATACATAAATCATATGCCACGTTCACATACACAAAATCAGGTACGTGTACACAACGTGAATGACTTGTTGCCAAACGTCATGAATAAACATACTCAATGAGGAAACAATACACAGCAACTACTCACTCATTGTGTTTCACATACACACATGCCGCTCACAATCTACACGTAACACAAACATATGTACATAACAAATTATTTACCATGTACTATATACTGTTATTGAACAATGTAGAATTAGATCACACTTATGCGATGACACATCAGCTTCAAGGCTATACAATGAGTGGTAATTTTGTTATGTGTCATTATACATACAACTAGTCAAATGATGATACATCTGTCTAAACTTAAAATTTTACAAAATTCATATCTTGTATATTGTTGAAAAAGCTATAGAACTACACTTCTTGCAACACAATTGTGAACTCGTAATTCTCAGCTCTACATTTGGTGTCCATGACAACAGAGAAAGTAAAACATAAATGTTATGAATGTAAAAAACTGGACATTCGCATTGTCTATTTATTATTTAATAAACCTGTTCATTTGCAATATCTGAAACAAAAGCCTGGAAAAATAATATTCTGCTTCAACAATTTTTTTAGCAAAATAATTCACATTGTTTATTTCACATTTTTGACAAAAACCTGTAAAATATATACTACACGTTACAATGACAAGTTAAATTAAGAAAGTTGTGTTAGTGGTTATGATCACAGACTGATTTTTTCCGATCTGACGATGAGCTGAGAAGCTTGAAAGCACTAATCGGAATAATATTTCTATAGTGGTGTGCAACAGTGATAATTCTGTTAATGACAAGTTAATTTAACTATTAAATGTTAAAATAGTTTTCTTCTAACAATAAAATAGTGTTTTACTTATGAAAATATAAGTAATTATAGTTAAACATTCTAACAAATGCAGATGCAATAATAACACATCCTCTGCATTTTGGAATGTTCTGAGTAGTATCATAACACACATAAATTTGTTTTATTGAAAACTATTTTTCAGATACATGGCCAATTGACATGGATTTTCTGCACTGTGAATATGAATTTATCATCAAATCTTAATGTCAACAATACTCAAAACCACAGACTACATTTAAATGGCTAAATATTTTCAAATACACCTTAACATCAAGCTTTAATTGAGTGAGCATACCAAAATGAAAAGAAACAAACTAGTAAAATTAAGAAATGCAAAATATTTTAGCTGACTGAATAAAACTGACAATAGTCAACATAGTAAATTAGCAAATTTCTCATTTACACAAGTACTAAAGCCCATTTGGACATACAGTACCCAACTTTGGGGTTCTAAAAACAAAAACAAAATTCACCTTTTTCAGAATAAAGTTGTCAGAAACATTGTACTTACACAATGGTATATTTGAAACAAATCACATACATAGTGATTTCACAATACCTGGAGTAAAAGAAGAAATCTACAGGTTTACAGTAAAGTATGAGGAGACTCTCAACAATCAGGCACAGATTGAGGTACTACAGATACTGAAAAACGCTGAAGCCTACAAAGGGTTAAACCAGTGGTTTTCAAAGTGGGGTCTACGGACCCCTGGGGGTCCACAGACACTTTTAAGAAAAATTAGAACATACCGTAATTTTCTCCGATTTTTATGGTCTAAAATCTAAATTTTAGAATCTTAAAACAATTAGCAGAAGATTCCAGTAATTTTTTGGGAGGTTCAAACTAATTGTAATTGTAAAAGTAATTTCAAACTAATGGCTTTAATAATGTCTTTAAAACATGTCATGTAGCAGATCTGTTTGTCAGCCGAACTGACTAGGCCACTTTCTTACACTACAAAAAGAAGATTCATTGGCAGGACTTTGAACTGACAATTCATTAAAATTACAGTTTTCGCAATTACAGCTATCTGATTTCTAGTTATATGTAATGACGACTATCCTGAACTCGCAAAAAAAGCTTTGAAGCGTTTAACTGTGTTTTCCTCTACTTATTTGTGTGGTACTGGATTCTCCCTGCTCACGTACTTGAAATCAAAGTTAAGAAATAAACTTGATGTCGAGATTAACTTAATATTGAAATTATGAGACATTAAACCCAATACTGCAGAGCTAATTGTTCAAAAGCAGCTTCAGTGTTCGCATTAAATTATGCTTGATATCATTAATATTATAAGTTTGCAAGTTAACAGAATTTTGATTTTAATACATTTTAAATAAAATATACAAGCTTATATCATATTTACTGTTTGTTTTATTTCAGAACTCAGACGGGGTCCGTGAATTTTAAAATTATTTTAGGGGGGGTCCGAGGCCTGGAAAGTTTAGGAACCACTGGGTTAAGCCATTTTAACTTGCATAGTTGATGAATGAAAAAGTTAATGTTTCATTTTAGACTACACAAACTGCAGGGGACATCTTAATCTGTACATAATTTAAGACTTTGCAATAAAGTGTTGATTAATCAATTTAATAATACTTAAAATTAAATAAAAATATTAATAAAAATGAAAATGTTAATGTTAATAGCTCACAATGTTTTTAGTTAAATAATTTTAAATAACTTGAATTTTAATAGCGTAGCCTTAGTTAAGTATTAATTACAGCCATGCATAAAAGTTACTTTTACTGAAACTTCTGTTGAAATTTATTTATTAGATTGTGAAACGGATGCTACAGCACTTTAAAAGAAAAGTTAATTCCAATTACAACTGTGGAACCATGAAAATAAATTTCATTAAACTACTCTAAAGTGAGTTACACCAACCCTTTATTGAAAAAATGACCTCTCCCTGAATTTAAATTCACATTTAATGAAGACTCATTTTGTAACATAAAGTAGTTTAGACAGAGTACGAGCCCTCATATGAGCCGTTTGGCATACAAGGAAGAATGTGTGGTGGAACTACACTTCTATTGCTCATTATTATCCCAAGGTGTTATCCAGGTAGTCATACGCTGGGTCAATTGGGGGCTGAAAACAAACCTCGACTTTATGGTTCATCCAAGAATCAACCCTCTAGATCAGTGGTTCTCAACCTTTATACGTCCTACCTAGAAGGATATTACACTTCATGGGTCCCATAAGTATGGGCCCTGGCAGAATTACTTATAGGTGTGTACACCAGTTATAATCATATTTTTGCTAACATTGAGTACTTTAAGCCCTCTTTGACACTTAACACATTATACATACAGTAAAACCTGACTTAACAGCCACCTTTATTCAATGTCACCTTAATGAATGGCCACTTTTCTGAGAAACGCGTTTTATTTTCCATAAGATCAATGTAAATTCCCCTCCAGTAAACGGTCACCTCCTCCCTTGGCCAGCAGTCAGCCCATAATGGCTTCGTTCCCTTGTTTAAGTGGTCTCATATTGCACCTTCAGTTGTCTGCAATATAATAGAGTAGACAAAATAGTTTGACCTGCCCAACTTTATAGTGTTTATACCTGCTCAACTAAAAGATATGGTAAACGATCTAGCCGTATGTACCTGCACACTTTTAAATTTATAAAAGGTTATTTGTACACAATAAACTGACGAGGTCTCTATAAGGTTGAAACAGTAGTAAGCTGTCAGTTACAAGCAAACGTTCAGAATGTATAGCAGAAGTTATAACGTTAATTGCCATAAGTGATCCGCATGTGTTTGAGTGTTTTTTTTTTTTTATTTGCAATGTAATTTAACAGTGTGTCAAAAATGAGTAACAAAGAAAGAGTGTGTTTAAATTTAGAAGCTAGGCAAGTATTTTTGAAAATGATAAGGGTGTTTCAGGAAGAAAACACGCCCAAGTTTTTAAATGCAGAAGGACACAACTCAATCGCATAATCCAAAATAAAGACCAAACTTGAAAAGAGTGGGAATCTAATATGAATCGGGGCATAAAAAAACATGAATCAAAGTGTTCACAAGTAGGCCTAAATTAAATTCTTTAGAAGTGGTTTAAATGTGTTAGCTCAAAAAAAACTCCTAGGTAGTGGAAGTAGTTACAGAAGGCACTCAAAATTTTTACTGAAATTAAAGTTGAAAATTTTGTAGCAAGCAATGGGTGGCTGGAGTGTTTTAGAAAGTGGCATAACATGTCGTTCAAAACAATTTCGGGTGAAGGTGTGGATATGCCTGTTAATGTGTAACAGTACATGACCCATATCAGTATAAATTCAAAATTCCTGCGCCAAAGAGGTAGCAGAAAATGTGTATTAAGCAGACCATGGTGTGAGTGTGTGGAAACAAAGAAAACGGAAACTAAAAAAGAGAAATGTTATTAGATAAAATTAGAAAATAGACAAAATTGGTTTTGATGAGTAATGGTTTTGCGATAATCTTGGATGAAAATGGAATCAACACATGGTCAAGAATAATGACATGGGTGCAAATAGTGCAGGACGCTACTTCCGTGGGGCAGAGTAGTTCACCATATATCACCATAACAGGATAAGATCGTAGGTAGTTATGGTCTTAAATTTAATAGTAAGATATAACATTTGTAACATAATATTTTTAATGAATTTTTAGTAAAGATCGCTGGCTGAAACAAGGCATCGTAAAAGATCATGCCGCATATGTAAACGCACCAAGAGGCAGTCTATAGTCATTCTCTGAATAATGGGGTGGTTGCACACATCTCTGACAGATCATGTTTTAAGTTGCCATTTAGTCTACATTAATCGTCTACCAGCAACATCATAAGCCTAAAATTTTCAATCAGTGGTTTGACCACGGGCATACCATGTCAAGTGGCCTAGTTTATACGTCGCTATATTCAAAATAGTCTACGGTAACTGGAAAGTAGAGACAGCAGTTGTTTTCATTTTAGTATTAATTACTTGTCTTTCCATAGGTTTATTTTGATCAATAGAGTATATAAACTTCAGCATGTCTGTAGAATTATTATAAACACTCTACAAAGAAATGCCATAAAGAATAGCCTACTATTTTAAAGTTTTATAATATAACTATTTTTCTCCCAGTATTGTTACACGGTTGTGAAGCCTAGACAATAAAGAATGCGGATAATAGCAAGGTTCAGGCAGCTGAAATGAAGGGCAGTCACGGGATGCATAACAGAGGTCATAAAAAAAATAAACATGTCAGAAAGAAACTGAAGATCTTAATGAGCGTACACAGATAATTGGAAACATCATTTACAACAGGATAGACAGAACTCACATTCTATAGCTAACCTTCATTATCAACCTTGTGGGAGAAGGAGCTGACCTACCTTGTTGGACAATCAGGAGTCAGATGAAATGAACATGAGGCTGGAATGTTTTGCTCCTAAACCTTGATGAGTAATGAGGATTCATATGTTCAAAAGGAATAATAATAATAAGGAAATTTTACTGATAAGCTGATGACAATACATAACAAATATTACACTTTTTTTGGACTAAACTGAAAACAAAATTCAATCTCAAAGAGATAAGCTTATGCACTTGTTTAAACAGGTAAGAACTATTCTATTACTTCAAAATTTAACATAAACAGAGTTAATTATGCACAGAAAAATTAAGGAATGTGCAAAGCTAATGGAAAATTTTATGACACCTCTTTATTGTTTAAAGTTAACCTAATAACATTTTGTCTTTCTCTTCACCCTTCTCTTATGCAAAAAATATACATTTCATAGCTCAGAGTTAACTGAGTAGAATCTACGGTATTTTAGTCGAATAAACTCAGCACTCTACTTGGATTATTTGTTCCACTTGTGTAAAAAGTTAATTTCTTACCCTCCGCAGTCAACCATAACCATAGTACCAATGCCTCGAACTTCTTTTGCCGCCTCCCTGTAAATCTTGAGGAAAGACACCGCACGCGACACCGAACTGACAAACAGTACCATTACATTGGTGCGTGTGCGTAACAGGTGTTTGAAGTCTTTGTGGTCGGCATACTCCTCGACAGTGTTTACCTTGCTGCCGAGCTGACATGTTACCACAGCAATACTAGACCACAACAACTGCAACAAAATTTTAATTTTAATTATATTTTGTAACAAAAGAGTCAATGACTGAGAAGTTGAGAGTGCTATTATCTGATAATGTACAGAATTGATATCAAGAATGTTCTAGCGTTTGATCATATGCATTACCTGAATCATTAAGATTTTTTTTGTTTCAACATTTTTATAAAAAAAATTCATCAAAAATTCTTAGGCAATCTTCAAAAAAGACCGATATTATACCTACTGGCCAACCAACAGTATAGTTTATTACATCAGTAGTCATATACTTAGCATAATTATATAATGTACAACACAATGCCACAGTTTTCATAGTAAATACTTTAAAACAGAACAAGGGAAAAACTTCAAAATAAAACTATACAGAAAACAGATTCAACTTTTTCAAATACAGTTGTTTCATAAAACTGTACTAATACAGTCTAACACTGTAAAACACAAAAATTTGTCATGTAATATATAACAAACATAATTACGAAAGAAGTAAGCCAATTACGAATCTCTCTAAGTGTTAATACTGCTCTCTGCAGAGAGGATACATAACTAGTTAAAAAAATTGCATAGCCTACTTATACATAATTAACCTCTCAAAGGATATACATCAAAATTCAGCTTCAAATCTATAGACTGAAAATGCATATATATTTTATTTTATTTCGAATAATGCAACCTGAAATATGTTTACAAAATATCAATTTTGTACATCAAAATGGCCAGGTGAAAGCGGAGTACTTGGAGTGAAGAAGCATGTTCAAAATGGAAAATTATATTTATAAATTCAGTTAAATATCAGTTTTTACTGGTAAGCCCAGATTGTTATGCATACATTATGGAGTGATGCACACACATTATGAACACAATAATGCATATACATTATGCATGCACACAAATCTACACTTTACGACTACAGTGTACATATAACAGACATCACTACACATAATATAGTCAATCACCCTCATAAGGTAAAGGACAGATTCTTTAAAACCATCATCTAGGTATTAGGACCAACACAAAAATAATCTTTTAATTCTTCTTAATTATACAAATTTGGATAAATTCAAGTGATAAAATGTGCAAACCTGAAAGTGCAACGACTGGTAACAATTGCAATAAGTATCTTACATGTTGTAGCCTATTCACCCTGTGCACATGTTGTGTCATGAATAACACACAAACAAAAACCTGACAAATGTATGTATCACCAAACCAATTAGGCCTACATTAAAATCAAAAATAAAACTTAACTTATTAATTTACAGAAAAGTTGATGATGTGTACGATTAACTGCATATAATATATATTATAATGGTGTACAAATTATAGTTAATAGTACAAACTGTACTTTGTTAAACCATAAAATGATATTTGTCTCATTGGTTTAAAGCATACTTTTCATACTTGGTGAAAGTATCTCAATTTGGTAATTCTGAGCAATTATCATATCACCTTTAATTTCTTTCACATTTAAATATATTTGTTTTATTGTTCTACTTATGTCCTGGACTGGACAAATATTATTGAATTTGACTCTGACCGTTACTACTTTTACAAAAAGTCACAAATATTTTTTCTGCCAGAATTACACAAATGCACTTGTCTAAAATAACTATATGGCCATTTATAAAAATATCTTTCTCTCTATAATCGTAATAAAAATCATAAAGTCTATATGAAAATATCTGAAAAGTTGAATATACTTTCAACAAGTAGGAAAAGTATGGTATTCTTTCCAAGTCTATAATTAAATACCAATGAGGCAATTACAAATACCATTCCACGATTTAAAACATATAGCTTTAGAGTTTGTAAAGAAATAAACTGCATATTCCACAAATTTATACGTACTAATAAATCCTTTAATACACTGACATATTATATCAATGACATTTCACTTATTAAAAAATCCCAGTATTTTTACATGTTAAATACTTTAATAATTGAACAGAATCGTTTGATCTTTGGGCATAAAAAGTCACTGGCCTGTAGAGTGTCTTTACAATGATAAGATTTTCTTTAATCAAGATATCAAAAATTCACATTCCGAAGTAGTAACAAGTGGTTAAACATGTGAAAACAAACGTAAAAATAATTTACACGTACTGAATTATAAAGAAAAGTTTCAAATTCTCGTCTTAACAGGTTTTGAAAAGACTTATAAAGTTAATTTGTCCGTCCGTGCCTGTTCATGTCAGTTTTCTACCTGACACAACACGATCTTATATACAGACTTAAAGTAGTCAATTTAAATGCAAGAATCTATTACACAATGTTTTTTAAACTGACGGAACTTAAAAAGAATAGCACTTTCAGAAATATACTCAACACAAAACAAAACCCTGTTTGTGTCGGTAATACGTTCATTTTGAATATCAGACGCCAATGATAAATTTGAACACAAAATTTATACTTACTAGAAATAAACAAAAAAAATGCCGCGTTCCCATGTCATTAATGTCGCAATTTTATATTAACAAAATTACTTTGTTTGCAATAACAAAACACCAGAAGTAGCTTCATGTCTCACACGAACCTATTTCCTCTTCTTGCTGACAGACCGCCGGCATCAAGAAAAAAGACACGTTGACAGATCTGCAGCTTCCCATGTTACTATTACGCTCCAGTGATACCAACACAAACTCAAACGCAACTGACAACTTAAATTATCGTACTTTCTACCACTCTTTACCAGCAAATAAAATACCATTTGTAGGACTAAAATGAAAAAAAATTGATCATTCTCTCTTTTGGGTAACATAATACATTATACATATATGCCAAAAAACTAATCTAGTATTTGATACTTTTTAACAAATAAATAACTACTCGTTTAATCACATACCTTACTTGCTTTTATCGTTAAATTAACTATTACTTTGTTAGGGTTCGTCCCAACATTTTTCATTGTATCCCCTTGACGTATCACACTGCACGTACAAAGTACAACTTTGAATGGCAGGAAAAATCTAGAAATTTCAAACATGCTTCGCACTGTCCATTGTAAAGATAATTTATACATGATTACGCATTTCAGGAAAATCAGGTTTTTATTAGTATTGTACAGACAACAGGCGAACTCTCATACGTTATAGTAAACCATTACCAGAATTTGTGTAATTCTCAAATATCCAAAACCATTAATAGGCCTAATTACCTATCACTTTATATTTACAGAATAATTAATGCTTTCTGAACTGTAGAATGGCAACTAAAGATGCATACAATTAACATTATATTTTAAACTAAACAACATCCATTCCAAATACACTGTACTCACCGTCTATGGCTTTTTTCCTTGATGTTTTTTCCAGTTTACATGTTTCATGGAGTACGGCGCGTGTTGTCTTGCAAGGCACACCGAACATTTTTAAAGCGAATTTATGTACATAGTTTAATTGCCGTATTGTGTTTTTAATATTTTGACAAATGTCATTATTTATGACATAGATTGATTTTATAAGTTCTGATGATGAGGCAAGTGCCTTGAAACATGTAAACTGGAAAAAACATCAAGGAAAAAAGCCATAGACGGTGAGTACAGTGTATTTGGTTAACAAACACATGGCTTGGGATTACAATAGGATTTATTCCATTTAAATCAACATCCATTCCCTTAGAGAATAATGTCATTACGAATCAGTAAAACCTCAAATTTTAATTACGTCATAAAAAAGAATTCATTAGGCCTATATTCTTACTCATACAGAGATGAATTCCATATACAAGTATTATACATTCTTATAGATCATACACTGAAAATAAATTAATCTTTTTGAATCCCATTTCCCTTCTTATGTTGTCCACATTGTGTGTTATTCTCCATCAGGTTATGATAATCTTGGGACCTTCTTTTGAGACACTCTAAGAACGAATTTTTTTGTGGCAGTTTATAGATTCGTGAATAATGAAAAAAGAATTTGATAGTCTCCACTCTGGGGAATGAAATATAGCAGCTTAATATAGAACTTTTCTTAATAAAATTAAGGTCCAGATATTGATATACCGTAACTTCTACTTTATCAACAAAATAAGTCTTCTTGGATTTCGTTGTCCATGACGTGTCCGTTACTTAACTAAATATCACTATAATATTGACGACTCGGAACACTAAGTTTTTTATAAGTAAAAACGTAAAGTTTTACCTTACAGCCTAAACCGGCTTTCACCTATAGAAGGCGCCTCTGATGAAGCCTTCTATAGGTGAAAGCCGGTTTAGGCTGTAAGGTAAAACTTTACGTTTTTACTTATAAAAAACTTAGTGTTCCGAGTCGTCAATATTATAGTGATATTTAGTTAAAATAAGTCTTTATTTTGGTTCCAAGTTGACTTTCTTGTTTGATTCGGGAATATCATACGATTATAATAAACAAATAGGCATGCTAAAACAATTTTTTGGACTCATGGTATCAGTCAGAACAGTTATTAGAATCATTAATAAAATGTGAAATCAGTGGTGGCCCTAGCCAATCCGACGCCCGGGTGCGAGAACTGTTGTGGCACTCCGTTAGGTATACAGTATTAACAAATGAGTGTAACAAAGCAGTGTATTACTGTCTTTGAGCGCACAGGCACCTTATAATACGCCTTCTGCATCGTAGCGCTCAAGTGTTCATTATGGGAACAATTTTTTTTTGGAAACTACTTTTGGAACCAAGTGTACATACATACAGGTTTGGGCACTCCGTTAGGTATAGGCTATTAACAAATAATCTTCTACCCCTAATAATAAATACAGTATCTGATTTTTTCGAAAATCGGGCTTTGGTTTTGACCTCGTCAATCATTCAAACATTACGCATGTCAAATTTTAAACAGATCGGTTGAATGGTTTTCAAGATTTTAACATCATACTGTTTTTAGGCTGGCGGTAATGCCACAAAAGAATTTCGACGAAACCGAAACATCAAAGCATGGTAATGTTTTTAGGTTTTTGAAACGTATAATGTGGATTACGTAAATCATTTCCAAACCACAGACGATCACAAACAGCATAAACCAAATTTATTCTCACTAAAACGTTTGCTAAATTCAATGTTAGCAGCGATTATTTCTGTCTTGATGCGTTTACATATCAAATTTCTAGACTGTGGGGAATCGAAAGTGTGGAAGCGTTACATTTTTCGATGACGTTACATTTTTGTGGAATGACCCCCTGCCTAAAAATATTATCATGTTAAAATACGTGATCCAAAATGTGTAACGTCATCGAAAAATGTAACGCTCCAGGTGGTGTTAACACTATATTTTTTCCACACTTTCGATTCCTCAGAGTCTAGAAATCTTCACAGTTTATACGTTTCAAAAGCCTAAAAACATTATCATGCTTCGATGTTTCGGTTTCGTCGAAATTGTTTGACATGATAATGTCTTTTAGCTGGACATCGTTTGAAACTTTCTGTAACATTTTATTTACCGTCACGCTGTATGACGTCATCATTTTTGTTCCACACTTTCTATTCCCCACAGTCTAGAAATCTTCGGTCTCTGTCGTTTTTAACACGTAATGTTTGTTATATAGTAAATATATTTGTTATATAGTTATATAGAAAACATGATAATGTCTTTCAGCCGCCTTGACAGGATAATGTTTTTTAGCTGGACGTCGTTTGAAACTTTCTGTAACATTTTATTTACAGTCACGCTGTATGACGTCATCAGTTTTGTTGCACACTTTCGATTCCCCACAGTCTAGAAATCTTCGGTCTCTGTCGTTTTTAACATGATAATGTTTGTTATATAGTAAATATTTTTGTTATATAGAAAACATGTAATGTCTTTCAGCCGCCAGTTAAATGCAATATTTGCGCAAAACAAACAATCAGTCACTCAGTAACCATAATAATGTTGCGTTTAGCTGGCGGCTGAAAGACATTATCATGCTCTTAAGCTTTTACCATTTGGTAAACGGTAGGCCTACTGTATTTCTTGATCTACTTTATTTACTTTTACTTTTATTTTTTTCACGAAAATTGTTTTTATCAGTTATTTAGTGACCAAAAATTTCAAAAACTACTCAACCGATCAGTTTGAAATTTGCCATGTGTAATCTTTGAATGATTGCCGAAGTCGTAACAAAACCCGATTTTTGTAAAGGCAGATACTTATTGACAAAAATTAGAAATTGTGAATTGTCGATATGCAGGGTTTGGCATGCCTTTAACTCGCTATTTATTATTTTTCTAGTCTGCGCCTACATTGTTATATAGTATGGTAATTTTTAAATATAATTTTTCTCCATGTATAAGGTTGATTTAGGGCGTCGATTGAGACCCGCAGACCACCACGTAATTGCAAGTGGTGGTGGTGGTGGTAGGGGGCATGGTTTTCAGAGTCGCAATCTTAATTATAGGGTGATTGTAAGTGGGGGCGCTATCACCTAAATTGTGGGGTCGCTGTTGGCATAATCACTGACCCTTGATTTTGCAGTAATTCCGAAAGTAGAAATTGATTTTGCAGTAAAACGTCATGCCTGATTTGTTATATGTATCTAAGTCGTACCTAAACAAAAATTAACCTAAATTAATTAGAGTACATTTCCTACTTAAGGCTTTGGCCCCAGCGCCCGGGTGCCGTGCACCCCCGGGTAGGGCCGCCTCTGTGTGAATTTTTAAATAAATCATCTTTTTTATTTGTACTGCCATTATCTTTTGCATTCCTATTTTTCATCGTATCTTTTGTGTTACTGTGTTTTGTGTTTATATACATACAATAAAATCACACACACATGCGCGCACACACACACAATGTGTATTCAAACACTTGTTGTTGATAATATATAGTACAAGTTTACCATCAAACATGCTCATGTTGAGCACAAGCAAACTGCTTGATGCTTGAACCACGTTCCAAGTAAAATTGTCCTTTACGAAGATGATCTAATGTGATGTGTGCTTAAGGTGAATAATTAATGATATCCATTGGTCAGCCATGAGTAAGTTCATGAATGTAAGTTATAGATCTCTATAAGACAAAACCATGAGAGATAGACAAAACAAACATATAGCAAATATGACTAAGGAGATCTTCTAACATTGTATGTGTATAGTCTGCACTCTTAACACTCTAATAACGCACAACAAAATCATTGAAAGTATAAAAAAAATACATTAAAATCATTTACTCAGTTTTTTGCTCTATCTTTGTATAGAATAGTGCCAAGCTAAAAATTTTATAATAATTGTGAAGATGCCAGAAATTTTTACTCCATTTTTATGACTTCTGCAATATTCCAGGCATTGTTGGTACGTTCTGTTTGTTGTTTGCACATTCCTATATGATAAGTTATCAACAGCAAGCATCACTTTGCAAGTAAGTATATATTTACGGTACAACATCTAAAAGTGTACATTGAGTGCTGATTAACTGGAATGTTATATCTGGCACATGGTTAAAACATGTAAGTGATAAAAATGTAACAGCAGAAATACAGTATTTTTTTCTTGGAGTAGAAATCTACTATCACTGACAGAATTAAAAGAGCTTAATTTAGCCCATTTTTCCAAAGAGTACAATGTAAAAACTGCAAACACTATTAGGGAATTTGTTCTTCTTCTTCTCTTGACTTAGGAGAGTCTACTATTTTCAACCAACTTTACAACTCATTATAATTTCCCCATCTCATTCATAGTTATCCTTTTTTTCTTTTGTCTTCTGGATGATTATCTCAACCTTCTTCATTGATCTGTCATCACCCAGTCTATCAACATGACAATTCTAGAGTTATAATCTTACTCAGTCCACTATTGCTGTTATTCTGCATGTTTCTCAAATATTACAGTCATTTAGTCTCGTCATATTTTGCTTATTATTCTTATTCTTAGTGTCTGTCCACATTTCAGCAACTTGTATTTGTCTTTGGGTTGTGGTTTCTGTCCTTCCTTCTGCTCCACATATCAGTATAGGCTGTCACTATACTTTTATATATTCTTGTTTTAATTTCCAATTTTAAAAATTGATTGTTCCAGATAACATCCTGATAATCTGTTTGCTTCCATGATTTGGCACCTTATTTCTTTCCCCATTTAACTATAGCTTGTTTACCCATTAGATATAGTTCATGTCCATTATCTGCTCCACATCATTATCTACTACTAATCTGTATGCCACTGATGTTAAAACAAAAATCTTAGCTGCAGGGATTACCATATTACATTGTTTGCAAGCACTGTTAAATTTGAGCAGAAACCTTTGTAGATCACTGTTGTTTTTGAGTTATTAAGAATTGTATCATCAGCATAGCATATAATGTAGAAATTCATATTACCCACTTAATAGGTATCCTTTCATGGCTACCAAACCATATGAAATGTCTTTCAAATACTTTGTCAGTATGGAAAATTTTAAGTGACAGAAACTAAGGGGAATAAGTGAATCACCTTGTTTACCTTGGTAGTCAATCTCTCAAATTGCCTTGGAAATTTGATTTATCAGAGAATTAAGGAGGCTCAGTTAGCAAAAAAAAAAAAAAATAAAATAAAAAAAAATAGAAACAAGAAATTTCCGATCACAATAATGCAGTATATTTGTTTTTTAAAAAGAGACACTCAGATTAACCTTTGACACAAATGTTTATTTATAAGAAGTCAACAAAAATGTAAAGCATAAATGGCTGTTCAATTGTCTATACAATTTTCCTATACAGAAAAGTGCTGATACTTCTTATTCTGGATAATTGGCTTTACTGTAAAGACAACTCTCTACTCTTCTATATTATTCTTTGAATATGTTTTGATATGTGCAACAGACACTAGGAAAGTAACGGTTCACACTATTACAACTGATAACAGATATCACAATCCATTGGCTTATCAAAAGACTTTAAAAAATAATGGTGAAAATTAATTTTAATTGAAATTATGAGAATATATTTTTAGTTTGAATATGATTTGTTTACAGAAAATAAAGGAGTTATCACATAGTAATCACACAGCAAAACAACATCTGCTGTAATTCTCCCAAGAGGCAGTGTAAGGGTCAGACAGTACATCAACCAATATAGTTCCTGAAACTGCCGGCTCACTGAAGAAGAAAGGCCTGTCTATCATTTTATAAGTGTTTGCAAATGTAAATGAGCATCTTTATGACACTAATAAAAACATTTACAATAAATTTTGGGGTGGTAAGCAAAATTTATAATGATATTTGTATACATCATACATTTAGAAGTAACAAAAATATTAAATATAGTGTTGGACTTTAACAAAAATTCCACACTAGTTTTATTCAAGCAGATGACATCAGATTTCTCAGGCACATGGCAGGATATATTCTTCTAGATCACAGATGAAATGCAGATATATGGCAAGAACTGAGTATTTTGAGTATACTTGATAGGATTGTCAAAAATTGGTTAAAATGGTTGGAACATCTTAACCAAATGGATGACTGCCACATCCCCAAATAACTATTAAATTGTAAACTGAAAGGAGGAAGAGATGTGGGACATCTGAAGAAGCATTGTAGTGACCATCTCTAGTCTATCTGCTTGGGACCAGAATAAACCATTTTGGTTTAATTGTTGTTAAATATCTTTCTTTTCAAATGGACCCAGTCTGCTAAAATTTAGCGGAAATGTTTTTAAAAGTATTGGAATATGTAATAAAGCAGCAATCTCCTGTATCAATTTTCTAGTCATGTACTCTGTCTTCAAAATTTTGAGCCAAAAGTAATTGGTCATCAACAAACTGTAATGAATAAACTATATCACCATCAAGTGGAATTCCCATGTTTTATCTTTTATCAACTTTATCTTATGATAATGGGGTTGATACTAGTTGAACTTAAAGCTGTCCACCGATTGGCTAACGGTACACTGTCATAGGCATTTTTAATGTCAATAAAAAATAAATGAAGAGGTTGTGATCAAACTGTTTTGTTTCCATTTATTTGCTGTACGGAGAAAATATGATCTACCAACTCTGAAACCTGCTTGTTCTTCAGCCTCCATCAACATATCTTTGCCAGTATATTATTCATGTGAGGTCTGTCAATGTTTGTGAGGATTCTTGTTTTTTTAAGCAGTGTAAGGGTTCAGCTAGTATGCTACATATGGATGAACCCATGGTTAGTTTGTCATTTTGCATATAAACTTTTTTGTTACAAGTGAAATAATTCTATTTTATGATTATGCTGAGATTATCGGTTATTTCTATGATTAGTTAATCTACTGTGTTGTTCTGTTTGAGCATATCATGTAGCATAGTGATTTTAAACAGACGGGAATGTCTATATACACTTTTTTTATGTTGAAAGAGGCAAGTATGGCATTGTGATGATATGCAAGTTTTTTTTATTTCTGTTACGGGGTTCTTTTATTTTATTATAATGTTGTCATCTAGGTGTGTGCGTTGTCTAAATGTTTTGCAAGTTTGTATGCTGAGGCATTCGCGTAGTTGATTATGGGATGGATTGATATAGTTTCTTTATGGATTTTGAGAAATGCCTGGAGTTGAGGCTGATTTGGTTTTGGTAAGGTTTTTGTTTATCTGCTATTGTGTGTTTGGTTTGTTGATCAGTTGTTTTATTATGTTTTGGCAATTTTCAGTGGGATCATGTTTTAGTCCTGAGATATTGTTTTGTGTCGCGAATCTTGTTGTGTAGTATGTCAGTGGAAATGATTACTGTAGAGTTTGCCTTTATCTGCTTTTTCTCTTGATGGCTGTATGTATTTTAGAAGTGTTTTTTGCTGTTCGGTGTCCTATATGTTCTTATTATGTCTTGGTGTTCAGATACTGCTTTCTGTATACTTGTTTCAGTGTCAACTATGAGTTCTGTTAGTGTCTTGTTATTTTGCTTGTATTGTAGGTTATGTTTCAGGTCCTTTTCAAGCAGTTTAAGATTTACTGTGCATGCGTGTGAAGGAGTTGTTTCCGTGTTGGATGGTATGAGGTTTTTTATTTTCCTGTCATGTCTCAAACATGTTTTCTATTTACTTTTCATTTGTGTAGCGTATTAATGTTAACGTACTTTCTTACGTTTTTTCTTGTACCTAGTACAGGCTTGAGTTATATTTTTATCTTACTTTATATTTTCACGATGTGTTAACCTAATTTAATACTTGGATTTCGTTGTCCATGACATGTTCGTTACTTAACTAAATATCACTATTACATTAACGACTCGGAACACTAGGTTTTTTATAAGTAAAAGCATAAAGTTTTACCTTACAGCCTGAACCGGTTTTCTCCTTTAAAAGGCTTCTTCAGAGGCTGCCGCTGGTAGCGCTGTCCGTCTTGTTGTGGGTGACGGAATCGAATTTCGAAAGATCGATGCTGTGTGTGTGGGGTGAGATATGTTCGAATAATGCGTGCGATTTGAATTGTGTCTGTTCGTTTAGGATGTCGTTTTTATTTGTTTTTGTATATTTCCAATTGTTCTAGAGTGTCTAGTTTTCGGCCTTTTGTGTGTACGTGTAGAATGTTCATGTTATTGTCGATGTTTTTATATGTGTGGTTTGCAAAGGTGGATTCTGTAGTGGAGTGAGTGCCTTTGTGTGTTCAATGTATCTCTGTTTGAAGCTACGTCCTGTCTGGCCTATGCAATAAATTCTACATAATTATTGTAGAATAATAATTAATTATTCCCTGCTCGAAGGGAGGTTTTCGACCATCCCTCATATTCACCCGATTTGGCTTCGAGTAATTTCCATATTTCACCCCATCTCAAAGAACACCTGAGAGGACAACGTTTTGAAACGGATACGGAAGTGAAAGAGGTGGTTGATGCCTGGCTCTAAAAACTGGCCATGCAGTGGTTCAAAGAAGGAATTGAAAAACTGTTTTTACGGTACAGAAAGTGTATTCACAAGACTAGAGTTTATATTAAAAAATAAGTGCATGTTTTTAAATAAAAGTATTGTTTTCTTTTTAATTTTTGTGTTTTTATTTTTCCTAAATCAGGGAAACTTATTTTTGGGACGACCCTCATAACGCACTGATTATCCTCTATGTATTATCCTTTTTTTTCTGATGCAAAAAACATGTTAATAATCTGTACATTTACTGTATAATAAATTATTTAAATGTGGGAAACAATGTGCTCACCTTGTATTTCACATTAACCCCATCATGTTTTTCTTAACATATTTTATCCATTTGAGTCTGATATCCTGTGTCATTTCCAAATATTTTACATGAATATTTACACAATCAATGAAAGACGCATGGAAAATGGATGTCTGGAAGAGGTCAACTGAGGAGGATAGGACTTGATACACACTGGAATGGAACTGAAAAGAGTTATACAGACAAACATATGAAACACACTTTGCAGTGTAGCCTAAAAAAGAGAGGAAGATCTATTAAACAGGAAACACAAACTAATCTCAAACTTACAATACTTGGTAAGTTTGACAAGAAAAAGGATAAGTCAAGAAGATAAACAGGAAAATGGATAAATCAAGAAGATAAACTTCATCTTTCTAGTGTGGTCATAATACAGTTACATTTATTCATAATTTTAAAGACAATATGTAACAGTTAGCTGTAGCTGTAACAGTTACTCTTAGCTAACTACAGTTTGTACTTAAAATTCATTGAGCAACTTCTATATACTACAGTAAGTTTTCATTGCCAGAGTTTAATTTCCACTTTGTTTTGGTTTTCTAGATGTTAAGGCCAAGGTCCTGTTGTTTGATCTACAACTGCAGTAGTCCACCTCTGGTGCCTGTTGGATTCTGTCAGTGGTAAAAATGGCAACAACGGTAAATTCCCTGACTTTTGTTCTGGTTACTTATAATGACTGAACTGGTGTCCAGTGTTTGACTGGGCAGCATTTAGGCAATCATGGGGACGTATGGCCAGTGACACAGTGATAAACATAACACATTTTAATAACAGACTATGCCTTTAACATGTGGAAGACCGGATGAAAGTCAAAAGTTCCATACAGTTATAGAACATACGAAACAAAACCAGATATTTTACTAGAGAAATAAAATTTGATATATACAGATTTCTGATAAATCACATACACATAATTACATATACAACTATTACCAACTGAACTGAAATGTGGTAGGTTTCTATTCAGATAATATTGACAATACTACACAATAAATAAGTAAACATCACTTATAATCTTTGTGGTTTTATATAAAGTGCGGGCGCTACCCCATGTCACGTGTGCAGTTATGTGTCCCCTAAGTTTTGTTGCGGGGCTTTGTTAAACACCTATAGTAGTATAAAAAAAAATTGGTCACATGGTCCAGATCATGATCATTTGGTCGCCATATTTAAAAATGGCCGCCAAATTTCTAGATTTTTTTGTTTAAGTATATATCCGTACCCAGTGGTCCGATTTTAATTTTTTAAAGCTCAGTTTACTCCTTTTTTGAAGGCAAACAAATTTTGTGATTACACATTTTTTGTTAAATCACGTAGTTTCTGAAGTATAGGATAATTTAAAAAATGGAACAATGGCGTATTTTTAGGTACAAGTAAAAAATTGGATTCAAAGAGCTAAAAGTATATTTTTGCAAATACAAAAAAATAATGTATTTACTAAGTAGGTGCTTCTAAACAGATACGTCGTAGTGGATAATACTGATACAAATTAATAACATAGTACCAAAAAATTAAACTGAATATTGCAAATCTTTCAGAGATAAAGACTTTAACAGAATTATTTATGAGGGTTCTTGCATTTGTCCAAAACACTACTTTTACACTCTGTTAATGTTGTAACTTCTTTGACTGTGTTTTCTGGCACATTGTGACTTTCCATGAATGCTTCAAGTAATAAGTGTTGCATAGCTTCAGCTAGCATAGAAAAACCTCTTACAGCACGAGAATAATGCTTTCCAGTAAATACGGTCTCGACAATGTTTGGCCTAAACGTTCCAGTTTCAATGAAAATGTTTTGTACTCCACTTCCTGCTAAATATTTTCCAAAACAAGCCATAACATCTTTCGCAAGATGAAAAGCTCCTAAGCCAAGAAAGATATTAGAAAACTCTTCTGGTCGCAACAGTTGTATTTCTTTAGCTATTCTGTACACTCCTTCATCAGCCCAAAGGGATCCTGACTTAAGATTTACTGTTGCCAGACAGCCTTGAAAGTTTTTCATGCACGTATATATTGAACTGAATTCGGTCGCAGGGTATGGAAATATCGGGGTAAAAGCAGTTATGGTCTGTGGAATATCGTCACTTGATACCATACTGTTGAATGCACTCCAGGTAGGTATCTTACATTCATCAGGATCACTTTCTCTACTTGCAAAATATCTACACAAAGTCCAGATCATATCCTGTTCTCTTGCTGATGAAGCAGGCAGGTCAAGGTTAGGTTTACGTGCCACTGTAAAAGTTTTGCCGATTTCTCCTCTTTGCATTGGTTTTTTAAAGTATTTGAGCTCTTGACATGGCAGGAGACTGTGAAAGGAACGCATTCCTTTGTTGACTACACTTTTCTGTAGGTTGGTGTTTCTATCTTCAACATTGTTACATTCATATTAAAAGATTACTAATACTGTGTCATGGCTACCTCCAATACCAGAAAGGGTTTGCTCTTGGTAATCAAAATTGTCCATTGCTGCTCGTATTGGTACGTTTGGTTTAATTTCCTTGGGAAGGGGTACGCCTGTGCCCCCAGAGTAACTTAAAATTCATGAAGCAAGTACTACGTTATGTCTCTCCAATGCATCATAACTAACAGTCATTCCAAGACGGTTCATAATCTTAACTAACAATTTAGAGCGAGTCATTTCATGAATAGTTTGTGCCAATCCGACGTGGAGAGGGGTACTCTGTGCACCACTGTGTATTAGATAAAATAGTATCTGGAAAACTGCTTGACATTTTAACTGTACTTGGTGAGAAGTCTGGTAGCAGGGAAACATAGCTGAGCAAAATTTTAACCAGGATTTCGGTACTTTGTTCTTTGCTTCTGTAAACGATTTAAATAGATCTTTTGCGTCGCAGTCAGTATTTTCTAAACCAAAATCATAGCTTTTATGTCACTGTGCAAGGTTTCAGCACATTCTTTAATACAATCAGAGTTACGAATTTCTTCTGCAAGTTGTGCCACAGTTATTTTATTTGAAAACACCATTTGTGATACAGAGGGAGTAAGTAAAATAAATACTATCACCAAAGTGCTCTATAAGTAAACTTTTCATCCTTCTATTTGAAATATGGATGTCACTGGACAAATATTTCTCGTTAAATTTATTGCGTAGGTATGCAATTGCGTATCCTTTGGTTTCAAATTGAAGTGTAGCCACAAACGTAAAAGATTCTCTTAGGCCCTCAGAACCAGCAGTTTCTTCGGCTGCATCTTTTTCAATATCTCTTTGATACTTCAAAATGTATTTCCTTATACAGTTCTTGTGACAGTGGACGTCTGCAACACTATTTACATCTTCCAATGTAGCTACTCGCTGAAAAACTGCATCAACGTAAAACCGCGAGGCTTTCAGTAGTTGCTCTGCTCTGAACTTCTCACAAATACGGTACAGTTTTGAGTCTCCTTTTACTTTTAATTGGTTACACACTATACATTTTTTTAATTGTCCACTAGGTCCAGATCTACTTTTCTGTCTGTTGTTGGGTGCTGGTATTACCCTCCTCTTCCGAGCTTGATTCTTCAGCATCTTTTTCTTGTTTTTCTTCAGCTCGTTTTCCCTTAAGTATGTAAGGTCTGTAGCAGGCTATAAGATATTTTATGCTTTTTTCATCTTCAATGCTTTTCAACACATCGTCCCCAATGAGTTCAGAAGCACTTTTAATGTTTTTTATACCGTTTTCGCTTGAACATAAATGCAAAGAACATTTTACTTTTTTACATAAAATGCACAAGTTAATGTCTTTTCCATCGTCTCTACGTCTCTTCTGAGGATTGACCAGCTTCACTGTGTCACTCATCTTGTTTTACTTGAAGTTTATCCCACTACCTGTAACAAAAAAGAAACTAAATGTTGCATTATATTGTAACTACAATAAAAAGGCAATGAGTATTGTCTAATTTGCTTCGCACACTGGAAATATTAAAAACCTTAGTGTATCTCAATAACTATTGGATTTACCAAAAATTGTTTAATCACAAGATTTGTTTGCCTTTAAAAAAGGAATAAAATGAGCTTTAAAAAATTAAAATCGGACCACTGGGTACGGAGATATACTTAAACAAAAAATCTAGCAATTTGGCGGCCATTTTTAAATATGGCGACCAAACGACCATGATCTGGACCATGTGACCAATTTTTTTTTATACTCCTATAGGTGTTTAACAAAGCCCCGCAACAAAACTTAGGGGACATACAACTGCACACGTGACATGGGCTAGCGCCTAGACTAATTATTAAACTTTATCTAAAAATGAAACTTTTACTTGTGAACTTACTGTTTTTTCTTCTCGTCGAACGCGTTTCGGCGTCGTATTCGCCTTCTTCAGCTTAGAGACAGACTGCCAGTATTTAGTAACGGTTGTTGTATGGAAGGTGTAGTGGGGGTGGTGCGTGGAGGAAGGGGATTGGTGCGGGGATTCAAATTAATGTTTGTTTTTTGTATAATTGTGTCAAAAAGTGTATGTGATTTATATTGTAATTGGTCGTTAAGTATGTTGTTTGGTTGTGTTGTGTGGTGTGGTGTTTGTATATTTCGTATTGTTCAGCTGTGTTGAGTTTTCGACCTTTGGGTAAGTAATGTAAAATTTCAAGATTAGTGTCTATGTTGGTGTAACTGTGGTTTTGTGTGTGGCAAACGCGGAGTGTATATTGTTGTTGGTTAAAGCTTTTAACTGTTCAGAGTAACGGGATGAAAAAGATCTTCCTGTCTGGCCTATGTAGAAACTATTGCAGTTATTACAATTTAATTTGTAAACACCTGTTTTGTTATATTTGTCTAAGTCTGTATTTGTATTATTGATGTGTTTTTTGATGGTATTGGTTGTTCTGTATGCTATTTTGTATTTGTGTTTTCTGAATGTGTTGGCGATTTTGTGTGTGTAGGAGTTGTGGTATGTGAGTGTGATGTATTTATTGTGTTGTGTGTTGATGGTATTTTGTGTTTTTGTTTTTGATGCGTTTGTGTAGTGTGTTTATTAAATTAGGGTTGTAACCGTTTTTGATTGCTATGTATTTTATTGTGTTGAGTTTGTCGGTGTAATCTTGTTTATTTAAGGGTATTTTAGTTAGTCTATGGAGCATATGGTTGAAGGCCGCATGTTTATGTTGTGTTGGGTGGTTTGATGTGTATATTTTGTTCGTGTGTGTATTGTTAGTTTTGTTAATTGTTAGGTCTAGAAAATTTATACTATTGTTTTGTTCAATTTCCAGTGTAAATTTTAATTTGTGGTGTATAGTGTTTATGTATTTGTGGAAGTTTTCAACTTGTCTTGTGCTGCCTTTGAATAAAAGTAATATATCATCTACATACCTGTGCCAGTATATAATTTTGTTGGTGTATTTGTTGTTGTTTATTATGTGCTTCTGTTCTATGTTGTGTATATACATTTCTGCTAGTATTCGTGATATGGGGGATCCCATCAGGAGACCTTCTGTTTGTGTGTATATCTTGTTATTGTATGTAAAGTAATTTTGCTCAGTTATTATTTTGGTAAGTGTGATGATCTCTTGTATGTGTGTTTTAGGTGTGTTGATTTGTCTGAGTAGTTGTTCTAATGTTTGGATGGTTTCTTTGATGGGGACATTAGTGTATAGATTGGTTATATCAAAAGATGCCAGAGTTGAGTTGTGTGGGATGTGGATGTGTTCAGTTTTCCTGACTAGGTTGATGTTGTTTTTGATAGATGTGTTGTTACTGAGAATAATGTTTTCTCTGATTATTTTGTCTAGGTGTTTTGCGATTTTGTGGGAGGGAGCCGTGTGTTGTTTAATAATGGTCTGATGGGAACGTTAGGTTTATGTATTTTTGGTAATGCATTTAGTTTAGGGGGGTTAGGTTTTATTTGTTTAAGGTATTTGGCGCTTTCTGGTTTGATTATATGTTTTGTGTTATTTATAAATTTGTTAATCTGTTTATGAAATTTTAGTGTGGGGTCTTTATTTATTTCCGTTATATTATTTTCGTTGAAGAAATTTTCGATTTTAGTGTTTAACTGATGTTTGTCCATTATGACGTTTATAGCTCAACACAGCTGAACAATACGAAATATACAAACACCACACCACACAACCAAACAACATACTTAACGACCAATTACAATATAAATCACATACGCTTTTTGACACAATTATACAAAAAACAAACATTAATTTGAATCCCCGCGCCAATCCCCTTCCTCCACGCACCACCCCCACTACACCTTCCATACAACAATCATTACTAAATACTGGCAGTCTGTCTCTAAGCTGAAGAAGGCGAATACGACACCGAAACGCGTTCGACGAGAAGAAAAAACAGTAAGTTCACAAGTAAAAGTTTCATTTTTAGATAAAGTGTAGTGCTGTGAAAGAAGATGATGAACAATCAAGACAACTATAATTATTAAAAGCCACTCTCCTTTTGGTTCAACAACAAGCAAAAGAATCTTTGGCAATACAGGTCCTTGCACAAAACTTCTGCTCAGGCCTTGCCAACCTAACTGGCCCATCACTTGCCTTGCTACACACATACTTGCTTTACCATAATTATTGCAATACTGACAGCTCACTGCCTTATCTGTAAGCTGGTAGTTTAAAAATCGACTGAATGAACACATAAATATATTGTTTTATAATACATAAATTTGAATAAATAAGCAAAAATACAACATTTATGGTAGACATGCATGACACATACAAGTAACTACAATCATGGGGTGTTTATGGGGAACAGTACCCTCCACTCTACTCCTTCATGAGCAACTAGATGTGCAGGACATGCAACTAAGTGCTGGTTCTTTTGTTTGTGGTCCCCTTATAGGATACCGACATGGCATGTTTCATACAAATAGAAAATACACACAAAAATAGTTAAGCCTCTTATATATAATTTTACTTACTATATAAAACAATAGCATACCTTCCACAAAATACTAAATACGTTAAAAAGCATTTTAACTCCCATTACATATCATGAATATAGTACAAAATACTTTTGACTGGTTCAAAAAAATAAACTGATTGTATAATCCTAAAAAATAAACATTTATGCAAATACATATATAAGAATAAAACTATTAAAAAACTAGGGATATACTACTACAGAATAATGTACCCAAATTATATAAAACTTATAAGAAAATTGTAGGAGACTAGATACAAATAGTGGAGGAAGTGGATACAAAAATTAAATTAGCTGAAACTATTAATAACACAAAGGTTTATATATTAATACCACTACAGTGATTTAGTTAGTTAATTATCATAATTTGTTTATAATTATCTTATTAATAACAACAATGTCAGTGCTGAAATGTTACATCTGAATATTCAGTAATTGAATGAGCAAAGTGGTTCTCAGTTATAATTTGATTATGTAATATCTGTCATCTCACAATAATTTTAGGAAGTATCAACCAGTTTTTGTAAAATTCAGCATATGTGTTCAGACGTTTACCTCAGAGAAACATTTCGTGTTCGAAATCGATCCCCTAAAAATGGGGGGTGGACAAGAGAGAAAAACGTGAGGAGTCGAAATTTTGAAAAAACTCACAAAATCAATGTGGGGTATCAAATTGAAGAGTATTGTAAACAAAATTTGAATACAGTGGTCAGGTTTGGAAATTTCAAGATTTTAGGACATCAGGGGCCAAAAAGTGGATCAAAAGTTTGTAATAATTGTAAAAGTCCATGTGGCATCAAATTATGAGTAATTTTATTCAAAATATGAACTTGGTATCTTTTATAATTTGGCAAATTAATATCGTTTAACTCCCCTTACAAATTTTAGACCGCCTCCAAAAAATTTATAAGCAATGCTTGCAAAAAACTGATTTTTATCAGTTACGTATGTTTGTGAAAGGTACTGGATATAGTTCTATAGACATCTATGGAAACACATATGAACTTAAAAGCAACAACTAAACATTATTTGTCATTTAGGAATTATGATTGAAAAAAAAAATCAGGAATTAGTGTTCGTTGTATTCATAATAGTAATAATAAAAAGTACTAATCACTGACTGCTTTTACAATTTTGTTATTTCACTAACAAAGTAAACCAAAGTCATGTTTCTTTTCCTTTTTAAGGTACAGTAAAACCTCAATACTCATGGTAATGACTGGGAAGATCATGCCCAGAATGTAAAGAATAACAGACAATGGAATTGGTGTGATTTAATAGGCACTGACAAAAGCTCTAAAGAATTCCAACAGAGGATGCCGCTGGCAGAAAAATGGGATGCATAATAGTCATCCCAGAAAAATGGATCCATACACTTTCCAGCTGACAAAATTGATTTTACTGATTTTGAAGGCGGCGAATCACTATGCATCGATTGTTTTGACTGTTGTTTTGTTTCTAGAGTGAAGTAATGGACCCAAGTTTCAACAGTTGTTACAAATCTACAAATAAAATCTTTCAGATTTTTTGTTAAACGCTCCAAACATTCCTGAGAAGCTTGTATTCACATGTGTTTTTGGTCAGTTGTCAACAAATGCGGCACCCATCTTGTAGACAGCTTTTTCATATCTAATTCCTCAGTAAGAATGTGATGTACCCTTTTATCTGAGATGCCCACAGGCTTAACAATTTCAGACACCTTCAAACGGCGCTCTTCCAAAACGATATCGTGCACTTTATTGATGATTTCTGGTGTAGTGGCACTTTTCAGACGCACAGTATGCGGGTTATCTTCCAAACTTGCAGTTAAATTCAGTAGCCCATTTTTCCACTGTAGTAAATGAAGGTCCAGGATCACCCAACACATTCTTCATCTCATTAAAAATTTGTTTGCGTTAAACCTTTCTTAACAAAATTTTGATGTTAAGTTTTCTCCATTTTCAGTATTGCTGTGAGATACCCTTATTTATACAGCTGTTTCTCCACAACAATGATTTGACCCGACTTGATGCTTCACAGCTGTTCGTGGGGCGAATGAGGCACCACAATGTGGTAAAAAACAGAAATGCCACACATTTGTTTATATGGTAGGCCGCGAACTTTTCAAATCACCTTCGTACTTGTACCACAAATCTACTGAAATACTGGCAGTTAGTTCTACTGGTCTCCACACATATTTATGTGCCACTTCGTAGCCTAAATATTTATTTAAAACTTGTAACCTGTTTTATAGAAGTATCATCCAGAAGGATTTCTGTTCAAACACTGTACTTACCCAAGAAAGCCACCGTATTTATTTTCTGCAAATAAATGCTTTCATTTTTTTCTTACATGCTGTAATAAATAAAGTGCTTTAAGTTTGTAAGATTTAGAGCAAACTGCTGGATAGCTTGATAGAAGCTGCAGTTGAAGTTAACAAGAAATTTCATCTTCAATATTTGCTTAATCAGCTTCTGATGCACGACATTTTATTGCCCATCTAACCACAATACTTTGATAAACAGTTTCATCACCATAAACGGCTTTCAGATGACAATGAATGTAACTAGTGTTCACTTTTTCCTCCATTAACAATTCAATAATTGCACACTGTTTTACACACACTGACATAGCAGGCGTACTCAACTCCATAACAATGGCAACTGACAGAAAATGACGTATTGGCAACTGACAATGATTTGGGTACGGGTCAAAGTGTTCTGGAATGTTAGCAGTAGGGAAACGAACTAAAAGATGGCAGCACCTGTCGCTTTGTGCAACATTTTATTATCCTGAAACGTTCCAGTATGCATTACATTTCAGCTGCCTCTTGTACATGTAGTGCAGATTATTTACACAATAAAATAATTGGCACCAGAAGACATTTTACGTTTCATTCATTTTAACAACAGAACCTTCAGAATAAAAAATATATTTTTACAATACGTGCACATAACATGAACTCTACTCATTTACAAATACAAACACAGGAGTATAGACACAAGACACATAACACAACTCTCTCCACACTTTGTACTTTGACATTACCTGATAATAATAAACATGACTGTTAAGCTGTTAAATTTTTGTATGTGGCTAAAGAAAACTTTTATTCTACTCTTCTAACACATATTTTAAGATTTGTCACACACACACACACACACACACACACACACACACACACACACACACACACACACACACACACACACACACACACACACACACACACACACACACACACACACACACACACACACACACACACACACACACACACACACACACACACACACACACACACACACACACACACACACACACACGAACAGGAACATTTACATTCAGCAAGTATTATACAATGTTTTTAAAATTTCACAATATAACTATGTACATATTGTTATGACATTACAGAACAATCTATGTGTTCCTTGAACGATCCAGTGGAATCCAGCTGTAATGTTGTGTGCGTACGTGATTCTCAACATGCGTTGCGAGATTGTTCCGGACTCACCGGTCCGTGCCTCCTGTGTGCAAGGGCACAACCAATTATGTGCTGGTGTTTTCTAGTAGTATTCTTGACGCGCAGTATGGAATATTCTGGTATTTAAGTGGGGTATAAATACAAGTACTGAGCAATGCTCAGTTCAATTTGAGTTGCGAGTTATTGTCGGGCAATTACTCTGTGGGTTCAAGTGGTTATTAGTGGCAAAGTGTTATGTGTTTTATAATCATGCAGGATAATTGTAATACAATTGTGTTTTGTATTAGTTGACATTTTATCGTGTGTGAACAATTTTATTTGATTTATTGTAAAGTGACTATCTTGTTGATTACAAACTGTTTTACTGTGATAATTAAAGCTGGTGATTAGTGCCTTAATTGGTGTCTTGTACTTTGTTTTCCACTGTACCACACGACGATCACTAGACTGTCGTAACAATATGTATCAACGTACAAAGCAATCTTATAGTCATGATCCTGTAGAGTTTCTGTCTCCTAGCAGCAGTGTCGCCAAATCAATATTGTTCAACTCTGTATCAACAGATTTTAACTTTGCCATAGGAAACTGCAACAGACAAAATCACTGTGGTAATCCTAGTAATGTAAATATCTTGTACATTATCATGGTGTACCTGAAATACATAACATCAAAAATACAACTTTTACTTAACAATGTTTGTCATTAGAAATATACATCTATATATTATTATATTAAATGAATGACACTTAATTAAAGAACTTAATTTTTATTTATTTTGCGAAGTACTTTTGGGGACAATTTGTATTCTCTTCCTCAGTGCTTGGCCCACTTTGCTCTTCCTGCTTCTCTGATTCACTGTTGTTCACAAAGTAGTGACAAGTAATTGAGATTCCTTCTGACACATCATAATTATTAACAGGGTTTTTATAGGGAAGGTGTGGAATTTTAGTGCCAATTTATTTACAGTTAACTGTGTATATAGTGACCCTGAAGAGAGAGAATTATGTTATATTGGAACTCTAATCAATAAAGGTGTGTGTGTGCGTGGTTGCCATAGAAATAGAGCTTACATATGCATCATGATAAGCATGCATACAAAAAACATTTCAATCTAATCATTTAGCTTTGGTGAGGAGTAGCAATCAGTAGACAGTGTAATCATACTCAGCTCGGAGAAGTTGCACAGTTCAGATGGTGTAATGGTGTTACCAACTGGTAGCCTGACTGGTGTCAAGTTGCAGTTCACACATTCATCACAGTAAACTAGTGTGCACCGTAAAAAATGAAACTAAATTTTATTTCAGAAACTCATAAAAATCATCCAGTTCTATGGACAAATTAATTCGTCAGCAGCATGGGCAAAAGCAAGATAAGTAAAACAAAATTTGATGAACAAGGGAAGAAATCTGGGCTTCCCCGATGAACAAGATGTCTGGGTCACCCAGTATTTTGGAGGGTATATATCAAAGGAGGGGGCACTAATTTGCTTTTGACTTACATCTTAAATTTGTTAAGACAATTAAATTTTGAGCTAAATGAAAATGATGAATTTTATTGGTAATCTATTTCTGGTGTTAACTGTTTGACACATTTTATGCATTTTTCTCTCTCTAAATAAAAGGCACAGGTGGGTTTGTGAGATGAACTGAATCTGTAACTAAAGTACATAATGTATTTGAATTATTCTAAATTCATTAACCTGGAAGTGGTAAATTTCAATTATGAAATGTCACTACCTAATTCTAAACTGCCAGCACCAGAAAATCGGATGTTCTACCATCTCACTGTTTCATTGCTTCTATTCATTTAACTGTTGTTTATTAGAGCAAGTTCTTTACAGTACATTTGGATGGTTGTAGGAAAATTCTAGTATTAATATGATAATTCCTGTTACTTTGCTTGAAAATTATACAAAAAAATAGTGTTAACTGACGAGTTTTCGAGTATTACATATTTACTGTAAAGTGCGTTTGTTTATAGTACATTGTTGCGTATTTTTACTCTGTGTGCTTTAATATATTTAAGTAATTGTGTTCGACGAGTAATTAAACAAAGTGAGAGGCCTGTGAAAAAAAAAACAAAAAATGAGGACGTAAGTCACAAGTGACCAGGACTGCGTTTTCAGTTATGTAGAGCACGTGCGTCAAACATATGCACAGTAGACGTATTTATACAGCCTTGTCTGTGTTAAGTGTTGCCGGTGCAGTAGTTATTTCGGAGCTTAACGAATATTGAATTATGATAACATGATAATTATGATATTGAATTGAATTTATCATAAGCAGCATTTCATATCAATATATCTATTAGATACAGAAATAATAATATACATATTAGAATATATAAATAATACAGAAATTTTTCGTATTTTTAGTTGTATACACAAACAAGCTTGTGTATATTGTGACGGCAGCGGTATGCGAACATCTGCTCTCCGTTACCAGCGGCGGACACAGCGAGCCAATCAGAGATCAGCAGCCGAGACGTGACAATCTAACGTGCTCGGAGCTAGCCAATCAGCGATCCCGGTTAGTGCATAAAACCCGGGCCGGCAGAAAATTTTGGCGCACTCTTCATCGCCACGCCATTGGACGCACTTCACCTCTTCTCCTCTCTTGGACGACATTGGCACGGAGTCAGCCGGAAGGAACGGCCGAAGAATAGAACCGGCGTTCTTGCGTCTTCGCCCTCCAGTTCTGCGCCAGCGATGGATTTCGCTGGGCCGGCAACCGACTCTAAAACCGATGCCAAAAGAAGAGGAGGACTGCAGTACGCCACGATCAGCGGGCGCAGCCGCCGAACACCTCAGCGCGGCACGACCAACATCACCGTTCTCGCCACCAGGTCCTTTTTAGGGCCACCAAAAACACTAGAGTGTACGATTGGCGCCATTTGTCATGCGGCAAGCCTTTTGTCCGGTGACAATATGTCTACTGTGCATATGTTCGACGCATGTTCTGTCCTCGCTCTCCCTAAAATTCTTAAACTTTCAAGGCCTGTTTCTTTTTATGAGGATGAATTTTCACTATCCACTTTGGACACTTTATTTTCATATACATGAGTTACTTTTTGGTTATAATTTATTACTTTTAAAATAATAATAGTAAGCGCAAAGTACATATTTTTACACTGATTTACAGAATATGGATCTAAAAAAATTAACAAAAATTGTACAATTTATTATTATGTAGTCTTATAGCATACACACTGAAGATTATTTGGGTAAGTTTGTTCAAAAATATTTATTTTTAAAAATTCTACAGAAGTGCAAAGTTAAAATGAGGAAAACTATATAACTAAAAAAAAAAACAAATTTTAAAGTTAGCTCATTTTATACCAATAAAATAGTAGAAATTTTCATTATTATTTTCAGTAAACTATATCTACATTGTTTATACTATAAACTTATTTTTTAAATTTAATTCCTTTGTAACAAAATATTCCTATGTACATATATTAGCTGCATAAAACAAAAAACTTACTATTTTATTTTGAGTATTTAAAATTAATTTTAAGAATATATGTTTTTATGATATGAATGTAGGTACATTTACCTTTAAAATGCTTTTTAAGTTTTTTCTCTATGACCATTTTTATGGTTTTTATGATAATTTACATGGTACAGTGTCTGATAACAAGAGTCTTCTCGCGCGTCTGCGTGGGCCACATCTATTAATTTTTTACACAACGCTTCACCGTTGATATCTCGGAAACTGTTGAGCTGAGAGAAAAAAGTTTAAAACAAAAAAATGTATAGAATTTTATGCTCATTCTTTTTATTGCCTTGTGTGTTTTCTGTAACTTTGTTATTTTCTGAGATAATTAAGAAAATGAATTTTTTGTACCTTCCCCTCCAATTTTTCTAAATCCAGCGATAGATTTCTGGCATTTTTAAAAAAAATTCATTCTCATCCTTTTATCTAGCTCTGTCCCAAAAATCTCAAAGACACCACTTAATTGAAGATTTTTTTCTTCGGTGACTGTAATATGCTGGAAGCAATGGTGCAGGACATTGATAACTTCTTTATGACGTTTGTCACTTTTGCCTTTACCCCGCATCTATATTACAAAGTTTTTTTTTAAATATATAAACACTTGGTATGGTTCACAGATTTTATTTAACTCTGACAGCTGTTTTGACTTCCTAAGTCATTGTCAAAGAGCCGAATGAATTAAAAACACCTAAACACAGGATGTACGTAAAGGTGGTGGTGGGCATCTGTTTAGGGTGTGTACTGGAACATATGTGAGGGTGTTAAGATGGAGACGGGGTTTGCAGGAGCCAAGGGAAGGTCAGGTGTCTGTAAAAACTAAATAAAATCTGAATGCAAAATATAAAATTAACTAAACTAAATATAAACTAAATATAATCTGAATACAAAATATAAAATTAACTAAACTAAATATAATCTGAATGCAAAATATAAAATTAACTGAACTAAATATACTCTGAATATAAAATATAAAATTAACTGAACTAAATATAATCTGAATGCAAAATATAAAATAAACTTAGTTCAGTTTATTTTGTATTTTTCATTCCCTTGGCTCCTGCACACCCCCTCTCCATCTTAACACCTTCACGGATGTTCCAATACACACCCTAAACAGATGCCCACCACCACCTTTAATCACATCCTGTGTTTAGGTTTTTAATTCATTCGGCTCTTTGACAATGACTTAGGAAGTTGAAACAGCTGTCAGAGTTAAATAAAATCTGTGAAACGTACCAAGTGTTTATATATTTTAAAAAAACCTTTGTATCAATATGTTTCACCAAGTGCCCAACGAGTCATTAATTAATACCGCATCTATGGACTCAAAACGGGTCCCTTTAACACAGACTTGAGCTATGAAAACACAAAGGAGGCTTACAGGGCGTGATCAGGTGAGTATAGTGGATGCTCCTATATGGGAATTTCATGCTTTGTCAAAAACGACTTGCTGGACAGTGTGTTGTGTGCTGGAGTGTTATCTTGGTGAAGAATCCATTAACCAGTATTCCACAGCTCAAATCTTTTTCTTGTCACCTGCTCATGAACAGTTATCAGGACCTCTTTATAGTAGACTTGATTAACAGTTTGGGCAACCAATCAACATGAACAATCCCTTGGATGTTGAAAAAACATGATTATAATGGCTTTGAATTTTGACTTAGTTGTCTGTGCTTTCTTTAGTCGTGGTGAACCAGGGCTCTTCTAATGCATGGATTGGCGCTTAGTTTAAAGATCATATGTAAAAATTCATAATTCATCACAAATCATTACTATTTCTAAAAAGTTAGGATCCCTGTCAGTGTTTCTGAGGATGTCAGCACAGACATTCAGTCAAGCTTCCTTCTGCTCAAGAGTGAGGAGTTTTGTCACCATCTTCGAGCACACCTCATTCATGTTAAAATTTTCATGTAATGTGTCAAACAATTTCTTTGTCAATCTTTGCGAACTTAGCTCAAGTACTCAGGAGATGATTTCCTCAGACAATTTACCAATTTTTCCAATGTTTTTAATGCGTGAGTGCGATCAGTGTATGGATTATGTGCACTGTCTCCCATCTTTAGATGTTTTCCTGAAGAAGCACTTGGAAGAACCAAAAATTGAAAAGCAACAAGACAGGATGGATTGAATGCAGAATTGTTCAATTATGGGGGTATCGCTTAAACTTAGATTATTACATTTCTATAATATGTGTTGGGAAAGACAACAGGTCCCACAAGATTGGTTAACTACTCAGGTGTTGTCTATTTTTAAGAAAGGAAAATGGAATGACTGTAATAACTATAGGGGAATATATTTGGTTGATACTGGATACAAAATATATGCAAGGATCATAAACCATTGTCTGCAGACTATTTCTGCCCATCTTATTTTGGAAGAACGAAATCTTTAGGAAGAGCAGATCTTGTACAGACAATGCTTTTATTATTATACAAATCACTGAGAAGCATTGTGAGTTCAATAAAAATAAAGCATGTAGGTTTTGAGAAAGCCTTTGATAGAGTAGATAGAAATTTGCTATGGCAAATATTAGAAGAACAGGTATACACACAACAACTTATAAGAACTATACACGGCCTACACAATGGAACAAGAATAGCTGTTAAAAATAATTGTAGGATATCTCAACAAATATCTGTCAATCAAGGTGTTATACAAGGGTGCAGTATATCACCTACTCTTCTTAACATTTATATTCATGATCTAGTAAGGAAATAAAAACATCCACTGAACCCTGGTATTAAGATATCATAAGACAGATATCTGAACACGCTGTTGTTTCGTGATGACTTGCTTCTAATTTAAAATACAGAATCTGCTTTACAAAAAACTGTTTTTAAGCTGCATCAGATTTACAAACAATACAATATGAAAATATCCAGTATAAAAACAAAGGTAATGGCATTTCAAGGCAAGGAACCAATAAGGACAAAAATAATGATTAATGTTCAAATTCTAGAATACGTGAGCTATTTTAATTATTTGGAAATGATATTTTCTGTGATAGGAATTATGATATTGATGTTAAGTTAGGTAAGTTCCAGACAATCTGTGGGACAATCAACCGTATTTTTATAAACAAGGTACGCCGAGATACAAAATTAAAGTTTTATACAGTTATGGCAGTCCCTGTACTGTCCTATGGGTGTGAATTACGGACAGCAATCAAGAAACAAGACAGTAAAATACAGGCCTTGGAAATGGTGTTCTTAAGAGGAATTAAAAGGTGTTCCAAACTTGACCATATAAAGAATGAGGCCATAAGAGAAGAGTTACAAGTTTTTAACTTGAATTAAAAATTAAAAGATTACAAACAATAATGGAAAGTACACTTAAAAAGAATGTCAGATCCCAGACTAGCCAAATAAGTCTGGACATACAAATCTATAGGACACAGGTGTGTGGGTAGACCCAGGAAGGATCTTTGAGAGCGGAAGAGGCATCATCTTGCCTATGCTGTGATGTGAAGATAATGATGATGAAATGTTCTGTTTCAATGGGGATAATGAAGCGGTTTCCACATTCCACCTATAAAAATATGGTAGTGACTCTGGCTTTT
This sequence comes from Magicicada septendecula, assembly GCA_034769895.1. Lineage (NCBI taxonomy): Eukaryota > Metazoa > Arthropoda > Insecta > Hemiptera > Cicadidae > Magicicada > Magicicada septendecula. The sequence goes on along the minus strand of CM068373.1, from coordinate 302,951,269 downwards.
ATTTTCTCTTGGGTTTTCTGGGTTGTTCAGTAAGTAAGTATTGCGGCCATCTTACTTATAATCTTACATGGTCAACTATGTTTGGAAGTCAAATCTAACACAGCACAACTTACAACTTTGGTGTTAGCGCTGAATGTTCCTTTGCTGAAGTGAACCATGTTGTCAGCAACGAGGAGACCATAATGTCTGCACTCTGCCACAGCTGCTGTTTCACTGTTGAATAGCAGCAATGACTGCAAATTTGCGAGAGGGTACCGCAGATTCTTGCTACTGTAAGCTGCATTCATTGCTTGGAGAGCCTGTCTGCAACAGTATGTACTACTATCAACTGTATCAATTACATGTATTTTATACAAACTATTTTAAAAAGAATATAAAAAACTGATTATATTTTTCTTTGTGTCTAATGTTTCATCGTGTCTTCAAGACACTATCTTTCAAAAATTCTTGAAAAATGTATCCTTTAGAAACTGTTAGGAATGTTGAAAAGATATTAGTTCTGTAATAAGATTGAAAATTATAATGGCAAACATCTTGCTACTGTAAACATCTATGCCAACATCATTACCTTCTAACAGATGGAAGATGTAGGGACCCAGCAGCAGCCAGTAATGGAGGCAACTTCTGAAATAACTTACACAATCTCACGTAATTCCCTCCATACCTGGATAATGATACTCTCAGAGCCATGTCCGTTACATCACTCCTCCTACAAGACAGGAAAAAACACTTCAGTTTGCAATTATTTACTAACGTATGTTGATCTTGTTCAAAGCTGACAAAGTTTCCCATTTGCACAAATATTTTCACTATACAGGCCTATCAATTAGGTTTCTGTATTGCATGTATGCAAGTCCTAAAGATAACACTAAATTCTGTTCTGTTGAAAGATGTTTTAAAACAGTACACAGTTAAAGACCAAACTTCACAAAACCTATCATCGTTTATCGGTTCACAGTGGCTACTAGACTAAGAATAATTTTTACTGACAAGCAACTTATGCAGCAATCAGAGTGACTGTTATCAGTCATAATTAATTTTTTAACTCCACCAGTGTAGTTTCATTGTTCAGACATTTCTACACGTCACTTATTTAAAGGCTACACCAACAGCACATGATGATATTTCGAGCTTCATAAGAGGCTGCCAAAAGGAGTGCTGTCTGTTCTGTTATTGGAGATGGCCTAGCATTTGAAAGTTTGTTGTCGTGTGTGTTGTGTGATACACTCAGATGTGTGTAAGGTGGATTTAGTAGTGGAGTATAATACTTTTATGTAACACTCCACCACTGAATACTGGAAATGTATTGTATTGTTTTTATTGAAGCAAATGTTTCACTGAAGCAGACCACACATGCACAAACATCAACGACTTGGAAATTCTATATGTACACACAAAATGCTGAAAACTAGAGAGACTCAAACAACTGGAAATATTCAAACACATGAAAATGGATGGAAACAACAACTAAATGAACAGACACAATTTAAATCACACGTACTATTTAAACACCTTACACAACACACACACAACAATCTTTCAAATGACAGTGCCATCTCCAAAAACAGACGTAGCAGTGGTCTTAGTGGCACCCTCTGATGCTTTCACAATGAGTGAAAGCTAGCTCAGGCAATAAGATGAACATTTTAAAAGTTTTTATCTAAAATACTTGAGTTCCACACTGGAATAGTTTCTTAAGTTCTTATTTATACTTGGACATGTCATGGACAACAAAAACCAAGAATATTGTTACAACACAAATAAGCCAACCCCAGTACCAGGGATAAAAAAGATAATTCTTAATGTAAAAATACTTCATATAAAATAAAATGTTTAAAAATAAATAAAATATAAATATTACTGACACGACGAACGACGATATTACCCAACCCAAGTGACTGACCCAACAACAGAAACAAAAGAAGGGAACCACGAAACATACACAAGAAAAAAAGGGTGATTGACCAAACAATTAGGAACCAACAAAAGAAGGTAAGAAACCAGAACTAAAGAAGAATCAAAGGAAGTGAACAAATCCCTACGACTAGATAGAAATTAAACCAGATGAGAAGAGGAGAACCGAACCAAGATGAAGACAATTGAAGAAGATGAAGACGAAGAAGAAGAGGAAGAATGAAGAGAAGACAGGTTGAACCCAAGGAGAAACTAACAACACATATAAAGGGGAGAAATAGTAGACTCAAAGATATATTACTGTAAATAAACCCCAAATAATTATCCACTAATGAAACAAATAGTATTGTTGTAATTGAAATAACTTATGTATCTATTTTAAAGACAAAAGACAAGTATAAAGTAACGTAGTGTAGAAAAGTACACTAACACAATTATTAAGGTTAGATTTAATGAAAGATAAATAACCAAATGTTATTAATAATAAGAATTATGCTGTAAAGAAATAGTGAGAAATAATAGGAGAAATAAATATAGGGATTACCCATTAAGTAACACTTAATACAAACAGTGAACCAAGGTAAAGTGCAATAGTGAAAGTGTATATACCCTAAAAATAGTGAGAGTGTATCAGTGATAAACCTCTGTTGATTAAAGGTGAAGGTGATACAGGGAAATAGATATTTTAAGCAATAAAGATGTAATAATAAATAAGAAAACACTTTATAAAGCATTGATAAACGGTCAATGATTTGAGTGATCTTGTGAACATTTATATAATTAAGAATAATTAACAATAATATTTCAAATAAAGATAAGTAAAACGTGGGATATTATTCAGGGAGAAAGCCCAGATAAAAACAGTTTGTATTGACATGGAATGGAGGAGATAGTAGTATAGAAATAAGGTTTTGTTTAAAAATTAAGAATACAAGGAATAAAACACCCCATATTAAAAGGGGAAATAACTTTCATAAATTTGTAAGAAGTGATGATGTTTACCACTCAAAGTAGTAACAAAAGAATGAAATTAATGTTAATACCAACAATAACTAATAACTTATAAAGAATAGTTTGTTTCAATGTTATGAAGAGGATATGGCTGAAAGAAACTTGCAGTCCATAAGCCTAATTGTTATATTTTAAAATATGTATAATGAAAATGTATATTGAATAGTAATTAAAACACAAACAGAATCAACACACAACACAAACAAATATGATAACAAGGTGAAGCCCATCAAGCTGAATTAAAAATGTAATTTAAAAGAAATAAACCAAAAACCATCATGGCTACTCTTGGCTATGAAAACATCTGTCAGACACACACAAATGTCAATTGTAACCAATTCACAAGGAAATTTATTAATCTAAGACCAGTAAATGGCCAGTAATTATATGTAAATCATTTTAAAAGAGAAATGTTATTATAAAAGTTTAATTTAAGAGAGATATATAATTTATCAAATGTCAAATATTTAGACTAAAGTTAATGTATAATAGAATATGACCTTATGAGGTATCATTTTAAACTTTGAAAGGAAAGAAATATAATAGTGATATTATTTATTACCCCAAAGGAACGATAAAGGAATAAAACCATTAAGAAAATACATAATAAATTTGAATAAAAATTCAAATCTCTTAACAATGCTTTTGAAAGAGGCCTTAACCAATCAAAGGGTTACTGTTGCCATAGTAACGGGCCGTTGAATAAGAATTTTCCGTTAAATTTATTAGACTTGAAGAAATGAAGCGTGGGTAAGCGGCACGCCAAATTGTGATGACTGAAATTTTCAATTAAATAGTTCAAAAAATGTTCGGAAGTTAACCACAGAGACCAAAGACGAATAGATGCAGACCTACCAAGATTAAACGATGTCCTGGAACCAAATAACAATAAATTAATTAGCAGAAATCCCAAGACAAGATAGAAAAAGATGTCCGAAGCCTAAGACCAGTCCAAATTTGCAGAATTTCTACTACCCCAGAGGACAACATATCAACACTGTCTGAACTGATAAGTATCAAATAAATTCCTTTCTCCCAGAAACCATATTACTTTAAATATTTCTCAAATGATCAAATTTCTCACTATTGAACAAATATAATTTTCTTTCAAAGGTTTAATGCATAAATAACTTACGTAAAAACATTTTGTTAATCAAAATATAACCTCGCTTTAGTGGGCGAACTTTGTAACAAAAATACGACACTACCGAACAATTTGTAAAAACACATTATACTCTCTAAGTACGTATAAGGTATGGTAGTGTACTTTTTTAATGTAACCAACTGGTATGTCTTATTTCATAATCCAAAGGACCCCAGATTTTAAACAGATTAATATATTGTATGTAAACTGTAGCCGTCTCTGCAACGAAATAATTTGTTTTAAAAACGATTTGCCAACCTTGAAATATTGGCGTCTCCTGTTCTATGCCGGAGCAATTTGTTATCAAACTATTTACAATCCTTTTGTCATATTAGTTAATGACTGAATTTGTATTAAAATCACAGTACAGAGTATTACTATCGTTTTATTTCATAGGACGTTGTAGAATATATGTGTGTTAGCAATTTTTATTCAGTAACCAACTAGCGCTCGCCACGAGTGGACGACACGGCAACCTGTACAGCGGCGGGAACCATTTGAACGCTCCAGCTGTCAACGCTAATAACACTTATCAACTTGTAATTTAACTATTTTAATTGTTTTGATAGAAAAAATTTGGCGCCACCCGGGATTCGCAACCCCTATGAATTAACAGGTAGGTTGTACTGGTAATTTTGACAACGCTACAGACTCCAGTAGTGACTACGATTAATGTAACGACCGGCGTGAGGCAAACACACCACATCAACACTAATACACATAATAAACAAGTGTAAACACATTTTAACAGGTACGCACGAGCCCTTTTTATACTCGTTACAATATACATGGAGAAAAGACAAAAAAGTGCAAAGAATGCAACATGTTGATTGAGTATAGACATGTCCAATGAATACCCAAACACGAAACAAACTTGAATTGGGAACCCAAAGGCAGAAGGATACCCAAAGATATACAGTGAAACCTCGATATAACGCCCATGCGATACAACGCGGTCCTTGATGTAATGCTCGTTATCACGGTCCCGGATAATTCCCCATATAAACTTGAAACCTTTATGTAAAGCGACCCTTGATATAAAGCGCTTTTTGGTTGGTCCACAGAAGAGCGTTATATCAAGGTTTCACTGTACACAAGAATAAGGAAGATGGATTTGAAGGCTCAGACAAGGAACAACTTAAAAATGCTGAATAAACCAACCAAACTAAATAAACCAAACTATAATGATGAAATACAGTGTAACACTGATATAATGTTCTTCAGTGGACCAAACTAAAAGAGTTTTATATCAAGGGTAGCTTATATCAAGATTTTGATTTTGAGTTTAACTTAAGAAGTGTGAAGCATTCCCAAAAACGCCTAGTTTACCTCATATTTATTATATGGTGAAGCTTGGGAACCTAACTGGTTATTATTTAGAGTTAGTTTACAAAGATTTCTTTCAAGAATTCTCAAGCTAAGTTTTCAGAAAAACTTTTTTTGTCTTACAAGTACTAGACAATAATAATAATACGATATCATGCATTTATATTATTGCACGTTGTGTTAAATGTTTCAGAACTAAATTTCGCGACTTAAAAAATTATGACATCAAGTATTATTTAATTACAGAGATAGATGCAGTAAATAAGAAAAGTTTCTTGAGGTTTACTCCAAAAAAATTAAATCTTTAATAAATACAGATCTTGTAGCAATTACTTAATGTAAAAATTTAAAAACATTGTTGCATAAAAATTTAATAAAACAATACAATTAACAAAATGCACTAAAACTCTACAAAATAACTTTACTAATAAAATTCTTAATTGCACAAAAGATGAAATGACTGATGAACGTTGCAGGTAAACTACCCCTTTCTCTTAACTGATCTTCACCAAAATCAACAGGCCTTGAGTACTCTACAATTCAGGGACACATGCAAAACATTATTTGATTCTGTTTGAAATTACGGCAATTATCGTTCGTCATAGAAACAATTACTCTTGTTAAAACATAAAATGTGGCAGGTAAACTACCCCTTTCCCTTAACCGATCTTCACCAAAATCAATAGGCCTTCATTCCTTTACAATTCAGGACCGTACACAAAAAAATATTTGATTCTGTTTGAATGTGCGGCAGTTATCATTCGTCATAGAAAAAATTACCATTGTTAAAACATAAAATGTTGCAGGTAAACTATCCCTTTCCCTAAATTGATCTTCACCAAAATCAACAGACCTTGAGTACTTAACAATTCAGGAACATAAAACAAATGTTTGATTCTGTTTGAATTTACAGCAGTTATCGTTCGTCATAGAAAAAATTACCCTTGTTAAAACATAAAATGTTGCAGGTTAACGACCCCTTTCCCTTAACCGATCTTCACCAAAATCAATAGGCCTTCAGTCCTTTACAATTCAGGAATGTATGCAAAAAAATATTTGATTCTGTTTGAATGTGCGGCTGTTATCTTTTGTCATAGAAAAATTACCCTTTTAAAACATAAAACGTTGCAGGTAAACTACCCTTTTCTCTTAACCGATCTTCACCAAAATCAACAGACCTTGAGTTCTCTATAATTTAGGGAGGTATGAAAAAAATTATTTGATTCTGTGTGAATTTCCGGCAGTTATTGTTCGTCATAGAAAAAATTACTCTTGTTAAAACATAAAACGTTGCAGGTAAACTACTCCTTTCCCTTAACCGATCTTCACCAAAAACAATAGGTCTTGAGAACTCTACAATTTAGGGTTGTATGCAAAAAATTATTTGATTCTGTTTGAATTTGCGGCTCTTATAGTTTGCCATAGAAAAAAATCTACACACAGACACTTTTCGAAAAATGACTTTTTTTCATGTTTTGAGGGTAGTACAATCAGAATCTGCAATTATCTCGAACACGATTTTTTTTGCCATCACCATACTTCCATTTCCTTATGGAACATGGAAGTAAAAACCCTTGGTGCTGTGACAAGAAACAGCTTAGTGCAAGTTGTGGTTGAAAAATTCTATATTTCACACTTCTTTTTAGGGAAAATCTGTCTTAAACCAGGAGTAAATTATGAAAGAAAAATAAATAAAATACAGTATTACAAAAAGTACACGGATACGTGTTTGTTAAGGATTTTTGTTCACAGGAATGCGCATTATTTTACAAAAAAACAAATTTCATCTCAGCAGCTTTGTTTCCATTTTATCTGCACATTAAATTATGCATATACTCTCCTGTGCAGTATAATTGTGGAGGGTCACATCGTCATTGTCAAACTGTCAAAAATAAGCATTTTTTCAATTTAACTTTCACATTTCCATCATAACAAAAATGCTCACTATGCAGGTACGAACTATTAAAGCTCTACCTCATCTACTTGTACACTTCGACTTGAGAAACAAGGCATTTATGCTTGTACAGTAAACATGAATAAGCTGCATGTGAGTAAAGACTCCTACACATGCTATGGAAACCCAGAGAGAGGCTTGCCTCAAGGAGCACAGCCTTGAGGAAAATTAGAGAGAAGTCTAGTGGTAACCTTGAAGAAGTCCAATTCGTTGCAACATGCTGTTGCATGTTCTCCTTCCATTCCAGGACAACTGACCGTTTTCCAAGAATTAACATGACTGTTTTCAACTATTAACATTTCTGACACTGAAGATAATTACAGGCGAACAAAAAAGATACAAACAAGGGTATATAAATTATGCGAGAGTGAAAATTACATGATTGAATATGGCAGTTAATTCAAGTAAGGTTTATTTTAGACTGTTCATATAGGAAATTAGTCATGAAAAATGAGCATTACATTAGGAGCTCAAGGTTCCACTGTAATATGAAGTTAGCAAATCTGTTATACTTCATGTAAACAAGTAATGTCCTTAAATTCTGTCTAAGGCTAACGGATATTCTGTCGGGGTGGTGAGACGTACAGTCCAGCCAAGAAGAACGGCCAGGCTGGTGGAGTCAGTGTCTCAGGAAAATATTGGCTTCGCTGTGTTGCCATATGCCCTATGTGGTGACCGATCATATTGGCAGGTTGGTGAGCCGGCGTGGTGTGACACCAATCTTCAAGCCGACCAAAACAATCCAGAAGTTTCTGAGACCAGTGAAGAATATCAGACACCCGCTCTCGTTGTGCGGAGTGTATGTAGTTCCTTGCTCATGCGGCCAGTTGTACATCGGAACTACGAAACGCAGTGTCCATGCCTGTGTTGATGAACACAGCCACCATTGTAGTTTGAGACAGCTGGAAAAGTTTGCATGCACTCACCAATGCCAGCCATCGCATACTCTTTGTTTGAAGAGACGATGCTTCTGTCATCGGCGACTACGCATTTCCCTCGCCTGCATATGGAGTCTGTCCAGATTCAGGAACATGCAGCTATTGCAATGAATTGGTGGGGTGAGTCCCTCTCATTGAGTGCTCTTTGGACATGCGTTGTGGCGAACCAATAAGAATTTGCCTTTCTTCTGACTGGCTGGCGGTGTCAGACAACAACTTCGTGCGGACACCAAAAGTTTATAAATACGGGTGTCCTACTTACAGCCACTAGCCTTAACCACAGTTCAGTGGTCACTAACTATGAAACCTTTGTCAGTGTTTTGCAGCCTTCTGCACTGAAGATGGCTGTCAAAGGCACGGCCAAAACGTTTGCACCATACAACCTTGGGCCACGGCCTTACAGCCCAGCAAGCCAAAGTTCTCATAACAAGTAATGAACTTGTTTGCCCACATCACCTGCTAATCACAGATTTCAATTACTTGAGATACTAATAAAACTCATTAAATATATAAAAACACATAATATACTTCAACCTACCTGTAGAACTTCTATCCGGGCCAGGTTTCTCGTACGAACGTAAAATGTTAGCGTGATCTATAGGTTACTGAAATAAGTACCTTCACTCATTTTTAGTGAAGAGAAATAATATTTTTATTTAATCAGACTCATTTGAAAATCTTGTTCAAAATTTTTCTCAGCATTTTACAGATTACGTTACATGTTTCTTTGTTCTGTTGGCATCTTCTACATACTACCTTACTCTATTATCTTACCTTATTGATCACTATACAAAACAAATATACAGACAGAGCCCAGCCTGCCATTCACTCATTCTCTCAATTTATACACCCTCCCCTGAACATTTTTTATTACCCCGAACCCTTAAACATGTTGTGAAATTCTATAGTCGGCAACGTGGTCTTCATTCGAACTCACTATTTAACGTTTGGCAATCACTGGTATGTCCGGAACTAAACGTAGATATTCTTCACTGAATGGTATTAACCGCGGTTACATGGATTTAAACTGTTATTTCACTTTTTTATCGGTGAAACATAAAATTTTATACTGAGCCCAACTTAGCTCTGTACCGGCCGGTACGCACAGAGTATGACTGAGCATCGTCCTTCGCTGAGCGGGGGGAACTGCGTATTCACTGCCAACAGGTTTTCGTCGCTGTGCATAGCTGGTTTGCTGTGGCGTATTCACTCTATGCATGGCACATAATGTGTTTTTTGTGTGGTAACCGGGGACGATATTTGTCGCTGCTATACTGATGTCACTAGCAGTGGGTGGGGCTTAACGATATTTCCTGTAGTTGGCTGGTTGAGGTCCCAAATCGTTCGCTCCAGCGCCATTTTTTCCAGCGCTGGTTGAGTTTCTCGGCGTCACTAACAGCGCGCATGCTTGAGATGTTGAGTACACGCATCGTCACACTTATGCACATTTCTGAGAATTTGAGGGTGGTACGAATTCCTTGCCGTGTTACACCATAGAAATTGCGCCTTGCCTTTGTTTCCACTGTTCTACTTGCCACGTGTTCTGTTCCAATAGAGTTAATGTTTGCACAATAATTTTATAAAATCCCGCAAAAATGAAATAAATAAAATTGCAAATACCCCCTACTGTAAGAAATAAAATGACCCAATTTTGACACGTTACAATACCCCCTCAATGAGAATTCTGCTGTCCAAAACAGAAGAAATCTCATTGATAAACCCCGAAGAGGACCGGTGAGGAACTGGTGCCAACAACCCCCTTGTTCTTAATCTACATGGGTACACGACCCCCCTGGCTTGGCGACTATGGACGCATCTGAACGAAATCACTGGACTTCTCCGTAAGAGATCCCAACACCGAAAAATTGAACAGACAAGTACCACAGCACACCTCACCTTCTAACATGCTAACCCCCAAAATCCTCCATCCCTGGCTTAGATTATGCCAGATCCTCCAACGATGTTTCCCCTTTTATGCAAGCTGGGCTGCCTTTAGCAGATACTGGGCTCACACACACTCACATTACATATTATACATTGAAAAATTCTTTAAAATTTACTATTTCATCTAAGAAAAAAAATTCAGAATTCAAAATAAAATACTTTATCAAAAAAAAATTCTCTTCCTTGTTTTCTGTTTTTACTTAAAATGAGTTAATTTAAACATTTCTCCTAATTAAACATATCCTTAACCTAACATGTGAATACTTAGAGTCTAACAATACAAGTCAATACAATAAATCAGTAAAAATAAACATGGTTAATACACAAACAATCAAAGTTTCAAAATATTCATTACCTGGCAGGCGAAAAATCAAGATTTTTTTTTTTTTTTTCAAAAATAATCTTCCAAACAATTTTAAAATTCAAAAAAAATTTAAATTTATTAAAATGTTTCCTTTACATTTAGACATTAATTAAAACTTAGTTAAATTGATTAAAAAAAACACAAGTTGAATTGACTTCCATATGAAACAAGCTTATATGACCTCACTGTCAGCTGATCAAAACTAGGTCAAGTTCAAAACCTTGACCCATATTATGTTATGTACACTTTCTGAACATACATTTAACATCTGTAACAATCTAACTTGAAACACAAAACATAATAAAATAAAACCTTTAAAATAACAAAATATTAATATAAATAATACGCAAATTGACCTTTAAATTATTCAAAATAAACACTTCTGACTTTATATTTCCAAATTCTATCCCAATTCTGTCACTGGTTTCAAAATAAAAATTTTTTATCTTTATTATAAATCTCTTTCTTTGCTTAACTATCTTGCTCTCCATTACTGTGGGTGACTCAAATATTTATCTCATTTATTGTACTACTTGATCTGTATACATATATCAACTTTCTCCCTCTGACTCTAACCTCTAACAACTTCAACTACCATGACACCCATCTCTATTAAAAACATCTCCCAAAACACTCTCTAACCCCAACTTATCATTGAACTCAATTCGCCACCTTCTCTCTATATATATAAAAAAAATACTCTCTAACCTTTTGTACATAGGATACGTGTTTCCCCCCCCAAAAAACTCATTTCCCTTATCTGGCCCCTGGATTCTACCTAAGGCGGCCCCGTCCCACTAAATCGGTCCCAATCCCGTCCCAACTTATCATTATGTTGCGGACTCCCACATTACACTACCCCCTACTACAAAATTGCCATCCCCAAAATCTCAATCTCATTACCTCACTTCATTACAACAAAATAATAATATCATTACTTATAAACAACAATATATCACTCAAAACTCCGCATAAATTCTCCATTACTACTGTGTCAACATCAATACTTCTCAAAATTCTATAACATATATTAACTCAAAACAACATTACATTATCTTCAAAACAATATTATTCTCTCCTATTTCAACTTTAACTTTAACTTCACTTGGACAGATCTACATGTCCCATCAAATATTCATCACCCAAAAACTATCTTTTATTAGCTCTCACAAATTATTATTTTACTTCTCACTTTATCAAATTATTTTTATCCTTACTTTGAAACATCTGTAATACATTAAAACCTTACATTGAACATTAATTACTTAGAACATTTATAAACCACTTTACCAGTGACGTTTTATTGCTGATCAGCTGATATCCCTAACATAATGAAAACACATTCCAAAATTGAACAAATTACATGAAATATATATATATTTATTTATCATTACTTCTCACCTCCTTGTTTCCCCTTTTTCTGATTCTGATCATTTATGTTGACCGCCTGCCAGACGGCTTAATTATTTACTTAGGTTCAAAATACACACATAATGAAAACACATATTGTTATCAATGCTTATATCTAACCTACGATAATGAAATAATACATTTAAAATTATAGCATGAACACCTTATATTGAGTGTCTGAGCATCTAATTACTTAAACAGAGCACAAGCATTTTTATTGGATCAAAATTTGAATTAGCGAAATTTTTTTTTTATGTTGTAAAATTTAAATTCGTGGCTCACTGGAGTCACCTCCCATCCACACACTCTATTGCAAATTATGGAGGACTGTATCGCCCTTTCACTTCTGCAAAGACGGCATATTTTGGAGTAGTTTGACCTCTCCGTGTCTTTGCTTCGGCTGTTACAATTTAAAAGGTTCAGATATCAACATACCTTTGTTATATAGTTACATGCCCTTAACGGGTCTACCACCTGGCTTTGCTGTTCCTCCGCGAACAGAGCGGTAGCCGCTGTTCCATAGTACCTGGATTTCCCCTAATTGTCACCCCCCATTGAATTTCTACTATATACCAATTTCAAGTCAGCTATGGTCAAGGGACTTGGTATGACCATAGCTGGCCGCTAGCCAAATCCACGATTAGTGCTGGTAAGGCAGTAATCGCCCGAAAAGTCCGGGAAATCTAACTTGCATTTCAATGCCTTTTTAATCACTGTTACACTCATTATTATTATGTGCGACATGATCGTCTATCAGTGTGCAAATTAAGTTTACACGAATACGGTGTGTCGCACATTTTCGCCATTTTGGCCTCCGATGGAGGTAACACTCTCTGTTACCCCCAACCCATTTCGCTATCTACGAGAGCACAGGCCACCCCCGCAATAGCAGCTTAACAACTAACTAATAAAATTTTTATATACAATCTAATATAATATTTTCATCAATAATCATTTAACTCATTCATAACTTTCTACCATTGGACTTTCTTAAAATTTTCAAAATTTATTATTAATACTTAGTATATATCATTTTTCATTTATTATTAGATTTGTTTCATTATCATTTTTATTTAATACAATTATTTCAAATAATCTCACTATTGAATTACAATCTTAGTTACACCTGTAAACATTTTTATTATATACATGATTCATACTATAAAAGTTCTATACTTACAGTCCATTTAACATGATATACACAAAACATATTCACCATACCACCTTACTTTCACCTCACCTCTGTAACATTTAACACAAACATTAGTTTAAATCAAACAATTTTGCCATCTATTACCAAATTTCCAAATCTCGTAAAATAAATTGAATTCATTTAAAGAATTTAATTAATTAGCATTTACATCATCACTCAAAATATTTAAAACATATCAAACTGGTTTGATTAAATTAATTACTGAAAATACAAATTCCATTATTATTGTTTGCCATTATACAAATTAGCCAACTACTGTTTCCAAAATTAATGTTATTATTTATTTAAATTGCAAAATATAAAATATTATTATTATTATCACTTACCTATATACATACATTGCTTAGCTGACCTTCTACCATACACATAAATAAATGCACTACAATTATTTACAAACTTTAGTTATTAACTGTTCAGTTTTTCCGCACTTCATTGTCCAAATCTGCCATGTCAGAACCATAAAACATAATGTTTATCACTGTCTTTCATTGTTTTATAGTTTAACCTCCATCGTCCCAGATAAGTCTTGGTTTCATACCACACTGTTCATTTTTATTGACAAACAAATGGTTACTTTGTGTGTCATAACTAGAACAACCAAATTCACTCATTTTACCAAAATACTCATTAAACCAGTCCACTTAGGTATTTTTGTTAAATCTCCGTCAGTAAATTCACTCATTATCGGGTTAATTACTTTGGTCAAATCATTATAGTCATTATTAGTCAAGTATACTTTTAAACTTTCTTTCCATTCGTCATACTTTCTATTCACATTATACAATTCTGTTACATACCATTCTCTACTCACCTCTCTCTCTTCATAACACCACATCACACTCTCACAATTATTCCGGACAGAGGGTACACAATAACACAACAAAAATAAATACTTCAATTCATCTATTACTACGGGACTCTTGCCCTTCAACAACAACATTTGTGAACTCATTAAATCATCATAAACATTATAAACAATAAGGGGAATATTTGCCCTCTGTCCCCACTCGACCACAACATTATTTTTCCGCTCTCTCTCTACTTCATCAATACACATTAACATTTCATCATCACTACATTCCACCAATTCATCAGTACTTTCATTATTTATTTTTACCGTAGCAGTCTCCGATACTAATTCTTCAAATACATCACTATATTCAATATTATTATTCTCATTCTTTTCAACATTATTGTTATCATTTATTAACTCTTTCTCTGGTATCATATTTTTATTTTTGTCACTACAATTTTCATTGGTTTTATTTTTCTCTGTACATACACACTCTCTTGACTCATTTGTTTCTCTTTTTGCTTCACTACATATTTCGCTTAACTTGCTCTCAATACTACACAGTGACTTAGTTAATACGTCAAATTTAGCATCATTCATGTCAAAACGACTATTCATCACATTAAATTTGTTCTCGAAAATTTTTTCGTTATTGTCAAAACGTTTATTTAATTCAGTATTCTGTATATCTAATTTTTTATCAAAATTGCTGTTTTGCACATCAAATTTTACGCTAATATCACTAGACATGGTTCTCATGAAATTAAATAGATCGTCCAATGACAACTCTTTTGCTTTACTTGTTACAGGAGTAGATTCTGCTTGTGCTCCACTCATTATTACCGATTGTGTCAGATTATTCTCATCTATCAGGTTTGGAGTTGTCTCCAATCCTGAATCATTTATATTATTTGATTCAGTTGAAACGCTTTCTTTGACCACCTTAGGGTCTGAATTAATTTCTCCCTCCTCCGTGATAGTTACATCACTCATACTAACTTTATCTCCGTCTTCCATTTTTCTTATTTATAAGATTTTGTTTTATATAAAATTTCAATTTTAAATATTTCTGTATTATTCAGTATAATATAATTTAAGTATCGCTTAACTACATCTTCACATCATTTCCATATAATCGGTTCTCACTTCTACTTAACCTCTAAATCACGCCAACATCCTATTTGTAGGTACGGTTTTTTACTTTCTTTTTCTCTACTCATAAATACTGTCCCTGTCGGCTGCGCCATTGAGATACTAATAAAACTCATTAAATATATAAAAACACATAATATACTTCGACCTAACTGTAGAACTTCTATCCGGGCCAGGTTTCTCGTACGAACGTAAAATGTTAGCGTGATCTATAGGTTACTGAAATAAGTACCTTGACTCATTTTTAGTGAAGAGAAATAATATTTTTATTTAATCAGACTCATTTGAAAATCTTGTTCAAAATTTTTCTCAGCATTTTACAGATTACGTTACATGTTTCTTTGTTCTGTTGGCATCTTCTACATACTACCTTACTCTATTATCTTACCTTATTGATCACTATACAAAACAAATATACAGACAGAGCCCAGCCTGCCATTCACTCATTCTCTCAATTTATACACCCTCCCCTGAACATTTTTTATTACCCCGAACCCTTAAACATGTTGTGAAATTCTATAGTCGGCAACGTGGTCTTCATTCGAACTCACTATTTAACGTTTGGCAATCACTGGTATGTCCGGAACTAAACGTAGATATTCTTCACTGAATGGTATTAACCGCGGTTACATGGATTTAAACTGTTATTTCACTTTTTTATCGGTGAAACATAAAATTTTATACTGAGCCCAACTTAGCTCTGTACCGGCCGGTACGCACAGAGTATGACTGAGCATCGTCCTTCGCTGAGCGGGGGGAACTGCGTATTCACTGCCAACAGGTTTTCGTCGCTGTGCATAGCTGGTTTGCTGTGGCGTATTCACTCTATGCATGGCACATAATGTGTTTTTTGTGTGGTAACCGGGGACGATATTTGTCGCTGCTATACTGATGTCACTAGCAGTGGGTGGGGCTTAACGATATCTCCTGTAGTTGGCTGGTTGAGGTCCCAAATCGTTTGCTCCAGCGCCATTTTTTCCAGCGCCGGTTGAGTTTCTCGGCGTCACTAAAAGCGCGCATGCTTGAGATGTTGAGTATGCGCATCGTCACACTTATGCACATTTCTGAGAATTTGAGGGTGGTACGAATTCCTTGCCATGTTACACCATAGAAATTGCGCCTTGCCTTTGTTTCCACTGTTCTACTTGCCACGTGTTCTGTTCCAATAGAGTTAATGTTTGCACAATAATTTTATAAAATCCCGCAAAAATGAAATAAATAAAATTGCAAATACCCCCTACTGTAAGAAATAAAATGACCCAATTTCGACACGTTACATACTATTCCATTTTCAAAACTACATTCTAAAGAGTCGCATAAACTAATAAACTATTAAAAATGTAGGAAATTTTAAAATATTGCATTTGAAACAGTGAAAACTGTAATCTAAAAACAGTGCACTCAGCATCATTACTTTACCTTTTAGTGCTCACCAACAAAGCTCTGTTTAATGCAGTAGTATCTCCTAAGTTGATTACAGTATACAGGGCTTCCATTTCATCTCGAGAGTCACTTCTAGTCTTATCAGTATCATATATAACGAGAAGTCGTTTTAGACATTCATTTAAATGTGTCCCATTTAATACAGGGTCATACAAATCGACTGGTTCTTCACATAGTCTGAAAAAACAATAAAAATGTAATAACAGCATCAAATGTACTGTGTTCCTGATGCTACAGACAATTTTATAAAAAGAAACGTGGAATTCAATTGGTACAATAATCTGTTGTTATAGGAGATATTGCACACTGTGTTAGGATTAAATCCAACCACATTTGTCAATTAGGAGTCTACGTAACTCTACCAAGGCCTAAGTTAACTCAGACCACAAATGAGTAACATTTAACAGACCTTCAGTGGTTGTAGTAATTATAGACGCTGAGAATGGTGTTTATTCACACTATCTAGAGTGTATGAGCTGTGAAATTAATAATGTTATCCTCTTTAGGGCAGAAACAAAAGAAAAGACAAACTGTTGGATATTACAAGATGATATGGTGTCGGTATCTGAATATATGGTGTTGGTATGGTTATTGACAGAATAAGGAAAATTTGAATAATTCAAACTTATTTATGGTGATTATAACGGAAGTTTATTTTTTTAAAAACTCTACTATTGTCAGTACCATGCCTTTTAATGTAAGCACTAGTTATGTACAGTTACAAAAGAAGACAGAATACACCCAAAACAAGCTAATCAGTCTAGTCTTTATTGGTAACTGGATGCTGTTTAAACACAGTACTTTCATGTGCACTGTGTGTGTATAAAGGACACCCAAATTTTATCAAAATACTTCATAGAAAAAATGTATAATTAGAAATATGCTGTAATTCGGAATATTTAAAAGAATTCAATAGAAATGTAGGAGATTGTAAGTTTACATATTAATGTTAAGTTTAATATTAAATATTAATAGTTCTGTACAGACTGAGACAGAAGTATTTAAAAAATAATAACAAAAGCGTACTTATTAAAATTATTAACTTGAAAACGCAAAGCAAAATTATTACAATTTTTATAAATTTAAAGCAATTTAAAATTTACACAATTCTTGGAATTTTGGGTATTTTTCATTACCTTTAAGTAACACTTGCACTTATTAACATTTATAATCTATTCCTCACGAAGACAATATCATATTATTCTTTTAATTCCATTACATATTGTTTTATAGTTTTTAAAACTGCTGTGAAAGTGTTATTCACATATACACATACAGACTGAAATATAGATGTTAATCACTAAGAACCACGGATAAAACAATTTTTCTTTCTTGAAGCCATTTTCTTTTATTTTGTCATCAAATGGGTTTTGGATTTATCTAAAACAAAATCAAGTTTTTCTTGGAGGCAAAACAATTATGCCATGTGGAAGATTATCTTACAATAAAGCTTTTACTTAAGAGCTAACAAATACACTTTTACTAGTATGGAGTTAACTTGTGTGATTAACAGTATTTGAGAGAATAATCATGCATATTTGTTTGTTGGGTCCTGGCAATGTGATAGACACAGGATTGGCATCTTCATTTTTTTAATATTCTATCCACTTGCATATCACAAAGTTTAGGACATTTGCCAAGGGATAAGCCATGGAACGCTAAAAAGTTGTAGGTGACAATGCAACACGATAAATGACATGCCAAATGACAGAGTTTATCCATACAAGTAAGATCTTGTCCTTGAAAACCAAATGCCCTGTGCTATCATCTGCAAAAATATTTCACATATGTTTACTGTGTGTAAGCAACGGCAGTTTTTCCACGTGCTGTTCTTCCTCTGCACTGGTTGTGCCATTCCTACATGCCATGATTTTACAGAGAAAGAACCATGTGTGACTTGACCACTTATGTGACTCATGGGAAAATGTGTCTGACCTAATGTTAAGTTATCTTTATTTTTAATTCTATATATTTTTTATTTGTGTTGATATCTTACCTATCGATACCATATTTATTGTATATGTCATACTAATTCGGCGGCCATCTTGTAGTACCAACCTCATGTTTCTAAAATTTTATGTAAGGGTTCCAGGATTCGATTTAAGCGATCATCAGAGACAGGACGATTGTTCGGAATAATTAACTCAAACAGCGTATGATATATAAAGTTGCTTTTTAATGACATTGAAAATCAAGATCGACACCAAAATCAACAAAACAAAATGGAATCATTTTGTACATAAATTAACAAAATGGCGGCAACATGTTCTGCTATATTACTACTACGTTATTTCCCATTATTCAGGTGTTAACTTCATTATGGAATCTATAAACAAATGTAATTTTGAAGGAACTGCAGTTATTATCTTCAAATTGATAAATTCTTACATCTAAAACAACACAAACCAACGTCTCATGAAAACTTTACTTATATGTACCGGTACGGTCTGACACACACACACACTCTCTCATTTTGCTAACGGCGATTTACTAGTACATTTGAATTTTGACTTTTGAGCTCAATTTTAGATAAAAGAAAGGTTTATATATAATTTTGACTTTCCTGGATGTGCAATGTAGAATCTAAGTTGTCCTCAGATGTCCCTCATGGTCGGGCAGATGTTCGGCTGAACGTTCCATGTGTTTTCTTGGTTACACTGAAGTTAACTTACATTTTGAATAGTTATTTAATGATTGCTGTCTAATTGTTACTATTGCATTTTAATGCATTTGATAATTTGACAAAGAAACACTTTCGCTGGCAAAAGCTGCCGGCGAATTTCACAGCGTGTTGACGCCTTGATGGTCTGATGCTGACTGGGGGATGCAAAGCACATTTTACATATATGTGTGCGCATCGACGTCATTGTCTTTTGTTTTCATACGGCTAACGCCCTGTTTCACGTCATTGTGGTTACGTCATTATTATATTTTTAATGACGCCCCGCATTGTGGACCAATGAAAATTTATATTGAGAGTCTGTGTTCACTGATGCAGCCATTGTATGCGTTCGGTTTCACACGTCCGCTCTTGACCTTGGAATCATTCTGCTCTGCTGAATCTGCGTCGTTGTCTTTTTACAAAGGGAAAATAGTCCTACCCATGTATGTGTGTGCAAAATAATGAAATACAATAATTTGATACCACTCATACCATAAATCCGACATCAGGACTTCCCGTACTGTCACAAAACCCCCTCAATGAAAGGTTTGATGCCGAAGCATAAAAACTTTCATTGATTCATTCACACTTTTTTAAAAGGATAAGTTCAGATATGTCGCCACAACCCCCTGTAGTGTTAATATAAAAGAAATACAATCACTTACCCTTGGTCCAATGATGATGATCGTACCATCTGACCTTACTGGACTTCTCAGGAGAGATCCCAACACCATAAGGCCATTAGGCACTTAACGCTCCTGTTCTGACGCACCGGCCAGCTCAGGACCGCGGTCTCAACACCACCAAACTCTGAAACATGCAATACAAAATTTTAAAATAGTGGCCTTATCTATTCCTATATCCGCAACTGATATGTCTCCCCTTAGATGCATTGGTTTGTGTTTTGAGGCGTTGGCTTGTTTAACTTAAAATTCTCAAACAATATATTCATTCTCTTTACCACAAGAAAGTATATTCTTATCCTAAGCATAAAACAAATTTTAATTTTCCAAGCAACAACCACTATCCCTACTATTTTACTTCATATAACATTGAAACATATACCTATTATGGCAAACAACTTCAAAACTCTTTATATTTTCTTTACTCATTTTTTTTTTATTCTTATCTTTCTTTACAACAGAATCATCATTATAGACTTGATAACCAACACCAATATCACTATTATTTCTTTAACATTTAATATTTATTATCGTTGCTACCCCTGCAGCAACCTCCTAACCATACACACTATTGTACCCCCACTGGACTGTAGCGCCCAGGTGCCTTCACAAGGACTGAACTGGTGGAGGAATTTTGTCATCTCCTTGTCCTTGCTTCAGCGTCACATTAGGAAAATAATAAGATAACATCATATCTCTAAGTTATATAATTATACGCCCTTAATGCGGGTCTACCACCTTTTTGCTTGTTCCTACTCGAACAAAGTGGCAGCCGCTGTTCCATAGTTCCAGGGATTTCCCCTAAATGGCCCCCGTTAATTTCGAAGTTCACCAATTTTCAGGACAACCAACCATGGTCAGTGTTACAATTGCTGCCCACAGCTGGCTGTCGTCCAAAACCACGATTAGTGCTGGTAAGGCAGTAATCGCCCGAAAAGGCGGGGAAATCAACTTCACTGGCATGTCTTACACTACATCATTTTTATACACTGTACTGTTAAGAATCATATATAATGTAAAATTATATTAAAATTGTACAGTGTATGCCTTCTTGAGGCCTCCGATGATGGCAATGGTCTGTGCGTTACTCATCACCCCACTTCGCCAGCTACAGTAGCACATGCCACTACTGCACTAGCCCAATTACATCTAACTTAACTCCTCCTACATATGCTGTCCTTACAGTCCATTATTGACTAACATTTTTGTTAACACCACACAACTATAAAACACCTTTTAACCTTGCTCAAAAACAAGTTCTTTAATTATTTAAAGAAAAATTTTCACATAGACACTTTGCAAGTTCAAACCTTCACTTTCACTGACATTTTCTTTTATGACAAAATAAGAACTACAACAATGGATCCTATGATAAGTTTACATTTAGATAAAATACACTATCTTATTTTCTGAAGGAAAACAAGCACTTGAAAAATTTAACCATTTGAGTTACAATAACTTTAAGCATTTCGTTTCACAATTTCTAAACGAAACTACTTTAGTCGTGGAACACTTTTTTTTTTTAAGACTCTATTTTATCTTTCCACGAACTCTGGGTCCCCCTCCCCGTTCTTGTACGTTACAATTTCTACTCACACCTTTTTGTGGAGCCAGACCACCGTTAGTTTCACCCTGCTGCTGAAGGCTAATGGTCTGCCATTACCATGGTCTGCCTCCAAATGCCAAAAACCACGATCAGAGGTGGTGAATCTTTGATCGCCCGAAAACGGGGGAGTGTCCCTCCTGGAAACATAAACATCAAATTAAACTCATTCATACTCTAATATACAACCCTTATCCAAATCCTAAGATGACCAATATAACTTTAAATTTGTTGCATTGTGTGTTCCTACTATCTCCCTAGTCTCCCTGTCCTGCAACACATACGAATTTTTCATTTTGATTTCTATTACCTCATAAAGGGTCATATAGGTAATCCTGTCCTTCGTAGAGCAGGAAGAACTTCTTAATTTCCTTGTCCTGAGCGCTTGATAAGTCGTGCCTCCTTACTAATACCAACTGTCCAATTTCATATTTTATCCACTTACCTTTTGCGTCGTGCCTACGTTTTCTCTGTTCACCCTTGCTTAACAAATTCTCGTTGGCCAACCGGATCTTAATGCTCACATCCGTCCGCTCGCTCTCAGGTGGATAATCAAATAGCTGCTCCAAAATTCTTGGGCGGCGTGTTCCCTTTACCAATTCGTGAGGTGTATAGCCGGTGGACTCATGGGTGGTACTGTTCAGCCAATTTTCTACCCTTTTTATATACAACGGCCACTCGCTGTGTTTAGCGTGACAATAGGCTCTGAAGATCCTGCCTATCTCTCTCATTACACGCTCAGCCTGGTTTGACTGGGGATGGTACACAGCCGTATGCTTCGTGAGGATTCCTTCCCATCCTAAGGTCTGGCGCCATTTCCCACTGATGAACTGTGGCCCTTGGTCTGACAAAATCACCTTCGGCTTACCCACGTGAATCATATAATCTTTAGTCACCTTCTCACTCAATACCTTGCTGGTAGCTCTCTTTACACTATACAATTTCACATATTTCGAAAAAGTGTCAAGCAATACAAAAATATACACAACTCCGCCTCTACCCCTCGGCAATGGTAAAAAAAAATCTACCGCAACTAAATCAAATGGTCCCTCTACCCTTATAAAATTCAACTCACCTTCAACCCTGTAATTTACTACCTTCGACCTCTGACACAAATCACAACTCCTCAGCAATTTTCTCACTCGTCTCTCCATATTCCTGAAAACACATGATTCCTTCAACACATTGACACACTTTTTCACCCCAAAATGGCCGTATCTGATATGACAATCCCAAATAATTTTCTCTTCCAACCCTTCTGGTACTACTAACCTCCAGTCACGCTCACCCCCTACTACCCTTTTAAACAACAATCCTTTGTACATTTGGAAAAACTGGCTATATTCTGACCCCTCCAATTCCGTTTCTAAGCTGTTTATTATCTTCCCCGACTTACCATCTGCTCTTTGCATGGTTCTGATGTCCTTTAACTCTTCTCCAAAGATCTTATCCTCCCTACTTATTTTAAAAATTTCAATTTCCTTCAAGTCCCTACCTGTTTTGTTATCCACACAATCTACTCTGGAAAGAGTGTCGGGTACCTTGTTCTCTGTCCCTTTGATGTATTCCCACTCAAAGTTGTACTCCTGTAAAACCAGCACCCACCCGGTTAGACGGCTGTGAGCAAGCTTGCAAGTGTTCAGGAAGGATAACGCCTTATGATCCGTTCGTATTATTGTCTTGTTTCCCAAGATGTAAGTCCTGAATTTTCCAATGGCGAATACAATACTAAGTAGTTCCTTTTCCGTCGTTGTATAGTTCTTCTCGGTGGGTAGCAGTGATCTACTCGCGAAGGCTATAGTGAGGTGTTCCTTCTCCTCATCCTCTTGATAAAGCTCTGCGCCGACTGCTACATTACTGGTGTCTGTCTGTAAATAGAACACTTTTTTAAAATCAGGATGGTTCATCATAATCATCTCACTAAATTTCCTTTTAATTTCTTCAAAAGCTCCGCGCTCTGCGTCACCCCATGTCCATTGTCTATTCTTTTCAAGTACTGCACTTAACCTAGCTGTTACGTGTGCGTAGTTCCTTTGAAATTTTCTGTAGAAGTTGCACAGCCCGAGAAAACTCTGAAGTTGCTTTATGTTCCTTGGTTCAGGGAAGCGCATGATAGATTCGACCTTGTCCGGGTTTGCTGAAATCCCTGCTGACGTGATGATAAAACCTAAAAAGTTAATCTCCGTTTGTAAAAATTTAGACTTGTCCCAATTCACAGTAAGTCCTACTGTCTTCAATTTTGTCAATACGTACCTTAAATGTTCTAAATGGTCCTCGAAAGTCCTGGATGCAATCAAAATATCATCTACATAAACTGTCAGAAAATCCAAATCCTTAGGTCTCAAAATTTTGTCCAAACATTTGATGAAACTTACCACACTGGTATTTAATCCGAATGGTAGTCGCCGAAACTGGTAATTTTTTCCATTAAATAAGAATGCGGTGTACTTTCTACTCACCTCAGCTAATGGTACCTGCCAATATCCTGCAGTAAGGTCCAGCGATGTCATGTACTTCACGCCGCTGAATTTTTGGAATATCTCATTGATCGCTTCTGGTGACTCTCGGTCTGGTATAATGATCTGGTTTATTTGTCTCGCATCTAAACACAATTTGACTCTGCCGTCCTTCTTTATTACCACCACCAGTGGATTCGAGTAGTGCGATACTGATCTCTCTATAATTTCTCCTTCCAGCATTTTATCTAACTCCTCTTGCACTGCTCGTCTTTTGGAGTAAGGCACAGGATAACTCCGTTGCATGAATGGTGTGTGCTCCCTTATCTGTAACATACATTCATAATCTTTTGCCCTACCTGGAACATCGGCAAACACTCCCTTAAACTGCTCTATCACCTGCCATAACGCCGCACACTGGCCACTCCCTATACTGGACCCTTCACTACAAAATTTATCTGCCCTTATCTCCCACACTGCATCATTAATATTACTCATTTCGTTATCATCATCATTAATATACTCCGCCTCTCTACACCAATTAATTCTAGTATCGATATTATTCTCATCTACTCGCTTTTGTAGTAACTTTACACCAGTTGTTCTAACTCCATCTATCACCCTTTCAAAATTAACTCTCACAGACCGGTCACAGATGGTCACCCCCATCTAATTCTATCACTTTCTCTTTAAAATTTATCACCGCTCTATTCCTCTGCAAAAAATCGTTGCCTAAAATAATGTCCAAACTCAAACCCTTAACTACCAAAAATGTATTATCAAAATCTACTCCATTTATCAAAAAATTCAAATGTATTTGTTTAGTCACACGCTTGCTTCGTACTCCAGTGACTCCTATCACCGTAACCCCTGCTACCGGCAAAATTGGAATATCTTTGTTAAATTCTCTCAACTCGCTTAAAATATTTTCTGCTATAACTGAAATTTCACTTCCGGTGTCTACCAGTGTTCTAAAATGCTTACTTTCTATAGTTACCTGGATTTCCGTCAGTCCTGCTCTCATCTCCGTTATAGTGCTGTTTTCCTCCTCTAACAAGTCAGCTATTATGTCCGTTCTGATGACGTTGCTTTGGATGTCTTCTACTGGTTGGACCTCATACGCTTCTCTGAACAGTGGTCGGGTCCTGGCTACCACTGTTGGTTTTAGTTTTCCGGCTGTCATCCAGTGTCGTTCATATTCTGTTGTTGTTGACCACTCGGTTGTCCTTATTTGTGGTTCGACGTTCCGCTGGTATTTGGTCCTCCTCTGTCTGTTGGTGTATATTGTTTCGTGTGTTCTCTCCTCCTCTGTTCTTCTTTTGGTAGTTTACACCTGAAACACTGTTGTCTGTAGGCGTAATTCTCTCTCCCGCACCTAGAACAATTCCACTCAGCTGGTTGCTGAAAATTATTTCTATGCACATGATTATTATTATTATTACCATTATTTCCCTGGTAATTACTCCTAGGTTGGTTAAATTCTGTGTTATTATTATGGTGGTTATTCTGTATAGGTCGTCTAACTGTTTCACGATCCCTAATGCTCTGTAATATGTCTAAAATTCGTTCCAGTTCGCTTAGATTCTCTCTTTCGTCATTAAGGTAATTTGTGCTTCTCTAGGTAGATGTTTACTCACATATCTGACGAATGATTTAAAAGGTATTGGCGGTTCGAGGTATTTCGCCTTGTTATACAGCTTTGTCACGTACATCATTATGTTATTATGTCCTACAAAGTTACCCGCTCCCATGATACAGGTTCTTAAACTCTCTTGTTCTTCTTCTGGTCAAAATTTGCCCTTGAATGCCCTTTCAAAAGTTTCAAAATTGTCCCATTCTACTCTGTGCACCTCCGCCCATATTTTTGAATTACCCCTAAAGCATTTTATGATTTTCGTTAGTTGTATTTCCCAGTTATGGTTACTAAAATGATTATACTCTCGTGTCTGGTTTAAAAATCTCATAGGGTGTATCACTCTGTTTTCATGATTAAAATTTTCTAACTCTATTTTATTGTACATGTCCCTAGTCACGATTACTCTTTCCGTAACCCCCGTAATTTTTTTATTAATTTCCCCCCGTAACTCGTTTCTCACTCTCATTAAATTATTTTCAATTACATCATATTTAACATGCATATCATTGTTGTTTTGTATGGCTAAGTCGTCTATTTCTTTAATCTTATTTTGTAACATGCTCATTCTATTGCTAGCATTATTCTCATGTTTAGATACTGTTTGGTCTATGGTTTCAATATGTTTGGTTATGTCTATTATGTTTGATTCAAATCTCTCTAGCTTATTTTGTAAAACATTATTCTTAATTTCTATCTGTTTATTTACTTCACATTCGGTTCTACTTTCTATCTGCTCGTTAACTATGGTTAAACATTTATTCTGTTTCTCTCTTTTGTGTTTCTATTTGGTTTTGAACTGTCTCATTGATTTTATCAATTTTGTTGTCTAAACTATTTATTTTACTCTCAAATTTCTCATTAACTGTCTCTATTGTCTGTTTCTGAATGTTGTTACAACGTATCTCTATCTCGTTAACTCTCTCATCAAAATTACAATTCTGTTTCTTGATTTCATTAATGTCATTTTTTAAATCGCTATTTTGTTCTTTCAGTTCGTTAAATTTCTCATCAAATTTATTATTTTGTATTTCAAAAAGTGTTTGCATAATTTTTACAATCTCGTTCTCTTCGGTTCTTTTATTTACGATTGGTGTTGATTGATCGCCTTCGCTCAAAATTTGCGATTCAGTAATACTTATTTCGCTACTGTTTGCCATATTGAGAAGAGAAAAGAGCAAAAAAGAAAAAAACTCTTGTTTAACTATCTCTGTTTCAATTTATACTAGCTCTATATATATCTAATATCACCACAAAACCTACAATCATGGTATAACTTATTATCTACTGTCAAGAAAATAATACGTGCCGGTACTAGCGAAAATGTCCGTCTTATTCAAACCCCACTGTTGTAATCAATTTAGTAACGAACTGCTTGTTAATTATGTGAGGACGTATGTTATAATGTATGATACCAGCTGGAGACGTCAAATTATAAAGAAATCTTGTCTATGAGTGTAATTAGTTATAAGAGACTCCGGTATAACAAACGCCAAGTAATACGTTGTAGGTGGCGATTCGTAACAATTAAAATGCTGTTACCTGGTTTAATTAATATGTTATTAACTAATATACCTTGTGGTTGTGACCAGTGAAACCCTCAGAACACAGATTATTAAGTCCACAAACTTAGAATTATGTTCCTGAATTTATAATGGTATTATTCTGTAGACTTAATTTAATTCTCAGTGGTTGTTTAATATGAGCAATATATATGGAATATTTACTGAATGTAAGTGGTTTTTGTCTCAACCCTAGTCCCTCAACGATAAAAATTTCATTCAAATTTAGTATGACAAAACCCGTTAGTTCAGCAATCTTCCGTCCCACCAGCTGTAAACTTGGAGCGCTATTACTAGAAATAAGTGTACTTATAGGTTAGTTATTCTGAGTGTTTGTATCAATCTGTTAATAAATTATTACGCCAATTACATATAGTATTTTCTCTGCAATGATTAAAACGTTATCTCATACAACAAATGTACTTTATTTATTTTTCTCTGGTATTTAACAAGTTACGTTGTCTCAGACAAACAATAAGACGATCCAATCGACTATCCCAACATATATCGATTCTTAATTATTCAAACTCTAAAACATATATACTTGAAAATAATGACAATTAATTCTTATACCAGGGTTCGTGTAGTTCTTTGAACCATTAGTAAGGCCAGGTAAAACGCATAATTAAGGTTGTTCAATTTACAAAAAGAATAAAATTATTTACTTAAAATACAATGATATGAAAATAATTTGTTTTTTACCCAAACGGCGAAAGCTTCATTAGGCGGTGAATGTTTGTCAACAGCGGTCAAAATCCAGTTTATATCGTCTTCACCCAGTAAAACTGCTCTGGTTTTCAATGAATGGATGATGGTAATCCCACAGGAACTCTTGTGCTTCGATTCTTCTTTTGCGTCTTCACAATTCTTGGTCCCAACGAACTGGAATTAGGATCTCAGCTTACGCTGTCAATGAAGGTTATTTCGTCAACCGAATCTTCTGTATTTCCAAATATTTCCGTTAATTCAGGCTTTAACTCTTTACTGGTCTTCAATTTATAGCATGAATTGGTTTGATACCAAATTCAGCGGAAATATTTAGTGACTGAGGTGAGAAGCTTTCAATTCTTTTTTATTGTACTCATTGATAATTTAGAGTGTTATTTAATTTGTACGATTCATTAGCGTTCAAATATAATTGTTTTACAAAAAGGCTTTATCAGTTTGGATATATCTTTCCTTTATATTTATTCATATATTTAAATATATCGGTTCGTTTCAATCTAATAGCTTGTAACAATCAGAACCATCTATCCAAAATCAACAACTTATTAAAAATCAGTTGCCTTAACAACCATGTTTTCTATATATCCTTGAGCCGGCATTATAGAATATTACTACTCCTTTCCAATAAAATACTCCATGCTTGGATTAATATTGAATCACATAAAATTCTCCCCTAACCTTCCTTATTAAACAGTAAATGTTTTACTAGAGTTTCGTTGGACTGGGTTTACTAAAAAGGTATTAATTTCCTTTCACTAATATGGAATTTAGGCCTATAGATTCATTTACAACCATTATAACATTATTTGGTTTTTAACTTAATTTTCTTTTTTACCTGACCTACTGTACAATTAATTATTGATTACATAGTTAATTACATGAATTTTAATTTACTGGTGGTTAGTTGTTTTTTTTATATTAATTAACTGGTTCTGGAACCCTTTATTAATTTATGACATAATTGTCAGAACTACTTGTTAGATTTAAAACACTGGTCACACTCCTGGTCCAGTTTATAAACATTAATTAGAACAACATTATTTTTCAACATTATACAATACTGACAACTTAGTACAGTACCTAACATTGGTAACTATACTGGGTTATATAAATACAAATCCAATATAAACATAAACATAATTATTGGTGAAGTATTATTATCAAATAACATTATTTCATCTTTAGTATAGTCAACATACAATATAAAATACTCTGTGACCTGAACATGTCACAGTACCAAACAAACAATTCATAACATTCAATCATTCCTTAGTCTGGTTTTTATACATTTAATACTAGTCATTGCCTCCTTCTGGTTTGAGTTACTTCTCGAGCACATGACCTATTGAACAACCTTAAGTCAGGGTATGGTCCTTGACCATATTTCATTCAATCTTTTATGTAACGTTGGGGAACCTCAACTATGTTGCGTTACATAACACCCCCCCTTCGAAATAAGTTTATTTTGGGTATAAACAAAGTTTAGCAAGAAATAAACGCATAACTTGTATCTGGCCAATTGGTTTCCTATTTATAGTACTTTTATATTTCACAATTATCCGTTATTTTATTATCATTTCTTCGTTCCTTCTTAAAGTCAATTATTTCCCAAGTTTAAATCTTATTTCTATAATCATTCTTGTGACATTCTTCATTAATTATACATTTTGGATCTGGTTTTATTTAATTCTCTATATTTATTTGTGAGTTTTCCCTTTAATATTTAATTTTCCTAAACCTCCCTAACATTATAACTGGAATCGAATCGGTGGTGCTCTATTGGCTAACCAATTACCGTTGTCCGTTACATACTTTCTGGGATCAGAGGAACATCATCTCTGCCCAGTCAAATGATTGCTGGAATATTCTACAGTCAATCTTCATTAATAAACCTCGTAAGGTAGTCATCATGTGACCTTCAATAAAATAATAAATAATAATCATATTCTAGGGATTATTCACTGTACTTTAACTCGGATCATATTATTTCTTCATATTAATTCTTCCTTCTATTATACACTTCTCATCTCCAATACTTGGCTATTTTATTGACATTTATTAATTGGGTTTTGTTTTCGGATAGTTCTTAAATATTTGTTTTTTTTTCTTTTCTTGTGATCCTTTTGAGGGTTCCATTTTGGCTTCTTCATTCTCTTATCTTCATTGGCTCATAAATTGTTTTCTTAAATACTTGTTTGTAAGTTGGGCTTACTTCATTTTTTTTTTTTTAATTTTGGGGTATTTATTCTCTTTATTTTAAATCATACTGTTTCTGAATAATTATGAGTAAGTTGTTCTTACATCCTTTGGAATTTTGGGTTTTAGTCTCTTCATTTTATATTATATCGTTTCGAAATTACTTGAGTAAGTTGTCCTTACAGTTTTTTTTTAGAATTTTGGGTTTTAGTCTCTTTATTTTATATTATATCGTTTCGAAATTACTTGAGTAAGTTGTCCTTACAGTTTTTTTTAGAATTTTGGGTTTTTCATTAAATCACCTTGTCTGTATTAAGTTTATGTACATTTTTTTTTTCATATTTTTTCTGTCCTAGTTATCATTGTTGTATTGATTTTGTCATCAACCATTTCATAATATCGCTTAATTGAGGACTGGTTGTATGTACCCTTCTTCTTTAGTGTATGGGGATCCAATATTTCATAGGTATTATTTCCGTTATCTTTAATTACAGTATACGGTCCCGTGTACAATAGTAACAACTTTTTAGCAATGCCTTCCATTGTACTGGGCAATTCTCGATTCTTCAATAGTATCTTGTCTCCCACTAAGTATCGCTCCGGTTTTGGTTGAAATTGCTGGTATTTTCTTCTCGTTCTCTCGGTTCGTTCTAGTATATTCTCGTAAAATTTTACACTGTTAAATTTATATTCATCTCCGCTAGGGAATTGTATTAATTCCGCTATCTCTCTGGGTGGTGGTCTCTGGAACATTGCTGTATAGGGGGTCATTTCGATAAATTGGTGGTGTGATAAGTTTATGAAATCTTCTGCAGCTGTTAAATACTCGGACCATTTTCTCTGTTGGTTAAAGCAATACGTGCGTAGAATTCTCCCTACTTCCCTTAATACTCGTTTATACGTCTTGATTCCCTTTTCCCGTAGAGTGTCTTTCCACTTGCTCCCCTTAAATTGTGTTCCGTGGTCAGTAATAATGGATTTCGGAGCTCCTACCTCACTAATGTAATTTTGACATATAATGTTTAATATCTTTTGCGTCGTCGCCCGGTTGATCGGGTATAGTTTCGTGAATCTGGTATAATGGTCGAATAGAATTATAAAATATTTATACTGGTGCCTCCCCCCACTTCGCGGGAATGGGCCGCAAATATCGACAAATACTTTTTCTAATCTATTTGATGATGTGATTGGCATCATTGTGCCTTCCTTCCTGTGATTGTTAACTTTTACGAGCTGGCATATGTGGCAACGTTTAATCTGGTTTCGCACCTTTCTGTTAACATCCCTGATGTATACGTGTTCTTGGAGTGCTTTGACTACCTTCAATGCCCCCATGTGGCCATACCTGATATGGTAATCCATTATGAGATCCTTTTCTATATTTTGTGGTATAACAATTTTCCAGGTGTTAAGTTTGTAATGCGTCTTAATGAATAGTATTTGTTGGTGTTCGCAGTAAAATTGTGTTATGCGGTCGTCTTGTTCTCCAAGCCTGTCAAAAATTTTTTTCAATCTGGGGTCCTGTTTCTGCTGTTGTTCGAGTCCTGTTATTATATTAGTCAGATCAGATCTATTACTGATGATATGGTATAGTTTAATTATGGTTTCTTTTTCCCCCTCAAACGTCTGGTCCCTGATATTGATCCGTGATAATGTATCTGCAATGATGTTTCCTTTTCCAGGAATGTATTCCCAATTTAGGTTATACTCTTGCAATGTCAGGCTCCACCTGGTCAATCTTCCATGATTCAACTTACAACTTTTTAGAAATGAAATTGACTTGTGATCAGTTCTGACGGTCGTCTTGTATCCTAAAATGTAGGTCCTGAACTTGTTACAGGAAAATACAACACTCAAAAGCTCTTTCTCCGTTACATTATAGTTTTTTTCACAATTATTCAGGACTCGACTAGCGAAACTGATCACTTGATGGTTCCCTTCATCATCCTCCTGATAAAGAACAGATCCCAAACTGACATCACTGGCGTCACAATTCATAAAAAATTGTTTATTGAAATTGGGGTGGTGTAACATTACTGACTCCAAAAATTTAGTTTTAATTAGTTCAAGCGTGGCATCTTGCTCTTCTCCCCACGTCCACTTGTCCTTGGATGATAATTGGCGTACAAATCTTGATGTTATTTCCGAATAATGTTCTTGAAATTTACGGTAATAATTACATATGCCGAGGAATGATTGGAGCTGCTTCCTGTTCCTTGGTTTTGGGAATTTTTGAATTGACTCAATTTTTTCTTGGGATGGGGTGATCCCCTGTTCCGACAAGTTAAATCCTAAAAATTTCACTTCGTTCGCTATCAATTTTGATTTCTCCAGCTTTAATGTAATATGGTTCTCCGACAGCCTTTTTAGCACTTGCTCTACTCGTTGGCAATGGTCATTCCAATTGGTCGAAGTTATCAAAATATCATCCACATAGACTGTTGTATATTGGAGTGTTTCCTGTCCAAGGATTTGGTCCATGATTTTTACAAACATGGCTACTGAATTAACCAGTCCGAATGGCAACCGTTTAAACTGGTAATTTCGGCCTTCGAAAATGAATGCCATGTATTTGCAGCTCTCTGGATGGAGTTCGACTTGCCAGTATCCACAGACGGTATCCCACGTGCTGATGTATTTGATTCCATGAAACTTTTTAAGTATTTCCTCGATTTCCCCCGGGGATGTTCGGTCATTCACTATTACTTTATTGATTTCCCTTGCATCTAAGCAAATTCTTACTTGGCCACCTTTCTTCGGGACAGCGAGGATAGGGCTGGTATACGGTGAATAACTGGGTTCAATGATGTCCTCGTCTATTAATCTATCAATTTCTGCCCTCACAGCTTCCTTCAGTGAGTAAGCGACTGGGTATGATTTTTTGTTGAAATTTACAGGTTCTCGAAACTCTATTTTGCATTGGTAATCTCTTACCTTGCCAGGTATATTTGAAAATACATGGCGATATCTATTGTACACTTCAACTAACTGTTCCCTTTGCATGTTAGTTATTCCACATTCAAATTTACGGATCTCATTAATTTTGTCATGCCACATTTGCTCATCGTCCAACTCGTAAAAGATATTATTACTTGGTGATTGTTCCTGTTGATCTAAATTTCTTTGTATATGATATGTTACTCGGGTTGGTGTCGTACTGTCGCTGTTAACTAAGTCAGCCGTCCATTCTGTTTGATTGCTTTTTAACGATAATTTTGACCTGTTCATGTCAATGATAGCTGAGTATTGTTTCAGCATGTCACAACCGATTAACATGTTAAATGGTAAGCCACTGGCTACTAGAAAAGTCATTGGGATTGTTTTATTGTTACTCGTTAACTCCAACCTTGCTTGTTTCCGGACCGTTCTATTTTGGCGTCCCGTTGCCCCTATCAGTACAATATTGCTTATTGGTAACGTAAGTATATGCTTCTTCCCTTTTTCAAGTATTTTGTTTAGTTCTATTGCGTCGATTAGCGACACGTTAGCCCCAGTGTCTATCATAATTTTGGTTTGTACACTGTTGATCTCTGCCGTTATGTAAATTATTTCGTTACTGTTTTTTCCTGGATTTCCGTCTTCTTCTTCCAACAACTCGTCCCTTAAATTTTTCAAGTAGTTACTACAAATAATTGTGATACATTTATTATTTTTACTGTGGTTCCTTATGTCGTTAAACCCGATAGAGTGGTTCAGTGAGGGTCCTGCTGGTGTTTTCACTGCCGTGTGATGTTTAAAATCGGCTCGGATTCTTCGTCTCCTCTGCCGGTTTGGTTCGTTTGACTTATTTCATTTTCTGTTGACCTGGGTTCCGGCCGTTGGCGGTCTTCTTCGTAATTAATCCGGCGGTAGTCCTCCTGACTCTGACTTCTGCCCCTATTAGTTCTAGTCTCCCTTCTATCGTTATTACTGTACTGGTTCCAATCGGTGTCCCTATCAAAACTTCGACGTCCTTGGTAGTATGTCCTCCCGTTATAATTGTCGTACGCCCCCACATAATTAACTCTTCTGTAGTTTTGGTTTTGGTTATTCGGGTTACGGTTACTGTTATCATAATTTCGGTTGTTCGTGTTCCGATTCTGGTAATTTGGGTTATACGACCGGTTATATTGGTTGTTCGGAATACTCTGTCTATTCCCGTAATTGTTTCCGTTGTTCCTTGGGCTGTTGTTGTTATTTTGCCGTTGGTACGCCTCATTACCATAATTACCAGGCCTGCCATTATAGTTCGTCCGGTTATTCGCCTCATGACTGTTATGGTTATTGTTTCTATTGTTATAGTCTGGGAAATCCCTGTTCCCGTACTAGTCGTTTCTCTGACGACTCCTTTGATAATGTACCTCACGCTCGTGCTCTTCCAATAGCGTTGACATGGCCTGTATAGTTTTTATTTGTCCACCCGATCGTGCTATTGATATACCGTTATCATAGTGGTATGCTAACCTGGTGACGAGAATTTCCTCTGGGATTTTTGGTTCAAGATGTCTTGCCAAACATACTTTTCCCAGGAAGTAGGCGGTAAGTGTTGTTCCCCTGCTGGCGTCATATCTTCCATAACTGATGCTCTCCCTTACTACGTTCTGGGTGGCGTCTGACCAGTACCTGGCTTTAAAAGCTATTTTAAATTCTTCGTAGCTTCGTATCTCGTGCCTGGTGGCTGTCCACCAGTTATCATAAGTTTCTTTAAAATGTTCATCTAAATAACGACGAATTATTGGCCACCTGTTTTCACCAGTTCTCATGATTTGTTCGCCGACCCGTTCCAAGAATTCCATTGGATTTCTCCTGTATGTTTTAAAGTTGATGGTCTCCCGGTCGTCTATATGTTGTGTATATGGGACAGCGATCGATCGGTTGTCAACTGACCGTTGTAGTTTCTCGATTCTATCCTGGTTACGTTGTCCTTGCTCCTGTACTTCGTTCATGATCGTATCTAAATTTCGATGTTGGTTTCCGCAATCAGTTCGTATTGATTCCACTTGAATTCGGTTTTCTTCTTCTATATGGCCTAGCTTGACCTCTAGTTCAGCTCTATTTCGTGTAATAACTTCATCGGTCGCTTTCAGTTTTCTATTTGTTTCCGTGATCTCCTGTTTTCTTTCGCCGTCGTTCTTAACTACCTTCTGGCTGATTGCCTCACTAGCGTCCTCAATTTTCTTATTGATAACTTGTCTTAATACTTCATTCTGTTTATCAACATTTTCCCTTATTTCCTTGTTAGATTGTTCAATTCTCTCATCGATTCGTATTAGATTATCCTCATTGATTTTCTCAAGATCTGCTTTCATTCGTTTATTGTTTTCCTCAAGTTTTTCGTTCATTAGTTTGTTATCGTCTTGAATCCGTTTCAGATTCTCGTCATTCCTGTCAAACTTTTCATTCATTTGTTTAATTAAATTTTCGCTCAAAATTTTGTTTTGTTTTTTTGAGTTTTCATTAATACTGTCTATTTTATTTTCCAGCCTTTCATTGATTTGTCTAAAATCGGCCTTCAATTGTTCATTATTTTCATTTATGGTTTGCCTTAAAAGTTCACTAGTACTTTCCTTAATACTGTCTTTTAATTCTTCCTTCTGTTTCTTGGAATCTTCTTTAATTTGTCTAAAGTTCTCCTTATTATCCTTCTTCATGCTACTCATTAATTCCATTAATTTTTCCCAATTTAATCCTCCTCTGGTTTCCTCTTTATCTGGTTGTTCACCTTGGGCATCTTCTTCCACTATTTCCGTTTCCGTATCCATAACTATTTCGGTTTCTTCTGTATCACCTGTCTGTTGATCCATTTCAGTATCTGTACCTACCTCTGTTTCTTTCTCCCTCCTATCTTCTTCTGTTTCTTGTTCCTTCTCCATTCTTTTTGTAATAGCTCTCGTATGCATTCCTGTGCCTCTAATGGTTGCCTGCTCAAGTTAAGTAACAAATAATATGAGTTTTTACTTAACTAAAGCCCACTCGTTGAGCGCCAATTTGTCAAGAAAATAATATGTGCCGGTACTAGCGAAAATGTCCGTCTTATTCAAACCCCACTGTTGTAATCAATTTAGTAACGAACTGCTTGTTAATTATGTGAGGACGTATGTTATAATGTATGATACCAGCTGGAGACGTCAAATTATAAAGAAATCTTGTCTATGAGTGTAATTAGTTATAAGAGACTCCGGTATAACAAACGCCAAGTAATACATTGTAGGTGGCGATTCGTAACAATTAAAATGCTGTTACCTGGTTTAATTAATATGTTATTAACTAATATACCTTGCGGTTGTGACCAGTGAAACCCTCAGAACACAGATTATTAAGTCCACAAACTTAGAATTATGTTCCTGAATTTATAATGGTATTATTCTGTAGACTTAATTTAATTCTCAGTGGTTGTTTAATATGAGCAATATATATGGAATATTTACTGAATGTAAGTGGTTTTTGTCTCAACCCTAGTCCCTCAACGATAAAAATTTCATTCAAATTTAGTATGACAAAACCCGTTAGTTCAGCAATCTTCCGTCCCACCAGCTGTAAACTTGGAGCGCTATTACTAGAAATAAGTGTACTTATAGGTTAGTTATTCTGAGTGTTTGTATCAATCTGTTAATAAATTATTACGCCAATTACATATAGTATTTTCTCTGCAATGATTAAAACGTTATCTCATACAACAAATGTACTTTATTTATTTTTCTCTGGTATTTAACAAGTTACGTTGTCTCAGACAAACAATAAGACGATCCAATCGACTATCCCAACATATATCGATTCTTAATTATTCAAACTCTAAAACATATATACTTGAAAATAATGACAATTAATTCTTATACCAGGGTTCGTGTAGTTCTTTGAACCATTAGTAAGGCCAGGTAAAACGCATAATTAAGGTTGTTCAATTTACAAAAAGAATAAAATTATTTACTTAAAATACAATGATATGAAAATAATTTGTTTTTTACCCAAACGGCGAAAGCTTCATTAGGCGGTGAATGTTTGTCAACAGCGGTCAAAATCCAGTTTATATCGTCTTCACCCAGTAAAACTGCTCTGGTTTTCAATGAATGGATGATGGTAATCCCACAGGAACTCTTGTGCTTCGATTCTTCTTTTGCGTCTTCACAATTCTTGGTCCCAACGAACTGGAATTAGGATCTCAGCTTACGCTGTCAATGAAGGTTATTTCGTCAACCGAATCTTCTGTATTTCCAAATATTTCCGTTAATTCAGGCTTTAACTCTTTACTGGTCTTCAATTTATAGCATGAATTGGTTTGATACCAAATTCAGCGGAAATATTTAGTGACTGAGGTGAGAAGCTTTCAATTCTTTTTTATTGTACTCATTGATAATTTAGAGTGTTATTTAATTTGTACGATTCATTAGCGTTCAAATATAATTGTTTTACAAAAAGGCTTTATCAGTTTGGATATATCTTTCCTTTATATTTATTCATATATTTAAATATATCGGTTCGTTTCAATCTAATAGCTTGTAACAATCAGAACCATCTATCCAAAATCAACAACTTATTAAAAATCAGTTGCCTTAACAACCATGTTTTCTATATATCCTTGAGCCGGCATTATAGAATATTACTACTCCTTTCCAATAAAATACTCCATGCTTGGATTAATATTGAATCACATAAAATTCTCCCCTAACCTTCCTTATTAAACAGTAAATGTTTTACTAGAGTTTCGTTGGACTGGGTTTACTAAAAAGGTATTAATTTCCTTTCACTAATATGGAATTTAGGCCTATAGATTCATTTACAACCATTATAACATTATTTGGTTTTTAACTTAATTTTCTTTTTTACCTGACCTACTGTACAATTAATTATTGATTACATAGTTAATTACATGAATTTTAATTTACTGGTGGTTAGTTGTTTTTTTTATATTAATTAACTGGTTCTGGAACCCTTTATTAATTTATGACATAATTGTCAGAACTACTTGTTAGATTTAAAACACTGGTCACACTCCTGGTCCAGTTTATAAACATTAATTAGAACAACATTATTTTTCAACATTATACAATACTGACAACTTAGTACAGTACCTAACATTGGTAACTATACTGGGTTATATAAATACAAATCCAATATAAACATAAACATAATTATTGGTGAAGTATTATTATCAAATAACATTATTTCATCTTTAGTATAGTCAACATACAATATAAAATACTCTGTGACCTGAACATGTCACAGTACCAAACAAACAATTCATAACATTCAATCATTCCTTAGTCTGGTTTTTATACATTTAATACTAGTCATTGCCTCCTTCTGGTTTGAGTTACTTCTCGAGCACATGACCTATTGAACAACCTTAAGTCAGGGTATGGTCCTTGACCATATTTCATTTAATCTTTTATGTAACGTTGGGGAACCTCAACTATGTTGCGTTACACTACGTACCAGGTATATCTTACGTATCACTTCCTTTTTTCCGACAACCCTCCGTCTCTGACTCCGGCTTATTTGTATAAAAACTCTTATTTATATCAAGTCACCAGTTCGGGCGGCATTTGTTAAGTTATCTTTATTTTTAATTCTATATATTTTTATTTGTGTTGATATCTTACCTTTCGATACCATATTTATTGTATATGTCATACTAATTCGGCGGCCATCTTGTAGTACCAACCTCATGTTTCTAAAATTTTACGTAAGGGTTCCAGGATTCGATTTAAGCGATCATCAGAGACAGGACGATTGTTCAGAATAATTAACTCAAACAGCGTATGATATATAAAGTTGCTTTTTAATGACATTGAAAATCAAGATCGACACCAAAATCAACAAAACAAAATGGAATCATTTTGTACATAAATTAACAAAATGGCGGCAACATGTTCCGCTATATTACTACTACGTTATTTCCCATTATTCAGGTGTTAACTTCATTATGGAATCTATAAACAAATGTAATTTTGAAGGAACTGCAGTTATTATCTTCAAATTGATAAATTCTTACGTCTAAAACAACACAAACCAACGTCTCATGAAAACTTTACTTATAAGTACCGGTACGGTCTGACACACACACTCTCTCATTTCGCTAACAGCGATTTACTAGTACATTTGAATTTTGACTTTTGAGCTCAATTTTAGATAAAAGAAAGGTTTATATATAATTCTGACTTTCCTGGATGTGCGATGTAGAATCTAAGTTGTCCTCAGATGTCCCTCATGGTCGGGCAGATGTTCGGCCGAACGTTCCATGTGTTTTCTTGGTTACACTGAAGTTAACTTACATTTTGAATAGTTATTTAATGATTGCTGTCTAATTGTTACTATTGCACTTTAATACATTGATAATTTGACAAAGAAACACTTTCGCTGGCAAAAGCTGCCGGCGAATTTCACAGCGTGTTGACGCCTTGATGGTCTGATGCTGACTGGGGGGATGCAAAGCACATTTTACATATGTGTGTGCGCATCGACGTCATTGTCTTTTGTTTTTATACGGCTAACGCCCTGTTTCACGTCATTGTGGTTACGTCATTATTATATTTTTAATGACGCCCCGCATTGTGGACCAATGAAAATTTATATTGAGAGTCTGTGTTCACTTATGCAGCCACTGTATGCGTTCGGTTTCACACGTCCGCTCTTGACCTTGGAATCGTTCTCCTCTGCTGAATCTGCGTCGTTGTCTTTTTACAAAGGGAAAATAGTCCTACCCATGTATGTGTGTGCAAAATAATGTAATACAATAATTTGATACCACTCATACCATAAATCCGACATCAGGACGTCCCGTACTGTCACACTAATGTGTACATACTCAAGCCATACGGTAACATGGCAAAACTGAATTTATATATTTCTGTTTTTTTGTATGCATTTAAGTGTTCAAAATAATGTTTTCAATTGTTTTTTGTTTGATGTGAATATAACATCTATTGCACCCTTGGCATTCAATTTTGGCCACACATGCAATAAATACAGGACACGAATTCCCAGACATAACCAACATGACACTGACAAAACGTATACCACACAAAGGCACAATAATGAATTATGGGAAAATTTACAAATATATAAACATAAGACAAACTAATACCAGAACAAATACAAATCAACACAAAATGCGACAGAATTTTTAAAATACTTAACATTGGAAACACTCAAAAACCAATAGATATATACCACACCCACACACAATGATACCAATTTAAACTACCAAAAGCCAACAGGAAGCCATAGCAACAACTGACCTGGACACAAATATTCTACAAGATCAAAAACTAAGATGGATGAGGACAGGAAATATGTCTAATTCCCTAAACATGTTCCAAGTAAGGAAATAATACATTTTGATTGAAATATAGTAAGAAATATTAAATAATTTATATATCAAGAAACTGACTATAGCAAGAAGTGATTGTATTAAACATCTGTAATAATTACCTATATGCAGCATACACATGAAACCGGAGGATTGGTTCCAGAATGTCTATACACTCATTACATGGTAGTTGCTGAATTACCATGTCTTGTCGAACAGAACGTAGTCGATCTGTTATGAATTCATATACAACATTCCATGGAACCCTTGTGTCCTTTATGACACTACAACAATTAAAAATCAAGTTATAAAATCTTCAAATTGAAAGATAACAGTATTTAATTGTAAAATAATATCACCCAACTTGATACACATTTGCTACAAACAATAAACAGAAACTTTTTATAAATTTTGTTACATTACGCCATTTACAAAAGCTTCTAAAAGCAAAATTTATATTTAACATGCATGTTACAATAAAATTATATAAATAAAGCAGTCTGAAGGTTAAATTTTACTACAAATTCATATTTAAATATGTATATCAGTTTACTTTCTTATTGGACTTTGAACAAAAAGAATTGAAAACAGAATAATCTGTCAAAAAATAGTTAATTTTGATCTGTTATCAATACTTGTCCAACTGTACAGTTTTTTTTTTAATTAGGTTATATACACACTAAATATTACCTCCTTCTCAGTATTCTACTTTGTGGTGAATCATCTTCTGGCACACACCCATCCATCTCTTTTTAATCACATGTTACATATAATTAAATAAATACATTATTAGATATCAAGAACATAAATTTTACTTCTATTAATGTGAAATGTTTCATCCGTTCTATGATATCTTTAGCAACCTAAGGCGATCTACATCTCTCTAAGTCTCAGTCAAGTTACTACAGATGCGTCATTGTAAAATGGTCAAACCGTTGGTAAAGATGTAGAGGCAAAAACTGTTTATATTAATTATATTTTTAATTACATTATAAACTTTTTTCTTAATAATGAGAATCCATAAAAGTTTACACATGTATTTTCAAAAAATTAAAGATACTTATGTATGTTGCAATATAACAAATAAATGAATTAAAAAAAGCGAATTTTATACCATGTTTAGCCATCTAAAAAAGTTCAAAAGTCAGCGTGGACATGTTACATTTCTTGTTAGGTTTTTACATTTGTTTAAATTTTCATTACCACATAAGCAAAACTTTGACTTTCAATATGCAATTCATTAGGAATTGTATATACAAAATTACAAATTGCCTCCATAAAATTTACAATTATATATTTTTGTATGTAACAATTTAACTCAAGCTTCATGTGTGAATATAAAACCTGAATGGATGATCAACCACATGGCAGTCAGTACTGACTGACAGTAAAGATTCGATTCAACCTGATAATTATTTAGGCCTACCTCAAAATATTTCACAATGTATGTCAACAAAGTGGGATTTTAACAGTTTATTGAGAACTCCAACTGTACTTACCTGTTTTATTAAAAAAAAACTGATAATTCCTAAAATTCTGCATGACTGATAAACTGAAAAAGAAAACCAACTATCCTAAAGTTACAAAATGCAATGTTACATAATGTATTATAGTTTTACACATACATACATATAAAACCAACAACCACACTTTAGAGATTGTAAGTTGTGAATCTGGTTAATGTCAAACAAATATTTTTTGGTATAATAAAAATATATTTCTCTTTCTTTTGAAAAATTAATATAACACTAAAAACTTCATTTGCCCTGAAGAGACACAGTAGAAAAGCTGCTGTTAATCTTATGTTAATGAGATTAATCTTATTGTAATATTACAATATATTAATCTTATTGTAAGAAAGTAAGTTCCTTATAAAATATTAACTCACTTTCCTAGTAAATATTCAATAGTCTTCATTAACGCTGAAAAAGGTCTGAGTTCGTTAGGTTGTAGTGTGTTCCTACCAGCTGCAGATCGGCGAAACTCTTTGACTATTCGTTTCGGATCCCCACGAGGGCGGATATTTTTCTTTCTGGAAATTTTCTGATCCAGTGGCACACTATCTACATCCAGTTCTAATATGTGCAACAGATTTTCCTTTTCCCTCCTAAAAATATACACATAAACAATAATGTTATAAATAAAATACTAGTCTCAGTCTGATTATCTCTGAAGCATTACAATAAAAGATTCGCAAGACTCAGAGGATCACATCTAAAACAACTTCTTTGATCTTATATCAGGTCAGTTGTTGTTGGCATGAAGTAAACCATATTCTTTATCCATTTCAGGTTTTAAAATGAATGTCTTGAGGAAATCAGTTCAAATAGAAGGAAGTTAATGTTAATACTAAGTGGAAGGAGTCAGTTTCATATAAACATATGTGGCAGATAAGAATGGCTGAGGAACAGAAAAAGTGGCTGCCTTAATGTAGATGGAAATGAAATGGATCAAAGGGCACATGAATGGTAAGAAAATGATATGAGAATAAGAACACTTTATAAAGGACTGCGGAACAGAAGATATGAATGGCAAATTGGAAGTCTTGAATTGAAATGGACAATGTTATTAGGAAGTTCAAGACATCCATGAACGTACATGTGCATAGAGTTGTTCAGTATTAATATTGACCAGTGGCGGTCTGGCTAGGTCGGCGATCGCCGATCAAAAAATCTTCAAAGGGCCCCCAAAAGCGGATTCGTCGAATTTTAAATAAGTAAAAATCGAAGAAATCCGTAATTTCGTTTAATTTTTGGGTGATGAAGCCCAAAATGTGAACTTCAACATTATTTGCTTTTAAGCAAAA
The DNA here is from genome assembly GCA_034769895.1 of Magicicada septendecula. Taxonomy (NCBI): domain Eukaryota; kingdom Metazoa; phylum Arthropoda; class Insecta; order Hemiptera; family Cicadidae; genus Magicicada; species Magicicada septendecula. The sequence continues at coordinate 302,908,048 of CM068373.1, read as the reverse complement.
ATAATAAGAATACACTACAAATTAAAAGATATTCATTGAAAAGGAGGCTCAAGCTTTTAATTTTCATAATTTGTAATCTCGTTTAATTTTTACGCATCTCGGGGCCCTTATATAATGCAGGCTTAAGAGGTGGCCGAACACTGCCAGTCAGCCGCTAGCGGCTAGTCCTGTTTTTAACATGGAGCGCAACTTAAAATCGAATTTTATAACGCTTAAAATATGATTTAAAATTAAAATGTCACTACCGGAACATTAAATAGTCAAAGTTATAGTATTTCAGCCACTAAAGAACTGGTTAAGTAAAAAAACGTATTTGTAAAACGAAAAATTAGAAGTATGATTGTGCATAAGGAAAGGCTAAAGTTGTATGGTTATTTTATTAACTCTTTAAAATTAAACGCGACTGTGTAAAATGTCGAAACTTATACCATATTATAGGGCGTTTCTATAGCTTTGTTCCTGTAGCGATGGTTACCGTATTTTCTTACCTGCACAGTTAAAAATATTAAAAATATAGACACTGGCGCATATATATCTATAGACACCTGCGCACTAAAAAGAGATATTTCTATTACGGTCGGCCCCCTCTTAAGTGGGTACGGGGGTCACACTTATAAATATGCAAATAATAAGTCTCTGCTTTCGATGCCTTAAAACCTAAAGCTTGCAATAAAAAATATGTATTTTGATTTATGAAGCTTTAAATTATTAAACTAGCGCAAAAAAGGTCATTGCCTGGGGATTTCTATATTAAAATGATAGTAAATCATCACTGTTTGTCGTATTTTTGCTGTATCTCCGTACTGCGAGACAACAGCGCATGCGCGCGGTTATTTGTTATGTTGGCAATATAGATATTTTGATACTTTCCATTGTTGGCAATATCATCCAAAGCCTGTGTTTCTTAAAGAACTACCTTAAATCATCGTTAGATAGATCGCCTAACCTAAAAAGTGTTCTTCATTTAGACTAACTTTATTTATTTACTCTCTTTTATGACTACAAGATATTTAAAATATGAAACGCTCACGAATTTATGAAAGTGGTGCTCAAAAGAAAAAAAAGTATAAAAAGAGAGCTGCATCGACAGCCAAAAGTGCAGCGAAATTCTTTTCTTGGCTGTGTAATTCAAACAATGAGACAAAAGGAGCTTAGTCTAAATCAGATGAAAGTGAAAACGAATGCAATCAAGAAGGTAAGCAAGAATTAGTATATTACACACCTAGGGAAGGTAAAGAAAGAATGTCTATTGCTTATATATATTATCACCCGAGGCGAAGCCGAGGGTAATAAACATGCGGTTTGAGGGATTCTTTTTTACTTCCCGAGATGTATACAAGTACTATTTTCATCACACGCCTGCCGAAAGTTCCCCGGAATGTGCCTGTTTTGCGATAGGTAAATAACGCTTTGTTTTATGATTATGACCGCGTGATGAGAAATAGTCTACGTCATTCAGCTGGCACACTTCTACTCGACGAAAATGTTGCATGAAAATTGTTGTACGATTGAGGCTATTCCATATATCATTAAGGTGAGGTCGTGAGTAAAATCTATTTCAACTTTTTTCCACCAGCTATGCATCACTCGAAATAAAATGTTTCAATTTATGATGTAAAAAAAATATTGTAGGTAATTCAAAACTTTAGCAAAAAAACTCATTTCAATTTTTCACAAGTACGCTACTCTGGCACTGGAAACATTATTCGCCATACATTTGAATTACTTTGTATAAAAAGGAAATTGGTTACCCCAGATTCCATAGGTCATAAAGAGAAGCATTTAATTTATTTGCAGTCAATTGACATTGCATTTGAGACAAAAAGTCTAAAACTTGCCTTAAACTATGAGCCTATTTTTCGGTAGCTATGATACTAAAAGCAAAGAGTTGCTAGAGCTAGTAAAACTAAGAAGAGATAAAAATGATAAAATCTAATTTTCAATCGCGATAGACATTGAAAAACGGTAACTCAAGAGTCGCGTTTCGCGCGTATTATGTTAAAAAATGTGGTTCGATACGCGTGTGAAATTTTTTTTTTTTTGGACTCGCTTCGCTCGGGCGACAAACTTCGCACTCGTCACGAAAGACATCTTTTGCACTTATATTAAAGTGTATTATTTCTGTTCCATTTTTTTTTAATGAACTGTAGAATTGGACGTTTTTCTCAAGTTATCTTTTATATATGAAATATATACTAGTCTCCATTATCTTTCTAAAAAGTCCACTATAAATGTATAAATTTTTTATTATTATTAATGTTTTTCAAAAAAGTGTGTACAGTTAAATTTTGAAAGTGCAACATTCAATTTGATATGATACGTTTTAATAATTAAAAATTCATATAATGAATGCGTACATTTTTTACACAGAAAATTAAAGCTGCTCATCAGTACCTTCTATTGATCAACGCTCAAATGGTTCTGCAAATTCGAAGGTAACTGCGACTGAACCCGGTGAAGTTTCCACAGAGAAACCACTTTGGAAATCGAAAACGCAAACTACCTCATTTTCACCAGTAGCTTCTACAAGCAAAACCTCGAATGATTTTACAAATGTTGAAAAATCTATCACAGAATCTCCTGATTTTCTCACAGAAGAAGTGTCTTCTTATACTCTGATTAGTAATCGTTCACCAACTTCCTTAGGTTCTAAAGCCACGTATGAATATAGTTTTGATACTCCTCAAAAATCTTCAGCTTCGTTAGATACACATATTCCTCGTGATTTATCCAACACCAGCTCAGACTCTGAAGAATCTGCAGCTTCGAAGGAAGAACATAGCCATCAACAATTGTATCAAACATTTTCCCAGCTTGCATTCTTCGTTAGCCCTAATCAACATGATTCAATTGTAATTAAAAAAGCCTTCATGGAAAAGCATCCGATTCAGTTTAGTGGGGAAGGTGGAAAAAAATCTCTGTTTGAACCGACAAAGCTTTACTATAGAATTTTGCCTAATGGAGAAAAAATTCATAGAAAGTGGCTGTCCTATTCGATCGAACTAAATAAAGTATATTGTGCCTGCTGCATGGCTTTTGGAAAAACATATGTCAGTAATATTTCTTTTATTTCTGGACACGATGTATCTGTCAAACATATATACAAAGCTGTAGATAAGCATGAAAATTCACAAAGCCATATAAATGCAGCGACAGCAGCTTTTCAATGCCTTCGAGGCTTTGATATTGCGACTTTTATGAACTCAAATTTGTAAAAAAAAAAGATTAAAAGAAATAGAAACTAGACGGTTAATAGTTATGCAAATAATTGACATTATATTATATTATTTTTAGGTAGACAAGGCATGTCCTACAGAGGACACAGATCAGAAGGTGCAAATACTCTAGACTCCTCTGAACATCATGGAAATTTCCTTCAATTAGTATTGTTAGTTGCAAATTATGACCCCATTTTACAAAACCATGTACAACAATGTATAGAAGAAAGCAAAAAAAAAAAAAAAACAGGGAAAGGATAACAGAAAAAAGAGAAAAGAGTGGGAAACCTAACAAAGGCCAAATTGGTCGGGGCTCTCTACTAACTTTTTTGTCAAAAAACTTTGTCAATAAAATGATACAAATTATTGGAGCATATGGTCGCAATAAGATTTTAACAGATATTCATAATAGCATTATTTTTAGTTTAATGGTAGATACTACGCAGGATGTTGCCGTAATGGATCAATTAACTATTTGCTTTCGGTACGTATTAGAAGGAGCTGTGTATGAACGATTTTTAAATGTAACCATTGTAGAGGATACTAGTGGCTATGCTGTTTGAGCATATTCAAACGGAATTATCAAATCTAGGAATTTCAATTTCTACAATAGTAGCCTGTTCTTTTGACGGGGCAAGCAATATGAAAGGCTGTTGTAATGGGTTGCAAGCCCACTTAAAAGAAGCAAATCCGAAAGTAGTTTTTACGCATTGTATGGGTCATGTTTTAAATTTAGTTTTGATGGATTCTACATTTAATATTCTTGAAGCAGAAAACTTATTTGGTTTAGTAGAAGAAAGTGCTGTATTCTTTGATGCTTCATGCAAAAGAACATCTATATGGCAAAATGAAACAAAAAAGGAACATAAAGGTCAAGAAAAACTACGCAAGTTGCATACAATCGGTGCCACTAGATGGTGGAGCAAACATAAAGCTCTTTTAGGAATTATAGATGAAGAATTTTTAGTCGATGTAAATAAAAACTCGAAGTTAATTCATGTTATTAGGGTTTTATTAGAAGTTTCGACTGCAAGACAAAGTTTATGGCCCGGAATTTAATAAGTCAGTGGTAAAAATTTGAAAACATTTTCATGGCATTCATTTTTCTTGATATATTTTTAGCTACATCACCCGTTTCAAAATTTTTGCAAAGTAAAGAGATAGATTATGCAACTGCTTGGAATTTGATACAAAATTTACTGGAGCAAATTAGTGATAAAAGAAATGACAATAGTTTTGATTTCATATATAAAAAAACCAAAGATTATGCAAATATAGTCAATAACTATTTTGATGAGACCACTGGTATAGAAATAGAGTTAGACTTTACAGAAAAAAGAGTTAGCAAAAAGAAAAAGATGCCTGGTGAGGAAGCCCCAGATGAGAGTAATAAAATTTCTTCTTCTCATAAATACAAAATTATTTATTTTAAGATAACTGATTGCATTCAATCGAGTATTAAAGAAAGATTTGTACCAAATGAAGGTATTCTTAAAGATTGTTCCTGGCTAAATCCAAAGAAATTTAAAGATATTGCAAAAATAAAACAATTTCAATCAGACGAATTAAAAAGTATTGCAACACTATCAAATGTTGATAGAAGTACACTGATAGTGGAACTGCGACAATTTGCAACTCAATATCCAAGTCTAGTCAAGGTAGAAAAAGACAAAGTATTAAGGAATAAAACTGATCTGAATTTTGATGGATTGGCAGAAACCGAAGATCTAGATAATATTGAACATTGTTCGATGTTAAAAAAGTGCTTTGAGTGTTTATCTTGTGTGTTTCCTATAATTCATGGACTTTCTCAATCAGGATTATATACTAATTTATATGTAGCTTATAAATATGTCTTGACACTTCCTTCTACGCAAGTTACTTGTGAAAGAGTATTTTCCAAATTAAAAATTATACAAAATAGATTAAGAAGTAATTTACAAGAAGAGTTACTGTCAGACTTTTTGTTAATGAATATAGAACGGGATATATTTTCAGACTTGGATAAAAATTTAATAGTAGTTAAACTAGGAGAAAGCAGTCAAGAGTTAAGAAAAAAATTATTAATTTAAAATAAATGTTTCTATTCATAATAATTATTAATTTAATACTAAATATATTATTATAAACAACTTTATTGAAACAATAAAATAAGTAGCTTAAAATCTTAGATTCTTATATTTTTTTACCTTACATTATATAATTTCTTTTAAAATAATTCGACTCAAATGTAATATATTACATAGAACTTCTCATTTTGGTAAATAAAATGTATGTTTTCAAATAAAGTATTAACAATCAATCATTAATTAAAATACATAGAAAAAAAGGGAAAGCATGTTTTTAGAAGAGGGCCCCCTTATTGATTGGAGCCGACCGATTTTACTAATGCCAGACCGCCACTGATATTGACTATAGCTGAATGAACTGAATGTGTTATTCTTATATATTGTTTGGTATACATTAATACTACTCATTTATTGTTTTCCGTTCTAATATGAAAACATCAATTTGTAAAAACAGACAAAGAGTGGATACTATATTAATTATCAAGAAATATGGATGTAACATAATAATCTTTTTAATGGTAATACTTTGACAGATAAGCCACAGTCTAAGTAATAAGCCATAATGAAATTGCTTCCAATTTCAATAAAAAATTACTGAAACTATTCCTTAATACTTAGTACTCCATTTCCATTTCCATTTATTAATATTTAAAACAATACTTCTATTCACTTACGTTTGGAATTTTGTACATGGAATCCACTATAAAATGCTATTCCTCAGTGAAGTGTTTGAATATATATTAGGTGGTCTTTCTCAGCAACTACAGCAGTAAGTATAGTAAAATTGAAAGTTAAAGGCATATGCGCAGAAACCAATTTATGTTGTTAATGGAATAAATCCGCTTATAGTCCAAGCCACGTACTCAAGTCGAGTGCGCTGTCGGTTACCGTGCGGTGTACACCGAAAATTGTTGTGTGCGTACTTTGTATAGTGTAATTGTGTTTTGTGTTATGTGGATTTTAATATTTTTAATATATTGATGACTGTGCCATCGTATGATGGTATGAAGAGACTTTTTTAAATATTCTGAGGATGAGACAAGTGTCCCGAAACATGTCAATTGTATAAAGACATTTACTTAAGCCACAGACGGTGAGTTGCATAGCGTTTAGTTGATTACCAATTTATGGATGGACGAGTCCACTTTGAAATTGTGAATGGCAGGAGGGCAAAGGAGGATCAGCTGGTATACAAGTGAAGGTGTTGCCAACTTTGCGTGTGATGTTTTAGTTACCCGTACATTGTTAGTTACTGTGTGACATACTATCTCAATCTTTGTAACGGGACAGAATTGGGTGATGGGTTTTAATTTAATTGTAAAGGCGACGCACAGGAGTTACCCACACAGGGCCTCAATTTTAACAACAGACATTCCTTGTCGGGGCACCCAGTTGCACGTTTGGTCTGTACGCCCCGCAATAAGCTACTTTTCCAGGTGCTCAGGTATGTGCACAAGTGCGCGTATGCTTGCCCGCACAGACAAATCGGCACGAACTTTTTGTGAGCCCCAAAACGCAGGATAAAGTTATACAGACTCCCATCACAGAAGATATCACGTGACGCCTGATCAGCCTATGAGATTGCAAGTTGCCACGGACCGTACAAATTTTGGCCATCTTGAAGACGCTTAGCGTTAAGCGTGAGTCGACTAACACCATCAGACCACGCGGTCGTATAAAACATTGCTCGAGCAAATTAGGGTCGGCTGACCAGTAAATCATGTGATTTAACTTAATACAACAAGAAATCATGTCATAGTGATCAATCAGACGTAATCTGCAAGTACTAACAGTTTAAACTTATTTTCGGAGTGTGTTCGGGAAATCGGGAGTTAACAGTGATGGTGTAACCACGTGGAGACGGTGATAAAAGGATGAGTACATAATATAAGCAGTTGACCAGATAAAAAATTTCAATTTTAAATGAATTAAATACCGAAACTAATTATGAAAATTTAAATATAAAGTGCTTTATAATATAAAATGTAAAATATAAATGTGAGTGTGAGAGAACAAAAGAATGAGCAAAATGCTGGGTTGCCTTTAATTAATTAATAAAATAAATAATTTAATTAAATTATAAGAAGTAAGAGATAGAAATTTGTTGTTTTTGGTCAGATGGGGTTGTACCTCAATATTTAATTTTGTTCATCTGAAATGTAGAGAATAGAGAAGGAGGAAGTATGTTTTATTGAACCATAAAAAAGAGAATGATAAAAAAATAAATCAAGTTGAAATAGTTAACCGTAAATGAGAGTAATTATTACAACATAAAACCCTAAATCACTTATAGGTTGCGAGTTCACGTGACGACCTTGGGACCCGATGAAGGTAAGCAGTTTAAAAAAATAAATTTTATTAAAGATTATTATTTGAAAAGAGTGGACGATTACATTTGGCATCCGAACAGGGACTGTTTGTACAAGTTTAAATTTTGACAGACCACGTTTACTCGCAAATATAATGTGATTTAGAGGTTAAGTGTAATACGTATAAATTACGTACAGAAAATGATGTTAGGTTAAGTGAAAGATAAAATAAGTTGAATTAAATGTAAGATATTTTATATATAAGTTAAAAGAATCATTTAACCGAAAATCAGTAAATATATAAAAAAATTGCAGAAAATAATGAAAGCGATAGAATTGACGTGAATGACGTTAATGAATCAGTCATTATGAATGGGTTTGAAATTCATTCGACCCTGAATGCAATTCAAAACAGTAAAATAGACGAATCAAACGTCACAGATGATTCGGGGATTCAAATAACCCCAAAATTAACTAATAAACATAATCAACCTGACAATAGTAATGTGATGAGGTATTTGTGCGGCATGAATGCAATGTTGTGTGTCAAATTCGATGAACAAAATGTTAAATTTCATGAGTTACGCAGTGATGTTAATGAATTGAAAGAACACAATAAAGAAGTAAAGAGTAGTTTCGAAGTACGGAATAACAAGTTCGATGAAATATACAATAAGTTTGATAAAATAAGTAGTAATTTTAACAAAGTAAACAGTAAATTTGATGAACAGAGTAGAAATTTTGAGGAAATAAATGTTAATTTTCACGAACTTAAAATTGATATCAATGTTGTAAAGAAGAAATGTGAAAGTAATTTTAACGAATTAAACAAGAAATGGAGTCAGTCAATAAAATGTCTAGATAATAGAATTAATTAAGTAGATAGTAGTATGTCAGAAAGAATCGATAAACAAATACATGAGGTGACTGAAAATTTTGTATCTAAAATAAACAAATGTAATACTGACACTGAATATAAATATAGTAGTGTAGTGGATAAGACTGGAAAAATTAATCAAAATATTGACGAATATAAGAGTAATACTGACATTAAAATGAATGAAATCGAAAGTGTTTGTAAAACAGAAATACAAGCATTACAAGAGTCAGTCGCTGTAATAACCAAAAGTAGCATACAGTCTGAATGTACTAATGATAAGAAATTCTGTTCAATTGAGCAGAGCATAAATAATGTTAAAGACGAATTGCAAGTGGCCATAAGCCAGAAGATGAATAATATTACTGAGAGAATATTAGTAACGCGAGATGTCAACAATGACATACAACTTGAATCATTTAGTCACGAGAGTGGGGGGTACACCCTATGCAGTTTCTAAATCGGGTGAATTATATTAAAAAAATAAAACAATAAAATAGTTTTAGTGATTTTCACTCGCCATTTATTAAAATTATAATCCATGACAGCTGTTTCGGCAGCACAGTGCCTTCATCAGATGGTGTAAGCTGACTAATTTTCGTACAATATAATACAGAATATAAGATATAAGGCAAGTGCTATTGTTTAGAGAGCGATAGTAATCTCGTGCCAATAAGATTTAATACACATTACACAACCATTAAATTTAAATCTTATTGACACGAGATTACTATCGCTCTCTAAACAATAGCACTTGCCTTATATCTTATATTCGTATTATATTGTACGAAAATTAGTCAGCTTACACCATCTGATGAAGGCACTGTGCTGCCAAAACAGTTGTCATGGATTATAATTTTAATAAATGACGAGTGAAAATCACTAAAACTATTTTATTGTTTTATTTTTTTAATATAATTTACAATGGATTTTCACCAAGTAAAGGCATCAAGCATTAATTATTTAAATCGGGTGAGGGAGTTTAACCATAATAATTGGGAAGTACAATTATTAAAAATAATTAAGTGTTTCCAAGGGAGTTCCGCGATATGGGCGAAGGCTCATAGAACAGAATGGGAAAATTATGAGAGTTTTGAAAGGGCATTCCGCGAAAAATACTGGTCGGAGGAAGATCAAGAAGTTTTAAGAAGTCGAATTATGGGCCCGGGTAATTTTGGGGGTCATAATAATAATGTCACCATATATGTTACCAGACTATATAATGAGGCTAAATACCTCGAACCTCCGCTACCTTTCAGATCGTTTGTGAGACACATCAGCAAACATTTACCCCGGGAGGTACAGATATCGTTAATGACACGGGAGATAGCTGAAATAAATGAACTCGAAAAGATATTGGATATTTTTCAGAGTATCAGAGATAGGGAGATAGGCAGGCGTCCAAATCCGCCGGTAACATTCAATCACGGGAATCACAACCAAACAAGGGGGTATCCTACAGCATACAGGGGCGCGAGGGTGGATAGTAATAACAGTAGAGGCGAGATGTGGAAATGTCCGGATTGTGAGTACGAAAATTTTTCTACCCGAACAGTATGTTACAGATGCAACAAGGTGAGAGGTTGCCAACGGAGTAACGTGGCCTCCATTCATCACAGTCAACAGCAACGAGGCGGAGGTAACGGCAGAGGAGGTGGAGATGTGATGAGAGGTAGAGGAGGATATTCATCGAGCGGCGCAGCAGTACCACAGGGAAACTAGGGGGGACAGTGGATGACAGGACCCAACCATTGTCAGCAGGTAGCAGTGTGGTCCAAGAAGAATGTAACTACCAGAGCAATATCATCATCACAGACATGTCAAAGGAGTTGTTGGAGGAAGATGACGCGGGAATTATGGAAACAAAAACCGGATTGACGGAGGTAATCATCAACATAGAAGGTAAGAATTTTAAAACATAAATAGATACAGGAAGTGAGTTATCAGTAGTTTCAGAAAATGTAATGGGAGAATTACAAGAAATAAATAAAAGTATTCCACCATTACCAGTTGCGGGTGTAACAGTAGTGGGGGTAACCGGAGTATGAAGTAAAAGAGTTACTAGACAAGTACAATTAAATATATTCATTAATGAAACTGAATTTGAGAATACTTTTCCAGTGGTTAAGGGACTGAGTTTAGATGTAATCTTCGGAAATGATTTTTTGGAGAGAAATAAAGCAGTGATAGATTTTAACAAAAGAATTGTAGAATTTAATAATGGGAGTGAACCAGTCAGGGTTAATTTTAAGAGGGTGCTAGATGAGATTAAAGTTATGGGAATAAAAATAATACATAAACAAGTAGGCGATGGAGACATAGAAACAAGAGTGAATATGTCGAGAGAGTGAGATTGTACAGAATGAGGAGAGAGAGATGTATGCGAGTGATGAGAGAGTATGGGAAAATTGGGCGGATAAATTTTTTAGTGAGGGTGGAGTTGTAGGGAGTCCCCAGCGACAGGTGTTGTGGGCAGTTGTGGAACGTTTTAGAGAGGTGTTTGTGGAGTTGCCTGGAAAAGCCAGGAACTACGTATGCGAGCTGAAGGTTCGAGAACACTCACCCTACATGCAGAGGAGTTATCCAGTGCCGTTTTCAAAGAGGAGAGCAGTGCAAGAGGAGTTGGATAGAATGATGGAGGGAGACATTATTGAGAGATCGGTATCGCCATACTTGAATCCATTGGTAGTGGTAATAAAGAAGGATGGAAAGGTAAGATTGTGTTTAGACACTAGGAAAATTAATCAAATTATAATACCTGACCGGGAGTCACCGGAACCCATAAATGAAATTTTTCAGAAATTCAGCCGAGTCAAATACATGACATCTTTAGATTTGACAGCAGGATACTGGCAAGTTCCGCTAGCAGCAGAGAGCCGGAGATATACTGCATTTCTCTTCAATTGTAAGAATTATCAGTTCAAACGTTTGCTATTTGGACTTAACACTAGTGTGGCAAGTTTTATAAAATGTCTAGACATGATATTGCAGCCTAAGGACATGAATTTTTTTAACTGTATATGTTGATGACATATTAATAGCATCAAGAACATTTTCAGAACATTTAGAACATCTTGAATATGTGCTAGATAAATTACAAAAAGGGGGTCTAACGGTTAATTGGGATAAATCCAAGTTTCTGCAAACTGAAATACACTTTTTAGGTTTCATTATTACTCCAGAGGGAATTCTAGCTAACCCTGATAAGGTAGAAGCTATTATGCGCTTTCCCAAACCAAAAAATATTAAGCAGCTACAAAGTTTTTTGGGTCTTTGTAACTTTTATAGAAAATTTCAGAAAAACTATGCACAGACGACCGCAAGATTAAGTGCCGTTCTACAGAAGAATAAACAATGGAATTGGGGAGAGAAGGAAAGGGATACATTCGAGGAGATAAAGAAAAAAATTTCAAATATGGTAATGATGAATCACCCTGATTTTTTGAAAACTTTCTATTTGCAGACTGACGCCAGTAACGTCGCCTTGGGAGCGGAGTTATACCAAGAGGATTATGATAAAGAACATCAGACGATAGCCTTCGCCAGCAGATCCCTTTTGGTAGCCGAATGGAATTACACGACTACGGAGAAAGAACTGTTGAATATCGTGTTCACCGTAGGAAAGTTCCGAACTTACATCTTGGGCAACCGGACAATCATCAGAACCGATCACAAAGCGTTGTCATTTCTAAACACGTGCCGATTAACCTATAGCCGGCTAACAAGGTGGGTATTAACATTACAGGAATATAATTTTTCATGGGAATATATTAAGGGGACAGATAATAAAGTACCAGACACTCTTTCCAGGGTAGATGTCATAGAAAATAAAACAGGGAGGGATCTTAAGGAGATAGAGATTTTTCGTTTAACCAGGGAAGATAGAATTTTTGGTGAGGAATTAAGGGAGATAAAAAACATACAAAGATCAGATAATAAATCGGGTAAAATAATCGCTAGTCTAGAAGCAGATATAGATGGGTCTGAATATAATACACATTTTCAAATATATCAGGGAATTCTGTTCAAGAAAGTAGAGGGGGTGAACGTGATTGGAGGTTGGTTGTACCTGAAGAGTTGATAGATACAATTATTTGGGATTGTCATGTAAAATATGGGCATTATGGGGCGAAAAAGTGTACGAATGTGTTAAAAGAGTCTTGTGTATTTAAGAATATGGAGAGGCGAGTTAGAAGATTGTTACGAGTGTGCGATTTGTGTCAGAGGTCAAAAGTAGTGAACTATAGGGTAGAAGGGGAGTTGAATTATGTTAAAGTGGAAAGACCGTTTGACTTAGTGGCTGTAGATTTATATGGGCCATTGCCCAAAGGTAGAGGTGGAGTAGTGTACGTTTTTGTTGTTTTGGACACTTTTTCTAAGTTTGTTAGGTTGTATAGTGTGAAGAGAGCGACGAGCCGGGTGCTGAGTGAAAAGATCACCAAGGATTACATGATAAACGTAGGTAAGCCGAAGATAATTTTATCTGATCACGGACCTCAATTCATCAGCGGTAGGTGGAGACAGACTCTTGGCTGGGAAGGCATCATACCCAAGCATACGGGAGTATACCACCCACAGTCTAACCAGGCAGAGCGGGTGATGAGAGAGATTGGGAGGATATTTCGGGCGTATTGTCACGCCAAGCATACTGAATGGCCTTTGTACGTGAAGAAAGTAGAAGAATGGTTGAATAGTACTACTCACGAATCTACCGGGTTTACGCTGTATGAACTAATAAAGGGAACCAGGGCACCTAGAATATTAGAACAACTTTTTGAGTATCCGGCGGAAGATCAGACCATCGACAAAAATGTGAAGATCCAACTAGCGAACGAAAGTTTACTCACAAAAGGGGAAAGGAGAAAATGGAGATGATGGAAAGGGTAAGTGGAATAAATACGAGGTAGGACAATTAGTATTGGTAAGGAGACACGATTTGTCTAGTGCACAAGAGAAAGAAATAAAAAAGTTTTTCCTGTTATATGAAGGACCCTATGAAATAGTAGAGGTAAAGATGAATAATGCTTATGTATTACGCAACCAAGAAACGCAGGAGATAGTGGGTACACAGAACGCTACGAATTTGAAATTGTATTGGTCGAAATAAGAAATTGAATTTTAATATGTTTTGTTTGTTTTCAGAAGGGACTCTCCCCCATTTTCGGGCGGTCACGGACTTACCAACCCTGACCGTGGATTTTGGCTATATGGAGGCGGACCATGGTTGGTGGTAACTTCCTTCGGGTGGTGAAAACGATGATGGTCCGGCTTCACAAAATTGGTAACAACTAGAAATTCAACTGTATTAGTGAACGGGGAGGGGGACCCCTAAGGTACGTGGAAAAATATTTTTTACACTCAAGGTGCATAAATTGGCACCACACCACGTACCAACAACTGCCCGAGAGAGTGCATTAAAAAAGATTAGAATGAGGCAATTCTCAAATATATATATATATATTATAACGAAACATTGTTATCAATGTTTATCGTTCTAACTGGAGTACGCATAATAAGCGTTATCTGCTACAATTGTACATTTAGAAGGGTACAGATAAGATTTTATATAGCAAACAAAACGAGCATCTGTCGCATTCATAAAGTATTCGTTAAGTCGTACACACGGAACGATACGCTGCAGAAGACGCTTCAATGAGACCGGCAGACACCTGAGTTACTACAACTACGTACTACGGACATCAGACTATACCCGAGGCCAGAGACGCTGTGTCCATGACGATAAAGGAACGACGCCTAGCCTAGCTGTTCATACACCGCTAAGCGACGCTGACGGAGGTTTCGAGAGGAATAGCTGTACTCAACGCCGACGCCTGAGACCCGTGTACATCTGTGTAACATGAAATCATCAAAACAGGTGACCTGATATGGTTCAGGGTTCATAATAATGTTGTAAAACACAACAAGTAAATGAAAAGCCGCTATAAACGAAATTGAACAGTTTTAAATAATTGATAAACATTTTTTTATATAGGCGGTATGACTAAAGCCTAAAGACACTTTTAAATGTTGTACTGTATATCATATAGAGACATTTATTCAAAAAGACAGAACATTTAGATAATGTGTGATTATTATAATAATATGTTAATAAGAGTGCAGAAAGACTCTAAGCAAATGTTTTCATGAGATTGTGCACTGTATAAAAAATTATATTTGATAAATTAAATGTGATAAATTAAGGGAGAGTGCAGAGAAGCTCTAAGAGTGTTATCAAGATAGTAGATGTCACAAATTTTATTGTTTCATATTAATTATTGTTGATAGCCAAGCAGGCTGAAGAGTAGAATAATTAAAAGGGAGTTACCCTTAATAAAAGTGTTTATATTAATAATAATTACCATAGAGATAACGATAACTATAACCCTTGTTATATTCATTTAAAAAAGTTCGTATTTTACTTTCTCATGTATAAAGAACAGGGTTACGGATTTCATAGAATGAAATCAATTCAGTATTTCCATTTTATTAAATAAGTAAATTCAATATAACAAAAAATGATTTTTATAAATGAATTATAATTACAGGCAGACAGTGTGAAACTGCCCATATATGTGTGTATATTTCCATGTTATATGTTTTGTGTATATACTGTGTATTGTATGTCTTATTTTCAGGAACTTATAAATTATGTACTAAGATATATGATTTTAATATGTGATTGTTAGACGTAAGCATTATAACAATATATCACTAGAGAAAATATGTGTAAAGTAATATTCAAGAAAGAATATAAATTGGTGGAACCCGCCGTAAATTGTGTTAAATATTTGAAATTCTTTTTATTATTATGATGTGTTTAAAGATAAGCACCTTGAGGGTGACAATTATAATCATTGGAATGATAGACTAAAAAGGTAGTTTTCATTTATTCACAATTTATACAACTCAGCTTCCTAAAATAATTCTTTTGGAAACACATCGTCCCAACTCGTTACCTGATACCTAATAAGCCCAAATCCCACACCTAATAGCCGGCAAAGCAGAAAAGTACCATATACTGCAGGTAAGTGTTGGCATGGTATACCCTAACCAGGTCCATGTAAAACTCATAATCCATAATGAAAGAAATCATAAGAAGATGTGTTGCAAAAGAAAATGTCGCTTCCAACGTGGGGCACGATTAAATAAATAAAAAAAAAAAAAAAAAAACATAATACGAAAAAATTAAAAATTAGTAAGAAGTTAAATAAATATAAATTCACGTAGAACAAATATTCAGAGTTGATGTGTAATTATTATAAAACGTGCATTTATATGTTGAATGTAGCTGATAAGAACGTACAGTTAGCGTTATCAGTAGAGTAAACAAAGGGGAGCTTAGATAAATATTGTGGTTATCAGAAACTGATACTACAGGCGCCCAAGATAACGGTTGTATGTTGATGAATAAATGACTACCAATATTTAATAATAATCCAAATAATTAATAATATACAAATTAATAATAAATATTTTAAAATCGGTTCACCAAATTAAAATTAAACATGGCACATAAACAAGAGGTCAGTTTAGCCGACATAATGAAGAAGTTAGAAGCCAGCAACGCTGAAAACGTAAAAAGGTTTGAAGAAATAAAAACTAGTGGTGCTGAAACTATGAGAAGATTGGAAGCAAGCACGTCAGAAATTCAGAAACTATACGCGTATAATGCTGAAAGTAAGGTAGAAATTATGGAACGAATGGAGACCTTAGAAGGTAAAGTTAAAGAGTCTCTAAAACAACAAGCGGTGGTGATGAATGAAAATTTCGAAGAGCAGCGAAAAAGACTACAACAAAATTTTAAATCTATGGCCGACACACTGGACCAGAAACTCGAAAAAATTACGCATCGACAAGATACCAAGATACAAGTCATCAGCGAGTTGGTGCAGAGTAATGTCAGGAAGACCATGAAAATTGAAGAAGAAACAAAAAGTCTCGCCGCAGCAGACGACACCATCAAGAAATCTATCCAACACCATGACAACAGGGTAGCTCAGCTGGAAGTCAAGTTAAAAGGTGAAGTAGACCGACTTACATGAGAAGTGAGAAGACTACCAACACAAGCGTTAGTATACTCGACCGTACCTAGAGAAGAGAGACCCATTAACTATTTTAGAGGATCCAGAGGGGAAAATCCCATTGAATTTCGTATCAAATGTGAGAAAGAAATGGATAGTATTGGATCTATTCTCAGTGACAAAGATAAAATAGACTTTGTAAGCCGTTACTTAAAAGATACAGCAGCCAGTTGGTTCACGATGGTGAATGACGATTTAAAAACGTATGAAGAATTTAAACTAGCATTCGAACGGAGGTATTGGAATGAATACATACAAATGAGAATACGAAATACACTGGAATTTGGTAAATATAATCCAGGTAAGCTGTCTGAAGATGAATACGTCATTATGTTAGTAGAGAGGAGTAAACATTTACGTCCCGCTTTAACACAAAAAGAATTAGTCATTAAGCTTGCTAATCATTTCAGCAGGAACATCCAACTAGCTATACATGTTCAGAGTATAGCTACCATTGAAGATCTATTAATACTTTTAACACAGATGGAGGGTGTAATCCGTGAACGAGACCCACCAAGAGGAGTTCAGCGAGATAACCGGAACCAAAATCAAGATAGAGGTACGTGGTATTCGCAAAGATATCGCCAAGAAGATAAAGGCAGAGAAGATAGACGTACAGACGAGGAAAAATATCCGAAAAACAAAAATGTATCATATGATAGACGCCATGAAGATGGACGAACATATGAGAAGCAGGAGCAAAATAATGAAAGAGGTAATTACAAAGGAGGTTACCGATGGCCGAATTCGTTGAAACGATTTTCGAAACCATGGACATCCGATAGGAATGCAAATACGCATGCGATTACCGTTGAGAAAAAACAGAAAGAGACACCGAGAAACACTGATGAAAGTAATAAACCGTCCACATCGAAGACTGAAAATCAATGACTACATTCTGGAGTCTGTATAGGAGGTATATTCCCACCTGATCTTAGGGAAGAATTATTTATGACCGATAAAATGAATCCAATAAATAATACTGTATGTCCACAAATAAAACTGTATGTTAATAATGTACCTGTTAACGCATTAGTTGATACAGGGAGTGAGGTCACAATTATCAATAGTGCATGGGTAAAAATTCATAATGCTCATTTTAAAAATGTACCGAAGTTGCCTACACGGGAGATACAAATAACTACAGCAAATAAATCGATGGAAAAAGTAAACCATCAGATGTATGTTAGTATTACCTGTCAAGGATTAGAGATAGAATTACCTGTACTGATAGTTGATAAGCTAATATATGACTGCATTCTGGGAGTGGATGCGCTAGACCGACTCAATGCTGTTATCAATATGAAAGATGGACAAATGACATGTACAGTTAATAATATATGTAAAACTATAGATTTAAGAGCACCTGTTAAAGAACAGAATCCTCCACAACCGGAAATACTTAAAATTAGTAGACCCAAGATCACATTAGCCGAAGAACGGACACATCCAGAAGAAGTAGAAGATCAGCCAGGAGAACAACACATAAATGATCTGTTAGAAGAATATGAGGACATCTTTAGCGAAGTACCAACTCAAACTCACGTCTACCAGCATCGAATTAAGGTAACTGACCCGTCCAAGTTCGTCAGACGCACATATAGGATTCCAATGAAATACGAGGAGCAGGTAGATCAAGAAATTCAGCGTAGGTTAGATAACAATGTCATCCGCAGATCACATAGCAATTACCTGAATCCACTTGTAGTAATCAAGAAAAAAGATGATGCGATTAGACTGTGTATGGATATGCGTAACCTTAATAACGTTGTTGAAAAGATGTACGACTGCGCTCCAAATGCTGAAGAGTTATTTGCTAAATGTGAAGGAGCTAGATATTTAACAAAATTAGACCTTACTTCTAGTTTCTGGCAGATACCAATACGAGAGAGTGACCGCAAGTATACGGCGTTCCTCTACAAAAACAAGACCTATGAATACAACGTAGTACCGTTTGGATTAAGCACTAGCTTGTCTGCTATTGTACGATGTATAGAAAATATAGAAAATGCACTTGGAGAGGAGGTGTCACCTTACACAATGGTATTTGTAGATGACATACTCGTCGTGTCGAAAACTATTCAGGAACATGTAAATCAATTACGAGTTATTTTTGAGAAATTTAGAGTAGCCAAAATTTCCCTCAATTATAAAAAATGTGAATTCCTAAAAACCAATATCAAGTTCCTTGGTCATATTATATCCGAACGAGGTATCAAACCTGATCCTATCAAGATCCAAAGTATCCTAAATTTCCCTATTCCTAAAAATGTAAAAGGAGTAAGAGCTTTCCTAGGATTGACTGGTTATTATCGACGCTTCTCATCTGACTATGCAGCAACAGTAAAACCTCTGCTGGAGTTAACACAAAAGAAGAGAAAATGGAGATGGGAGCAGCATCACACTGAAGCAGTGGATCGAGTCAAAACATTGTTTAAACAAAATTTAATGCTACACCATCCGAAGAAAGACGGTGATTATGTGCTATATGCAGACGCAAGTCAATATGCAATGGGAAGTGTATTGTATCAAAAAGACTCAAAAGGAGACTTAAGGGTCATCGCCTATGCCAGTCGTGTATTCCGAGGAGCGGAGATAGAGTACTGCACTACAGAAAAGGAAGTACTAGCTATTGTATATGCATTATCCCAGTTCCGATTCTATCTATGCGGAACTCATTTTGAAATTCATACAGATCATCAGGCTTTATCTTTCCTATTAACATGTAAGGTAAAGAGTGCGAGGTTGATGCGATGGATACTTGCCATTGGGGAATATTCTTTCACCATTAAATACTGCAAAGGCAAAGACAATGAAGTAGCTGATACCTTAAGCCGTTATATAGAAGAAAAAGAAGAAACACATGAAGCTAAAAAACAAGATGTCAGGGTACTTAGCAACATAACATACAAACCCGAGAGAGAAGTACAAGAATTACTACGTAATCTCGCTAGAGAGCAAGATAAAGATCAGCGATTACAGAATATAAAAAATAATCCGTTACCTATAAATTATTGTGTGAAAGATGGAATTTTATTTAAGCTTATTAATTATGATTGGAAAGTTGTGCTATCTCATGACATGTTACAGCAATTAATTATGCCATGTCATCGTAGTCTAGCTCATGCATCTCCATTGAAGTGCTATTTAACTATGAAAGAAGCCTTCACCTGTAATAATATGTTCAGAAAAATTAAAATAATTGTTAGGAAATGCCATGATTGTCAAACAGCCAAACATCCGAATTTAAACACTTGCGTTGAAATGGGGAGTATCAGAACTAAGAAGAAGGGGGATATAGTTGCACTTGATTTCCTTGGACCACTCCCGCGATCAAGTCGTGGGTACCGCCATATAATTGTGACGGTAGATGTGTTTACCAAGCTAGTAAAGTTATATGCTGTACGAAGACCCACCATGAAATCTGTTCTGAACGTCATCACCCAGAAGTATATACCAAAGTATGGAAAAATGGATAAAGTGTTGACAGATCAAGGTAAGCAGTTTGGTAATAAATTATGGAAGGACGCATTGACAAGACAAGGTATAAAACCTATACTTACATCCATAAGGCATCCACAAACTAATCTAGCTGAAAGAATAAATAGAGAGTTAGGCAAGTACATGAGGTTATATTGCTACAATCAACAGAGTAAATGGCCTGACTATCTACAATTTTTCGAAGATGCAATGAATCACAATTATAGTGAAGCTACAGGATACACACCGTTAGAATTAAGTGAGAATAAAATACCTAAAAGATTCTGGCACAACATGATTAATAAACCGGAAAATTATAATGTAGATTTGCCAATTCAAATAAAAATAAACAGAGCTGAACGACAGTTATATCATCAAGCAGGTAAAAGGAGAGACCGGTATAATAGAATTCACCGATTGACAAGATTCCAGATTGGTGATAAGGTATTGATAAAGACAAATCCTGTGGGAAGTAGTATATTAAACACTTCCAAGAAATTCTTCAGATTATTCTGTGGCCCATATGAACTAAGGAGTCGTCTAGGACCACACACCTACATGGTATATGACCCAGTGAAGCAAAAGGACGTCGGAAAGTACCATGCGTCATCTCTGCGTCATTATATCCAATAATACCCATATGTGATTGTTACTTTAAGATAAGATTTTATATTCTTTCTAATAAACATGTAATATAACTGACTGTGTATGTACTAAACAGATAAAAAAAAAAAAAAAAAAAAAAAAAATATGTTGTTCTGTAAAGCACAAACAATTTTTTTAAAGCAAGTGGGGGAGTGTTATAACGAAACATTGTTATCAATGTTTATCGTTCTAACTGGAGTACGCATAATAAGCGTTATCTGCTACAATTGTACATTTAGAAGGGTACAGATAAGATTTTATATAGCAAACAAAACGAGCATCTGTCGCATTCATAAAGTATTCGTTAAGTCGTGCACACGGAACGATACGCTGCAGAAGACGCTTCAATGAGACCGGCAGACACCTGAGTTACTACAACTACGTACTACGGACATCAGACTATACCTGAGGCCAGAGACGCTGTGTCCATGACGATAAAGGAACGACGCCTAGCCTAGCTGTTCATACACCGCTAAGCGACGCTGACGGAGGTTTCGAGAGGAATAGCTGTACTCAACGCCGACGCCTGAGACCCGTGTACATCTGTGTAACATGAAATCATCAAAACAGGTGACCTGATATGGTTCAGGGTTCATAATAATGTTGTAAAACACAACAAGTAAATGAAAAGCCGCTATAAACGAAATTGAACAGTTTTAAATAATTGATAAACATTTTTTTATATAGGCGGTATGACTAAAGCCTAAAGACACTTTTAAATGTTGTACTGTATATCATATAGAGACATTTATTCAAAAAGACAGAACATTTAGATAATGTGTGATTATTATAATAATATGTTAATAAGAGTGCAGAAAGACTCTAAGCAAATGTTTTCATGAGATTGTGCACTGTATAAAAAATTATATTTGATAAATTAAATGTGATAAATTAAGGGAGAGTGGAGAGAAGCTCTAAGAGTGTTATCAAGATAGTAGATGTCACAAATTTTATTGTTTCATATTAATTATTGTTGATAGCCAAGCAGGCTGAAGAGTAGAATAATTAAAAGGGAGTTACCCTTAATAAAAGTGTTTATATTAATAATAATTACCATAGAGATAACGATAACTATAACCCTTGTTATATTCATTTAAAAAAGTTCGTATTTTATTTTCTCATGTATAAAGAACAGGGTTACGGATTTCATAGAATGAAATCAATTCAGTATTTCCATTTTATTAAATAAGTAAATTCAATATAACAAAAAATGATTTTTATAAATGAATTATAATTACAGGCAGACAGTGTGAAACTGCCCATATATGTGTGTATATTTCCATGTTATATGTTTTGTGTATATACTGTGTATTGTATGTCTTATTTTCAGGAACTTATAAATTATGTACTAAGATATATGATTTTAATATGTGATTGTTAGACGTAAGCATTATAACAATATATCACTAGAGAAAATATGTGTAAAGTAATATTCAAGAAAGAATATAAATTGGTGGAACCCGCCGTAAATTGTGTTAAATATTTGAAATTCTTTTTATTATTATGATGTGTTTAAAGATAAGCACCTTGAGGGTGACAATTATAATCATTGGAATGATAGACTAAAAAGGTAGTTTTCATTTATTCACAATTTATACAACTCAGCTTCCTAAAATAATTCTTTTGGAAACACATCGTCCCAACTCGCTACCTGATACCTAATAAGCCCAAATCCCACACCTAATAGCCGGCAAAGCAGAAAAGTACCATATACTGCAGGTAAGTGTTGGCATGGTATACCCTAACCAGGTCCATGTAAAACTCATAATCCATAATGAAAGAAATCATAAGAAGATGTGTTGCAAAAGATATATATATATATATATATATAACCCATATCATTTGCAAATCAAGGTCTGCAAATGACGAATTTGTCAGTGTAAGCACCAAATAATAATAATAATAGTAATAAGAATAGTAATGATAAGTAGTGTTAAGCATAATGGGGTTGGTTTTGGCTGGTTCTTTGTACTGTTCCTTCAAAGCTGCCATCCGAGCTTTCAGTTCATATTCTTTGACGTATGGTATTTGGCCATCTCCGACCCCATCTCTATAAGTCATATTTTGGCTGATCCCTTTAGAAAGCATGAGAAAGAAATGAGAAGAATAGAAATTAACGTATGAATGGAGGTGTGAATGATTTGAAAAAAAAAGTGTATAGATAATGTACGAGTGAGTGTGTGAATGGAAATGATAAGTTTATCAAGTTCTTGGACCAGTAGGGTACAAATGGGGTTTTCACATGAGTCCTTATAAATCAAATTAAAATTTTGGTGCTATTTTTTTTATAAATATGAATAGAGTAGGTTAGAAAACCAAACAAATATTTAGTTGTAGTCACTATTTTATGTTAACGACAGTCACAATAAGGAAAGTTAAGAAAGAAAACGAATGGTGCTAGAGCACATGATCAATACTAGGAATTTCATGTAATGAGAATTATAAATTTTAAATTTAAATATATCACATATATATACATTTTACTTGTGATTCCCCACTTTCGGGCGGTCACGGAGTCACCGAACCTTGACTGTGGATTTGGATTATTGGTAGCAAGTGTGGTTGGGCAGATTGTATCCTAGCCATACTTGTTATTATTTTTAAAATTGGTGAATTTAGAAATTAACCGGGGGGTAAATTCAGGGGAATCACCAAACTATGGAACAGCGGCTACCTTCGAAGGGGTTGGTAGTGCCGTGTTAAGGGCTTGTAAATAATATTTAGTAGGATTACTGGTGTCCTCGGACATCAGTAATGCCGAATTTTTTATAACGCTGAAGCAAGAACGGGGTAGGCAGCGTCTACACCCTAATTAAACTTCAGTTCTTGTGGATGCAAATGGACACTATAGTCCACCATCAGGAAAAAATAGTGTGTGTGGAAAAGGTGCTGGCCGTTACAAGCCAGGGGCACAGAAAACGCATCTGTGCATAAGGTAAACGCTCGATCCGGTTTATCTGGCGGGTGGTTACCTAATTGTAACGGGGTATAAGGGGGGTATAATAGAAATGATGAAGTAGGAGGTGTAGCTGAGAAATCAGTGAGAGGTAATGACCACTGTAACAGCGGGACAATCAAATTTACTTACTGTAAAGAGCGAGTTGGTGTTTGATGACCCAGTTCCTGTTCAGTAATGTTTACTATGGCTATGATTCAATGATTAGTGATGAATATTCACTTATGAGAACAAACGATTTTAAGTACTAGACTCTATGTTGTAATGATTGTATAATCATTAAGGACATGCTTAGAGATAATTTGAATAATGTTGTTTATTTGTGTCAGTTGTATTCAGTGTGCCTATAGAAAGGTCATTCACCTGTTATTAAGACATCAGCTGATGACTGGTGTGGACTGTATAATGTTTAATGTAATCAATGCATATGTTCTTTTGTTAATTAATTTAATTTAAGAATTTGTTTCTTTTTATTAATTGTCGGAATATATGTTTCTGGAATTTAAATTAATTTAATTACTGAAAAAAAAAAAAAATTAAACTTTTTTGGTGAAGTACAGATTGTGTTGTGTTTTCATGTTCACGATATATTGCTGATTGTGTGTACTGATAATGTATTAACTGATTCATAGTGTTCATATTATATGTTTTGTAACCAAATGTAGTGGTAATGGAATTTATGATAGAGATAAGTTGTTTATTTTATAATGAAAGAAAAGTAAATTCATTTAAAAGATTTTGGAATTTTGAAAGTTGCAATTAAAATGATTAACTGAAAGAGATGATGTAAATTAACTTAAATGTGGATCATTGGTAGTGGACTTAGATTTATTTCACTACTTGAACAAAATTTAAATAATTTAATTTGATTTGAAACAGTAATGACAAGCAAACAATTAAATATTGAAAAAAACGGGAGTGAATTTTGTTGAGAAGCAAATATAAAATGTTTATGTGAATTTTACCTTAATGATGAATATTTGGAGATAGTGTGTTTTATTTAGTAATGAATATGTGTATGCACCCAGTACTTTGCTAAAGGCAATCCAGTATATGTGTAAGGGGAGATATATCGGTTGAGGATCTGGTATGGTGTAAGGCTAGTTGTTGATTTTGGTGAAATGTTACATGGTTAGGTGAGACTGTGGTGAGTGCCTGTCCGATTTTACGGTATTGGGATCTCGAACAGAGAAGTCCAGTAATGTCGTTCAGGTGCAGCCATAGTCGCCGAGCTAGGGGGGTAGTTTACCCATGATGTATTAAGGAATAAAGGGGGGTTGTTGGCGCCATATCCTCGCTGATCCTCTTAGGGTTTAGCAATGAGTTTTTCTGTTTCGGCAGAAAACCTCTCATTGGGGGGGGGGTATTGTAATGGGACAGAATTGGGTGATGGGTTTTAATTTAATTGTAAAGGCGACGCACAGGAGTTACCCACACAGGGCCTCAATTTTAACAACAGACATTCCTTGTCGGGGCATCCAGTTGCATGTTTGGTCTTTACGCCCCGCAATAAGCTACTTTTCCAGGTGCTCAGGTATGTGCACAAGTGCGCGTATGCTTGCCCGTACAGATAAATCGGCACGAACTTTTTGCGAGCCCCAAAACGCAGGATAAAGTTATACAGACTCGCATTACAGAAGATATCACGTGACGCCTGATCAGCCTATGAGATTGCAAGTTGCCACGGACCGTACAAATTTTGGCCATCTTGAAGAAGTAAGAGACAGAAATTTGTTGTTTTGGTCAGATGGGATTGTACCTCAATATTTAATTTTTTTCATCTGAAATGTAGAGAATAGAGAAGGAGGAAGTATGTTTTATTGAACCATAAAAAAGAGAATGATAAAAAGAAATAAATCAAGTTGAAATAGTTAACAGTAAATGAGAGTAATTATTACAACATAAAACCCTAAATCACTTATAGGTTGCGAGTTCACGTGACGACCTTGGGACCCGATGAAGGTAAGCAGTTTTAAAAAATAAATTTTATTAAAGATTATCATTTGAAAAGAGCGGACGATTACATCTTGCATTTGTTATTATTATTTGAATTTATTATTAATTGTATCATTGTTTTACAGTCACTCATTTTTATTAGTTATTTAACTTTTTAGTTAATTTCTATTGGTAGATTTTATTCTGTAATAACGTATTATTGTAATTATTTGTGTTATCATCCAGTAATAAGATTTGTTAAAATGAATACTTCTCCTTCAACTAACAAAGACAGGAAAGTTATTTATAGCCAAGCATGGGAAATAATAATAAACAGTTTTGTGTTGTCCAGGATTAAAAAGATTCTTGCAATTAAATTAATACGAGGAACGCATTCCTTTATGTAATGATAAACTGTAGAGATAGTCAACGTGTAATTAAGGAGTGGTAGTGTACAGTTTGCAAATTCCATTGAGATAAGAACGGTCAGAAAGGCTGCAGTTTTTTACATCTCAGCAGTATGCAATGACGGAACCAGACAACGCTCAGATATGTTTATAAAACATTCTGATATGTAACAGCAACAAATTCCGATAAGTGTGAACAGTACATATCATTTTCTTGATTTGTATAGTAATATAATTACAGTATTATTATTATTATTTGATTTATGTCGGAAACAATAAACGTATAATTCTTTTTTTAAAGCCAGCTGTGTGACTGTAGGTACACACACACACAGATAGAGATTCGTGGTGACACATCAAACAAACCTTAACAGTCGCGAGTTTTTGTTACTACTGTATTATTAGAAATTATATTCATAGGTTGGCTGCACCTTCGCTGATAACAACAATTCTCTTCTCACATCTCACAGCGACTCCCTCCACATCGCCTTTCCCCTCTGACCGTAAGCGTTTCGTGCATTTCCATGCCATTAACTTTCAATTTTGCTTTACAGTAAACCCTCGATTTAATGGACTAATTGGGGCTGAGGGGTGTCCGTAAAATCAAAGTCCATTAATCGCGAATTTTGTTTTTTGAGGATATATTTAAATCAAAATAGGCCTATAACACTTGAAATTTTAATACTATTAATATCATGCAAATATTTTTGTACACACCTTTGTTTATTTATGCTGGATAAAAACATCAAGAGTCAGTTGTTTTCCACCAGGATGTTGCTTCTTTATTACTAGGAGTGTCACTGACACAAATGGCGGAGCATTTGATGTTCGTAATAATTTATTTATCAATATTTTACAATCAACCATCTTTGATCAGTTAGATAAACAGATTTGTAATAATTTATTTATCAATACTCTTACAATCAACAAAATATATACATTTTTATGACACACACTTTTTATTGAATACACTACATTATAGTACAATATACATTAATTGTCCATTAGACATATTCCACAACCTTTGCAACTCATCTCTACGATCAACCATTGATGGACTTCTATTAATTTTTAGCAGTCTATCAAAATTAAACACCAGTTTTAATAATAATCCTTCTAATGTTTTCACTCTTGAAAGAGCAACATACATTAATCCAACCTGAAATTCATTGTCTCCTAAATTAACAATTGCCTTATCTAATGTTATCCCTTGCGATCTATGTATACTAACAGCATATGGTAACATTAATGGAAATTGTTTTCGAGTACAATAAATTTCTTTTTTCTTGAATGATGCCACTACTGGTACAATGGGTATTGAATTCTCGTACAGAATTGGTCTGTATATTTTTTGAAAGATACAAGTATACATATTGGCATGTGATTGTTATAATTTTCGCATTCAACTGCCGGGTCATAAATAATATCAGTTACTGTCCCAACTGAACCGTTGGGTAGTCCTTTTGTGACCCAAAGATTTCTTCTAAGGATAACTCAAGCACTTTTAAATAAACGTAATTGGGCAAATAATCCCTGAGCATCGTCAGATTTTGGTAGAGAGGCTTCTGGGCAATTATGGATTGCATTGATTAGAGCTACGGGTTGTTTATTTGCTTTCTAGTTTTTCATAATTACAGTGTATGATTTCAGCATTTTTCGACATTATACAGACAGTATCTTTGAAATTGTCCCCGATATTGTTTACATAAAATCTTTTAGATAAGAGCTGATAATCTTGTTCAGTGATTGTTCCATTTGCGACTCTATTTAAAGTCTCTCTGAAATTTTTTTGATCATCTTGCTGTCTCATAATCTCCGAGGTTAAAAAGAAAACTTTTTTGAACTGTTTATATAAAAGATTCGATTAAATGGTCTGAACATTATTACCAATATGTAAAGACTCCTGTCACAAACCGGTGGAAGTTGGGACCAATCACGCAAAGGCCACCAAAAGGACAGCTGAAGAACGTTGCTTTGCTTGTTTGAGTCGCATATCCACTGTGAAAAACAAATTCAAACCCAACATACTGGCTTCATCAATAATGACAAACCTCACATCTTTTAATTATTCTTCAAAAGGAATTTTGGATTCACCTTCTAAATCTTTGAAAGGTCCTCCCCTTCTCTTTGAAGCATTTATTCTTAGAGCTGAATGAATAGTTTGACTTGCAATATTGTTAGCTGCCATACCAGTAGGAGCCATTAAAAGAGTTGCATCGCAGCCAAAATATGAATTAATTCTCCTAACCAGGAAGAACAGTACATGGAAAAACTGCCATTGCTCACACACAGTAAACATATGTGTATTAATTACACAGCTTTTACCAATTCCAGCTTTTCCCAGAATAATTGCAAGTCTTTGATTGCAATCATCATAGTAATTTAGCTGATATTCTAAGAAAGATAATATCTTATTTTTTTGGTCATTGAAAATAACATTGTATGATTCATGAGAATCATACTGATTCCCAAATGTTTCTCGATTCCTTTCGATGAAAGAATTTTTATTCTTTATATCTGGATATTTGTAATGGGCTGCTTCCCAATTATGAAGTAAATCGATATCACGATTACCTAGACCAACATGAGTTGGTAGTGCATTGGCATTACTGCTGCTATAGCTATCCAGTCTCTATCGTCCAAAATATCAAACTCGTTATTGTTATCCTGATAAATTTCAATTTCTCTGTAATTAAAGACATGTGTAATTGTTCGTGAAGCTGTCCAAAATTTTGTTGAGTATAAGCCATGAACCATGTTTCATCTGTACTTCTCAAGTCTTCATCATTACGCCAATACTTATGTAAAATCATCTTTTGTTTACAATATAATTCAGTATTGACTGCATTGTTATTGTTGTTTACTTTAGGGAAAACTAGTACAATTCTTTCTTTTCTGTTTGTGCTAATTGAATTATTTCTTCCCTTAGAAATTTTTTTAGCAAAAACGGATAATGTTATTTCTTCCATGTCTAGTGGTCTACTACTATAAAACTGAATGGAATGAATTACTGTCATTTTCACTATTGGTTCCATTAATTGTAACATAGTCTTCTATTGTTATAACAAGTACTCTAATAGTTCTGGTACATTGATACAATGGAATTCCATGGAGTAAATGACAATCTTTTGCAAGCCCCGATGTCTCTTTCTCTGATCACGCTTATCATCAAACTTATATATGCTCGATGAGATTCTTCATCCGGGGCTCTCGATTCAATGATTTCTTGAAACATTTCCGTCAAATTTTTCGAAGCAGGTTCTGACTTTGAAGCATATTTGGATACATATTCAACCACCTGGTATAATGAGGTGACTATACTAAAATCAGTATTTGCTCTCCATGTTTGTGCGATGACAGGATTACACTGATTCAGGAGTTCATCAATACAACCCAACCCATGAGTCGTGCTAGATCAGGTCATCAAAGATCAGCTGCACGTAAAGTAAAAAAACCTGAAGATTATCACACTGCTCAAGCATTGATTCAAGTTCACCCCTTCGTTGAAACCAGTAAGATTTTGATCCTCTTATTTTTCCACACCAATAATATAAACGTCTTATTATTTGAGGATTACTTGACAGCGTGTTTCTAGTTGGTGTATTGTTCCATTGAAATGAGATTTTCTAGCAAATATTGTCCCTCGTTGAATAGCTTGAACAGTGTTCAATGCAAAAAATCTGAACCTAGGATCTTGTGCAAAAGTCGGTCTTTATATTGCATCAAAAACTGAAAAAATTTACGTGCTGTAAGTTTCATACTACTTGCTCGAGTATTATCGTTTAGTTCA
Organism: Magicicada septendecula; assembly: GCA_034769895.1. NCBI lineage: Eukaryota > Metazoa > Arthropoda > Insecta > Hemiptera > Cicadidae > Magicicada > Magicicada septendecula. The sequence continues at coordinate 302,878,281 of CM068373.1, read as the reverse complement.
GCAGATCCGTAAGGTAGTTAAGCGGGAAATGCCATGCTTACATATCCTTCGCACGAGAATTCATTTATGATATCAGTACCTTGTGGCCATGGAATTACATTATTCACTGCAGATTGGAGTTGATCAACTTCTGTGATTCTAATATTCTCCGGGATCATACTTTCATAAATTTCTTCAGAAAAGTTCTCTTCATCTGTATTCACCTCAGGTAAATCAACAGTGGGTATCATTCCATAAATACTATCATTTAATGGAAGTTGAGATATTTGTTCCATATCAGTGATGATATCACTATAGAATGGATTATTCATTTTCAAAAAATTGAGTGCTTCTAAAATGTTGTCACGTCTCACATGAAAATCCCGATGTCCATTAACATTTTCCTTTCTTACAACTATAATGCTCAGTGAAGCAGGTGTACGGGGCAAGGAACTAACAATCTCCGTTATATTTTGACCAATATTTATAATATTTCCCTTATAAGCATATTTACTGGGAAAGCCTCTCGATTTCACCCTATACACACGGTCTAAGATATGCACCAAGTCATGGATAGAGGGCTATGCCTGATTTCGCTATGCTCATCAGGCTCCGCCCAATTAAAGATCTAAACTGTCTAAAATCATCATAGTAAGCACACACTTCCGGATCTGAAGACTCCCCTACATACGCAATAATTTTGTCCATTCTGTTTCTTATCGCTGATAATTTAGGACCTCCTGTAACAGATGTTTCTTCATCATTGTCATCATCATCATCATCATCATCATCATCATCTCCATCTTCTTGATCGTCGTGTAGAACAGATTCCATTATCTCTTCCTGACTCAGCCTGGATCAACTCTTCCTGATTTGGTAGCCTGGATCACCCTCATCCAAGTTTAGCCACTGTTCTATGTCATTCTCGTTTACTTTTTCACCAGCCTTCTTTACGGTTTCACAGAAATCGGATGTTTCAAATAATCTGAAATCGTACTCCGGTTCAGTCCCATTCAGTAACTGTGTCTACCCGTTAGCTAATGTTGTTTCCTTCATCCCTTCCATACAGTCTTTTGCAGGCAACAATGACTCCTTGGTCCATTGGCTGTAAAATTGAAGTGGTGTTCGGAGAGAGGCAGACACATTTTATTTTTCCGTCGTTGCTAATTAACTTCTCAGCGTTGGGATGGGCCGGTGCACTGTCCAGTAGTAAGACGGCTTTCACTGCATGCGTTGGAATTTGCATAGTCTCTTCTTGAAAATGCCGCACTTCTGGCACAAAATGATTAAAAAACCAGTCTGAAAAAATACTGAAGGTAAACCAAGCATTTTTTGAACTTTAATAAACGACTGGCAACTGGTTCATTATGTTCTTTATCGCACGAGGTTTCTTTGCGTTTCTGACTATGGCTGGAGTAAGTTGATGCGAACCATCAGCATTCGCACACAGTAGGGCAGAAATACGCTCCTTGTTGAGTTTACGGCCTGGTGTGCTAGTGTCATGTTTGTGCGCCAGAGTATTTTCAGGCACAGCACGAAAGTAGAGACCAGTCTCATTGTAGACAGTCAGACTACAAGCATTGTAGACCTGAGACAAAGTGAGACCCTCAGATTCGATCATTTCCTTTATATGTTGACGAAAAGGCTTAACTTGTTCAGTTTCTGCACTCAGGGCTTCACCACATGTTGATCTATTTGTGATGCCATGCCGTTTACGAAAATGCCAAAGCCACCCATCACTTGCCTGAAGCTGGATGCCAATATGTTTCGCCAGTTTATCAGCAGCAGCCCGCAACTCCACACTATGAACAACAACGCCACTAGAACGTTGTTGAATAAACCATTTGTACACAGCATCCTCTAATTGTTTGTGTTTGGTTAATTTAATGTGTTTTCTTTCTCCCTCATTCTTCGAACTATCAACACTGTACTTTAGCAAAAACTGAATAAGTTTATCTTTATTCTTTTGAATGTCTGAAACGGTTTGTTTCTTTACGCTGCACAGTTCACAAACATGTGCAACCTTCCAGTTTACTTATTCGTTCAAGCTTTTGCTTTATACTCAAGTTCACACGTTTTTTCTTAATGCCAGACATACTTATGTTGTAATTCACTGATAAAATAATGGACCTTGCTGTAACAACGCAAGTATAAACTCGTTAACACTCTCTATTTAACATGTGCAAGGTTTGTACTACAGAAACACACGTTGTAACCCCTCTTTCTATTTTTACGCTTTCCCCAACTTTTTTTTTTTTTTTTTTTTTTAGGGGCCACTAGTTAATTAAAACTAGGCAGAAGGCCTAGAGAAGCAAAAATGCGCTGGGTCCAGTGAGACGGGACTTGCAATTAAAACTCGGTTAATCAGTAATAGAACATGTTTATTATCCCAAAACTCGTTATAAAAAAAAATATATATAATTTAGTATAATTTAATATTCAATTTGATATTTTCAAATCCAACGTTTGACATTATACAATTAATATTTAGAATTTACAATATTCAATATATCATTTCTTAACAATTGTTCAACATGCAAAGCCCCACCCCCAAAATAACATCACTAATGTAATATAGTAAACTCGTAAGCTTGAACATCCTTAAAACATATATATATATATATATATGTATAAAAATTATCACATAAGCTCCTTAATCAACATCCTATAAATTATTTAAATTCCCTCTGATAACACTTAATGCTAACAACACATACTGGAACATAAAGACACATATTGTAGCGTGACAGAAAATCCACTACTTATTAAGTCATATAAAATATCATATAACTTAATTAACACAAGTATACACGGAACACTTCTTCAGAACACACCAAACAACCTAATAGACAGATTACACCAGTGCGGGGACATTTCAAACATTCATGAAGGTAATTTTGCTGTGAGTTTTTGACACGACGACATCGCAGTAACTTCGCCATATCTAGTAGCGGCCATCTTTGAATTTACTAAGACCTGCCTTCCACATCAAGTGACGTCAGTCTACATATGGTTCGACTTCAACTTTCTTAAACATTATATATCAGAATTATTTCAATATTGTTAAATAATAATTATTGAATTTACTTTAATTGTTAATGTTATACTTTCTCGTTACCCTTCTCTGACTATTAATTTAATCGCTCAAAGAACCTGTCCTTTTTATAATACTTATAATAATTTTTCTACTGTATGCACGAATCGATAATTCCCTGAGACGGAGTCGATATTTGTTCTCAATCGATAAAAATCGATTATTTATTAAATTGTTTAATAAATCCATTTATTTCAATTGTATTTATCTGTTATTATTTCACAGGCTAATTTAAGGTTATTTATTAAGGCAAAGAGACTTCAAGAAGAAGAAAATATTTTTTTTCAGTGAGATATTGGACCAGCAAAGAAAATCATCAATCGATTACTGACCGGAGTTAATCTGGTTAACTCCAGACTTGGTCCAGATCTTCCAGAAGTGCTCAATAGTTAATAAATACCTTCCTGATTCTTAAAATTTTTACAGAACATTTAAAACAGCATTATTTCTTAATTACAAACATCTATTAAAACATAAAATTTATTTTTTTTTTGAAATAAAATTTTTTCTATTATCTTTTTTTGTAAAGACCGGCATACAGGGTTTTATTACAAAGTGGCGTCCAACTTAGAGGGCTTGATAAGTTAAGCCTGGCAGCGGTTATCCAGTCAGGAAGAAGGGCAACAACGACAAGCAAAATGGCAGGACTTACACAACAAGGAATGGATAAGATAATGGAAATGCTATTACAAATGAATAAGAACCTCGGATCCAAACTAGATGGGATGAATAAGAAACTAGAGGATCAGAATAAGAAACTGGATGATTGGGCCGAAGAAAGGAGAGAGGACAGATTAAAAAGCGAAGAATTAAGAAAGGAAAGGACCAAAGAAATAAAAAATGATAGCCAATTTGAACCAGAAGAAATACCAAATGACAAAACAGAGGATCCAGTTGTAGTATTACCTGAAAAGAAAACTAACGGGAACAAAGAAAATACTAAAGATATGGAAGTGGAACCAAGGGAAAGGAGGAAAACACTTCCAAGGAAATTAATGAAAACCAAGGAAGAAATGGAAATGATGAACCATGGTTTAATGGATGTCAATAATATTCCAATTACCGACCATAAAGAAATCAGGAATTCCAGAAATTACGAAAGGAGATTAAAAATAATTTCAGAAATAATGTACCAACAGACAGTAGTTTACCAATGGGAAAGGACCAGAGTAAACGGAATACAACATGTGGACCAGATCAGTTTCAGTGCGGGACTGAACAGTGTATTTCAGAAAGTTGGAAATATAACATCTTACTAAGTGTGATGATGGTACAGATGAATCACCAGAATGTGTTCCATTAGAGTACCATCCAGGACAGTTCCGGTGTACAGTTGCACAAAAATGTATTCCTGCAGGGTGGATAGGTGATGGTGAACCAGCTTGTGGGGCTTCGAATAAGCAAATGATTAAAAATTCAGATGAAAATCCTCACAGATGTTTTTTATGCAATACCACATATGGACCAGAGACATATTGGTATATAAAACAATATGATAAAGGAAACTACATAAGCTTTGTGGCCGACCAAGGAATAACGGCTAGAAGAATGAAATACAAGGCAAAGGCTAAAAATGTCACTGGTACCGGAACAAGTATGAAGACTATGGTCATCCGGACAATGAGAGCAACTGAAATGACAGACTATGGTTAAATCAAATACCACACACCTCCACAAAAGGGGACTGAGGTCATGATAACCGACAACGGCAAAAACCACAACAAAGAAGAAGAAAATAATAACCAATGAGGAAAAATAATAAGAAGAAAGAACAAAGAACCAAAACGGGGGTTTAAGAAAGAAATTAATTAAGAAACTACACCTTACAAAGGAAATATGAGCAACTGTACAACCTAATAAAAATCATACACCTGGGTATAAAAGAAAAATAATAATGAGAAATACTTTTGAATAAAGACAAGAAAAGGGTCATACAATATTTATGAAACTAATCTGATATGTTTACCACATAATATAGAAAACTATTACAATTATTAATGAAAGGTATCATGAGAGGAATATAAAAGGAATTCAATAACGAAATTCAAAAACAAAGTAAGATCAACTTACTACCAAGGATTTGAAAAAAACTTTTTGAAGAGATAAAAATAAAAGAATTACATGTCAACGCAGAGATAGAAGGCATCCCAGCCAAGAAATCAACTAAATTCAAAAACAATGTAATATCACCTTACATACCAAAGATTTAAGAAATAAACTATTTGGAAGGAATATAATAAAAAGGAATTTAGAATGAGAAATCATCTAAATTTAAAAAGATTGTAAGTTCACCTTACTAACCAAGAATTTGAGAAAAAACATTTTGAAGAGATAAATATAAAACAGGAATTTAGAATAGAATCAACAAAATTTAAAAACAAAGTAAGTTCACATTACTAACCAGGAATTTGTGAAAAACTTTATGGCAAGAATATAAGAGAAGAATTTAAAAACCCCTAAATTCTAAAACAAAAGTAAGTTCTCCTTACGAACATATTATTTGAAGAAAAAACTATTTGGAAAGAATAGTATAAAAAGAATTTTGACTTATCAACAAAATTTTAAAAATAATGTAATACCAAATTACATACAATTATTTGAAAACTTTATGGAAATATAAGAAGAGTGAATTTTGAATTGTGTATAAGTCAAGTTTCCAAACCAAGAGTAAGTACAATTTACCAACCAATTATTAGTAAAACACTTTGGTGAGATAAACAGAAGAGATTTTATACCATATTGATGGTAAGCATAAAATATATTTATCATGTTTATAAAGGATCATAATGGGATGAATAAAGGAAACAGACTTTAGAATTAAAACAAATAATTCTGGAAAGTATGATCATGTCTAATTTCAATAAAAGAGTAAAAATCTTTCCATAAAATGATGCCAAAGGAAATAAAAAAAAAAAAATTTTTTTTTGATACAATTTGAGTTGATACGATTTGAGTGATTGAATATAATAAAATACAAAAACTTATGTGGAATTATGAGATAATAAAACTTTGAAGTGGTATGAGGAGAAATTATGACCTCATTATAAAATTAATAAAAAACATTAATTCGAAAGGATAATAGCCATGACAGGAATAATGTGAAAATAATATCAAAGATATGTGTAATTAAATGAATTAATATAAAATGATGTACGAATTAAATGTCAATTATAATAACGACAGTTATAAAAAAAGTTCTAGAACATAGAACAAGTGGAAATAATAAAAACAGAGCAATAAAATAAAAATGTCATAAAGATATGCAACTATAAACAATGCAGATTATAATAAAAGAACCAGAAGGTAATAAAGAATTTATAACCAAAAGCTTTATATGATAAGAAAAGTTGAAAAATGTAATAATAGAAGAGCTTCCTATCATAATATCAAATGAATGAAACATCCAGTTAACGAGTCAGAAGAACAACTGAGATAGGAATATTAAAATCTCTGAGAAATATAATAAGAATAAGTGAAGTATCCCAAAGATATTTTTTAAATAGTAACAAATGTGTACTATTCTGAATAATTTTTTAATCTGTCTGTAGATAATTCCAGCAGTATTAATATGTTTTTTGAGCAGAGATGATTTACCTCTGTACTCAAATATGTGTGAAGTATTGGACAGCAGAGGAAGTAGCGTACAGTGCCTCTCTGAACTGAACCAACTCACAAAGTAGGGAACGATAGGGAGGAAATATCCCAAGGAGAAAATACTAAGAAGAAATATGAAAATGAAATAATAAATATGAAACTCAGATGACTATTACTATCAAGGAAGATCAAGTGAGAATGAGAAGGATATAAACTCAAATATAAATAAGAAAATCTTTAAAATGGAAGGAAGTCCAGAATAATAACAAACCTAGAATAATTATCATAAGCAATTGTTTCAGACAAAGCAAGTATAGTCTGCAAAAAATTACTTCTGGAGAAGGGCATTCTGTAGCGTGACAGAAAATCCACTACTTATTAAGTCATATAAAATCATAAAAATTAATTACACCACATATGTTAAAATAATATTGAATGAGATTTAATGAAATCAAAGGAATGAACCACAATAAAATAAAAATCCTCATTACATTATATAAAAACCACTGTTTAAATATCAAAGAAATTATTAAAAGCAACTCATATTATAAGATCAGGAATTTACCCAGGAAGTTAGGAGCAGTAAACAAATTAAATAACACCATATCAAGAAGAAGGAGAATCAGTTTAAGAGTGGTGAACACCAAAATACCCCAAAGACAAGAAGAAGGAAGAATAAAGTTTGTGATCAGGAAGAAAACAATACCCTGAAACCTTTAGAGAAGAGCAAGGTCCGTGTCAGTAAATAAATTAGATGCTCCAAACTAAACATCAGTCGAGATAACACGAAGTACCTTCGTTTACCCAAGAGTGAAGAATGAAGACAAGAAGACCAGAAGAATGAAGACTAGAAGAAGGACAAGAATGAAGACAAGAAAGAAGATAAGAAGAAGGGCAAGAAAGAAGATAAGAAGAAAGACAAGAAAGAAGACAGGAGGAGAGGAAGAAATAGTATGAAAGAAACACCGTTGTAAAACCTATTATTATCGTTAACTACCATCAACCCCAAACCCACAAAAACGATTAAAAAGAAAGTATAACATACCAAAATCCTATAAAAATGTAATTATTTAGAAACCTAAAGTGTTGTATAGTATTATAAGAAGTGAACCTACTAAAGCTATTGTGTGATAAAGAAAATAAACAAGTCTTAACAGTCCACGATTGCTAAAGGTCTGGTCTGAGATAGTGAGACTCAAAATATCAGAACCACCAGTGAAAGTGAATTTGTGTGTGTTATTTGGAAATGCAATAAACTTAAAGTTAGTGATACTATGACTTATCAACATGCTGTAACGTGTCAATTTTGGGTCATTTTATTTTTTACAGTATGGGGTATTTGCATTTTTATTTATTTCGTTTTTGTGCGGGATTTTATAGAATTATTGTGCAACGTAGTTCATTACAACAGAACACGTGTTGAGAAACAGTTGAAACAAAGCAGAGACGCAGTTTGTGTTGAGTAACTCGCTGAGGAATGCACCACCTTAAAAATTCTAAGAACTCTGTATATGTGTGTCGACGCCCGTACGTAACATAGCCGGGCGGGGCACTGCTAGTGACGCCGTAAAAGATCCCATGAAGCTGTGAAACATGGCGCTGGCATGGACAATTTGCAAAAGCAACCACCCAGCTACAGGAAATGTATGTAAGCCACGCCCGCTGCTAGTGACATCAGCATAGCAGAGGCCAATATCGTCACCTGTTATCACACACATACCAGCTATATTCCATGCATAAAAGGAATACGTCACAACAAATTAAGTATGAACGGCGACTAAAAGCAAATCGAGTATTTTCTCAGACACCTAGAAATCAAACATTAAGTAAAACGATGAGTGCGCTCGCGAATACGTGGCCGGCGGTTCAAATGTAAGGGCTGGGGTTTATTATAGTTTCGATCAGCTGATGAGGTCATACACCCACTAAGCTGGTGTAGTAGGAAGTCAATTTAATTTGTTTATTTGATCAATCCAAACAAATTTTAAACAAATTATATATATAAAGAAAACATTTAAATGAACTTAAAATTTTTTTTTGGAAAATATTTTTTTTGGAAAGTTAAAAAAAAAAAAAAAAAAGATTTTTCGCCTGCCAGCGAATGAATATTTTAAGTATTGATTATTTTATTATTTGTGTGTTAACCATGTTTATTTTATTGATTTATTTTGTATTGCATTGTACTGTTAGAATCTAAGTGATTACATGTTAGGTTAAGGATATGTTTTGATTAGGAGAAAGGTCTAAATTAAGTCATTTTAAATAAAACAGGAAAACAAGGAAGAGAATTTTTTTGGGTAAAATATATTATTTTGAATTTTTTTAATTTCTATAAATTTTAAAGAATTTGTCAAGGTGTAATATTATGTAATGTGAGTGTGTGTGAGCCCAGTATCTGCTAAAGGCAGCCCAGCTTGCATAAAAGGGGAAACATATCGGTGGAGGATCTGGCATAATTTAAGCCAGGGATTGTAAGGATATTTGGGGATAGCATGCTAAAAGGCGAGGGGTGCTGTGGTACTTGTCGGTTCGATTTCTCGGTGTTGGGATCTCTTACGGAGAAGTCCAGTGATCTCGTTCAGATGAGTCCATAGTCGCTGAGCCAGGGGGGTCGTGTACCCATGTAGATTAAGAACAAGGGGGTTGTTGGCACCAGTTCCTCACCGGTCCTCTTCGGGGTTTATCAATGAGATTTCTTCTGTTATGGACAGCAGAATTCTCATTGAGGGGGTATTGTAACGTGCCAATTTTGGGTCATTTTATTTTTTACAGTATGGAGTATTTGCATTTTTATTTATTTCATTTTTGTGCGGGATTTTATAGAATTATTGTGCAACGTAGTTCATTACAACAGAACACGTGTTGAGAAACAGTTGAAACAAAGCAGAGACGCAGTTTGTGTTGAGTAACTCGCTGAGGAATGCGCCACCTTAAAAATTCTAAGAACTCTGTATATGTGTGTCGACGCCCGTACGTAACATAGCCGGGCGGGGCACTGCTAGTGACGCCGTAAAAGATCCCATGAAGCTGTGAAACATGGCGCTGGCATGGACAATTTGCAAAAGCAACCACCCAGCTACAGGAAATGTATGTAAGCCACGCCCGCTGCTAGTGACATCAGCATAGCAGAGGCCAATATCGTCACCTGTTATCACACACATACCAGCTATATTCCATGCATAAAAGGAATACGTCACAACAAATTAACTATGAACGGCGACTAAAACCTGTTGGCCGTGAATGCGCATTTCCTCCCACTCAAGGAAGTACGCTCCCCAGTTCCACTATCGTTGCCGGCCGGCACGGAGCGAAGTAGGCTCCATACAAAGTTGTTTTATTACTTTACCCATAAAGAGTTCAAGAACAGTGGAAAAAGTTTGTGACCGCGATCAATCCAAACGATAGAAGCAAATCGAGTATTTTCTCAGACACCTAGAAATCAAACACTAAGTAAAACGATGAGTGCGCTCGCGAACACGTGGCCGGCGGTTCAAATGTAAGGGCTGGGGTTTATTATAAATGTTAAGGGCTAAATAAATTTATTTGTGTGCATGGGTGAGCGAGCAATGCTGGGCTGTTGGTATTTATAATTATGTTTGTGCCTTTATAAATGATAAGGTAAGCCATAGTTAGTAAGTTCAGTTACAAGCAAGGTGCAAGAGTGCACAACATGTGAAACATGTAAAACCTATATATGGAAAAAGTATAAATTCAATAGTTCTGATCAATAAAAGAAAAATAATTTCTCTTCCAAAAAATTGAGATTTAAATTCTTTCATAACCTTATTTCGTTTTATGTACTGTCAGAGTTCGTCGAACGAAATGGGTTCGTCCACACTACGCGATCCGGCCAGATCAAAGATGAAAGGTAAGTGGGAGTTTTAATATGAATAAATCAAATATTACCGAAAAGAATAAAGTTACAATTGGTGCCGTGAATTCCAGGATGTAATATAACACAAAAAGGGTTGTATTATGCTGGCTTACATTTGACAGTGCCTAACGAAGTACGGTTGCGAAAGCAAAATTGATTTTGTGTATGTTAAAACATCAGTTTCGAAAAAAGACCAATCATTGGCAGTTGTTACATAAGAAAAAATAGATCAAATAAAAATGTCTGAGAACACAGAAAAGAGCAGTATAATAGATCCAGTTATGAGTGAGAGTGGCCTTGGTTCGATGAACCCGTCACCAAGTGTGAGCGAAGTAAGTCAGTCAAGGTCAACAGCTGAGTTGAGCGTGCAATCAATAGTTAACGATGACCTAACTGGGTCAATTATGGTCGATCACGCAGAAGCGAAATCTACCCCGATATTAATCAAATCAAATAAAGCGAAAGAATTATCAATGAATGATATATTCAATCTAATACAAACTATGTCTGAAAATATGGTAAAAAATAGTGATTTCAAAGAATTAAATAAACGTTTTGATACTAATGACGAGAAATTTGAGATTTTAAGTAAAGAATTCAAAGAACAGAAAATAAAATGCGAACAGCAGAATATTAAAAATGATATTATTTTTAATGAAATTAAAGAACAGAATATTCAATTGCAGCAGAATATAAATGTAAAATTTGATGGTTTAATAAATGATATACAAGAAAAGAATTAATGTCTTGAAAATGCCAATGAAATGACAAGAAATAATTTGAATAAAGTAGAACAGAGTAAGAGTAATACAAACGAAAGTTGTAATGGCAAGGTTGTATTAGATAAAGAATTAATAAATAATAATGATGTTGTTGAAAATAATGAGAATAATAATGTCATTGAAAATGTAATATCAGAGAGTACTGATGAGTTTGTAGGATGTGATTATGAGATGTTAATGTGTGTTAATGAGTTAGAAAAAGAATGGAAAGAAAGAGTAGATGAATGTGTAGGGCAGAGGGTAAATTTTCCCATTAATTTTTCTGAACCAAGGCGTTCACAAATGTTGTTGAAGGGCAAGAGACCCGTATTAGTAGAAGAGTTGAAGTGTTTATTGATGTTGTATAATGTTGTACCCTCTGTCTGTAATAATGATGTTGAAAGTATGATTTGGTATGGTGAAGAGAGAGATATAAGTGGAGAATGGTATGTTAATAAAGTAACAGAATGGTATAATTTGAGTAGAAAGTATGATGAATGGAAGGAAAGTTTAATAGTATATTTGAGTAACAATGATCATAATGATTTGACTAAAGTAATTAACCCGATCATGAATGTATTTACCGATGGAGATGTAACACAAATACCTAATGTAGACTGGTTGAATGAGTATTTTGGTATGAGGAAGGAGTTTAGTTTGTATGGTTACAACACACAAAACAGTCAATTGTGTGGTGATAAAAGTGAACAAGGCTACATAAAAACAATACTTATTTGGGACGATGGAGGTTAAACGATAAAACAATAAAAGACAGTTTTAAACATGTTGTTTTATGGTATTTGACATGGTAGATTGGGACAATGAAGTGCGAAAAAAAAAAAAAACTGAACAGTTATTAACTAAAGTTTGTAAATAATAATATAGTGAATTTATTTGTATGCATGGTGGAATGTTAAGTAAATAATGTGTGTACGTATGATGATTGTTGTAATAATAATATAAATATTTTACAAATTAAATAAATACCAGAATTAATTTTGAAAACAGTCATTGATTAATGGTAATTGTTTCGATAACTATATAATTTATATTTTCAGTAATTAATTAAATTAAACCAATTTGATATGCTTAAATATTTTGTTGATTATTTAAATGTTGTGTAATTAAATTTTTTTAATGAATTTAATTTATTTTACGAGATTTGGAAATTTGGTGATTAAAGGATAAATTGGTTGATGTAAACTAATAAATTTTGTTAAATGTTTCAGAGGTGAGATGAAAGTATTGTGATATGGTGATTGTGTTTTGTGTGCATATCATGTTAAATGGAATGTAAGTATAGAACTTTTACAATATGAATCATGTATAATAAAAATGTTTACAGGTGTAATTGAGATGTTAATTGGACATAATTGTGGTCAATAAAAATGATAATTAAAAATTTTTTTAATAATAAATGAAAAATGATATATATTAATTATTAATAATAAATTTTGAAAATTTTAAGAAAGTCCAATGGTAGAAAGTTATAAGTGAGTTAAAGGATTAGTGATGAATGAGGGTCTCATACTATAATGTTGTATATTTGATTTTTTAGTTAGCTATTAAGTTGCTATTGCGGGGGTGGCCTGTGCCCTCGTAGATAGCGAGATGGGTTGGGGGTAACAGAGAGTGTTACCTCCATCGGAGGCCAAAATGGCGAACATGTGCGACACACCTTTTTCGTGTAAATCAAAATTTACACACTGATAGACGACTGTGTCGCACATACTAGTGATGAATGTAACAGGCAGTGAAATGCAAGTTAGATTTCCCCGACTTTTCGGGCGATTACTGCCTTACCAGCACTAATCGTGGATTTGGCTAGCGGCCAGCTATGGTCATACCAAGTCCCTTGACCATAGCTGACTTGAAATTGGTATATAGTAGAAATTCAATGGGGGGAGACAATTAGGGGAAATCTCCCGGCACTATGAAACAGCGGCTGCCACTCTGCCCGCTTGGGGGCAGCAAAGCCAGGTGGTAGACCCGCATTAAGGGCGAGTAATTATAGACCAGAACATGATGTTCATAACCTTTAAAATGTAATAGCAGAAGCAAAGACACGGAGAGGTAAAACTACTCCAAAATATGCCGTCTTTGTGAAAGCGAAAAGGGCGATACAGTCCTCCATAATTTGAAATAGTGTGTGTGGCTGGGAGGTGACTCAAATGAGTCACGAATTTAAATTTTACAACATAAAAATTTTGCTAATTCAAATTTTGATCCAATAGAAATGCTTGTGCTCTGTTAAATAACTAGCTGCTCAGACACTCAATATAAGGTGTTCATTACATGCTTTTAAATGTATTATTTTATTGTCGTAGGTTAGAAATAAGCATTGATAAGAATATGTGTTTTCATTATGTGTGTATATTTTTTTTCTAAGCCAATGATTAAATCGTCTGGCAGGTGGTTAATATGAATGATCAGAATCAGAGAAGTGGGAAACAAGGAGGTGAGAGATAATGATAAATAAATATATATATATTTCATGTAATTTGTTCAAGTGTGAGACGTGTTTTAATTGTGTTAGGGAGATCAGCTGATCAGCAATAACAGGTCACTGGTATATTGGTTTGTAAATGTTCTAAGTAATTGATGTTCCATGTAATGTTTTAATGTATTACAGATGTTTTAAAGTAATGGTAAAAATAACTTGATGAAATGAGAAGTAAGTAATAATCTATGCAAGTTAACAAGAGAGAGTTTTTGGGTGATGAATATTTTATGGGACATGTAGATCTGTCCAAGTCAAAGTTGAAAGTTAAAGAAATAGTAGAGATGAAGATAATGTAATGTTGTTTTGAAGTAATGTTATAGAATTTTGAGAAGTATTGATGTTGACACAGTAGTAATGGAGAGTAATTGTAGAGTTTTGAGTGATATATTGATGTTTATAATTAATGATGTTGTTATTTTGTTGTAGTTGTAGGAAGGTAATGATATTGAGATTTTGGGGATGGCAATTTTGTAGTAGGGGGTAGTGTAATGTGGGAGTCCGCAACATAATGATAAGTTGGGACGGGATAGGTATCAATTTTAGTGAGGAGGGGCCGCCTTAGGTAGAATCCAGGGGCCATATAAGGGATTCGAATTTTGGGGGGGGAAACACATATCCTATGTACGAAGGGTTATGGTAAAACCAGTGACAAAATTTTGAGAGATTTTGATAATGTAAGTTTATAAGGTTTGAATAATTTTGGATAATTTAAAGGTCAATTTGCTTATTGTTTATGATAATATTGTGTTAATTTTAAATATTTTATTTTATTATGTTTTGTGTTTCCAGTTAGGATATTACTGATGTTGAATGTATTTTCAGAAAGTATACATAACATATGTAGGTCACGGGTCTTGGACTTGACCTAGTTTCGATCAGCTGATGAGGTCATACACCCACTAAGCTGGTGTAGTAGGAAGTCAATTTAATTTGTTTATTTGATCAATCCAAACAAATTTTAAACAAATTATATATATAAAGAAAACATTTAAATGAACTTAAAATTTTTTTTTGGAAAATATTTTTTTTGGAAAGTTAAAAAAAAAAAAAAAAAGATTTTTCGCCTGCCAGCGAATGAATATTTTAAGTATTGATTATTTTATTATTTGTGTGTTAACCATGTTTATTTTATTGATTTATTTTGTATTGCATTGTACTGTTAGAATCTAAGTGATTACATGTTAGGTTAAGGATATGTTTTGATTAGGAGAAAGGTCTAAATTAAGTCATTTTAAATAAAACAGGAAAACAAGGAAGAGAATTTTTTTGGGTAAAATATATTATTTTGAATTTTTTTAATTTCTATAAATTTTAAAGAATTTGTCAAGGTGTAATATTATGTAATGTGAGTGTGTGTGAGCCCAGTATCTGCTAAAGGCAGCCCAGCTTGCATAAAAGGGGAAACATATCGGTGGAGGATCTGGCATAATTTAAGCCAGGGATTGTAAGGATATTTGGGGATAGCATGCTAAAAGGCGAGGGGTGCTGTGGTACTTGTAGGTTCGATTTCTCGGTGTTGGGATCTCTTACGGAGAAGTCCAGTGATCTCGTTCAGATGAGTCCATAGTCGCTGAGCCCGGGGGGTCGTGTACCCATGTAGATTAAGAACAAGGGGGTTGTTGGCACCAGTTCCTCACCGGTCCTCTTCGGGGTTTATCAATGAGATTTCTTCTGTTATGGACAGCAGAATTCTCATTGAGGGGGTATTGTAACGTGCCAATTTTGGGTCATTTTATTTTTTACAGTATGGAGTATTTGCATTTTTATTTATTTCATTTTTGTGCGGGATTTTATAGAATTATTGTGCAACGTAGTTCATTACAACAGAACACGTGTTGAGAAACAGTTGAAACAAAGCAGAGACGCAGTTTGTGTTGAGTAACTCGCTGAGGAATGCGCCACCTTAAAAATTCTAAGAACTCTGTATATGTGTGTCGACGCCCGTACGTAACATAGCCGGGCGGGGCACTGCTAGTGACGCCGTAAAAGATCCCATGAAGCTGTGAAACATGGCGCTGGCATGGACAATTTGCAAAAGCAACCACCCAGCTACAGGAAATGTATGTAAGCCACGCCCGCTGCTAGTGACATCAGCATAGCAGAGGCCAATATCGTCACCTGTTATCACACACATACCAGCTATATTCCATGCATAAAAGGAATACGTCACAACAAATTAACTATGAACGGCGACTAAAACCTGTTGGCCGTGAATGCGCATTTCCTCCCACTCAAGGAAGTACGCTCCCCAGTTCCACTATCGTTGCCGGCCGGCACGGAGCGAAGTAGGCTCCATACAAAGTTGTTTTATTACTTTACCCATAAAGAGTTCAAGAACAGTGGAAAAAGTTTGTGACCGCGATCAATCCAAACGATAGAAGCAAATCGAGTATTTTCTCAGACACCTAGAAATCAAACACTAAGTAAAACGATGAGTGCGCTCGCGAACACGTGGCCGGCGGTTCAAATGTAAGGGCTGGGGTTTATTATAAATGTTAAGGGCTAAATAAATTTATTTGTGTGCATGGGTGAGCGAGCAATGCTGGGCTGTTGGTATTTATAATTATGTTTGTGCCTTTATAAATGATAAGGTAAGCCATAGTTAGTAAGTTCAGTTACAAGCAAGGTGCAAGAGTGCACAACATGTGAAACATGTAAAACCTATATATGGAAAAAGTATAAATTCAATAGTTCTGATCAATAAAAGAAAAATAATTTCTCTTCCAAAAAATTGAGATTTAAATTCTTTCATAACCTTATTTCGTTTTATGTACTGTCAGAGTTCGTCGAACGAAATGGGTTCGTCCACACTACGCGATCCGGCCAGATCAAAGATGAAAGGTAAGTGGGAGTTTTAATATGAATAAATCAAATATTACCGAAAAGAATAAAGTTACAATTGGTGCCGTGAATTCCAGGATGTAATATAACACAAAAAGGGTTGTATTATGCTGGCTTACATTTGACAGTGCCTAACGAAGTACGGTTGCGAAAGCAAAATTGATTTTGTGTATGTTAAAACATCAGTTTCGAAAAAAGACCAATCATTGGCAGTTGTTACATAAGAAAAAATAGATCAAATAAAAATGTCTGAGAACACAGAAAAGAGCAGTATAATAGATCCAGTTATGAGTGAGAGTGGCCTTGGTTCGATGAACCCGTCACCAAGTGTGAGCGAAGTAAGTCAGTCAAGGTCAACAGCTGAGTTGAGCGTGCAATCAATAGTTAACGATGACCTAACTGGGTCAATTATGGTCGATCACGCAGAAGCGAAATCTACCCCGATATTAATCAAATCAAATAAAGCGAAAGAATTATCAATGAATGATATATTCAATCTAATACAAACTATGTCTGAAAATATGGTAAAAAATAGTGATTTCAAAGAATTAAATAAACGTTTTGATACTAATGACGAGAAATTTGAGATTTTAAGTAAAGAATTCAAAGAACAGAAAATAAAATGCGAACAGCAGAATATTAAAAATGATATTATTTTTAATGAAATTAAAGAACAGAATATTCAATTGCAGCAGAATATAAATGTAAAATTTGATGGTTTAATAAATGATATACAAGAAAAGAATTAATGTCTTGAAAATGCCAATGAAATGACAAGAAATAATTTGAATAAAGTAGAACAGAGTAAGAGTAATACAAACGAAAGTTGTAATGGCAAGGTTGTATTAGATAAAGAATTAATAAATAATAATGATGTTGTTGAAAATAATGAGAATAATAATGTCATTGAAAATGTAATATCAGAGAGTACTGATGAGTTTGTAGGATGTGATTATGAGATGTTAATGTGTGTTAATGAGTTAGAAAAAGAATGGAAAGAAAGAGTAGATGAATGTGTAGGGCAGAGGGTAAATTTTCCCATTAATTTTTCTGAACCAAGGCGTTCACAAATGTTGTTGAAGGGCAAGAGACCCGTATTAGTAGAAGAGTTGAAGTGTTTATTGATGTTGTATAATGTTGTACCCTCTGTCTGTAATAATGATGTTGAAAGTATGATTTGGTATGGTGAAGAGAGAGATATAAGTGGAGAATGGTATGTTAATAAAGTAACAGAATGGTATAATTTGAGTAGAAAGTATGATGAATGGAAGGAAAGTTTAATAGTATATTTGAGTAACAATGATCATAATGATTTGACTAAAGTAATTAACCCGATCATGAATGTATTTACCGATGGAGATGTAACACAAATACCTAATGTAGACTGGTTGAATGAGTATTTTGGTATGAGGAAGGAGTTTAGTTTGTATGGTTACAACACACAAAACAGTCAATTGTGTGGTGATAAAAGTGAACAAGGCTACATAAAAACAATACTTATTTGGGACGATGGAGGTTAAACGATAAAACAATAAAAGACAGTTTTAAACATGTTGTTTTATGGTATTTGACATGGTAGATTGGGACAATGAAGTGCGAAAAAAAAAAAAAACTGAACAGTTATTAACTAAAGTTTGTAAATAATAATATAGTGAATTTATTTGTATGCATGGTGGAATGTTAAGTAAATAATGTGTGTACGTATGATGATTGTTGTAATAATAATATAAATATTTTACAAATTAAATAAATACCAGAATTAATTTTGAAAACAGTCATTGATTAATGGTAATTGTTTCGATAACTATATAATTTATATTTTCAGTAATTAATTAAATTAAACCAATTTGATATGCTTAAATATTTTGTTGATTATTTAAATGTTGTGTAATTAAATTTTTTTAATGAATTTAATTTATTTTACGAGATTTGGAAATTTGGTGATTAAAGGATAAATTGGTTGATGTAAACTAATAAATTTTGTTAAATGTTTCAGAGGTGAGATGAAAGTATTGTGATATGGTGATTGTGTTTTGTGTGCATATCATGTTAAATGGAATGTAAGTATAGAACTTTTACAATATGAATCATGTATAATAAAAATGTTTACAGGTGTAATTGAGATGTTAATTGGACATAATTGTGGTCAATAAAAATGATAATTAAAAATTTTTTTAATAATAAATGAAAAATGATATATATTAATTATTAATAATAAATTTTGAAAATTTTAAGAAAGTCCAATGGTAGAAAGTTATAAGTGAGTTAAAGGATTAGTGATGAATGAGGGTCTCATACTATAATGTTGTATATTTGATTTTTTAGTTAGCTATTAAGTTGCTATTGCGGGGGTGGCCTGTGCCCTCGTAGATAGCGAGATGGGTTGGGGGTAACAGAGAGTGTTACCTCCATCGGAGGCCAAAATGGCAACATGTGCGACACACCTTTTTCGTGTAAATCAAAATTTACACACTGATAGACGACTGTGTCGCACATACTAGTGATGAATGTAACAGGCAGTGAAATGCAAGTTAGATTTCCCCGACTTTTCGGGCGATTACTGCCTTACCAGCACTAATCGTGGATTTGGCTAGCGGCCAGCTATGGTCATACCAAGTCCCTTGACCATAGCTGACTTGAAATTGGTATATAGTAGAAATTCAATGGGGGGAGACAATTAGGGGAAATCTCCCGGCACTATGAAACAGCGGCTGCCACTCTGCCCGCTTGGGGGCAGCAAAGCCAGGTGGTAGACCCGCATTAAGGGCGAGTAATTATAGACCAGAACATGATGTTCATAACCTTTAAAATGTAATAGCAGAAGCAAAGACACGGAGAGGTAAAACTACTCCAAAATATGCCGTCTTTGTGAAAGCGAAAAGGGCGATACAGTCCTCCATAATTTGAAATAGTGTGTGTGGCTGGGAGGTGACTCAAATGAGTCACGAATTTAAATTTTACAACATAAAAATTTTGCTAATTCAAATTTTGATCCAATAGAAATGCTTGTGCTCTGTTAAATAACTAGCTGCTCAGACACTCAATATAAGGTGTTCATTACATGCTTTTAAATGTATTATTTTATTGTCGTAGGTTAGAAATAAGCATTGATAAGAATATGTGTTTTCATTATGTGTGTATATTTTTTTTCTAAGCCAATGATTAAATCGTCTGGCAGGTGGTTAATATGAATGATCAGAATCAGAGAAGTGGGAAACAAGGAGGTGAGAGATAATGATAAATAAATATATATATATTTCATGTAATTTGTTCAAGTGTGAGACGTGTTTTAATTGTGTTAGGGAGATCAGCTGATCAGCAATAACAGGTCACTGGTATATTGGTTTGTAAATGTTCTAAGTAATTGATGTTCCATGTAATGTTTTAATGTATTACAGATGTTTTAAAGTAATGGTAAAAATAACTTGATGAAATGAGAAGTAAGTAATAATCTATGCAAGTTAACAAGAGAGAGTTTTTGGGTGATGAATATTTTATGGGACATGTAGATCTGTCCAAGTCAAAGTTGAAAGTTAAAGAAATAGTAGAGATGAAGATAATGTAATGTTGTTTTGAAGTAATGTTATAGAATTTTGAGAAGTATTGATGTTGACACAGTAGTAATGGAGAGTAATTGTAGAGTTTTGAGTGATATATTGATGTTTATAATTAATGATGTTGTTATTTTGTTGTAGTTGTAGGAAGGTAATGATATTGAGATTTTGGGGATGGCAATTTTGTAGTAGGGGGTAGTGTAATGTGGGAGTCCGCAACATAATGATAAGTTGGGACGGGATAGGTATCAATTTTAGTGAGGAGGGGCCGCCTTAGGTAGAATCCAGGGGCCATATAAGGGATTCGAATTTTGGGGGGGGAAACACATATCCTATGTACGAAGGGTTATGGTAAAACCAGTGACAAAATTTTGAGAGATTTTGATAATGTAAGTTTATAAGGTTTGAATAATTTTGGATAATTTAAAGGTCAATTTGCTTATTGTTTATGATAATATTGTGTTAATTTTAAATATTTTATTTTATTATGTTTTGTGTTTCCAGTTAGGATATTACTGATGTTGAATGTATTTTCAGAAAGTATACATAACATATGTAGGTCACGGGTCTTGGACTTGACCTAGTTTCGATCAGCTGATGAGGTCATACACCCACTAAGCTGGTGTAGTAGGAAGTCAATTTAATTTGTTTATTTGATCAATCCAAACAAATTTTAAACAAATTATATATATAAAGAAAACATTTAAATGAACTTAAAATTTTTTTTTGGAAAATATTTTTTTTGGAAAGTTAAAAAAAAAAAAAAAAAGATTTTTCGCCTGCCAGCGAATGAATATTTTAAGTATTGATTATTTTATTATTTGTGTGTTAACCATGTTTATTTTATTGATTTATTTTGTATTGCATTGTACTGTTAGAATCTAAGTGATTACATGTTAGGTTAAGGATATGTTTTGATTAGGAGAAAGGTCTAAATTAAGTCATTTTAAATAAAACAGGAAAACAAGGAAGAGAATTTTTTTGGGTAAAATATATTATTTTGAATTTTTTTAATTTCTATAAATTTTAAAGAATTTGTCAAGGTGTAATATTATGTAATGTGAGTGTGTGTGAGCCCAGTATCTGCTAAAGGCAGCCCAGCTTGCATAAAAGGGGAAACATATCGGTGGAGGATCTGGCATAATTTAAGCCAGGGATTGTAAGGATATTTGGGGATAGCATGCTAAAAGGCGAGGGGTGCTGTGGTACTTGTAGGTTCGATTTCTCGGTGTTGGGATCTCTTACGGAGAAGTCCAGTGATCTCGTTCAGATGAGTCCATAGTCGCTGAGCCCGGGGGGTCGTGTACCCATGTAGATTAAGAACAAGGGGGTTGTTGGCACCAGTTCCTCACCGGTCCTCTTCGGGGTTTATCAATGAGATTTCTTCTGTTATGGACAGCAGAATTCTCATTGAGGGGGTATTGTAACGTGCCAATTTTGGGTCATTTTATTTTTTACAGTATGGAGTATTTGCATTTTTATTTATTTCATTTTTGTGCGGGATTTTATAGAATTATTGTGCAACGTAGTTCATTACAACAGAACACGTGTTGAGAAACAGTTGAAACAAAGCAGAGACGCAGTTTGTGTTGAGTAACTCGCTGAGGAATGCGCCACCTTAAAAATTCTAAGAACTCTGTATATGTGTGTCGACGCCCGTACGTAACATAGCCGGGCGGGGCACTGCTAGTGACGCCGTAAAAGATCCCATGAAGCTGTGAAACATGGCGCTGGCATGGACAATTTGCAAAAGCAACCACCCAGCTACAGGAAATGTATGTAAGCCACGCCCGCTGCTAGTGACATCAGCATAGCAGAGGCCAATATCGTCACCTGTTATCACACATATACCAGCTATATTCCATGCATAAAAGGAATACGTCACAACAAATTAAGTATGAACGGCGACTAAAACCTGTTGGCCGTGAATGCGCATTTCCTCCCACTCAAGGAAGTACGCTCCCCAGTTCCACTATCGTTGCCGGCCGGCACGGAGCGAAGTAGGCTCCATACAAAGTTGTTTTATTACTTTACCCATAAAGAGTTCAAGAACAGTGGAAAAAGTTTGTGACCGCGATCAATCCAAACGATAGAAGCAAATCGAGTATTTTCTCAGACACCTAGAAATCAAACACTAAGTAAAACGATGAGTGCGCTCGCGAACACGTGGCCGGCGGTTCAAATGTAAGGGCTGGGGTTTATTATAAATGTTAAGGGCTAAATAAATTTATTTGTGTGCATGGGTGAGCGAGCAATGCTGGGCTGTTGGTATTTATAATTATGTTTGTGCCTTTATAAATGATAAGGTAAGCCATAGTTAGTAAGTTCAGTTACAAGCAAGGTGCAAGAGTGCACAACATGTGAAACATGTAAAACCTATATATGGAAAAAGTATAAATTCAATAGTTCTGATCAATAAAAGAAAAATAATTTCTCTTCCAAAAAATTGAGATTTAAATTCTTTCATAACCTTATTTCGTTTTATGTACTGTCAGAGTTCGTCGAACGAAATGGGTTCGTCCACACTACGCGATCCGGCCAGATCAAAGATGAAAGGTAAGTGGGAGTTTTAATATGAATAAATATTAACAAAAAACAAAGAAAGTTACAATGCTATATAACAACTTTAATATCCAATAATAAACAGCATCATAAAATAATAAAATGGAAGATTTCCAGTATTTTATTATTTTAATGTAACTCTTTATTTACAAGACATTTGTAAAAAATGCTAATAACTAGAGTATGGGTGGTCATGTTTACTGATGAAGGGGATCATAAATAATAATGGTTTAGACCAGAAAGGACTGGCATTAATTTAGTATTCATAGATTTAAAATGTTTAAATAGGCTGTTTGTTCACAGCCATAAAATCAATGTATTTGTAAGAACTATTAGAAAATAAGATTTATATGTGTTAAAAATAAGTTATGTTTGCTAAATAACAGCATACATACCATTAATAATGTTTCAGTAGGTATGCTGTGTTAATTCAAAAGGAGTTGAAGGTATATGTTCAAACCATGTCAGCAATATGTTCAATTGTACAGATTGCTAAATAATGTTCATAATTATTTTTTTATAACAGTAGTGTTAATTAAATACTACACCTCACAATTAGTTATAAACCATTTTATTTTCATGTAATAATAACTATGTAAAGTCAGAGGAGTGGTAGGATTAAATTTATTTGAGAAAGACAGAAATGTAAAATTCTAAACTCTAGGCCATTTGGTGAAGTCACAGAAACCATATAAACCAGTATAATTCACTTATAAATCCTGTAAACTAGCAAGATTTAGATAAGGTAAATCAGTTAAACACTACTGGGAATGATCCTATGAGTTAAAATGATAATAAGGAAATATACCTTAAAATATTGTAAATTTTCAAAATATATAAGTTAATTAATTTTAAAGAGCAATGTCAAATTTAGAGATTAACACAAAAAACCAGTTCAAAGGTTCAATTTATATGTATTTAAGGAAAGGAAGAGAAATATGACTAATTAAAATTTATTATAATAGAATTAATAACAATTAAAATGGAAGAAAAATTGTATAAAGGCGGAAATCAATGTTTGAGCCTAAATTTCCAAAAAGGAAAGAAATTTGGTGATTTCCACAAAATGTCTACAGATATGGACCATAATATATCAATTTAAAAGGAATGAGATGATTAAACCAATGATAAGGTTCATAATTCATGAAAGTGATGAATAAAATAAATAAATTCCATATATAATGTAATTTTGTATCATGTGTATGGGTAATCGAAATATGTTAACAATACTTTTTCAAAGATTAACTGGGCCAGATTTTGACCAAGTTAAAATAGTCTTTTGTTGAATATCAAGCTGAATAGTTGTGTGATAAAACGTTCCTTATAACCGAGTCGAAAATGGTACTACGGTTAGCCATTCATATAAGTGAATCGAGAGTTAGATGAATTAAACACTTTTTTAACTAAATTTACCAAAACGTTAACGACAATAGTGAAAACTAACACCTAACTTCATTATACGAGTGATCCAGAACAGTAAAACAATATATTTGATATAATTCACGCTACAAATCATAACCACTTTTACAGACAAATTAACCCAAGTATACACATATATAACACATGTTACACCCATGTAACACAAGTATACACGGAACACTTCTTCAGAACACACCAAACAACCTAATAGACAGATTACACCAGTGCGGGGACATTTCAAACATTCATGAAGGTAATTTTGCTGTGAGTTTTTGACACGACGACATCGCAGTAACTTCGCCATATCTAGTAGCGGCCATCTTTGAATTTACTAAGACCTGCCTTCCACATCAAGTGACGTCAGTCTACATATGGTTCGACTTCAACTTTCTTAAACATTATATATCAGAATTATTTCAATATTGTTAAATAATAATTATTGAATTTACTTTAATTGTTAATGTTATACTTTCTCGTTACCCTTCTCTGACTATTAATTTAATCGCTCAAAGAACCTGTCCTTTTTATAATACTTATAATAATTTTTCTACTGTATGCACGAATCGATAATTCCCTGAGACGGAGTCGATAATTGTTCTCAATCGATAAAAATCGATTATTTATTAAATTGTTTAATAAATCCATTTATTTCAATTGTATTTATCTGTTATTATTTCACAGGCTAATTTAAGGTTATTTATTAAGGAAAAGAGACTTCAAGAAGAAGAAAATATTTTTTTTCAGTGAGATATTGGACCAGCAAAGAAAATCATCAATCGATTACTGACCGGAGTTAATCTGGTTAACTCCAGACTTGGTCCAGATCTTCCAGAAGTGCTCAATAGTTAATAAATACCTTCCTGATTCTTACAATTTTTACAGAACATTTAAAACAGCATTATTTCTTAATTACAAACATCTATTAAAACATAAAATTTATTTTTTTTTAAATAAAATTTTTTCTATTATCTTTTTTTGTAAAGACCGGCATACAAGGTTTTATTACAATATACATATAATATACATCACAGCTAAAATACATGTTCGACCTGGCAGACAGCCTGTATATTCTAACGAACCCACATATAACTGGGAGGAAAATCTGTATTTTTCATAAGCCCCAAAACTGCAATCATAATTTTAAGCTTCCAGCACAGCTGGAATAAATATCATAAAAAGCCACAACCCCTTGACTCCCTTAAAAATGAAAGGAAATTTTTATTTTAAAGAAAACAGAATGGATAATAACGACTAAAAACCGCAAAGTCAGAGTGGTATGGCAGCCCATATGATTTTATAAAATCAAAGACTTGTATATTATAAGTATATCAAAAAAATTAAAGATTTTCAAAACTGTATACAACAGTGATAAAAACAATTATCATTTAAGTTTTAAAACAACTGGCATAATTTTTACAAAATTGTTAAATCTTTTGTTTAAACCTTGTTACAAATATATATATCAGCCATCTGTGCATATATAAATTAAAACCAAGTGGTAACTGGAAGTGTGCCAGAATAGGCCTGACCTGACCAGGTGAGACAAGGATCAGACCTGCAGGAAACGATACCTACGTGTGCCTAACTTGTGTCCCAAAAAACTATGTAAAATTTAACACCCGGAAACAGCCTGAAAACGAAACCCCCAACCCTTAAATACAGAAAAATAATTAAATGTGAAACCCCAGTAACCCTCAGAAAACATCTGAACCAGCCGGTTCAGAATCAAGAAACTCGTACCTATACTTAGCTTTACAGAACAAATTACCCTTACAATATTAGCACTCGAAACATATAAAAAACTCTGGCGCACCCCCACAGTGTAGCTCACAATTACAGTGATAGTACGTTATAAGTGTGGATAATGTTCATAGTAAATGTCTTGGTGACACACCCTTGATCTAACTGTCTAGCTGAGTAAGCACATAGTTCGAGCACAATTTGTTACACCGATGTTCTGCGGGCCAGGCAAAAAAAAAAAAATAATAAAAGAGTTCATATCACCTTAACTGAAGCGGTTGAATTACATCTTTTCCTGTTAGCTAGCTCCCTCCTCGGTACAGACAAGTTTCAGGTGGTTCATGGCTGGTGAAGGTGGCAGTACACCAGCTGTGGCCACGTCTCCGTTCTAGGGCGAGAACCCTAAGGATTCAAAAAGATTAAAAATACTGTCCACTAAAACTTGCACCCTAGTCAAGTATTTTAAACATCAGAACTGGAGCTCCCAACTAACTCAAGATAATGCAAAAAGTTTTTTAAATTTGCATAAGGAGTAATTATATCTTCAAAGTAATTATGAACTCATAAAAATAATAAAATGTGCATAGTAATGAGGCACACGCACCAGATTTAACAAGTGTCGACATAACCGTACATGTTGGAGCCACCTCGCCACGTGGTGATACAATTATCGTAATTTTGCAAATAATGAATACACTAAAAGCCCTCACAGCTACATACAATTAAAAGAGTTACAGTATTTCATCTAAGGGCGGTCTTACAATTTACTTTAACTGATATAATTAAAGAAAAGTTCACACTTCCGGTCACCAGTGCGTGTTCATGCATAACCAACAAGATTCAAATCTCTGTATAACGTACTTAATTTAGTTATAACTTTATACAATGATTAAACAAATGATTGTTACTTGAACAATAATTAAAAGAATTACTGGCGGTATCTAAATACTAAAACATCGATTAACTTTCTTACCACACACACACACACACACACACACACACACACACACACACACACACACACACACACACACACACACACACACACACACACACACACACACACACACACACACACACACACACACACACACACGTCTGACCGAACCACGAGCATTCTAACGTTCACCTCTGGTTGAATACATTTTGAATTTAACATTTCCTTACTAGTAATTCATTGTCTACAATTGTATGAGTCACTTACCGGGAAGTCTCAAAAACTTAGCCTGCCATCAAAGACGAGTAGAAGGCTGCCCAAGTAAACTGTCCGAGGTGAGGAGAAGCTGTTTATTCGGTGACAGGCTGACTGCAACTGAATTGTACAGCGACAGCGCAACGAACCCCAAACTTCGCCGCGAGATCGCGTGCACTGTCTGACAGTGCCATCCAAATATCGCCGCGCTAGCTGACATTGATAAGTCAACGAATTTATTTTTGGAAAAATTTTTATATCTTCGATCGCCGGGTTATGCCAACACCGGCACAATGTAGTGTACATGCTGCATTCTCTGAATTCTGAATAAACTGATGCGACGCTGTACGTACGTGAACCGTGCATGCATACGAATTATCACGAAGACAGCCGAATATTCAAGAGTGAAAATCCGCTTCTGTTGCTATGGGTATGAACTACCGCCAAATTTAAATCACAACCATGGACTTCAAAAACTTAATCCTGATTTTTTTTGTCTCAAAACGATTTATTATTTTGAATCATTTTGTCTGTTAAATTCTGTCCACAAATCCAAAGTCCGTTAAACTGAGGTCCATTAAATTGAGAGTTTACTGTGTAACAGTTAGGCCAGTGATTGAAAAGACCTACTCAAGATCTAGAAAAAACATGTACTGGGGAATGACAGTGGAGAACAAACCATGACCTTCACTCAGAAAATTATTCAAGTTCTATTAATTAACAAGTTCTATGATTTCTTGTACTAACAATGCTCAAAACATGGGCACAAAAGGAATTTAAATAAACACTATTCATTAGGACTCAATTCATAAAACACAGTCTTGATATAACACAAAAAAATTAGAATAACATATGGGTAAATAAAATTAAACACAAGTTCTACTTACATAATTCTTTCCTTTTCCGGACACATTAAATGGCAAGTGCCTTGCACATATGTATCCATCATGGATAGATGTATCAGGTAATGTTGTGACAGATGAAAACCTCAGTGTATAAGGGTATGCACCTTTAACAACAAATGACGTAAATAAAAAAAATTACATGTTTAGAGAGGAGCATTCTGTGTGCATGTGTGTGTGTGGAGGGGACGTGCTTACATTTATCATTCAAATTATATTAACTGTACAACGGAAGCTCACAGTTATGGCTGTGGACTACACAGTCATCTTGTCACCTGCTTCCCTGTTCAAGCTAACGCCCACAACAGGCTGTCATGCTACATGTTTGATTATTTATGTGTCAATTACATGGCAAATACTGATTATAGTAATTTAAAGTATTTGAAGAAACTTCATTTCAGAATTCCAAGCCTTGCCACATTGCTTTTTGGCCATAATCCATACCTCACTCACATATTTCAATATGGGTATTGCAACTGTCTTATGAAATTTAATTTTTGTGCTGTGTCTTGTTTTATTTCTGAGATTTCTATAAAACATTCCACAAGTATTTCTAAATTTATTTATTTTGTCTTTTATATCAGCTTCAGACTCATAGTTTACTACTTCACATCTGAGTTTTTTTAAACTGGCTCACTTTTTCTAAAGTATTATTGTTGATATCTAGGCCTATCTATCTTAGTCATCAATTAATATTTAATTTAAAAAGATTTTAGTCTTTCTCTTTGAAATTGTCAGTGATTATTCTCTTGTAACTTTCTGTAATTGAAACATTGAACTTTGTAAATCACCCTCACTTTCTTCAATAATAGATATGTCAAATTCTATAGCAGGGACCCATACAAATTGACTTGTTAAGCTGTAGGTCACTCTACATTTCCATGCTCTCAACATGTCATCAACATATTAAACATGGTTGGGATAATGCAGCAAGCCTACCTGTCTCCCTTGTTTTTTGGAATGTCACCTGTCAACCTACCATTCAGATCCAGGACTGTAAATGTACTTTTTGTAAACGATCTTAACTGAATTTATTAAACGTTGTGGATATCCTTTTCTATCCATAATAATCCATCATTTTGGACAGTCTACATTATCACATGCTTTTTCCAGATCAACAAAAACAACATGCATTTAATGGTTATATTCCCAACATTTCTCCATTACCTGCCATAACACAAACAACCATCCACAGTTGCCCTATCCTTTCTAAAACCTATCTGTTCTTTGAGAAGTAATGCATCTGTAATAAGTCTTAATCTCTGATTGAAAATTCTTGTATATATTTTGTATGTTGATTCGAGTAAGGTTACTGCTTTGTAATAATTTGTGTCTGTTCTGTCCCCATTTTTACACAATGATTTTTACCTTTACCTGATTCCATTCTTCTGAAATTTCGTTTTCCATCCATATGTTATTTAGGAAATGTAGAATTCATTAATGCAAAAAAGTGTCACTATATTTTATCAACTCAGCACGTATTCTGTAAGTTCTGGTGCCTATCTACTTTTCATTTCACTCATTGATCGCTCGAGTTCTTCTACTGTTAACTTATCTAGACCTTTCCACTTGGCTTGCTTGTATATTCCTCATCACTTTCTACTGTGATGTCAAAATACAGCTCCCTAAAATGGTTTCCCAATTTTTCTTCCTCTACCATATCAACATGAACCTTTTTTCTTTCAGAGCTATTCAATGTTTTCATCACTTTGTATAACATAGTCTGTCTCCTATACAAATCATGCTTCATGGTGGCTATAAAGCATTCCCACAATTCTTGATGGGCCAATTTAACAAATCTCTTTGTTTCATTTCCTACTCTGTTGTATGCTTCTCTTAACTCTACTATGGAATGTGATATTTATCTACTAAAGCTATCATGTTTCTTCTTTACCTCAGTGTCCAAATTATCAGCTCCTTCCTTCGTCTATACTTCTTTTTGCAGCTAACTGCTTCTTTAGCTGTTGTATTATTATTTTCTTGATATTACTCTATTATTAATCTATGCCTTCGTTAGTAGGTATTACTGCAATATACTGATTTACTCTGTTCAGATACAGATTTTTAGTACTTCCATCCTTCAATCCATAAATTTTACAAAATTGTTCATTATTTTGTTGTTGTCAAACAGAATTATTTTGCTTTTTCCATGGGTTATGTAATTGTATTTGATGTCGAAGAAAATGATCTGAAAAATGTCATAACCACTCCATACTCTTGTATCTTCAACTCGTGATGCTAATTTTTTATTAACTATTATGTAGTCTATAACTGATCTAGAACCTCTTGCCAATGAGGTATATTTATGAGTGTCCTTTTTCCTTAAAAAATCCACTTATTATCCTTGAATCACTGTACATAAGAAATTCCATTTAATTAGCACACAATACTTTCAGATATTGTGTCTCGTTTTGTATTTTTAATAACACAGTAAAGAATAATGTTCTACTTCAAATTTCATTTTACACACACACACACACACACACACACACACACACACACACACACACACACACACACACACACTATACTGGCATAACATTAACCTACAATGTTTTTTGACCATCTGATGGTTTTGTTTCAACGATTAGTGAACTCTCTGCCTTTGTCAGTTAACATTAATTTATATCATACTTTGGTATATTTTTTTGCTTGGGAATAATCTTGGCTCATTATGTGGCAATTGTAATTTCATCTACAAAATATTTTTGGCAGCTCCTTGCAGCATATCTTATACATTTTCTGTCTACTTTTCTGAACAGGTATTACCACTGATGAAAGGGAAATGTTTAGCTGAAAGATAAATGACAATACAGAAATATAAAATTAAAAATGTGTCTCTTCCCACTTTATGTATTGCATGAGATTCTAAACATTTTTATCTATTCCTTAGTTACCTACTCTAACTGTACGTCATTAATTCCAGAATCTGTATGCAGGTCCCCCCCCCACACACATACAAGAGCGATTTGGGTAATCTGCTAAATGTGTAAACAGAACATGAATTATTAAATAGTTCGTTGTACTGCATTTATAGTCACAAGTTGTTTTCTAATTACCGTACATCAGACTTTCATAAAGTGTTAAACTTATGTATACATGATTACCTTTTATTTTTACACGAGATGTTACAAATTAACAACACCTTCATGTACCTCCTTTCTTCACACGGTCAAATTCTTAAAAACAGACAAAATTTGTATGTTTTAATACAGAAATCATAACCTATACGCACTACAATTTCGATTGATATAAACTCGGACCTATTCGCAAACGAAAAACAATGATACTGTACATTTCCTTTTCTACTGTCTACACCTTTATAGTTAATACAGTAACATACGAACAAATGTTTATTAATATTTGCTCTTTTATCACCTTACGTGTCAACTACGATAACCTCAAAGAAAGCACATTATGAGAATCGATCCCTCATATCATTATTTCAAACGTTTACGTAATGATGTTAAAATGTTCGCTACAAACTTGATACTTATAAAAATAAGTACAAATTATTTCATATAAATAACAAAGAATTTACCTCACAAGTTTTAAATCACAACACACCATACGTTTTCCCACTGATTACGTGAAAACAATACTACTGGGCCAAACTGGGCTACTGAGGATAAACGTTTCCAATCCTTGTCACGAGATAGCGCCAACATCTTGATTTGGGTCAACTTATAGTATAACAGTGATTTGGTTACATATTTACTGTTATTAGAAAAGGAAAAGAAAGCTGTAAATGAATGTGGAGGCTATCCGTGACAGAATTGTCTCTCACTGTAGAATTACGATATTAAGGAAAAATTCAATAAAAATAAGGTATTTAAAAATATTGAAATATTTTAGCGAGCTTATATATTTTATTACTTTCTACCAAATTCTTATTTAAGTAATAAAATAAATAGTATACTTTAAAGTACTAATCTGAAACTGTAAAGTGTATTAATAAGTTCGGAATATTTAATGAACCAATTCCCCAAAACATGGTACAACTCTTCCATTTAAAATAGACAACCCCTTCCATTTTTACAGCTCTGTTATCGGGTGTGTGCGAATGGTAGCATAACGTTCGGGCGGTTCAACTTATATCCTTCCACTAAATGTCTATTTGAATATTTAGGAATACCGGTACCGGTACTGTACTTATGCTATTAGCAGGGCCGGCGACAGAATTTGTGAAGGCCGGTACTTTGGAATTTTGTGGCCCCTCTCAACCCTCCCCTCCGCCATAACCGACGACCCTCCTTTACAAGGATTATTAAAATGCACTATAATGTCGAATAACATTTATAACACACAAAATGTATCATTAATTACAGCTAAAATGATTTAAAATGGGTTAGATTTGAAGTGTTCTCTGAAGCTGCCGTAACTGGTGAAACAATTGTCAGGAAAATAAAAATTCTCTGAATAACGTATTTATTTATTTATTCAATTCAAGTACTAATGAAATGTTCTACCAAATGCCGAGCGACCATTCGATCAGTGTTACACTGAGATATTATCTACCATCTGTACAGTATTATTATTGTACTTTATTCAGCCATCTGCTGCTGTTCATTTGTACTAAATCCTTAACGCCATTTTATTCATATCATTTTCGTAACGTAACAAGAGACTTTAAATTTATAAATATTTTTTTCTTTCATGTCGAGACATCCAAGTAGCTCGGGCCTGTTATTACTGTCCCCCTTTAACCCTGCCATCGGCCCTATTATTAGGGAATAGTATAGTTCATTTAACTAGAAAGCGATAATCTGGAAAGCGTGGAAGACTTTACATACATAGGAGTGAATATAAACTAAAGATGGAAATAAATAACCAGAAATTTGAAAAAATGTGACGGTGGCGGATAAAGCATACTTCTGTCTTCTGTTTACATTTACGTTTCGGATGTCGAAATGAACAATGGAATCAGGATCTATAAAAATGTAATAAGACTAATAATTATGTTAGGAAATTCTTAAGAGAATTCTGTATGCTCACGTTTCGAAGAAATCTACTTTCTTGCAGTCACTTGATTTAAACGGCCATGTCGCTGCAGTCCATGTCCATGTCTCGGCATATAGATATAACACTATCGGGAAATCAGACTCTACACTAACTTCGGTTTGAAGTTATGAGTGAGCGCCAATGAAGTGATACAATACCAATCGAAAAACCGTGTTCAACAACAGGCACAATTGCATAAGATTCGAAAAGCTAGCAAAAAACTGTTTATTATTTTTAATGCTTTTTAACTGTTCAAATTTTTTAAGTTACTGTGGAATATATTATACACTCTAAATATAGTATACCGAGTTGGATAATTGCGCACTGAATACATTCGAAGGCTATCTCTGTCCTACTCGTTAAGAGGACATGTTCTACACACGTGGATGTGAAATTTGGGTCTCAGAAGACGGCAAATTACATCGTTTTATTGAAAGAAAAATTATGAGAAGAATATTTAGAGAAAGACAGGCGAAGGGAGTCGGAGCCCTAGGTACAGTCACGAATTATTTGAATAATACAGAGAGTACCATCCCCTATCGAAGGCGTCAGAATAAGAAAATTTCGGAGTTAGCAGAGTGGAAGTGCAAAGACAGCCGAAGAGGGTATTTGAATCCAAAACGGAATGGCATAGGTAGAGTGAAAAGCCCTGGAAGAGAAGGTAGTAGACAGTTGGTGAACATTCGACAAATCTTTAAAAATTTCGTATTAGAATGTGGATAGAAGGAGCACAGCTAGGATTTCCTTCTGCTGAAGACTGTGGGTTATGGGAGGGGGCATTAGATTTTTGTGGTGAATAAAAAATTTAAAAGTTAAGGGAACAGAACTTGCAATTTACGTTGGTGTAACCAGGAAAACATATGGGCTACATTAATAGGTATCTAAAATTTAACAAATTATGAAACAATAAAGAGACATCTTCTGTTAAATATAAATAGAAAAAACGACACCAGAAAAACTGGTACACATTTTCTTCTACCTTCTGCAGGTAAATGTTTTATGCGAATTAAAACGTAAAACTTCGACTTACTGAGGACTGTCTGTAAACTTTTGCAGCAAATGGAATTAAATCGATCTAGTCGTTTTGTTTTAGAAATGAAACAAAGAGTTTCGTAAAGTACACTATAGCTTCTCAAAAACGGACCTTTCAAAATCGAGCTAAGCGGTGCGTAAAGATACGGTCGGTTGCAAATTTTGTTGAACTTAGCTTACAAAATTAATTCAACGGAGCGCCTGTATCGGTTACTCTGTGTACGGTTACTCTGTGTACGGTTACTCTGTTCGGTCTGAGGTTTCAGTATTGTTACGCCATTACAGAACGGTCTACATGTTTCTCGGCTATCCCACCAGCTGTAATGTTGCGTGCGTACGTGATTCTTAACATGCGAGGCAGTGTTACGTAATACGGAACATTCACGTACATTCGATAGTGTTGTTCGACAAGCTTCTCAACTACCCCAACGTTGCGTGTTTCTGCAAAGGTCGCACTGAAGTACCCTCCAGAATTTTCGATTGCATGTTAAGGACTCATATTATGGAACTCTGCAGACTATAATTCAGTACTCAGTTCAGTTTTCAGTTATTGTCGGGCGATTTACACAGTGAGTCTTTAGTGGTGTATTAGTGAAAAGTGATTATAGTGCAGAATTCTGTTACTTGACATTACTATTGCGTGTGAACAAGTTTAACTTGGATTATTGTACAAGTTGATTATAAACTGTTATTTGGGATAGTTAAAGCTGGTTATTAGTGACTTAATTGGTGTCTTGTAACACCAACATACTACATATACCAACATATTGGTGTCTTTTCCACTGTAACACACGACGATCAGTTAGACCGTCGTAAGAGTATGTACATAATACCGGACAGGTTCAAAATTTAATTGTTCATCTGTTTTCGAAATCATAACAAAGCACTAATTTAAAAAATAAGAAAAATTATATACCAATCGAAAAACCGTGTTCAACAACAGGCACAATTCCATGAGATTCGAAAAGCAAGCAAAAAGGTGTTTATTACTTTTAATACTTTTTAACTGTCAAAATTTTTTAAGTTACTATGGAATATATTATGCACTCTAAATATAGTATACCGAGTTGGATAATTGCGCGCTGAATACATTCGAATGCTACCTTTGTCCTACTCGTTAAGAGGACATTACCTCAAGGAAACAACTGAACCATTCCTGAACCAACAGACGAATAACCAACAATGTAACATTAATCCCACTGTTACATCACCAAAGGTAGTCCCCCCCCGATCTTAACTTCGCATCTAGTTTCATATTCAGTAAGTTGCTCGTCAGGTACTTTGCTGCTTGGAACTGTTGTTAATTGTTAAGAATTTTGATATGAATGAGGTCGGGTAGAACAGTCTGTTAAAAGTATACGTCACTCTGTTAATTTCTTATTGTTGAGATTATTTATTTTGGTTTGTGGGTTCATAAGTGCTGGGAAATGGAGGGTAAGAAAAGCAAGATTATATTTGCTCATCATCAACTTCTTCTTCTTCTTATGCTTTATCATTGATCAAATATAAGTATCAATGGTGATATTAAACTGGCTGTGTCATCAAAGCAGACCAACAAGTTTCTTTTTTCAAAGCTTGATTCTGCCACCAGTTATGCCCATGTTGACGCCTGTTTAACTGATGACATCACGCTATATTTGCTCACTGGGGATGTTGGGGTTGAGGCACATGATCACACTAACATGTGACGGGGAAAAAAAACAAGCTACGTACTTCGTGAAAGTAGCAGGCGTATTTAGCTTTCTGCTAATTTCAAATTAATACTATTGCTTCTGTTAATGGCAATAGTTTTTTTAAAATGAATAATAATTAGAATAAAGTAAGAAAAACATTGAACACACAAAAGTTCGTATTATTATGGGAGATCTTAAATATGTGTCGCTTACTTCCAGTGTCAGAGCGCTGTCTTCGTACAGGCTAAGGAATCTGTTCCATTTTAGTTGTTCAAGTGGGTTAAAGGGAACAAAACCGATAAAATGGTTATACAATTTGTTTTATTATTGGTTTAATTTTATTTAATTTTTAATTTTGCTTAATAATATAATAATTATTTTGTTGTAAACTAACGATAAATATAAACTAACGACCATTAATAGAACGTGTCAACAAAACAGTTCAGTTTGTCGCTTGAAATTTAGGTTATATTTTATTTTTAATAAATCTTTTTAGTTCACAAGACTTTGACATCATTTGCCTCTAAAAAGATGCAATCGCGAGCGAACTAGGAGCAACCAGGAGAAGACCGATTTCTTCGCTAACTGACTCAGGAACAGGCGTTTCAACAGAAGACGACAGAACACAAAGTTTTATGGAATCGTATTTCCAAATGGATCTACAGTTAAGAAAGTTACATTGTCGAAGATGAAAAATCACCACTCATATTCTTTTGCCTGAAAAATCCTGTAAGGTATTGCTGAAAATTTGACTGTGTTTTATCAATACAACGTACTTGTACTTCTGGTGCCAAAATTGATTATAGAACTTCATTTATTTTGGCTGATAAAATCCCCGTGCTATCGAGACGTGGTCCTGAAATACTTACACGTTTCGCTTCTATATGCGGAAGTCGTATTTACTGGACAATTGATTGCTGTTCCGTCGGCCTCTGATTGAGTGTAAGAAAAGCAAGAGTATCTCTGCTTAACGTCTTTGAAGACTAGAGTGCTGAAGACAGATCAAAACTATCATCATCACGACCACCATCATCATCATCAACTTCTTCTTCTTCTTCTTCTTTTTCTTATTCTTCTTCTCCTCCTCCTCCTCCTCCTTATTCTTCTGCTTTATCATTAATCATATATTAAATATCAATATTAATATTAAACTGACAGTGACATCAAAGCAGACCAAGAAGTTTCTTTTTTCAAAGCTTCATTCTGACCCTCTCCCTAAAAATAGGGCCCCAATTATGCCCGTGCTGACGCCTACGAGTTGTCACGTTTATATCCTACGTTTATACTTCTCATTTATGTTTCTATAATAAATGGTTTTAGGTTTCTTAAATTAAATTTCAAAATGTTATAATTTTTTTATTTACTCTAATATTAATTTTGTTAGAGATTTTAGAAATAGTTTGCTAAAATAGCTGTGAATTTCATGTTTGTAGTAATTACGTTTCTTGAGGACGTGATACACAAACATTGCTAAATTAACAAATTATTGTTGCGATAGGGCATTTTTACTCCCCTTAAAGCGGTGCTCGGTTAAAGGATACTTCTTTAGCCAGACGATTCAACGGCACATTCGGTAGCAGTAACGATTAGTGGTTCCAAATTTTGTGAGATTAGTGTAATCCAAAGTTTGTGTGGATTAGTGTCGGCTGGTGATGTAAAAGAACACATTTATACAGAGACGGACCTACATATTTCGTCAGTCTTTTCATTTAAATAAAAGGCAGACCAACCTAATGTTTCGTTTAACAAAACAGTATTACGTCTGTATTCACTGTCTAGCCCTTATTAACTGTACAAAAAAAAAAGGTGTAAGGTATTACTTATACGAACACTTGACTACCCACGGTTTTTATTATTTAGACAATGTGACTGTAATTGCGAATTTTGACAAGGGGCACTCCCTTCCAAACAATAAACACGGAAAACTATAATTACTTGTTTCATCACAACCACACAGATATTCAGCATTTTTATAATAATTTTTAAAGGGTCGGTTAAGTTGTCGATCGTCCGATTTCGGAGACTGAATTACGAATTAGAAAGGACTGGTCACCTCACTCCCTAGTTTTTTAATTTGATTTTTTCCCGCTATGTGCAAAAAAGAAACATATAAAATGCTTTTTAAGATAGTTATTTAATTTAAATAACAAACTACAAGTTACTTTAAACCAGAGAGAACCAGATAAAACCAGATACGTTGATATCTCAAAAAAGCTGGAACCACTCATAACATTCGAGCAAAACTAGCGAAGAGAATGCTCATTATTATTTATACAGTCTTGTTCTTGTTCTCGTTTTCGTTCCCGTTCTCGTTCTCGTTCTTGTTCTTGTTCAGGGCTTGGGCATTACAGTCAGTTGCGCACTTGTTCTCTTCCACCTTGGCCATCCTCTTCCTGTTTCTCTCCTTTCCATTCACCTCCCTCGTATTGCCTCTATTAAAACGCCCTTGTATTCGTTATGCTTCATCGTGCCTGTGCCCTGTCCGCTTCCTCTTTCTATTTTGTAGCTACCAAAATTCTTTGTTTTCTTTGCTCTTTTGGGATCTATCTCATTATCCAGTTTATCCGCCTCCTCTAACATCACATCTCAAACGCCCTTACGTTAACACTTACTTTTATTAACAGTTCAAGTCGTGAATCCATACAATGCTGTACTCCACACATAACTCCTCTTCAAGTTTTTCTACATAGCCTACTTTCGCCTATATTGCGTGATGTAAGAAGCCTATATGTCACTGAACATTAGTTTTTCCTGCTTATTCTATGTTTTTTTTATGTCCTGTGTATAATTTAACTACACACTTGTGTTCAGTGCTTATTTAGTATGCTTGATTTCCAGCGACCGTCGCTTCCGTTTTTCTCTAGTTCGATCTCACCCGCATTTGTTCAAAGTCTATATTCCATATATATATGTATTGTAATGTGACATAATGGGAACCCAAATAATTAACCAAAATAACCCAAATAATAAAAAAGTCAGAATAACTGAAATCAAATATTTAACAATGTAAAATAAAAGTACAACACAATAGTGTGATAAATAAGAAACCATGTACTGTAGATAATAAGACAAAACTTGTGAAAAATGCATAAGTGAAAAGTGGAAAACGAGGAAGATCATTAATCACACAGATAAGACTGTAAAGTTCAATGATCCCTCCAATAATATTAAGTGTAAGAAACCAAATAGGTCAATACGAGAGAAACAACTCGTAAAAGCATTATAAGGTAACAGAAATACTAAATATCAGAGTGCAAACAAACAATTGTAGTACCGGTAGTGTAGTATTATTTATTGAAAGTTTTTTATAGTTATTTAACCCGTGTTGTTGGTTTTTATAGAGAAGGCATTAGCATTGCTTAACTATGTTTATTTTAATTGATTTAGGCCAATGCCAATAATTTTTATCATTCATAAATCACGTGTAAAAGATTAGAAGAAGTGTATTAAGCCTATAGGCAAAAATAGAAAGTATATGTTACAACATAATACCAAAAGATACCTAAATAGAGGCCTATATAAACAATGTATTAATGGTCCACTAGTAAAGTTTAATAGTATGGAAATGTAATTGGTATTATGGTAAACTAAATAGTTTATTGAAGAAATTTGTGTTAGTGGTTGAAATCTGACGATTCCAATCTGACGATGGGCTGTGAAGCTTGAAAGCGCTAATTGGGATAATTTTTACATAGTGGTGTGCAACTGTGATCATTCTGATTAAATAGTTTATGTTATTGTTTGTTCATAAATGAATGTAATCTTGGCCATGAAGGCAACATTTTAAGTTAGTATGTTAAGAGATTTTGTGTTAATTAATAAATATTGTTAGAATATGTCGAGGGCCAAAGCTCATGTAATAAGCTTTAAACAAATGTAATCAAGCAAAAGGGTTAAAAAAAAACCAGTAATAATTAATGTGAATTAGAAAATGATACTGAAATCAAATTTAAGGCCTAAGCCGAACATGTAATATAAAATAAGATAATGTCAGAAATGAGTAAGTTACCAAATTAATATCAGACAATAATAACAAAGAAGGACCAAAATTTAATAAGGGACAAGTTTTGGAATAATTGTGAATCAAAGTAAATTAATCTAACAAACATTAAGTATTGTATAGTAAAAGTCAGGGCAGTACAATGGTCCAGATTTACAATTCTTGTAAAGGTGAAAAAACGCCTAATATAAAGTTAACACATATAAAATTATATATCAAAATGTAGACCTTTATAAAAGGAACAAAACTATGTAAATTAATTTTAATTTAAACAAAAAATAACAGAGGAGTATTTTTTGACAGGGAAGGCAAGGATATAATTTTCGGTACTATATGCCGCTTGACCTCAAGTTCATGCAAACTCACCAATCAAAAACAGAGTTTACTGGTCAAAAAACCGTTACTAAGACGAGAGGAAATATTATTGTATTGTTGAACGCCAAGCAGAAAAGATCAAAAGTCGTATGGCTGACGCTTAAGGTGAAGATAAAATAATCAATATTATACTAAATTAATGTTCCAAATGAAACCACAGAAGAGGTAAACACACCAGAAAACTTATAGAGAAGATCAAAGAAATACCACTAACCGATGGAAGCTTAATTCTACATAAACACCAAAAAATCATAGCGAGTTGGCGGGTTGTAAATATAATTCCGAAGTATTTTCGTAACAACACTACACATAGATCAACTTCACTACACTATATAAACTACCTACAGTGATAATTGGAATAACCACTGCACCTTAATACGGTGGTTAACAATAATAACATTTTATTTAAACAAAAAACATAGGAACCACATGACGCTTGGTTAACTGACCAGGGCGGCCATCTTGTGTAGCATCGTTTGCCAATGCAGATAGAGTTCGTTGACGTAGTTGGTTAAAAAAAACATAACATTTATACTTGTAAACATTAATAATTAAGATTTATTATTTTCTATGTATTTGTAATGTGTTGTACTCCTTTTTAAAAACATTTCTGACTTCTTAACTGGCCCAAAGAACCCAAGCCCTGAGATATTTAATTTATATTATAATTTATAATATATATATTATAATTTATATTTATATTTGCAAATCATTGAAGATCGGATTCAAATACGAATCGATACTAAACTGTCAAGGTCGATCCAAGACCGAACCATTTATTTTGTTTAACCAATAAGCTGAAAAACAATAAAACAAATCAATGATTACCAATAACAGAGTTATCATTTCATACGTGCAAGTAGAATAAGAGTTTGTTCACAGGTATTAGTGGGAGCGAGCAGGTAAGGAAGGCGAATATAGCCTTGCCGACGACGAAAAATAAACTAACCTGCAACTGCCAGAATACGGTTAGACCCGATCGCCGAGTCAACTAGAAGTGCGGGAAAATTCAAAAAGCA
Source organism: Magicicada septendecula (assembly GCA_034769895.1). Taxonomy (NCBI): domain Eukaryota; kingdom Metazoa; phylum Arthropoda; class Insecta; order Hemiptera; family Cicadidae; genus Magicicada; species Magicicada septendecula. The sequence continues at coordinate 302,837,166 of CM068373.1, read as the reverse complement.
CTAGCCCACAAATACAATCTCTCTCACCTTACCACTACATCACGTCATATTACAGAGCAGCACTAGCAACGTGTGACTTAATAAAACACATTAAACCACGTTATAAAGAAATTATATTACAGAGAAATAATAGTAAAATACACATCACTAAACATTATATTACAAGGAGGTGCCCATCGCGGGGCTTAAGAGAGGGCGACTTACGACATTATAAACCCTATACAAGAAACAACAACAAAAATATATTACAAGGTGGCCTACAACAGTGGGGCATAATTAAAAAACCAAGGACACGTAAACACGTTATATTACAATATATATATTGCAACGATACGTTTAGCATAAGTCTCTGTATCAACCCCTGACTGCGGTATGAGAACATACGAACGCACGTATGAGTCGTGTGAAAGATGTAAATAATGAAAATAATGTAATAATTAAGCGTTAGGTATAAGACATAAATAAAAGAAACAAACGTATTAATTAATTTTAAGTAAGGAGACAATTTTAAGTGAACATGCATATGGAATTGCCAAGACTTGTTGGTTTTAAACGCAGAGAAGGAAGACGAAACACGCCTCGACCGGCAGCTGTGACGTCAGTTCTGCAGGCAACCGTTTGGTATCAGTTTGTGTGTGTGTGTGTGTGTGTGTGTGTGTGTGTGTGTTAGTGTTAGTGTGTAAATGAAGAACAAGTTGAATTATGTATACGATTATGGAAAATTGTACACAGTTTTTTAAGTGCTGAACGAAAACCAGAAGTCACACGAATCAGAGACATATGCAGAAACACAGCTGGCGCCCAGCCCTACAATTCGATACTAAGAGGTCTATGATCGTGGGAACCGTTCAGCTACCGTGTGAAATTTTGCCATAACTTCCATAGTTTACACACCTTAATGTTTATAATTTGCATAGATTAAGTTTATTGATGTACCTAACGACTTGTCAAATAATATTTATAAAAAAGTGTGCGCTTCATAGAAAGACGCTTAGGTTGTAATTAGTTAATAAACCGACGCGCTGACTTGTTCAACTCTGCCCGAACAGTTTTCAACAGGAGTTGAACGCCGGCAGGAGTATAAAACTCCAGCGAGCGACACACTCTTGCTCAGATCATCAACAGACAGCACGTGAAGTCCACGCATCTCGCCACCGCAAATTTTACAAAGTTTGAGTAATGTTTTAAATCGTATTACGTAACTTAAAGTGCGATGGAACCGGCAGTACGTCGGTGAAAGTAATTAGTGATATACACGAGTGATGTAAAAGACAATAATACCGTAAACTACGAGGAGTCGAAACGTCGTCGATGAACTTCAAGAAGTCCACGTAGAACTTCGAGAAATCCACGAGGGAAAAGACGAGGAGAGGAGAGGAAACAGAGCAATATACTAGAGGACGCAGGGACAGCCACACGCAGCTACAGCCAGCCGTACATCATCACGACCAGAGGTCCATGTCAGAACTCAGCATCCATTAGACGGAGAGAGTAATTGCAAACGACGCAGAGACAGAGTCCAGGTGACGGTAACAACACAGTTAAATGGTTGCAGAAATATGCAGGTGAAGTCAAACATTTATTCAATCTTATAAATGACCCTGAGGTCTATCAAAAGAAGGCTCTAGATTTTATCTAAGTTTACATAAACTTTATTATTTTTATTTGCATAATGAATAATTAATAAAAGTTCAGAGAATAATAATTTATAACAAAGAACATAAAACTTATTAATCTCATAAATAAATGGTAATTAGAGAAACCATATTTTATTATATTTTTATATTATAATTAAATAATTAAAATCAAGTAACTGTAACGTAAAATCAAGTACGAAAGTTTACTTCAATAGTAGATTTTAATTAATTGAGACATTAGGAGTATAGTTAAATAAAGTAATAGAATGGTCTCTATTAGAATTTTTATAAAATTTTAATCATTTATTTTTTTTAATTAAGTGGTACATAATAAAAAAAAACCACACTTGCTAAGTCAATATTAATATTCAATTTCGTACGTGTTAATCACGCATAGTAATAATATATGTGTTATGTATTATATGTCTGTGTAAATATTCCAGGTCATATATGTCTTATTTTTGTGTATAATGTGTCTTAGACTATAAGAGCTAAGATTTTGCCACGTTATAATTATACGATATTCGTATAAGTGAATATAAGGGTTTCAATATTAGTTAACCCACACACTAATTAATAACATGACAATTTGCAGTTTTAATTAATAAACAAAATGAATATAATTTTATTAACAAAGTCGTACTAATTTCACAACCAGTACTAAATCCTCTGTACTCTTTACTTGTAACGATATTCACGTGCTTATCCACCCTCAGTTAACTACCAAAGCCTCCGAACTAGCTGGGAAACATCAAGGTAAATACTGCAGAAGAAGAGTATACCTTCGAGACGTGGGTAAGTGCGCACAAATGAGTAATAGCATATGTGCAAAAGTGAGTTGTTAAGAGTATCGTTACAATATATATATATATATATATATATATATATATATAAATTCAATTCAGCCTGCGTATGTTTGTGCTCGCAAAACTCGAAAAGTAGTCGGTCGATTGACTTGAAATTTTGACACAACGTTGCATTCGAATACGCGCGTGTTTTCGAAAATCGAATTCATTTCTTTCCAGTTGATCGTCGTCTGTGTTTTCGCGGGCCATAGTACGCGTTTTACGAGTTGAAGAAGAAGAGAAAAGTTGTTGTTTTCGTTCACATTGATGTGCATAATCAATCGTTGGAAGTGATTTGATTATCTGGGAAGTGATTTGATTATCTGTTTTCGAAAAACGAAATGTGAGTTAATTTTATACCGAATGTTGTATTCAATTCAATTCATTTGTTTTGTTTTGGAAATTATTTAATTATCTGTTTTCGAAAATCAAAATGTGAGTTACTTTGAATTTGGTTGTTGCATTCAATTCAATTCATTTCTTTCGTTTTTTTTCCAGTTGATCGTCGTCTGTGTTTTCGCCAGCCATAGTACGAGTTGAATCGAGAAGAAGAAGAGCAGCACAATCGTCTCAACAACGCCAAGAACAATTAGATCAACAGCTAAGACGTATACAGTTGCAATATCTGAATGATCGAGCTTCATATCCTTAAGTCATAATAAAAGAGTCTTAGTCATAGTACGGCAGCCTTTAGTCTTAAGTCATAGTAACACATTCATTTATCATCTGTAATGCCTCGCCCACGTTCGAACATAGGCCGCCGTTCTCAACACGCAATCACAGAACGTCAAAGGAGATCAAACCGCACTGATCAAGAACGTTTAGACGATAATGACGTGTTAGAGTCAGAACTTCTCAAAGGCGAGCAGAAGAATCGGCAGATCAGCGGGAAGAAAGACTTGAAGTCTTACGAGTTGAATCGAGAAGAAGAAGAGCAGCACAATCGTCTCAACAACGCCAAGAACAATTAGATCAACAGCGAAGACGTATGCAGTTGCAATATCTGAATGATCGAGCTTCATATCACCGAATTGCTTTTTCATACGAACCGGATATTCAATACAATACCTCATGTAAATTCGTTCAAATCGGAAAAATGGACAAAGTTTGTCCGCACTGCACAGCAATGAAATTTAAAGGAGAAACCCCGGGAATGTGCTGCGCGAGCGGAAAAGTGAAGCTACCTGAAGTTGAGCAGCCAAAAGAACCACTGAAAAGTTTGTTAAATGGAATTACTGATGATTCAAAACATTTCCTCAAAAACATCAGAAATTACAATTCCTGTTTTCAGATGACTTCATTCGGCGCTAACGTTATAGCGGAGCATTTTATGCCGACATTTAAAATTCAGGGACAAATTTACCACAGAGCTGGCTCTTTGCTTCCTTTTCCCAGCAATAACCATAAATTTCTCCAAATCTACTTCATCGGAGATGAAAATGACCAATTGGATGCACGCTGCCAAATCTCTACTGGAATCAGAAGGCATATTGTTGAGTCGTTGCAAAAAATGTTACATGACAACAATAATTTAATTCGGATGTTCAAAAATGCGATTGATCTCATGCCATCAGACAGCCATAGAATTGTTATTCGTGCGATCAAACACCAGACAGTGAGCATGTCAGACGATATAACGCGCCAACAATTGATGAGGTAGCAATTGTCATGGTTGGAGAAGAATTTCATCCTCGCGATATCGTTTTGCAGCGCAGAAATGAGCAACTACAAAGAATTGCTGACACTCATAGATGCTACGATCCATTGCAATATCCAATTATGTTTCCAGACTGTCAAAATGGTTATCATTTCAACATCAAAATGATAAACACAGTCACAGGTGAACACACAGGCAAAAAAGTTAGTTCAATGAATTATTATTCCTATTGGATTATGGTACGTGAAAATGAAGATAACCATATTCGGAAATGCCGTCAGCTCTTCCATCAGTACATCGTCGATATGTACGCGAAAATAGAGTCGGAACGACTACTATTCATTAGGCTCAATCAAAAGAAACTGAGATCCGAAGAATATATACATTTGAGAGACGCGATAAGTAATGATGGTGATATAAGCAACATAGGAAAGATCACCATATTGTCTGCCACATATACTGGTAGTCCGCGACATATGCACGAATATGCGCAGGACGCTATTACGTATGTGCGGAAATATGGTCGTCCTGATCTTTTCATTACATTTACATGTAATCCAGCATGGGATGAAATAAAAGAGTTACTACTTCCAGGACAAACTCCTACTGATCGCCACGACATAACAGCACGCGTTTTCAAACAAAAGCTAAAGACATTAATTGATTTCATCACTTCACTACACGTTTTCGGAGAAACACAATGTTGGATGTACTCTGTGGAGTGGCAAAAAAGAAGATTACCACATGCGCACATTCTAATACGGCTTACTGTGAAGATAATGCCAAATGAAATCGATAAAGTAATATCTGCCGAAATACCAGATCCCACAATTGATAATGAGTTGTTTGAAGTTGTGACCAAGAACATGATACACGGACCATGTTGAGCAATTAATACAAATTCACCGTGTATGATCGATGGAAAATGCTCTAAACGGTATCCTCGAGAGTTGTTAAAAGACACAATTACTGGCAATGATGGTTACCCACTATATCGACGAAGAAGTACAGAAGACAATGGAAAAGCAATTACTTTGAAATTTGAATCCATATTCACCACTTTTATCGAAAACTTTCAAAGCACATATCAACGTTGAGTATTGCAATTCTGTGAAATCCATAAAATACATTTGTAAATACGTCAACAAATGCAGCGATATGGCCGTGTTTGGAGTTTCAACAAGAAGTAATTTAGATGAAATCTCTCAATATCAAATCGGCAGATATATCAGCAGCAATGAAGCTGTGTGGCGTATTTTAGGATTTCCAATCCACGAGAGGGATCCAACTGTCGTTCATCTTGCTGTCCATCTTGAAAACGGACAAAGAGTGTATTTCACGGAACAAAACATACAGGACAGAGCAACAAATCCACCGAACACAACATTAACAGCGATTTTTCTATTATGTCAAGCAGATGATTTTGCAAGAACTTTGATGTATGCAGACATTCCGACTTATTACACTTGAAACGTAACACGAAAGAATTTGAAGGAAGAGAGGCAAAGCAGTAGTTGGACAACCTGAAATATTTTCATCAAATGCTTTAGGAAGAATATACACTGTACATCCGAACAACGCTGAATGCTTTTATTTACGGTTGCTTCTGATTACCGTTTGTGGTCCAACATCATTTATACATTTACGAACAGTGGATGGAATAGTACATAATACGTATCGGAGTGCGCGCGAGGCACTTCATTTGCTGGAAAACGACGATCATTGGGACAAGTCAATTGAAGATTCATCCGCCACTTCTAATCCATTTCAAATACGTACGCTGTTCGCAATTATTTTATCTACATGTTCCTCGTCACAACCAGTACAATTGTGGGAGAAATACAAAGACTACATGGCCGAAGATATTCTGCACAGAATGCGTCAAGAAACACAAAATCATGGCTTGGATTTCACAGAAGAAATATACAATGAAGCGCTAATCTTCATTGAGGATCTTTGTCTTGCAATGTGCGGCAATTTGTTGGCACAATTGGGAATGACAGCACCAAATCGGTCCATCAATGCAACATTCGACAGACCTGCTCAGAGAGCAATCATACAACAGAAATGACTTACAGCTGTTCATCCAAGAAAATACACCGAAACTCCTTCCAGAACAAAAGATAGTATTTGATACCATCATACAAGCTGTGGCCAACCAATCCGGTGGATTGTACTTTTTGGACGCTCCAGGTGGAACTGGAAAAACGTTCTTAATTTCCTTGATCCTGGCTAAAATCCGTTCAAACGGCCATATTGCGTTAGCTCTTGCTTCTTCAGGCATTGCTGCCACGTTGATGGAAGGAGGGAGAACAGCGCATTCAGCCCTTAAACTGTCACTAAAAATGCACTTCACAGAAAACCCAACATGTAACATATCAAAAACATCAACTGGAATGGGAAAGGTTCTTCAGGCGTGCAAAATCATTGTATGGGATGAGTGTACAATGGCTCACAAGAAGTCACTGGAAGCATTAGACCATACATTGAAAGACTTGCGAAATAATCAGGTTCCATTTGGTGGAGCATTGGTGTTACTATCCGGTGACTTCAGGCAAACGCTTCCAGTTATACCTCGCTCAACACCAGCTGATGAATTGCATGCCTGCTTGAAATATTCAACTTTTTGGAGCACAGTCAAAAAAATGAATTTAACAACAAATATGAGAGTTCAGCTTCAAACCGATCCAACAGCTGACATATTTTCAAGACAATTACTCGAGGTCGGTAACGGCGCTGTACCTACAAATCCAGAAACAGGAAAAATCACCTTCCCATCTAATTTCTGCAACATCGTGAATTCAAAAGAAGAATTAGTAGACAAGGTTTTCCAAAGCATCGAAACAAATTATCGAAATCACGCATGGTTGAGCGGAAGAGCCATTCTAGCGGCTAAAAATGTCGACGTACACGATATGAACAACATCATTCTAAACAGAATCGCAGGTGAAACAGTGACATACAAATCCATTGACTCCGTGATGAACCAAAGTGAAGTAGTGAATTTTCCAACGGAATTTCTTAATTCTCTCGATGTTCCCGGATTACCATCACACATTCTGAATTTGAAAATTGGAGTGCCAATTATATTACTCCGAAACATCAATCAGCCAAAGTTATGCAATGGCACACGCTTAGTAGTTAAAAATTTGATGAACAATCTAATTGAAGCAACAATTTTGATTGGACCTCATAAAGGTGAAGACGTACTACTTCCACGAATACCACTCATTCCGACCGACATGGCGTTCGAGTTCAAACGACTTCAATTAATACACCTTGCGTTCGCTATGACTATCAATAAAGCGCAAGGGCAATCTTTGCAAGTGTGCGGTTTGAATTTAGAAAACGATTGCTTCTCTCATGGGCAATTATACGTCGCATGCTCCAGAGTCGGTAAACCGTCTGATCTTTATGTTTATGCAGAAAACGGACAAACAAAAAATGTAGTCAATCCACTAGCTTTACAATAAAAAATGATTTTCTGTGAAAAACATCTTTTTTCTTCCTTTCCTTTCATTCCACAGCATAGCCACAGCAACGCAAGGCAGGGTATTGAATTGAATGATGTGTTTTCTCGGTGAATCTATGTTCGCTAGAATACTTTTATTTACTTTCCCATTCATTTCATATCAGACTGAGCCACAGCGAAGCGTGGCCGGGTTTAGCTAGTATATATATATATATATATATATATATATATATATATATATTGTAACGTGCTACTAATATGATGTGGTCTGGTAGATTTTTATGATACACCTTAAGTAGTATGCGTCACTTTTGAATTATACTAACTGACGTTTTAAACGGTATAAATAAAGGATTTTGTTTATCTTGTTTTACTCAATCTAAAAGAAATCGAGAGTGTGTGATTTGGGGTCAAGGAGGTAATTTGTTCAGCCTTATACAGAAGAGAGAGTAAGTATCATTATTGCCCCTCTGTTGTGACGATTTTTTCTGTATGTTGTGCTGAAATTTTCATGAACTACCCACTACCATAAATTATAACACTTTATAATTCAATATTAATTTTCAATAATATTGCTTTATTGATTATTGACCTTTGTCTCCAGCCACCAAAATATAGGTATCACAATTAATCTTTAAAAAAAACATCATCTCGACTTTACCGAGTAAACATAGATCTGTCTAAGGAACAAAACATATATGTTGTTATTTAGCCAATATTACGCTATAATAAAATACATCAGTTATTACATAATTCTTAGTAATTCCCCAGGGTTCAGGGTGAATTCTTTGTGTTATGAGAGTGTCAGAAATGGCTAATTGCTACGCTTTACAAATATCGAAAATTAATAAATAATTTTGTTTATTTTTTCAAATATTACGTAGTTTCCGGAATTGCCGTAAGAGAGCAGCATGTATTTGTTTACTTTTGAAAGAAACATATGATAAAATGAATATTTTTGTTCTATTTCACTGTTAAAAAACGAGTTTTCTTCTGTACTTATTACGAAAAATGTTTATATTACCTCGCTCCGTGTTGTCCTTACTGGATTGAAGTTTTATTCTGTGATGAGGTACGTCTTGCGTTATTATTTCCTTTTCGTTTAGAGTATTTTCTGATTGTCGACTAGAAGTAGGCCGAACTATATTGGATCCTCAGAATGGTTTCATCCACTGGTTTTTAATGTATAACACCATTTAATTTGGATTCCTCAGTTATACTTAGTTAGTATTCACTTTGTTTATTACTCTTTCGTGAATTTCGCCTCCTCCAACGTCCAAAAAAGGTTATTTTTTTATAATTTTTGTCGCATCGTTTCTTCAACTCTCCGGTTTAGTTCAAAAATTTTTATCTCATTTACAATACTTGTTATTTTCCATCACTCTTAGTAACACATAGTATTTTTATTATGTAGGCAGTTTGTGATTATTATAAATTTATATTTTATTTATGGAAAAATAATTCCCTTCCATTCCGGTTTATTTACTAATTTAATTCACATAATATGTTTTGGTTAATTTTTTTATGACATTGTATATAAATATTTTATCATTTTATTATCATTAAATAAATTTATATATTATTTATTTAGTCTCGAATAGTGTTCATATCCGGTACTACTTCCTGTTGTCATTTCCTTCATAGGATTATTTTAATTTTATATTATCTTTGGTAGTTAAAATTTTTATGTCTTTTAAAATTAACCCTGGGTTTTCTTACAATCTAACATAATTATTTGAAACAATATAATATTAACTTGGGTATAACAAACTGTGGTTCATACAATATAAATTACAATAAATAAATAAAATCACAAAAATCAATTAGTATTATTACATACTACTTCCATAGTTTTATCCTATCCAAAACATACAGCACAGTTTAGTAATACATTAATTTCACTTTGGTTTTTCACCTCAATGGGTACACTAGAACTCACTTCGCACTATATACCACTCGAATTGTTTATTATGTGGAGTGATATAATTAAATTTTGAGCGAGCTTTAGTTCTACCCATTTCTGACTTTTATTCTCATGACTTACTTTATTGGGACCGGGTTATGTACCGTTACATAAAGCCCCCCCCCACTAGAACAAATTTATTTTAGTTCAACTCGTTGATAGAAATAAATTATTAATTGGTTCAAGTATCCTAATGGTCTTGACTTTGTTTTCATAATAATGTTTCATTGCTGACTGATTATAAACTCTGGTAATTCAGACTTGTGGTAATTGTCGTTTCCTTACTTAACTCTCTCTCTCTTGGAGGCAAATTCATCAATTATTTCTCGGGGTTAGTGGTACTTCCACATTTTATTTGATAAGGACTGGTCACACTAATCATATTAAAATTGTTTCAACACTCATTTCTATTTGCTTCTATAAATTCGCTTTATAAATTAAGCTTCGGTCTGCTATCTTCCTTCTATTTTCTTCATTTATACTTCTGGAATCTAATATCACTCCTTTCAGCTATTTTAATTATTATCCCTTAAATATTCAATTTCCCTAACATTTTTCCCTATCTTGTGCGGTGGTTCCAGTCGGGTGGCCACTCTGGGTCCATACACCGCTGTCCATCCTTACACCTTCTGAGACCAGGGGAACATCATCCCTGCTCATAAAAATTATTGCCGGAACATTTCTACGGTCAATACAATAAAATAAAAAAATTTATAAGTAGTAGTCAATTAGCGACTAGTACCAAACACTTTTGGGATTCTTCATACTGTAGCTGTTTGTATTTATTTATATATTTCTTCTTCTTCTTGATTCCTTCTTCTTTTCCATTGACTAATAGCATATAACATCATTGATAGTCCTTATGTTAAAATTCTTTTGACTTTACTTCTTGTGACATATTTCTCCGTATCATTTCTTCTTATATAATCTTCAATTCCGAGAAATTCTAATTATTGTATTAATTATCATCCTCCTTCAGTTTCATTGGAGTCATTAAATTATTCTTTATTCTTCTTATCTGAGCACATTACCATTAATTGTTTATTTATTTATTCTTCTTTTGTTACCATCAAAATATTATTTTTCCTATTAGTCCATTTTAAATCAGTTCTTTATAAATATTATTTAATCTGTTCTTACATTTTCTTAGTGGTTTGTCTCTTCTCTTTAAATTATATTGTTCGAAATAAGATGAGTAAGTTGTCCTTACATGCTTTTAGAATTTTGGGGTTTTTTATTTACAATGGGTTGCTTGGTCCTGTATCCATAAAATCCGTCCCTTTTTTCTGGTTTGTTTGGAGTCTGTTTAACCGTGGTCCATTATTTCAGGTACTCCATGTTCTCGGATTGCTGGGGTGTTCGTAATTAATTCTCTTCTTGATAATCTTCTTACCATCCGGCTCTCCCACTTTGCTGCTATTAAACTTTCACTTAAGTACCGGTCTTCCGTTATATTTCGTTCCTTTTTAACTAACCAGTATTGTACCTCCTCAAACATAACATAGTTGCTCATATTTCATCTCATTTCATTCCCTTTTACCTCTGGATGATTTGCCCAATATTTGCATGTTGTCTTCCATCTTGATAATCTGACTAATATCTTCTGATGCACTTCAATCATCGACACATTTAACTGGGATGTAAACTTAATTAACTCCCTTTGTTCGTTAATTGGAAGGTTGAATACATTAATTAATCCACCTGTAATCATCTCCCATTCTTCCTTTGTATTTATAATTTTCTTTTTACATGTTTTTATTATTTTCTTGGTCTTCTTTTCCACGGTTTGAATATCCTTTTTGTTGTGGCTATTTTTATTTTCTGATGGCATTACACCTTGGTATTCTGTAATTTCTATTTCCTTCCTACTCTCTTCTGTATTCGGACTTACTTTAATACCTTCTGAAGTGCTGTCCAATGTTTCATCCAAATTATTGGAACTATGGTCCATTTGTTTATTTGTCTCCTCTTGGTATGTATCTACTTTTTGGACACGCGTATTAACATTTTCAAACTTCTCTCCGAAAGTTTTCCATATCTCCTTATTAAAATTCTCCATTTTACACTCAAATTGTTTTAAATTCTTATTATTCTCTTCAAATTTTGCATTCATCTCTTCTCTTTGCCCTTCAACCGCTTCCTTCAGTTCATGGTATTGTTCATTCATGGTTTGTTTTAAGTTTTCCTCCTGTTTCTTAAAATTCTCCTTATTTTCTTCATTGGTTTGTTTCAAGGCTTCCTCCTGTTTTCTAAAATTTTCATCTATTTTGTCAAATTTTTCCTCCTGTTTCTTAAATTGTTCATTAGTTTGTTTATTCTGTTCCTTAAATTGTTCATTAGTTAGTTTATTCTGTTCCTTAAATTGTTCTGCCATAAATTTCATCAGATCTTGCCAATTAGGTTCTTCTCTGGCCACCACTTTGTCTGGTTGGTCCCCTTGGGCATCCTCTTCCACTATTTCCTTTTCCGTATCCATAACTACTTCGGTTTCTTCTGTATCACTTGTCTGTTGGTCCATTTCACTGTCCGTGACTAACTCTATTTCTTGTTCCTGTCCACCTTCTTCAATCTCCTTTTCTTCTGCCCTCTTCTTCGATTTTCCTCGGGTATTAGGCATTTCTTGTTTTCTCATAACTGCCAACGATAATTAGATTTTTTGGTATATTTTTTATTCAATATCAAAATTCTTTTCTAATTACCGCCCTTTTACGTTGAGCGCCATTTTGTAACGTTCTACTGTGAGGCGTCCACCACTTACGAGTGTTTAGCAATTACGGGTTTCGTTAATTCCGCCCCACAGTTGTACGCCAATTCTGTAACGTGCGGTTTAATGTGAGGTGTGCACTTGCGAAAGTGTTATTATATGCCTCACGCAGTATGTGTCACTTTTGAATTATACTAACTGACGTTTTAAACGGTATAAATAAAGGATTTTGTTTATCTTGTTTTACTCAATCTAAAAGAAATCGAGAGTGTGTGATTTGGGGTCAAGGAGGTAATTTGTTCAGCCTTATACAGAAGAGAGAGTAAGTATCATTATTGCCCCTCTGTTGTGACGATTTTTTCTGTATGTTGTGCTGAAATTTTCATGAACTACCCACTACCATAAATTATAACACTTTATAATTCAATATTAATTTTCAATAATATTGCTTTATTGATTATTGACCTTTGTCTCCAGCCACCAAAATATAGGTATCACAATTAATCTTTAAAAAAAACATCATCTCGACTTTACCGAGTAAACATAGATCTGTCTAAGGAACAAAACATATATGTTGTTATTTAGCCAATATTACGCTATAATAAAATACATCAGTTATTACATAATTCTTAGTAATTCCCCAGGGTTCAGGGTGAATTCTTTGTGTTATGAGAGTGTCAGAAATGGCTAATTGCTACGCTTTACAAATATCGAAAATTAATAAATAATTTTGTTTATTTTTTCAAATATTACGTAGTTTCCGGAATTGCCGTAAGAGAGCAGCATGTATTTGTTTACTTTTGAAAGAAACATATGATAAAATGAATATTTTTGTTCTATTTCACTGTTAAAAAACGAGTTTTCTTCTGTACTTATTACGAAAAATGTTTATATTACCTCGCTCCGTGTTGTCCTTACTGGATTGAAGTTTTATTCTGTGATGAGGTACGTCTTGCGCTATTATTTCCTTTTCGTTTAGAGTATTTTCTGATTGTCGACTAGAAGTAGGCCGAACTATATTGGATCCTCAGAATGGTTTCATCCACTGGTTTTTAATGTATAACACCATTTAATTTGGATTCCTCAGTTATACTTAGTTAGTATTCACTTTGTTTATTACTCTTGCGTGAATTTCGCCTCCTCCAACGTCCAAAAAAGGTTATTTTTTTATAATTTTTGTCGCATCGTTTCTTCAACTCTCCGGTTTAGTTCAAAATTTTTTATCTCATTTACAATACTTGTTATTTTCCATCACTCTTAGTAACACATAGTATTTTTATTATGTAGGCAGTTTGTGATTATTATAAATTTATATTTTATTTATGGAAAAATAATTCCCTTCCATTCCGGTTTATTTACTAATTTAATTCACATAATATGTTTTGGTTAATTTTTTTATGACATTGTATATAAATATTTTATCATTTTATTATCATTAAATAAATTTATATATTATTTATTTAGTCTCGAATAGTGTTCATATCCGGTACTACTTCCTGTTGTCATTTCCTTCATAGGATTATTTTAATTTTATATTATCTTTGGTAGTTAAAATTTTTATGTCTTTTAAAATTAACCCTGGGTTTTCTTACAATCTAACATAATTATTTGAAACAATATAATATTAACTTGGGTATAACAAATTGTGGTTCATACAATATAAATTACAATAAATAAATAAAATCACAAAAATCAATTAGTATTATTACATACTACTTCCATAGTTTTATCCTATCCAAAACATACAGCACAGTTTAGTAATACATTAATTTCACTTTGGTTTTTCACCTCAATGGGTACACTAGAACTCACTTCGCACTATATACCACTCGAATTGTTTATTATGTGGAGTGATATAATTGAATTTTGAGCGAGCTTTAGTTCTACCCATTTCTGACTTTTATTCTCATGACTTACTTTATTGGGACCGGGTTACGTACCGTTACAATATATATATATATATATATATATATATATATATATCCTCTGTAAATATTCTTATCTTCCTGCCAATATTGTGACGTAATCTGCAAACCTTAACATCCTATCTTTCTTCCAATCCGCAAATTGTTATTCCTTTCTTCCTTTTACCGCCTCTTACTTGCCCATTCATTCATTCATTCATTGCTTCTGCCATTCTATCATTCATTCATTGCTTCATTTATCCTGTCTTCTACCATAAATGTTTTAGATTACTCGGAAGAACAGGAAAGAGGTAGATGACAGATGAAACTTTTGGTTTAATGAAATCGTTGTTACAATTCAACAAGACAATCCGACATGCGAAGAAACAGATTATATTAACACTGAAAAACAATTTAATACTTTGAGCCCTCAGTGTTCCTACCTTTCTCATTGTTACAGGGAAACATTCTGTTATAAAGAAGAGGAAAGGAGAAATGTAAACAGACATGCAAAGGCTACACGAACGTCACAAAAAAATACATTAATTCGAAGCTGGCGATGAACGAGACCTTGTAAGAGACAAATATCGGCGGAGAATCCGGGAACGCTGCGGTATTCTGCATCGCTGGTTACGAACTTGGCCGCCGACTCGGCAGATTCTTGGCATCATGTTTTGCGAAAACTTACGTCGCGCATACAAATATCATCTGAGAAAATATCCACTTCCTGAATGAAAAGAAGTGCTAACAAACCATCAAGTGTTACGTTTTCTGCAAACATAAGGTTTCAATTAAAATTTTACAGTTGTGCAAATTTCAACACCGAAGCTGAAGGTAGGCTAGCCAACCTACCTTCAGTTTGGTTAAAATAGCCAACTGAAGAAGACACTGTTCTTGGCCTTTGTGGACTTAAAGGAGGCATTTGACAATTATATTTAGTATAAGCTTTTTAAATACTAAGCTTTTACAGAGATAGACCCTGTCAGGTCAAATATAATAATAAATGGTGCACCAACCGAACAACTATCCCATTTCCATAATCTGGGACATGACATTACCTACAGCAACAGCAGTGACGAAGACGCCAAATTTGACAAGTTTAATTAAATCTGGGGTGAGATACGAAGTACTGTAAACAGAAATACAATAAATGAGAGCCAATTAAAATTTTATAGTCATCGTAGTCCCTATTAAGTTATATGGGTCTGAGAATTGGCTAATGACACAAAGAGATATGAGCAGGGTTCAAGCTTTCGAGATGAGATTTTAGCGTTTTGTGAAGCGATGCACACAAGCAGATAGAATACTTGATGAAGATATTCGCCAGGAAGTAAATATTCCCTCACTGAGTGAAACGTTCCGGGGAATAGTGGAATGGATGGCTGCGTTGTATAGACCGAATGATGGCTGACAGCTGCCCAAAGTAAAGCGACCTCCCGGAGACTGAGGAAGAGACTTTGCTGACCGTAACAGGTGATATCACCTCGCAGGGAGAAGAAGAAGAAGAAGAAGAAGAAGAAGAAGAAGAAGAAGAAGAAGAACTTTGTGAGTTTTTAAATACGCCTAACTTGAATACTCGGTTAGGAAGTATTTATGAAATTATTAAAAACCTACCGAACTGGACCGGAGAAAGCGCAATCAGGCACCACATGAAGTAGTGGATTTGTAAAAAAATGTTCGTTCTTGAATATTATAATATATTGTACTATACATTACACGTGGAACTAAGAAATAATATTACATCAGTTTATTTCTTAGTGGGATTTCTTCTGTTGTAACCAACTTCTGTATTACTATAACCAGTGCTTGATTTCTAAAATTATAGGTGCCGGAACGCAGCAATTCAAAAGCTTTACAGAGACAATTACACTTATATTTTATATTAGCGCTTAAGTTTACATACGAGATCTACATTTTTAAAGCCTTATAAAATATGTAACATAGGTATACACTTGTATCTATAAAGATAATAAAGTCTACTGACACTTCTAAAGAGCTTCATCGTCAGGTTAGCCCCACGACAATCGAAAACATGTCACTCATGATAGCGTCATCCCGGAGCCTCAATCAAGCTATGTTGATGGTTTCGGTGGTTCGGACATTTTAAAAAAGTTTTCGTAATTTCATCATTGTTTTGTCATGTTGTTTTGTTTCTTGACCTTTCCTTACTCTTTGTGTTCAATGCTGTATAATGGCCAGAAATCTGCCATGAATCCGCGCACTTTGATAGAGCGAGCCTTGTTGAAATTCTTAAAAATACGTTCTTATTACAAGAGAATTTTAGGTAGAACGTATTAAAAAAATGAACAATAGTAGTTAAGATAAAGATTTGTTCTGGTGTTTGTTTAGTTTTGTAGTGGGGCTGATGACGGGCACAATTTAAAAAGTACTAATAAATTTTTGTAATAATTAGGTTTTTCTTTTCATATATTTTTTTCGGTAATTTATATTTGGATCCAAGAGGTTCCGGAACGCCGTTTCGGCCTGTTCCCCCTGAAATCAAGCTCTAACGATAACATGTAGCTACAAAAAGAAAATACTTAAGGAACAAAATTAATCACGGAAAGAATGTTTAGGCACGCTGGCTTTAAGGGAAGGTAGTAAAACTCTTGCACACAATCGATGTTTGAAGAGCACTCCAATTAACGAAGACGTTGAACTTGAGTGAGTCAGTATTAGAAGTGGCATTTATTAAGCAAAACCTTAGGCAACACATTCAACACATAGATCGCTAAGCGTACAATTAACAATCGTAACAATACACAGGCCTATTGAAGATCAAATATGACAGCAGGTCGCTGATGTTAATGCACAACCACTTACGCCTTGGCTTTGAAATGAAACCAAATTAAAATAAACTTTATTTTACTGCATCTTTCCTTCCCGTTTCATTAATATTTTCATCATACATTTAACACTGCTTAAGCGAGTGATCTTTGTATAATCAATCTTCCGTAGACAAAGAAATAGAGCATACTCACATAAAATTTAGTTAAATGGACGTTTCGTACAGAGATATCCTGCAGACCAACTAATTATTATAGTAAATAATTGTATAATATTTTTTCTTTTCATAACATACATACGGTAATGTTTTCACAGTCGAAAACTAATAGACACCCATTGCGTTAGAGAACTTATACATTATCAGCATAATCACACTGAAATTGGACACTTTAAAACAGTTTCAAAATAGCGTTGACCTAAAACATTGACTTGAAATAACAAAAAAAAAAATCAGAGCTAAAATATCAAGTAATCTTACAGTATTTGAAAATACGAAAAACTAAGAAATCACAAGTTAATATAAAATATAGCACTTCACAGAAAATCTATCATATCACTGTAAAAGATGTAACTTAGTAAAAATGAGTAACTTAAAAGATACTCAATGATCAAGAAATATATGAAGATATATGAAGAAATGTCACCAGAGGCTAGTAAAGCGCTCTGTAGACTACAAACCTGTTGGCAGAAGATCTGTGGGTGGGCCCTTGTGGACACGACTACAGTGAAGACGGAACAGGCTTTAAGCCTACGCCGTGAAGACACGACGACGACGATGAAGAAATTTTTAAATCTTGGAAATTTGATTTCTGTGGTCGAATCACTCGTAAAATACTAAATTTGGGAATGGGCTGCTGGAATGGTCTGTATCTATCAAAAACACCAGTTTAATAAAAACCGGTTTCTCTGTTTGAACTCTGTATGGTAACACATACAGACAGAGAACTCAAAACTGTTTTTAGGCTACTTGACAATAGACACTACCACATAATTAAGAAAAATTTTATTAGGTTAACAATTTTTATTTAGGATAGTATATTGCGACAATACAAGCATATGCTGTAATGCGCATATATGAAATAAAATAAATATTTAATTTAATTTTAATAATATGTAATAGACGAGCAGGTGTGAAATTGGAAGCTGGCTTTCAAACAGGAATCAACAAGAAAGATCACGCGATTACCGCTGTAAGCGTGTACACAAGTAAATAGAGTGTGTGCGTGAAGCCTGTTTGAGCCTGAAAGTTTGCAACGTCACCTCAAGTAAATGTTAAAATAAAAGTAGCCTATATTTAATTTTAGCAAACCATTAATGTTAGAAAGAATGTAAAAACTTCTAAAAATGCGTAAAAATCAGACACATGTGCAGTGCGAATTCTACGTAATTCGGACAATCAGTGCGAATTCTGTGCGATTTTTAAAGCATTATAAATACAATAATGATGTGATCATTATGATAATTACATATCATATGTGTAATTAAATTAGACAATATTAGATCACCTTGAAATCCGCATTAAACAGTGTGAGTGGAGAAAAAGTGCGAATATGTGAAATGAGACGAGAGTGGGGGCACTCGCGCCATGGACAGTTTTTGACATGCTTATTCCTGAGCCAACAGGTGTGGTTTTCGTGGTGGATATAAATACGAGCCCAGGAGAGCCAAAATCTCTCTTCTAACATTCTTCAGTCGTGGCGGTACGCTATGTCCGTCTGAGACGCGAATTTTTAATTACTTTGGACAGAGTTAGACGCTATGTCTAACATCAGCAAGACTTTTATATCGTAACTATAAAGTATTACGGGAAATGTTTTGATTTCAAGTAGTAATGAAAAACAATAAATAAAAAGTACCGTAACAATAAAATCGTCGGACGTCTACGAGCAGTCTACAACTAAGAACATCAACTCTAGACAGATGGCGAGAGAACTTCTAGCTGAGGAACGAGACCCAGAGCACTAGAGACGGTTCTATCACAACAGCAACCGATCCAGAGCAAAACGTTATTACAATCTACATCAGCCGATGTACCATGAAGGACGAGAGACGGGAGAACGAGCAGTGAGACCAGTAAGGACAAGAGGACATCCAGGAGGAGCGGACCGACGGATCACTGGAGGACATGGGACAATCTGCAGAATTTAAGGTGACGAAAAACCAATCTATAATTATCAAAGAATAAAAACATTGAAAGACTTTAAAAAGAAAAAGAAAAACATTTTTTTTTTAGATTAAAGAATAACTATGTAGATAGAGATAAGAAAATGTAATTTACGTGTAATCAGAATATTCTTTAATTATTTTTCTTTAACGAATGAACAGTCAATGTAAAGATAATTTAAATCCTTGCTTGGAGAATTAACAAGTAATTAATTTATTTAAATCTTTTTATTGAAAGCACATAAAGTAAAGTAATTGGAAATAATCAATTAGTTGTGTTAAAATGATTATAAAGCCGTAAAAGGTATGTCAAGTATAGAATAAAGATGTATTAACAAATTTAAAAAGCACACATTCAGACTGAGTAGTCAAGAAATTATAATATAACGAAGAAATGTTTTAATTAAAATTGATAATATAATATCTAGGATATAAAATCTATGTTTGTGATGAGAATACGGCAAGCAAAGAAACTTTGAAACCATAGATAATGAATATCGTATGGCGAATTAATCATTATTTTTATATTATTATTTTTAATATGTTTGTTTGAATTAATAAATGAAAACATATTACGATTCCTAAAAGGACTACTCTTATTATAATTACACCTGAACCCCAATTATACATACACATTGTTAGTAATGTTATATATAAATGTAATATGAGTATAAATACAGCACCAATTAAAATACATTAAATACAGCAACGTGTACCGTTGTAATATGTTGTAGATGGTACTGTTCTTGAACAGATCAGCAATTTTGAATATCTGGTCTGTAACGTGTCTTACATTACAAACAATGATGTGGTGAAAAAGCTGCACAAATTCAATCATATTATGGGACCATCAGGGGAACTTTAAAATCAATGATAAAAGAAACGCACTTGAAGTTCTACAAGGTGATTGCCATTCCCAAACTTCTCTATGGGTCTGAGAATTGAACTTTAACGAACTCTCAGTCCAATCGTATTTATCCGGCCGAAATGAGATTTCTCAGGCACGTGGATGAGTTATACTCATCAAAATCGCAAAAGAAATGTCGATGTACGGCAGGAACTGAATATTATGAGTATACTTGATGGAATTGGCCAATATCGTCTAAAATGGTTGGAACATCTTAACCGAATGGATGACTGTCGCATCCCAAAAAACTATGTAATTATAAGCCAAAAGGACGGAAGGTGTAGGTCGTCCGAAGAGGAGTTGGAGTGACCAGTTCTAATCTATCTGCTAGGGACCGGAAAAAACATTTTTTGGTTTAATCGTAGTACCGCAGTAAATAACTAAACTTCTTACTATAACAGCTCTGTTGATCCAGTCGAGAAAAAAGTATCAAGTTCATTCTGTTTCAATATAATCTACAATACAAAACTTTCTGGCTGCTCTTAACTGCATTATATTTTATAGGAAACATATTTTTCACAAAGCTAATCTACTAACATTTCCATCTTTTAGCTGTTGAATTTTTTCTCAATAAACACTTGTTTTTATTCATTTATTTTTTGTCATCTTGTGTACATAACCGTTTCGAACACTGTTCACTCTAATTGAGTCTCACTTTGGATAGCCTTTAAACTCTAAACAAATACGAAAATGTTTTGGGTGTGGTGATGCACAGGAAGAGTTAAAACGATAATGAAAACTTTCACATGCATTCTTAGCTGCCTAGATGCGTGACGGCAGTGTAGCGAGCTCCTCCTCATTAATGAAGGTTTTTGGTAATTACTCTGCGAAGCTCGTCAGCAGACAATGACGCGTGCTTGGGTAGATGAGATAAGCACAAAACAAACAGAAAATATAAATACTAAACTTAAAGAACAAACAGAAAGTTTAAATAATAAATTAGAACAACAGTCTGAAAATTTTAAGGAAGAAACTATAAGAATAACTAAAAGTTTAGAAGAATTGAAGAACGATTATCTTGAAATAAAACAAAGTATAATCGACAGTAATGCACAGTTAAGCGAAAAAATTTGTGACACCAACATACGTATTGATACTTTAGAGAATAATTTTAAACAAGCCTTACATGAGCAAGCCGTAAGGATTGAAAATAAAAAAAAAGAAATACGTCTCGAGTGGAGAAAAGATATAAAAGAAGCGCATAAACAAATAAATGATAATTTAAATGATACTTTAACTACTATAACGCGAGAGCAGGATGATAAAATTCAAACTGTTAATAATATGTTGCAAGCAAATACCAGTAAACTTAGAGAAATAGAAACACGTACAGTAGTAATTGAAAATAGAATTGAAGAAACTACGAAGGACCGTTCGGGAGACGTATCACATATGAAAGAGAAAATCCAAGAGGAAATGAACCAGCTACGAGGTGAGTTGAGAAGACGACAGAATCAGATGACAATGTTTCCTACACCGATGGACGAAAGGAGCAGATTAAGGTTCTCAGGTGGTAAATGGGAGAACAGTATGGAATTCCTAGGTAGAGTGGAGAAGGAAATAGAGAAGATTGGCAGTGCAATAAATGACGACGAGAAGATAGACTTTGTCACGCGATATCTTAAAGATTTAGCCAGTCAATGGTACTCTATTATTAGAGATAACTTCAGGACATATCAGCAGTTTCGTGAGGCATTCGAGAACCGATACTGGAATATACATACCCAACGACAGGTACGGGATCAACTCGAGTATGGAAAGTTCAACGCACAAGGACAACAGAGTATCGAACAGTACACAATTGGGCAAATAGAAGGCGTAAAGCATCTTAAACCTAAATTCTCAGTGTACGAAATTGTTTCAAAGTTATCTTACCATTTCCAGAGAGATATTCAGTTAGCAGTTTATACGCAGGGAATTAAAACCATAGAAGAATTTTCAATCCTTGTGACACAGTCGGAGAATATCAATAAAGGTAAGAACACACAACACTGGGAACCAAAACACTATAATCACCACTGTAATTGTCACCGTGATGACAAGAAATCAATACAAAACACTACACAGCACCGTGATAATTACAAAATAAATTATACGCCACCAATACACAACACTATGACGCGCACAGCGACAGAGACTGAACGAATAAATACGGCTTAACAACAAGGAGGTGTTGTGTGGTCGTCGAATCGTGAACGTTTTTCAAAACCATATGACAAAAGCGTTGCCTCAATACGGAAAGACGACGAGGGGACAATAAAGAGAGATAGTGAGAAAATGAATGAGAGGGAAAAAGCGACATTCCACAGTCGGCCTTCTACGTCAAAAGCGTCACAATGACTGAATAAACGGAAACTAACTTATACGATAAATAACATATACCCATACGTTATTAGAGAGGACTTATTAAGCACCGAACAGGATATAAAGCGAGACGAACAACAAACACAATGTCCTATTGTGACTGTGAGAATAAACATGTGTAGTATACGGATGTTAGTTGACACCGGCAGCCAGCTGTCAGTTCTTAACGCTGCTTGGGTTCAACGCAATAAGAAATATTTTAAAAATACTGAAATTTTGCCAATAAATAATTTAAATATCACAACAGCTACCAATAAAAAAGAAAGGGTTAAGCAACAAGCATATGTAACTCTAACATATACAAATCTAGAATTAGAATACCCCATGATAATTATGCATAAATTGATCTATGATGGAATTCTAGGTATTGATATACTAAATGCAATAAATGCTAAAATTAATGTTAATGATAATACAATTGTGTGTAATTATAAAGATGTTCAATATGAATTAAATATGAATAGCGATGAAGAAGATTGCAAGGTAAGTGAAATACCTATTACTTTGTACAAGCCACAAATACAGTATGGTCCAACTCGACATGTGAATGCAGCAGATGAAGGAATGACGACACAGGAAGAAGAGAAACTGCACGAATTAATAGAAGAATACAGTGGAGTATTTAGTGAAGTACCGACGCAGACAACAGTATACGAGCACTCTATAGTCGTGTAAGACCCTGCGAAAGTCATTAGGAGGACGTACCCTATCCCAATGCGATATGAGGAAGAGGTTGAACTGGAAATTCGTCGCATGATTGAAAATGGAGTCATAGAGCGATCGAACAGCAACTTCCTGAATCCTCTAGTGGTGGTGAAGAAGAAAAGTGGTGAGATACGTCTGTGCCTTGACATGAGGGAGCTGAACAGTATACACAATACTGTATAACACACCTTATAATACTGTACACTGTAACACTATATAATACTGTATAATACTCCTTTAACACATAAAGGAGTATGACTGTGCGCCTACTGCGGACGAATTATTTACCAAGTGTGAAGGAGCGAGGTATCTGACGAAGCTGGATTTACGCTCAAGTTTCTGGGAGATTCCAATTCGTGAAGAGAATAGAAAGTACACCGCCTTCCTGTATAAAAGTAAATGCTACCAACACAGGGTAGTACCCTTCGGACTAAGCACGAGTTTAGCAGCCATCGTAAAGTGTCTAGAAAGAGCTCTAGGACCTGAGGTGGAACCCTACACCATAGTATTTGTAGATGATATCTTAGTTGTATCTAAAACACTAGACGAACATATAAAACATCTAAGTACGATATTCCACAAATTTAGGCAAGCGAACATATCCCTTAACCTAGACAAATGTGAATTTATCAAATCCTCTATCCAATTCCTAGGCCACATTATTTCTTCCTCTGGTATTCAACCCGATCCTATCAAAATATCCAGCATAACTAATTTTCCTATACCCGGAAGTCTCAAAGGGTTAAGAGCATTCTTAGGACTAACGGGATACTACAGAATATTCTCACCATTATATGCAGAGTATACGCAACCGCTACTGGAGCTGACGAAGAAAGGACAGAAGTGGAAATGGGAGAAGAAACACCAAGATGCCTTCAACCAAGTGAAAACGTTATTCATCGAAAATATTATGTTACATCATCCACAACGTAAAGGAAAATTCGTAATCTACACTGATGCCAGTGACTACGCAGTAGGGAGTGTACTGTATCAACAAGATATACGGGAGAGCACCGAGTCATCGCCTACGCCAGTAGAGTCTTCAAAGGAGCTGAAAGACACTACTCCACATCAGAAAAAGAAATATTCGCTATAGTATACGCTCTTAAGCAATTCAGATATTATGTTTATAGTACTCAATTCGAGATACATACTGACCATCAAGCATTATTCTTTCTATTGAAATTCAAAGTAACAAATGCCCGATTATTAAGATAGATTTTAGCCATTGGCGAATACTCGTTCACCATTAAATACTGTAAAGGTAAAGACAATATTATAGTTGATACACTAAGCCGATACATCACAGAAGAATGTGAAGAAGTCTATGAGAGCGAAAAAAAAAGAAGTACAATTGCTATAAATTAAATTTAAAGAGAACGATGTAATAAATCAAATACTAAAAAATTTAGCACAACAACAAGATTTGGACGTTACAATAAGAGAAATGAAAGACCAAGAACAGCTACCAAATCATTATAAGGTACTTAATGGAATTCTTTTCAGGTTAGTAAGACAAGACTGGAAATAGTACTAACTAACGAAATGTTACAGAAATTAATCCAACCAGCACACGAGAGCTTAGCGCATGCTGCTGCTCTGAAATGTTACCTGAGTCTGCGAGAGGATTTTACTATTAATAATATGTATCGAAAAATAAAGAAGGAGCTGAAGAAGTGTTATGAGTGTCAAACGGCGAAAGGACCGAATTTACACACATACGTAGAAATGCAGAGCATTTAGAAGGGGGACAAGGGAGAGCTAATTGCAGTGGATTTTTTGGGACCACTACCACGATCAAGTCGAGGTGTGAAACACATATTGGTATGTATCGATGTGTTTTCCAAGGTAGTCCGACTGTACCCAATTATGCGACCGACAACAAAGTTTGTTCTAAAGATACTACTGCAGAAATATATTTCAACATATGGAAAAATGAAGAAAGTACTCAGTGACCAAGGTGTAGAATTCCAGAGTGAAAAATGGGAAAGGACGTTAAGAGAAAATGGAATACAACCTGTACTCACATCCATAAGACATCCTCAAGGAAACCTTGCTGAAAAAGTTAACAAAGAACTAGGTAAATATTTACGGATATACTGCCATGATCAGCACAATAAATGGGCAGAATATCTACCATTTCTTGAGAAAGCCATCAACGAAAATTACAGTGAAGCAACTGGGTATACTCCAATAGAATTAGAAGAAGATAAAAAGCCGAACAGATTTTGGACAAAGTACGTAAACAAACCTAACAACCAGAATGTACCTGTACCAGTAAGTGTGAAAATTGAATACGCAAAGCAACGGATAATAGAAAAAGGTAACAAGAGAGTGGAAAGATTTAACAGGACACACAAGCTACAACAATTCGACGTGGGAGAAAAAGTATTAGTAAAAGCTAATCCAGTTGGAAAACGAAGCGATAATACAGCGAAAAAATTCTTCGCTGAACTCCAGGATATTCCAGTCATTTCCTCCAATTCATCGATTGTTCTACGACGATCAAACATGATCGCAACACGGATTTTTTCAATGTTTTCGTCCGTTTTGGAAGTCGAGGGACGTCCCGGTCGTGGTTCGTCTTCAATTGACATTTGACCACTTTTAAAACGAGAAATCCACTCGTAAATCCTTGCCTAGCTCAAAGCTTCCTCCCCATACGCCGTCCGAAGCATTGCGACAGTTTCTGCTGCTGATTTCCTTAGGTTTCCCTAACAGGAAACAGAACCTGATGTTAGCACGTTGGTATTTAATGTCTGCCATTGGAAAATCGCCGAAAACGTGAAACAGCGCTTACAAAAAATAGTCACACTGACCGCGCTAATGTTTCCACAACAATGCCGCTAGAGCAACTGATACAAAATGGTGTCTAGTAAAGGCACCTAGCGGGAGAAGTCGGAACTAGCGTTCTACCAACTGCCAGAGAAAAATTCTCGTTACTTTTGGGTCCCCCTACGTATGACGATGTGAAGAAGAAAGAAATTGGCAAATACCATGCTAGTTCACTTAGAAAGTTTTATACATAAAAAAAATAAAAAATAAATAGGTCAGTGGGACCAGATTAAAGGAGAACAATGAAACACGCATTGTTAGCAACCCGTAGGGGGGGAGCAGGGAACTTGACTTGTTTTACCCTCAAACTAAGGGAATTTGAACAATTAATATTCATTATCATGGATAGTAGTGTATAAATACAAAAAAAGTAATATGAAATATAAAAATATAATATGTCCAATGATAGAAAAAAATATTTTAATAAATAAATTTATTAAAATTTTTTTTACCAAGCAGAGGAATAATGCGACAATACAAGCATATGCTGTAATGCGCATATATGAAATAAAATATATATTTAATTTAATTTTAATAATATGTAATAGACGAGCAGGTGTGAAATTGGAAGCTGGCTTTCAAACAGGAATCAACAAGAAAGATCACGCGATTACCGCTGTAAGCGTGTACACAAGTAAATAGAGTGTGTGCGTGAAGCCTGTTTGAGCCTGAAAGTTTGCAACGTCACCTCAAGTAAATGTTAAAATAAAAGTAGCCTATATTTAATTTTAGCAAACCATTAATGTTAGAAAGAATGTAAAAACTTCTAAAAATGCGTAAAAATCAGACACATGTGCAGTGCGAATTCTACGTAATTCGGACAATCAGTGCGAATTCTGTGCGATTTTTAAAGCATTATAAATACAATAATGATGTGATCATTATGATAATTACATATCATATGTGTAATTAAATTAGACAATATTAGATCACCTTGAAATCCGCATTAAACAGTGTGAGTGGAGAAAAAGTGCGAATATGTGAAATGAGACGAGAGTGGGGGCACTCGCGCCATGGACAGTTTTTGACATGCTTATTCCTGAGCCAACAGGTGTGGTTTTCGTGGTGGATATAAATACGAGCCCAGGAGAGCCAAAATCTCTCTTCTAACATTCTTCAGTCGTGGCGGTACGCTATGTCCGTCTGAGACGCGAATTTTTAATTACTTTGGACAGAGTTAGACGCTATGTCTAACATCAGCAAGACTTTTATATCGTAACTATAAAGTATTACGGGAAATGTTTTGATTTCAAGTAGTAATGAAAAACAATAAATAAAAAGTACCGTAACAATAAAATCGTCGGACGTCTACGAGCAGTCTACAACTAAGAACATCAACTCTAGACAGATGGCGAGAGAACTTCTAGCTGAGGAACGAGACCCAGAGCACTAGAGACGGTTCTATCACAACAGCAACCGATCCAGAGCAAAACGTTATTACAATCTACATCAGCCGATGTACCATGAAGGACGAGAGACGGGAGAACGAGCAGTGAGACCAGTAAGGACAAGAGGACATCCAGGAGGAGCGGACCGACGGATCACTGGAGGACATGGGACAATCTGCAGAATTTAAGGTGACGAAAAACCAATCTATAATTATCAAAGAATAAAAACATTGAAAGACTTTAAAAAGAAAAAGAAAAACATTTTTTTTTTAGATTAAAGAATAACTATGTAGATAGAGATAAGAAAATGTAATTTACGTGTAATCAGAATATTCTTTAATTATTTTTCTTTAACGAATGAACAGTCAATGTAAAGATAATTTAAATCCTTGCTTGGAGAATTAACAAGTAATTAATTTATTTAAATCTTTTTATTGAAAGCACATAAAGTAAAGTAATTGGAAATAATCAATTAGTTGTGTTAAAATGATTATAAAGCCGTAAAAGGTATGTCAAGTATAGAATAAAGATGTATTAACAAATTTAAAAAGCACAGATTCAGACTGAGTAGTCAAGAAATTATAATATAACGAAGAAATGTTTTAATTAAAATTGATAATATAATATCTAGGATATAAAATCTATGTTTGTGATGAGAATACGGCAAGCAAAGAAACTTTGAAACCATAGATAATGAATATCGTATGGCGAATTAATCATTATTTTTATATTATTATTTTTAGTATGTTTGTTTGAATTAATAAATGAAAACGTATTACGATTCCTAAAAGGACTACTCTTATTATAATTACACCTGAACCCCAATTATTCATACACGTTGTTAGTAATGTTATATATAAATGTAATATGAGTATAAACACAGCACCAATTAAAATACATTAAATACAGCAACGTGTACCGTTGTAATATGTTGCAGATGGTACTGTTCTTGAACAGATCAGCAATTTTGAATATCTGGTCTGTAACGTGTCTTACATTACAAACAATGATGTGGTGAAAAAGCTGCACAAATTCAATCATATTATGGGACCATCAGGGGAACTTTAAAATCAATGATAAAAGAAACGCACCTGAAGTTCTACAAGGTGATTGCCCTTCCCAAACTTCTCTATGGGTCTGAGAATTGAACTTTAACGAAGTCTCAGTCCAATCGTATTCATCCGGCCAAAATGAGATTTCTCAGGCACGTGGATGAGTTATACTCATCAAGATCGCAAAAGAAATGTCGATGTACGGCAGGAACTGAATATTATGAGTATACTTGATGGAATTGGCCAATATCGTCTAAAATGGTTGGAACATCTTAACCGAATGGATGACTGTCGCATCCCAAAAAACTATGTAATTATAAGCCAAAAGGACGGAAGGTGTGGGTCGTCCGAAGAGGAGTTGGAGTGACCAGTTCTAATCTATCTGCTAGGGACCGGAAAAAACATTTTTTGGTTTAATCGTAGTACCGCAGTAAATAACTAAACTTCTTACTATAACAGCTCTGTTGATCCAGTCGAGAAAAAAGTATCAAGTTCATTCTGTTTCAATATAATCTACAATACAAAACTTTCTGGCTGCTCTTAACTGCATTATATTTTATAGGAAACATATTTTTCACAAAGCTAATCTACTAACATTTCCATCTTTTAGCTGTTGAATTTTTTCTCAATAAACACTTGTTTTTATTCATTTATTTATTTTTTGTCATCTTGTGTACATAACCGGTTCGAACACTGTTCACTCTAATTGAGTCTCACTTTGGATAGCCTTTAAACTCTAAACAAATACGAAAATGTTTTGGGTGTGGTGATGCACAGGAAGATTTAAAACGATAATGAAAACTTTCACATGCATTCTTAGCTGCCTAGATGCGTGACGGCAGTGTAGCGAGCTCCTCCTCATTAATGAAGGTTTTTGGTAATTACTCTGCGAAGCTCGTCAGCTTTGGATCGGCTGGCTGGATGCTGATCAGATCGCAGACAACAAGTGAGAAATCATTTTCCGGTTCACCTCTTCTTCCATCTGAATTGGACTTAAGGTGTGTGATTAGCGACTACGCTAGACTTAGCGTAACTAAGGTGTGTGATTAGTGAACCCTTTTCGATGGCCGCATTTTTAGCGCAACTAATGCTAACTCTCTGTGAACGCGTAAAGGCTGGATTAAGATTTTACACTATCTCTACGAACAATAGAGATCTGATTAATATGATTATAAGAGAGAAACTACGATCAGATTTAGCTGACAACCATCTGGTATTACAGCAGTATTAATGGTTAGCGAAAACAAAAAACAAAACAGATTAAACCGGGATTGTTCCAACAATCGTTACGTAATCCTACAGGCTTCCAGTTCAATGCTTTCTCCGTCTTGATTTCTGGTTTCGTGTTTCAATGGACCAACCGGTTCTTGTATACCAGTTTCATTCAGTTTCTTTTCTCACCGCGGTTTTGATAACCCCCAGACATTTTATACCACGTACAGGACAATACTACGTTGCACATACAACATGAATCACGTGGTATGTGCCTACTAGGCATTAGATCCACAAACAGTCTATCACCAGTACACAAACGTTTTCTTTGTTTTTTTTGCAAATGTATATGTATAAGTTGGGCTTAAATGCAGTACTTCTACGCAACAGTAACGCTTACCCTTCAGTGTCCTTGGCCCATTATGTACACATGAAGGAGTCACATAAATGTTACGTCATTACAGAATGTTCTATATGTTTCTCGGCTATCCCAGCAGAACCAGCTGTAATGTTGTGTGCGTACGTGACTCTTAATATGCGTTAACATGTGTTCCAGACTTCACCGGTCCGCGTGCACTATGTTCAAGGCCTTAAGCAATTACGGAAAAATTAAATCACACACACACACACACACACACACACACACACACACACACACACACACACACACACACACACACACACACACACACACACACACACACACACACACACACACACACACACACACACACACACACACACACACACACACACACACACACACACACACACACACACACACACACACACACACACACACACACACACACACACACACACACACCTTTCCTTTTGCAAGTAACTCTTGATGATTCAAGTTTCTTGCAGTACTTGTATGAAATATAATGATTTTTATTATTTTTGGGGTGGTTTTTTACAAATCTGCAATCAGAATAGCTCTATCACTTATAGTTATTTTGGAACGATGAAAACCACAATTTAGTTTTTCCACTTTTATTACAAAATCGCATAATTTTGTTACATAAGTAGAAAGAAAATAATGATTATTAAATTAAAGGCCTAACATTAAAATTACTTTTTTGTTTTTTTACTTTTGTAGACATTTTCTGGAGTGTCTCTTATCAGTTCCAACAGTATTCCGCAAGGACTGTAACGTTCCACTTCCCTGCGTATCTTTTCTCCATGATGGCGATGTTTTAGTGGAACCTTTTAACATATTCGTCACGTACTGCACCTATATTTGAAGGGAAATATCCAGATGTGAGTGGAAGAAATGCAGTTCAAATGACAAATTGCAATTCATTTGTTTTTGTAGGCTTTGAGAGTTCGCTTACTATTTCTCGCTATTTTTCGCTGATTTGTTATTTCCAAGAAAGTTGTTGCAGGCAGACTTGAATAAAGCCCAAACTCTTTTCTCTAAATTATTTAATTTAGTTTCAAATTTTTCAACGTTCAGCGTTGTATTTGTATGTGGCTAGACGAAAAACTATTGTTTGTCCTTATTCTTTGCTTCACTTAGGCCTAATCGTGAGAACTTGTTACATTAAGTACATTATCACTTTTCCTTCTTTACTTAGTGACTTCATAAATATTTCCATCAGTCCCAGTTTGATGTCTAATGGAGGAGGATAAACGTCTTTAACATTCACTAATTGGTTATGGGAGATATAACCTCCACTTTACGAACGAAGTGGTTGGTTAGGTCGCGACTGTCCATTCACATAAACAACAGCAAAGCTTGTGTAGCCTGGCTGCATTTCTATTAGAAACCCTATCACTTTTAAATCTCCATATATATGCCATTTGTGCTTTCTCTTTGTCATTGCATTTCTTACGCCTTCCATCCAAGTCTGTTGCGACCTCACACTTTTTCTTCTTTCAGGAGGGGTCCGTTCTAGTAATTGCTTTGGGCATCTATCATTACCCATACGGCACACATGCCCGTACTAACTTAGGTTTTTAGCATCAATTGAGTCACTTATTCTTTTGTACATTTATTAATTCTTTCCCTTATTTCATAATTTTTTACTTCCGTGTTCCATAAAGAAATGGAAGTATGGTGATGGCGAAAAAATCGTGTTCGAGATAAGAACTGATTCTGATTGTACTACCCTCAAAACATGAACAAAAGTCATTTTTCGAAAAGCTTCTGTGTGTGTGCGTGTGTGTGTAGAATTTTTCTATGGAAAACGATAACTGCCGCAAATTCAAACAGAATAAATAATTTTTTGCATACGTTCCTGAATTGTTGAGGACTCAAGGCCTATGATTTTGGTGAAGATTGGTTAATGGGAAGGGGTAGTTTACCTGCAACGTTTTATGTTTTAACAAGAGTAAAGTACTTAATTTTGATAAATAAAGTATCCTGAAAAGAAGGTCATAATAATCCACTGCAGAAAGATAGATTAAATATCTATAAATGAAAAGGGTAGTTAAAGGGGGTGGGGGTAATTTTATATAAATGAAAATGATAGTTGAAGGCGGAGGGGATAATTTTTTATGTGTACTACGTTATCGGCAACAAAGAAGTAGTTTGTTGTTAAAATTCCTTCCCGGGCTATTTGGCCGTTTTCCAATGTTTTCTGCAAAATCAGACGTTTCGGCAGTGCCATCGACTGTCATCATCAGTGAAAATCGAGTGCGCTAACGTGTGGTGGTATACATTAGTGACCACAGTATACTGTTTTTAAGGCTGAAGCAAGAAGT
The DNA here is from genome assembly GCA_034769895.1 of Magicicada septendecula. Taxonomy (NCBI): domain Eukaryota; kingdom Metazoa; phylum Arthropoda; class Insecta; order Hemiptera; family Cicadidae; genus Magicicada; species Magicicada septendecula. The sequence continues at coordinate 302,804,862 of CM068373.1, read as the reverse complement.
AGAAAAAAGTAGTTTCTATGGAAATGTTTCATTTCAAAAATGATTTTAAATATAAATCTTAGAACATGGAAGTCATGTATGGTTCTCCATACCGATATTTACCATATCCAACAATATATGGTAAATATATGGTATATATGGTCTATAGCAACTTCTCCAGTATTCCCTTTTCACGGCTCGTAATGTTTTCCTCACACGGTCGGTAGTCACCTGCACTTCAGCCCTACATGTTACAATACTTTCCACTAATGTCTTATACATCTTGATTTTTGTTTCAGGTCTTAAATTGATTGTTCCATAAACATAAAGTGGAATGCACCTGTCTCGTCACTTGTTTCGCTGTCGGACTTACACTTCTGTTACACGTGTCGTTACCTAAGCAAATCAAGGAGACAACAAGATTACTGGGCGCTACGAGCACGGTCACTTTCATAGGCGCTCAGAGCACGAGCCGTTGAGTTCCCTTATAAGAAGCGACAGATAAGGAAAATCGTTTCCAGTAGTTTCTAGCTACGAGTAATGAGTACAAAAAACATACGTTATCGAATACTCAGGTTAATCGTGAAACGATTTACAGTTTATAGACCAGTTCTAATATCAGTTTTTAAACACTGACCGTTGATTAAGGATAGAGTAAATTTTAATTAAAAAAACACACACACACTTTAGTTTAAAACTAACTCCTCGGCTGTTTGGGCGTGGTCCAAGGTTTCCGATAAAACCAGACGTTTCGTCAGCACCACTGGCTGCCATCTTCAGTAGAAGAAATGAGTCAACGCTAACGTGAATGTAGTACGTTAGGACCACAGTACTGTGGCCTTAGCGTACTACATCCACGTTAGCGTTGACTCGTTTCTTCCAAAGCACAGAAAGAGAAAATGGACTGGACTAAAGGTTGAGACCAAGTGGGCTGCTAAATTGGCTTTTCAAGAAACAGTGGAAAGAAAGAAGAAGAGCCAGAGAAGAAGATTAGATGGTCTTGGTTTAAATACAATGTTGTATGTCATATGAAGAGATGAATGCTCTAAAGATCAAGGTGGAGCCTGTAACCTTGCCGCGCGGCGGAATACCTAATGATGACCTAAGAATTTGTATTAATAGCTAAAGAATCTTAACGGAGTTTCTACCGCCTACTGTATTCGATCTCGAGACCTCTATGTTGAGAACCTAAATCATATCGCTATTCATATTGTGAGGCCTTGACAAATCGACAATATTGCTTTGGCACTTAGGTAAAACTTGAGTTTACGGAAGAGCAAATGGCGGAGTTTTATTTTCGCAATTAATTCGCCGGGTGACTACAATTATAAAATTATAATTGTAATTAAAAAAATATTTACTACAAGTACCGGTATATTAAATAATCGGAACGTAAACGTCGACAGATTTATCAGTCTGTCATCCGTAACCCCCAATACAGCATAAGGAAATCGTTACGGAATTCTAACAATCCGTAATGACCGTGTTTGGAATCAGGTCCACGGGAGTGTATTTCAACTTCAACAAAAAGCGGTATCAGTTCTGGTCCTATGTGCGACTTAATTGATCAAAAAACAAACAATTCAAGTGTACAATAGAGGAGGCTGTGCAAACACGCATAACGGCGCAGCTGCAGTTCCGTCTGACGCACGAATTGAAACCACGATTTTTTGCTTTTTGTTTACATCTGAGATCTGGCGTTATTAATTTTCCTAGTTTTTTTGTCAGGCATCGTTCACTTGAGTAATTCTTTATTGCTTTTTTGTGCCACTGTAAAGCCGTATAAATGATTTTTCTTTTTTGGAATAATATTTTTTGCTGCCTTACTCATTGAGTGACGTAAGTGGCACACACACCTAACGACTTCTCAAACTAGTCTAGGATGTGGGAGAAGGTGAAAATAAAACTAATTGAAAACTATATCCGTATCTTGGTTTGTATAACTAAACTGAGATACGTTTACTCGTGTATCACGTTACTTCTAGTGTGTGTGTGTGTGTGTGTGTGTGTAAGTTGAACGCGGTGTCATTTGAAAGGATTCTCACTGTCGTTGGAATTTGAACACGCGCGCGCGCGCACACACAGAGACGTGGGTACTCTTGTTTCTCACAGTCGCAAGTCATTAACACCGTAGTGCTTAGTTCAGGTTTAAAATAATTTTTATTCTTCTTGTGTTACTGAATAAATTGCATTACAGTGAATACGTTAATAAGTAAATTGGGTATAACAATCCCTTTACATCAAGGTTTAGGTCGGCCCTAAATGTAGGTCAGCCAATCGGGTTCTGCCCTTAGCTGGCAGGTCCTCACATGACAACCCTTCTTGCCTCATTGTTCTGCTGGAGCTTCTTAATATTTACATATCTTCCTCCAATATTAACTGAACCCACTCCTGTACCTCCTGGTTCCTCTCCTCTTCACCCCACTTACCATTCCCCCAACAATTGTTGTCGTATCAAGTGCTCCAACCAACCAAGTCAAGTGCCTCTTACCTTCTTACTCTCTTGACTGTCTTTTCTCTTTAATCTTTTTTCAGTACGTCCTCATTTCTTACTTTATCATCCCACCTTACTCCCTCCATTCGCCGTCATACCTATAACGCCAGTGCCTCCAATCTTTCTCAGCGTTAACGTTTCAGCAGTGTCGTGCGGTGGGTAAACATTTTGGTGAAGCTGAGTTATATCCGATTCCGTACTTAGGTCTGTACTTCATTTATATTTCCTGCCATTGTTGCTGTACCATCGTTTTACTCTACTTAATAATACGTTCTTGTTACACCTTATTAATCGTCTTAATAAGGTGCAACTATAACTTCAAATGTTAAAACTGGATAACGCCTATGGTTTAAATATGGTACTAAATAAAACGTAACACGCACAGCGATACCAGCGAAGTCAACACTATGCAGTCCAACTCAGCCGAAGCTAGTAAGTAGTAAGCAGCTGATTTCCCACAACGGATTAAATTAGGGAGGTATGTGTTACTAGTTGCCGGCAGAATAATCGCCCAACCTTCAGCAGGCGTAGGATCGTCTAGAGCAGTGGTTCCCAAAGTGGGGTCCGCGACAATGTTTCAGGGGGTCCACAGACACTTTTAAGAAAAATTAGAATATGCAGTAATTTTCTCCGATTTTTATACTCCAAAATCTAAATTTTAGAATCTTAAAACAATTACAGTAGTAGGAAATTCCAGTCTTTTTGGGTGGTTCAAACTAATTGTAATTGTATAAGTAATTTCAAACTAATGGCTTTAATAATGTGTTTAAATCATGTCGTGTAGCAGATCTGTTTATCAGCCGAATTGATAAATACTGATACTGATAACCTGTCTCTTACACTACAAAAAGAAGATTCATTGACAGAACTTTCAACTGACAGTTCATTAAAATTACAGTTTTCGCAATTACAGCTAGCTGATTTCTGGTTATATGTGATGACTGACTATTCTGAGCTTGCAAAAAAAGCTTTAAAGCTTTAACTGTCTTTCCTTCTACTTATTTGTGTGAAACCGCATTCTTCCAGCTCACGTACTTGAAGTCAAAGTTAAGAAATAAATTTGATGTCGAGAGTGACTTAATATTGAAATTATCAGACATTGAACACAATATTGCAGTGCTAATTGTTCAAAAGCACCTTCATTGTTCAAATTTAACTATGTTTGATATGATTAATATTATAATTTTGCAAGTAAAGAGAATTTTGATTTTAATACATTTTAATTAAAGCATAAGGGTTTCTATCATATTTACTGTTTGTTTCATTTCAGAATTCAGGCGGGGTCCGTGAATTTTTATATTATTTAAGGGGGGTTCGTGGAATGAAAAGTTTGGGAACCACTGGTCTAGGAGTCTAGAGCATTCAGGAATTGAGCCGTTAGCCGACCTTGTAAACATCGCTTCATAGCTGTCAGGTCTATGAGCGTATATGCCACGCAAGTTGTCTGTTTCAGAATTGTAAGGATATTACTACTACTACTACTACTACTACTACTACTACTACTACTACTACTACTACTACTACTACTACTACTACTACTGCTACTACTACTACTACTACTACTACAATGGGCGTCACCAGTACCCAATTATTGGGGGGGACGGAACATAATGGTAATATAGAATATTTGGTGTGTTGTCAAATTTATGAAAGAATAAAGGTATTATTTCCTATTTTTATAAGTTTTAATTTTTTAATATCACTAATATAATTGCTATAGTAATTGTAGTCATAGGCATATATAACTTATTTTTACCTTTAATTTTGAGACTGTATTAATCTTAACCTACAGTATTAATGAATTAATATTGTAGGTTAAGATTATTTGTAGAAATTAAGATGATTCAAGTAGAGAAATCCAATATTTATTTACAATAAGTATTGAACATTACTGTGGCAACGTTTCTGTTAACTGTAATAAAACTGTTAAACTGTTCGATAATTCAAACTACATATTCTTAGCACAGCTTAATAAAACACATCTCCAAACACATTTCTCCTCGCATCAACATTAGGAATAAATACTTTAATAATTTGGCTATCTTCTTATTGTCGATGTCGTCCAATACCTTTTTTTTAGACATAGCATAGGTTTACACGATTGAGCCATGTCTAATCTAGGTCATAGTCAAACCTAAGGTAAGCCTTTAGTATTTGAAGAGCACTGAAGTCCTCACAACTAGATGCTGGGGACATAAGCAGAAGATGAACCATACTTACTACATTTCTGAAAATAACTCTGATCTCTTTAGTCATCGAGATCAAGGCTATCCTTCCATCTTTTAAACATGTCACTTTGTATCTTTGTAGAAACAGTTCTATTTCTAAAATTGTTCTAAGGCTTTCACGGCTGGTGTCAGTTGTATAAGAAGAGTTTACCGGGTCTACGGTTTAGTGACTAACCAAACGTTTCGACAGCACCAATGGCTGCCATCATCAGTGAAATTCAAGACCTCCTGACGCCCTGACGATAACAACCTACGTTCAGGAGGTTTTGAATTCTTTGAATTCCACTGATGATGGTAGTCAGTGGTGCTGTCGAAACGTTTGGTTTGTCATTAAACCGTAGACCACGGCCAAACAGCCCGGTAAACTCTTCTTATACAAGTTCTATTTCTACTTTAAACAATGGTGCACCAATTTATGGATAAGGGGCTAATGCTTCACATCTTTCCTTTCGCAGAAGAATGTTTTCTAGCAAAACCGTTCCTTCACACCAGGCTGTTCGGAATTCGATTTTGAAGCCTTGCTACAGCTATGTCTATGCCTACAAAATACTCTTGCCTATAGTATTCTTTACATGGCTGACAATATACATGTAGATCAGTAGTCCCACCAATTTTTTTTTTTTATTATGTTTCGTCTCGGAAGTTTCAACTCTTCCAAACCAAGCTCAGAAATCTTATCATTGCATAATTTAAATGCAGATGAAAACTTTTCATTTGTCACCAAGGCATGCAATCCAACAATGATGATTTCAACTGATTTATAAAAGTCCTGCCACTGTTCTGTTACTCACCTGGAAGCAGTTGTTTAAAATTTAAATTTCATGCAACAGCGATAGAATTTTATCATTACTATGGGTAATTAAAAGTGAAAGAAAATTAACTTTGAAAGAAAAATTTTTCTTCTTTTATCACGTTTAGACTTACAGCCAGTTATTCGGGTTATATTTCCTTCCTTTTGGAGTTGATCCTTTTTCTAGGCCATTCCAGATGTTTATGTCCTTTTTGGTTGACAGTAAAAATCTCTTTAGAATACGTGTACTGTCCCTTTTTTACTTCCATGTTCCATAAGGAAATGGAAATATGGTCATGGCGAAAAAATCTTGTTCGAGATAACGGCAGATTCTGATTGTACTACCATCAAAACATGAAAAAAAGTCATTTTACTTCCATATTCCTTAAGGAATGGAAGTATGGTGATGGCAAAAAAAATCGTGTTCGAGATTATTGCAGATTCTGATTCTACTACACTCAAAACATGAAAAAAAGTCGTTTTCCGAAAAGTGTCTGTGTGTGTGTCTGTCTGTCTGTGTGTCTGTCTGTATGTCTATCTGTCTGTAGATTTTTTTTATATGGCAAACGATAACTGCCGCAAATTCAAACAGAGTCAAATAATTTTTTTCATGCAGCCCTGATTTGCAGAGTACTCGGGACCTATTGTTTTTGGTGAAGATCGGTTGAGGGAAAGGGGTAGTTTACCAACAACGGTTTTTTTTTAGCAAGGGTAATTTTGTTTGTTTGGCAAACGATAACAGCCGCAAATTCAAACAGAATCAAATAATGTTTCGCATACAGCCCTGAATTGTAGAGTTCTCAAGATCTGTTGATTTTGGTGAAGATCGGTTAAGGGAAAGGGGTAGTTTACCTGTAACGTTTTATGTTTTAACAAGGGTATTTCCTATGGCAAACGATAACAGCCGCAAATTCAAACAGAATCAAAAGATTATTTGCATACAGCCCTAAATTGTAGAGTTCTCAAGATCTATTGTTTTTGGTGAAGATCGGTTGAGGGAAAGGGGTAGTTTACCGGCAACGTTTTTTTAACAAGGGTATTTTCTATGGCAAACGATAACAGCCGCAAATTCAAACAGAATCAAATAATGTTTTGCATACAGCCCTGATTTGTAGAGTACTCAAGACCTATTGTTTTTGGTGAAGATCGGTTAAGGGAAAGGGGTAGTTTACCTGCAACGTTTTTTTATCAAGCGTATTTTTTATGGCAAACGATAACAGCCGCAAATTCAAACAGAATCAAATAATTTTTTGCATACGTCCCTGAATTGTAGAGGTCTCAATGACTTTCGATTTTGGTGAAGATCGGTTAAGGGGAAGGGGTAGTTTCCCTGCAACCTTTTACGTTTTAACAAGAGTAAAGTACTTAAAAATTTATTTAAACTTTTTGAAACAATGGTAATTGTTAAAAATAAAATAATTTTGTTGCCAGGCAATAAAATTATAATTTTTTCATTTTAATGTAATATAATATTTTTCATTTAATACAGCAATAAAAAAGCAGGTAAGACACAGCCTGGCTGTTTGGCTGAAAATGATTTTAAATATAAATCTTAGAATATGGAAGTCATGTGTGGTTCTCCATACCGATATTTACTTCCATATTCCTTAAGGAATGGAAGTATGGTGATGGCAAAAAAAATCGTGTTCGAGATTATTGCGGATTCTGATTCTACTACACTCAAAACATGAAAAAAAGTCTTTTTCCGAAAAGTGTCTGTGTGTGTGTCTGTCTGTGTGTCTGTCTGTCTGTGTGTCTGTCTGTCTGTGTGTCTGTAGATTTTTGTTCTATGGCAAACGATAACTGCCGCAAATTCAAACAGAATCAAATAATGTTTTGCATGCAGCTCTGATTTGCAGAGTACTCGCGACCTATTGTTTTTGGTGAAGATCGGTTGAGGGAAAGGGGTAGTTTACCTGCAACGGTTTTTTTTAGCAAGGGTAATTTTGTTTGTTTGGCAAACGATAACAGCCGCAAATTCAAACAGAATCAAATAATGTTTCGCATACAGCCCTAAATTGTAGATTTCTCAAGATCTGTTGATTTTGGTGAAGATCGGTTAAGGGAAAGGGGTAGTTTACCTGTAACGTTTTATGTTTTAACAAGGGTATTTCCTATGGCAAACGATAACAGCCGCAAATTCAAACAGAATCAAAAGATTATTTGCATACAGCCCTAAATTGTAGAGTTCTCGAGACCTGTTGTTTTTGGTGAAGATCGGTTGAGGGAAAGAGGTAGTTTACCTGCAACGTTTTTTTAACAAGGGTATTTTCTATGGCAAACGATAACAGCCGCAAATTCAAACAGAATCAAATAATGTTTTGCATACAGCCCTGATTTGTAGAGTACTCAGGACGTATTGTTTTTGGTGAAGATCGGTTAAGGGAAAGGGGTAGTTTACCTGTAAAGTTTTATGTTTTAACAAGGGTATTTCCTATGGCAAACGATAACAGCCGCAAATTCAAACAGAATCAAAAGATTATTTGCATACAGCCCTAAATTGTAGAGTGCTCGAGACCTGTTGTTTTTGGTGAAGATCGGTTGAGGGAAAGGGGTAGTTTACCTGCAACGTTTTTTTAACAAGGGTATTTTCTATGGCAAACGATAACAGCCGCAAATTCAAACAGAATCAAATAAAGTTTTGCATACAGACCTGAATTGTAGAAGACTCAAGGCCTATTGTTTTTGGTGAAGATCGGTTAAGGGAAAGGAGTAGTTTACCTGCAACGTTTTACGTTTTAACAAGAGTAAAGTGCTTAATATTGTAACGTGATGTTTCCCTCTACATAAAGAATATACCCTAACATAAATAATTATCTTATCGTAATAATGAAGAACAGAATAATAATTAAGTAAGGAACCTGTATAATGTAAAATCTGTGTTAAATAGTAAATTTAAGATAAATGTAAAATAAAAAATAAGACCAAAATAACAAATATAACTATCTGGAACTTAATAATAAACAACTCTAGTAAACTGCATAAGTAATGTTGTAAAAAATAGGTGAAAGCATATACAGCAGAACTTAAATGGTTTACCAATCAGGAAAATTTATAAACTAGATAAAATTTGATGTAAAAAACTATAAAGTCAGAGAATAATCATATCTGAGTGTGAATCAAGTCACAAAAACAATTCAGAGAATGATTATTATAAAATAAGTGAACAATAACAGTTTTAATTATAGGTTATGCACCATATTTATATGTTAAAGCAAGACAAAGAAATAAAGAAGAATGTAAGATAAATAATTTCATGATAAAAAGTATGAACAACAAACAGAATAATAAATAAGACAATCATAATTAACTATTGATGTTTAGGAAGTAAATAATAATGTAAATAGTAAGAAACTGATGAGACAAAAGCCTAAATATACTTGTAAAGCCTAAAAGTTCAAGTAGATCATAAGTGATAACTAAGAGTTGTTACTTTGTAGTAGAATTAAGTAATTTTAGTTTGAGAAAGAAATTAAGGTCCCAATGAGCATGGACATGATTAGGCCTAGATGGCAATACTAGGTTTTTATAACAAATTGATGTTTATAATTATTATCACTATTGTTAAACTAAATAATGTTAAGGTAAAACCAATTGTACAACTAAGAATTAAGTGATGGAACAGAAAAATTAATATTTTTTAGAGAGTTCTAGATTAAGTCAATTTGTGAAAATTGTTATTTTTATTATTACTGAACCGAACCATGCCTTATGAGGTCTCAAAATGATCAGCATAAAAATGCTGATTAATGGTAGTAATATATTTTTAATTGTAAGTAGCATAAGGACATTATGTCAATTCTAAAATATTTTTATAAATTTGTTCAGAAAAAGTGACGCTTAGCTCGGCGTGGGTTGATATCCTCCAACCCAAAGACTGACGCTTAAAACGAAAGTTTTATAATTAAAACTGAATAGTTAATATTTACACCAATCAGAATCGTTCACCTGCCAGGTGAATTTACCCATAACGCACCGGAAAGAAGGCAATTGTTCGCCGGTCATCATGCAGTAAAGGAAACCTCCTCTGTAAAACGGAAAACGTAATTAATCTCCAACCCAAAGTGTAAATATTCTCGTCCTCAAAATCTTGAAACCGAGTGAGGTTATGTGCAGTGTAAACAAACAACGGTCTAACCTACAAACGGGAACGTAACCTAACAGTGAACGTCAAATGTTGTGAAGTGGTTTTAATCATTAAAGGACATTACAGTGAATAATTAATAACAGTGAAATATAAAGAGAAGGAAAATATAGTGTTTATTTTGAGAATTTATAACAAACTTAATAATTAACGATCACGATCCCATAGTAACTTGTAATAGACACTTGTGAACTTAGGTTTATATTATCACTGTATATAAACACTAACACTATTCATATTATTTCACGTTTAACTATTGTATTTTGTTTTAGTATTCAATGTTTAACTAAATAACTCAGCCAAACTAGGTTAACACCAACACCGGACACTGTCCGAAATACGAACTGTTCGTCACTTTAGATTTTACTTTATTGTTTTATAATATCATATTTAATTTTATATTGTGATGTTTTGTTCTTCAAAAAAGACATTTTTTGTTAATTATTGTGGTCCAAAGAACTCATAAGGGTTATATTGTCAAAACGTAAACAATAGCCTATATCTCTGAAATTTTGAACTCATGCTACCAATTGTTGAGCTATCAATACAACAAGCCTGGTTAATTCATATTATGAGAAATGTTCTTTATTTTAATAGTAGAAGAATAAAATTTTAAAAGAAAATAAAAGAAAAAGTGAAAGGAATTAATGGTGTGTGACGAATTATTTTTTAATAATTCAGAATTTATAATCAACTTTGAACATTAGTGTTTACTTCAACTCCAGAGGAATAAGTTGGCAGTACTGTACTTATTTTGGAACAACCCGTGTTTTTTTTTAATGATTTAACTAGGTCAGTGAACTCTAATAAGATAAAGAGAATAGATTAGATGAAACTTACGAATAATCATTAATACAAACTTTTAATATCTCAAGTAATTAAAAAAATAAAATAAAATGAAATTAGAACCATCTAGTTACATACCAGTGAGCACAAGGGCATAATTCTAGTTATTTTATAAACTGATCAACCTATTTAATTTATAATTAATCTTAGTGAATCGCCTTGTCCAACCTGAGAAGAAGTAACCAGAAAAATCCTTTAATAATTCAAAAAAATTCAACCATTAATTAACCAAACCATTACCAGTAAGTAAAGACAATTACAACAAAACGAATATCGAACTTTACAATATCGATGTATTGTTGTATTGGAGTGTTAGTGGTCTCAGATATTTCTACTAGTAATTTTGTACAAACCACTATGTGGTCTTTGGTATTGACGAGCGTTTTCGGCAGTCTTCAGGTCATTTACCAACCTCAGGTTAGGTTGGTAAATGACCTGAAGATGGCTTGACTGCCGAAAGCGCTCGTCAATACCAAATACAACATAGTGGTTTGTACAAAATTACTAGTAGAAATTTACAATATTGATAAATACAGTATCCTGAAAATAAGGGCATAATAATCAAATGTAGAAAGGTATATGAAATATCTATAAATGAAAAGAGTAGTTGAATGGGGGAGGGGGTAATTTTGTTTATAAATTGAAATGGTAGTTGATGATGGAGGAAGTAAATTTTTATACGTTTTATATGTGTACTACGTTATTGACAACAAAGAAGTTTCTATGGAAACATTTCATTTCACTTTAACAAAATTCTATATTTTTTATTTTAATTTAAATCATGTATGAGAGGAAATATATCGTTCGTGGCAGGCAAGCATATCTCAATTATGTAATGTTTACGTTTCCATTTTATTTTCTTACGTTTGCACGGTTTTTAAATGGAAAGTACCAAAACCCACACCAACACAACGCGTGCAAGCCGAAAAGGTGTCCAGCGTGGACAGTGATTTGCTTCCTGTGGATCGCTCGCTAGTGTAACTGCACATGTTTACAGAGGAACAGTCCATAAACAGACTTTTCGTCTTTAGGGAATGAACCCTCTGCAAGATGCTCAGGGTCCATGAGAGACTTGGGAGCGCTCCTTCTTTTCCGCGTGTTTGTTCTGTGAAACGTACACTGTAGATTCGCAGCTTTACTCTGAGCAACGCTCCATAGGGAATGTTGAAAATTTTTGTCCACGGTGTACCCCCATACAGACTAAAACCTACTCTGATGTTTTGATTACGGACATCATAATTTTAAAACTTTGGAATGAGCACTACTTAATGGAGATCAAACATTAACTTTTACAAGCCATTAATTTTATGCATTTTTGAAGCAATAAATGTTTTAATAAATTAATACAATCTTTGTATTTATTTCTATAGTAATATAAGAATTACAAACTAATATGTGCATGTGTGAATGTATGAAAAATATATAAATATTTTTCTCCTCTGGAAAATTGCTTGCCCCTCCTGAAAAATATTTTGACCTCTCTGATGGCTAGTTATTTACTAGCCTGTGTGGAATATAGCGTTATGGCATGGATCAAAAAGGTGGGTTTTAAACAGAAGACGCAAACGTAATAAGGATGAAATGTTTTGCTAAGAAATTTATAATTATACGGGTGAACAGAATCGTCGTTCAGGAAATCAGAAGACGAATGGAAAGAAAGAAACAAAGACACGATTTTAAAAAAGAAAAATGACCAGTATAGTATTGACAGAAAAGACCTGGATAATACTATAGACATCATTCACCCTCGGCCGATAACTCGCAGCGAGAGCCCAATTTCATTACAGGAATCAGATCGCAGCTCCTTTGGCCAGCTCTTCGTTCGACCAACAAACATTTTATCCAAAATTACAGTCCTTCCTCACGAAGTCTGAGAATAGTCTTCACCCACCTGACATGAGGGTACCATTTTAGCTGATACGTCATTTCTTCAGAATTCAAGAATCCACTTGGTTAATTAATATTTAAATGATTTTAAATATATACTTTAGGACATGGAAGTCATGTATGGTTCTCCATACCGATTTTTTAGATAAAGAAATAAACTTCTTTGAAAGAAAGAAATAAACATTAAAATTTTCATTGTTGCAATTATTGACAATAAGTTTCCAGGCAGCGAAATTCAATAAAATTATTTTATTTAATTTAGAAAAAAGAACAAGGCGGATTGAATACAGCAGCAGCGATGCGTCTCTGGAGGTAAATACATGTCCATGGCACACGATTATCCACTAAAGAGTATTATACTTGAGATACTTATGGAATTTTTAATATTGCGGTTGCCTCGATTGAAACAGAGGCAGTTCACACAAACAAACATAGGCTACATATACACATTCACAACAGGGTGACGCGGCATCTGTATTGGTCGAGTATCGAATTTCATTACTGGGAACAAAGATGTTTCAAAATTCAACTCAATAGGACGACTAGGTCAAAATTCCGTCTTATTAAGAGCGGAAATATCTGAAGTGTCCCGGGTGCATTTTCCACTTGCATTTATGTTTCAAGATTGTTAGACATGGGACATCAGAAAATTATGTGCATTTCTATCAAGCTTTTACGTAAATAGACATTGTCATACCTCAAAATCCCGCAGTTCACTTCACAATCTTCTGCGTCCAGTTCTTTTTGACACATCTCAAAATCCCGTTGTTTACATTGAAATCTTCCGCGTTTATTACATATTGGCATTCCGCGTTTACTACATAGTTGCATACTACAAATCCCGCAGTACATTATACAATCTTCCGCGTTTTACATATTGGCATACATCAAAATCCCGTCGTTTACTTTGAAATCTTCCGCGTTCAGTTCATATTGGCATTTCTCAAAATTTCGCAGTTTACTTAACAAACTTCCGTGTTCAGTACATATTGGCATACCTAAAAATCCTGCAGTTCACTTTTCAATCTTCCGCATTCAGTACATATTGGCATATACCACAAAATCCCGCAATTCTTTTCAAAATCTTCGTGCTTTTAATATTGGCATACCACGAAATCCCGCAGTTCACTTTTCAAACTTTCGTATTTACTATATGTATTGGCACACCTCAAAATCCCGCAGTTCACTTTTCAATCTTCCGCGTTCAGTACATATTGGCACACGTCAAAATTCCGCAGTTCGCTTTACAATCTTCCGTGTTATAATATTAGCACATCTCAAAATCCCGCAGTTCACTTTACAGTCTTCCGTGTTTACTATAAATATTGGCACATCTCAAAATCCCGTCACTCACTTTGAAATCTTCCGCGTTCAGTACATACTGTCACATCTCAAAATCCCGCAGTTCACTTTACAATCTTCCGTGTTATAATATTAGCACATCTCAAAATCCCGCAGTTCACTTTACAGTCTTCCGTGTTTACTATAAATATTGGCACATCTCAAAATCCCGTCATTCACTTTGAAATCTTCCGCGTTCAGTACATACTGTCACATCTCAAAATCCCGCAGTTCACTTTACAATCTTCCGTGTTATAATAATAGTACTTCTCAAAATCCCGTAGTTCACTTTACAATCTTCCGTGTTTATCACATATTGGTATATCTGAAAATCCCGACGTTCACTTTATCTTCCGTGTTTTAAATGTTGGCACACGTCAAAATCCCTCAGTTCACTTTGAAATCTTCCGCGTTCTGGACATATTGGGATTTCTCAAAATCCCGTCGTTCACTTCGAAATCTTCCGCGTTCTGTACATATTGGCACTCTCAAAATCCCGTCGTTTACTTTGAAATCTTCCGCGTTCAGGACATATTGGCTCTTCTCAAAATCCCTCAGTTCACTTTACAATCTTCCGCGTTTATTACGTATTGGCATCTCTCAAAATGCCATAGTTCACTTGGCACACTACAAAATCCAGCAGTTCACTTTACAATCTTTCGTGCTTTGAATATTGGCACACCTCAAAATCCCGAAATGCATTGTACAATCTTCTGCGTTCAATACATATTGGTACATCTCTATATACCGAATTTTGTTACACAATCTTCCGCGTTGATTATTCTTAGGTATATCTCAATATGTATTGCTTATTTATTTAGTTGAATGTTCCGTATCATTAGATTTTAACATAGTTCAGAATCTCGGTTTTTTTTTTATTCGTCCTTTTGCTACTATAGACGTTACCATACATCATATTTTTATATACATTTTATTTATGTTTTCTCATTTATAGGCATTGAACGATCTTAAAATATTATGCTCACTGCTCAAAAGATTCTGCGTTTAGTAAACACTGCTCAAATTTCCTTGTTTATTTTATTTAGGAGTCTGTGTCCATTAGACAGTGGGTTATCTTTAAATTGCATTTTTAGGAATAGGGGGGCATGTTGCCTTTAAATTCCGTGTTTATTTGAGGGAGGGCACACAAACACATAAAATACTGCTTATGGTTGTTTCAATCGCAGCAACCACAATAGTAGAACTTTCCAATTCAAGTGTACTCACTGTGGGCAAACAACCGGGAATATATTTTCTGCAGAGATACAGATACTAAATAATTTGTGTATAAACATAAATGTAATGTGGTAATAAATGTTTTTTGGAAAGTAGACGTTTTGATTTCTTTGTTTAATTCATGGGCTGTAATATTATAGTTAGAGGTTATAAGAGTTAGGGGTTATAAGAGTTAGGGGTTATTTATTAAGTTTTTATTAAGTCTACAACATTGTTAATTACGCGTGCCCGTATCTGAGACTGCGCAGCTGTTGAGTCTGCGCTATGGTGCCCATCATTCGTCACAGAGAAATACTCTATGGAGAAACTGCAAGATAAATTTGGTGCCTGAGTATATAGTGTTTCTAACTATATTGTGAAGAAATGAAGGAAGCATTATTAGATTAGAAACTGATGAAAACTATAATTTTAACGCTAACATGTGTCATAATGTCCAAAAGTTTGCATGAAGATTTCCCGAGGTATGACTACTCTTTAGAACAAAGGGTCTTAAATGTTTATTGTTTTCGCTACACTGCCCTTTGTAGTGAGTTCCCGCAGCACACTAACACAAGAAATGAGAAGCCCAAATTTCTTATTAATAAGTCAGATCTTTAATTTTATCATCTCCACTTCACGTTTTAGTCAATGCTCCCCGTTACGATTCCCATTTTTTGTCGGTCGACCTATGTTTGTTCTTCTTTTTACTTTATATATTCTTGCTTTGAAAGATAGTTTTTTTCCATCCTTTCCAAACGTTCTTTCCATTTAATTCTGTTTTCTTTTACACAGAACATTCCGTGTACTTGAAGTTCTTATTTGGATCTTTCGTTCCTCATCACATCTCTCTGGTTACATTCTTTGACTCAAGATCAGGGTAACAAAAAATTTCATTTAACAAATTACATTCCGTTTATCACAGATAGGATTAATAATAGTTTAAAAAAGATAGTCTTAACGTGGTATCAGTAAACAAACGTAATCTTTTTTCATTACTAGTAAACAATAAAGAAAAATCAAACACATTAGGGAAAAAATGGAGTTTATCAAATACACTGTGCAGAATGCGATGGCATTTATTCGGACAATGTGGCCGTGCTCTGAAACATAGCATTTCTGAACATAAGAAAGCGATTTTAACTAATACAGCCAATAGAGATTTTACAGATCATTGCTTAAAACACAATCAGTTCATAGATACAAAAAACCTAACACTACTCCACAACATACAAAAATGTAAGAAAATAGATTTATTAGAAATTAGAAAAGCAATAAAAAGTAACAAAAATTTAACAAATGAACAAACTGAATTCTGTGTATCTCCTTTATTAGAAGTTGTTAATTAATTTAGTTAATTTTTACTTCCATGTTCCATAAGGATATGGTCATGGCGAAAAAATCGTGTTCGAGATAACGGCAGATTCTGATTGTACTACCATCAAAACATGAAAAAATATAGGTATGGAGAACCATACATGACTTCCATGTTCTAAGATTTATATTTAAAATCATTTACGAAATGAAATGTTTCCATAGAAACTACTTCTTTCCACTTATTGCTTCAGCCTTAACCACAGTACTGTGGTCACTAACGTATACCACCACACGTTTCGCACTCGATTTTCACTGATGATGGCAGTCGACGGAACTGCCGAAACGTCTGGTTTTGCAGAAAACATTGGACTACGGCCAAACAGCCCGGGAAGGAATTTTAACAACAAACAACTACTTTGTTGCCGATAACGTAGTACACATATAAAAATTATCCCCTCCTCCATCAACTATAATTTTCATTTATAAAAAATACCCCCACCCCGTTCAACTAGCCTCTTCATTTAGATATTTCATCTACGTTTCTACAGTGGATTATTAAGATCTTCTTATCAGGATACTTTATTTATCAAAATAAATTTAAGTAAATTTAAGTACTTTACTCTTGTTACAACAAAAAATGTTTTCGGTAAACTGCCCTTTCCCCGTAACCGATCTTCACCAAAATCAACAGTTCTTGAGTATTCTACAACTCAGGGATGCATGAAAAACCTTATTTGAGTCTGTTTGAATGTGCGGCAGTTATCGTTCGTCATAGAAACAATTACTCTTGTTAAAACATTAAAGGTGGCTAGTAAACTATCCTTTTCCCTTAACCGATCTTCACCAAAATCAACATACCTTGAGTACTTACAACTTCAGGAACGTATGCAAAACATTATTTGATTCTCTTTGAATATGCGGCAGTTATCATTCATCATAAAAATAAAATTACCCTTTTAAAACATAAAACGTTGTTGGTAAACTACCCTTTTGTTGTAACTGATCTTCACCAAAAATAACAAACCTTGAGTACTCTATAAATCAGGAAGGTGTGCAAAAAAGTATTTGATTTTGTTTAAATTTACGGCAGTTATCGTTTGCAAAAAAAAAAAAAAAAATTACCCTTGATAAAAAAAACTTTGCTGGTAAACTACCCCTTTCCCTTAACCGATCTTCACCAAAAACAAAACGTCTTGAGAACTCTACAATTTAGGGCTGCCTGTGAAACATTATTTGATTCTTCATGATATCCGGGCTGTTTGGCCGTGGTCCATGGTTTATAACAAAACCAAACGTTTCGGCAGCTCCACTGGCTGCCATCATCAGTGGTATAAAAGTCCTGCACGCAGGGTGTTTACGTACAGGCCCACAGTACTGTGGTATAGGCTAAAGCTGTCCTGCCATGCTACCTGTACTTATAAATTCAGCAAAGTCCCACGTACAGGTAAAAATGACACCATCAGCCAATCACAGTAGTTTGGTTTTGTTATAAACCATGGACCACGGCCAAACAGCCCGGATCGAAACGTTTGGTTTTGTTATAAACCATGGACCACGGCCAAACAGCCCGGATCGAAACGTTTGGTTTTGTTATAAACCATGGGCCACGGCCAAACAGCCCGGAACGAAACGTTTGGTTTTGTTATAAACCATGGACCACGGCCAAACAGCCCGGGCGAAACGTTTGGTTTTGTTATAAACCATGGACCACGGCCAAACAGCTCGGATATCATGAATAATTCATATGACACCGGCCGTGAAAGCCTGAGGAATAATTTATTATTTGATTCTATTTGAATGTGCGGCAGTTATCGTTTGCCATAGAAACAATTACTTTCGTTAAAACATTAAAAGTGGCCGGTAAACTACCCCTTTCCCTTAACCGATCTTCACCAAAATCAATAGACCATGAGTCCTTTACAAATCAGGCACATATGTAAAAAATTATTTGATTCTGTTTGAATTTACGGCAGTTATCGTTCTGTGCCGGTAATTGCCGGCCGTTAATAAAATTTTAGTTAAAGTTTTTTCTATCGTAATATTACGCGAACGCAAGTGTGCTAGGCCGACCCTTGCACTAAGCGATAATGGGACAGTTGCGCGCGCAGCTTATGGTTGGGGGGTCGTCTTGCTTTGTCGCGCACGGCAGCAGTCTACACCTTGCCTGGCTCAGAGAATTATCCGTCTCCCTCTCCGAATTGTACGACGCAGTTTCTATTTCTTATGGCTGGCTAAAAAGTAAATTGACTCCCGGTAAGTATTTTATTGATTTGTCTTTATAAGTAGTTATACATGTATGGATAGTTAATAACAATATGCAACCGTATAAAATACGTAGTTATGTGTGTGCGGCCCGACAAGTTTTATATTAAGAGAGAACTTAGTATTCAGTGATTAACTTAATGCTCAGTATATAGCCCTTTCTCTTTTTTATTATTATTACTGTAATAGTGTGAGAAGTTTGCAAGATCACTGTAATGATAAAAGTGTACAACATTAAAATATTAAGGACTAAAACTTAGTGCGTAGTCAGGTCATGAACTGTGTCTGCGCATGCAGTGAACTGTCGGAGAGTTGTCAATTAACTTAACAGTGGAGAATTATTTGTGAAAACTTCCCTGGATGAAATTTTATTAGTATTAAAGCATTCTTTATGCTGTGAGTGCCTTGCAGTTAAATTTTTTTGGTCAAATAATGATTAACGCTCACCACGTGGCCTTTTAACCTGTAAATTTATGTCGAAGCATGTTGACCGAGTGCTGTTCACTTTATTTTAAGCCACATTAAATAGGGTCTGTTCATTATTCAAATTTATTTATTCCATGGCTGATTTCTCTGCTCTTCCAGCTGGTTGCAAAAACTTTATTAATAAATATTGTGCCTTTATTGAGAGTTAGTTGGCGGCCCGTTAAGAGGTTAATTACCTTAACTCGGGTGTACATTTTTAATAGACTGTTCTCTAATTTATTTGAATGAATAGGGTTCTCGAACTAAGCCGGATTCCTGGCTTGCTGATGGCTGTACACCTGCCTAAGCCGTGAACCATGCACAAGATCCTGTCGGACGAGGGAGATGGTGACTCGTTCTCAATGCTGCACTTCCCAGCTGTGATGAGGTGATATGCACTCTATTATTTTCTTACCAATTATCATTACATCTATGGGCCCACGTGTGCAGACTTTCTGCTGGATTGGGAAGCCGCTGTTCATGACTCAGAACTTTACTGGTTAAATTCAAGTACACTTTTTTTTATAATTGTGTTACATAACGCTAAGTGCACTGCCTGTAAGTGGGTGATGCACTGCGGGAGCGTGCCAGAGATATTTTCACTTTTGCATATTGTACAGGTGGCTGACCATTCTCATGTTAGTTTTTACTGTATTTGTTGAACAGGTTAGTTTCTGTTCCGGCTGGAACAGAGATGAATATATTTTAATTGGACCATGTGTAACCTCTCTATGCTTTTAGTATTTATTTTATTTCCTTTTAAATTTCTATCTCCTTGCTTGTTGGTTTTGAAAGAGAGGTTACAAGTTATTTAGAACTGGGCAGGAGCCTAGAGAAGCAAAATTATGCTGGGTCCAGTATGACGGGACTTGCAATGAACTCAGCCATAATATAACAATAACAGATTTATTATGTCTCGGGAATTCATACAGGTGTACAAGATAAATATATGTATCTATAAAAAAAAACTACCAAAAGGTACATCATGGCAAGCATGTATAAATTAAGTGTACATCAGCATAAGTGTGCATAAGGGTGCACAAAGTAAATGTATATACATATATATATAATATAAAAATGTTACATCACAACAAGCATACATAAATCCAGTGTGCATCAGAACAAGTGTATATAATTGCATATAAGGTAATGTAGATATATATATATAAAATATGAAATGCACAACGTAAATGTAAAATTTTCTCCATCGTGTGGCTAGCTAGACACATAACAACACACACAGAACACAAGGTACACAGACTCACAATCATTTATTTTCAACACGCATGCCTGTAATGCACCCACCCACCGGGTAAAGCAACTATCATCTTATACCCCGGCAGTGATAAAATATATGCCCGTCGGCAACCCGTTCAGTAGGATAACATAAACGCCAAACCCCTTTAAAGACGAATAATTCATGAAGCATAAATGAAACCGGACCGCCCATTTGTCTAGCATACCGTTTATCAATGACCCATGATGAGTGTGTGAACCTTAGTTCCGTTCGCAGCATTAAGTAATATTAACAAAACTCATCACCTACTTTCAGACAGTGTTCATAAAATTCTAGACAGTAGTGACTTCACAAAACTCCAAAAGGAATTAACTCCTTATGTACATTAATAGACAGAAATTAATTACTTGAGGCTTTACAATTTTAACAATATAAATATATATTTAATTTACCCAAACAAGGAAAATGATGAAAACCAGTGTTATATTCAAAATTAAACAGAAAGTTCTATACGTGGGAAGTCAACCCATATGTGTATGCCAGTTAAGAAAACAATCAGTTTAGCCCTTGTGCAAGGGGCAAATCAGCTAAAATAATTCAATAACATTAGTAAATGGTTTCTATTAGCCTCAGATAACTGTAGAAAATAATAAAAAAAAAACAATAAGGTGGTTGAGCTCTGGCATCTGCGGGAGCGCGCCCACATGTAGTTGACAAAACTTGACAGGTCATCAGCCTGTCTGATAATGCCCCAGCGCGTGTCCAAGAAACTAAGTGCCCTTTGTAAACCCTTAAAACGTCCCAAAAAAACTTCAGGAAAGCCCCCAACCCTTAATTGTGAAACCACAGTCAATATAAATTTTTTTTTTACACCACTGTTCCAGCCGGAACAGAGCTACAGGGCCGTAACCTAAATTTGTATAAAGAGTAAAAGCGAGAAGAGATACAACTGTAAAATGGTACAAGAGTGAAATGGCTGGCGCGCTCCCGCAGTGCAGCACGCACTTACAGTCATAGCATTTAGTGTTATAGAAAAGGGTTATAAAAGTTCAGTAATTTTTTATCGAGAGTGTTCAGAGTCATGATCACAGTTCACTTCCCAATAGACAGTCTGGACACGTGGTCCCCTGGCTTCTAAGTTATTCACATAAAACAGGCACACTGCCGGTTCGGCCGCCAAAAAAAGAAAAAGCATAAATGTCACCTCATAAGTGCTGGCGAGTGCAACATAGTGATTCCGTCTCCATCTCCCTCTTCGTAGGCGGTCTTGACATGGTTCACAGCTTGGGCAGATGTTCAGCCCACAGCAGACCAGGAAACCGGCTTAGTGCGAGAACCCTAAGAAATCAAGTAAATTAGAGAACGTCTATAAAAAGGGTACACCCAAGTGGAGGTAATTAACCTCTTAAAGGGCCGCCAGCTAACTCTCACCAAAAAGGCACAATATTCAACAATTAAAGTTTTCACAACTTGATTAAATGGTCTAAATTCAGTCAATGAATAAGTAAGTTTGAGCCATGAACAGACTTAATTAAATAGTGGCTTAATACAAGTGAACTGTACTCAGTCAACATGCTTCGACAAAATCTTGCAGGTTAAGATGGCACGTGCAGAGCCTTAATAATTATTTGACCAAAAAAAAATTTGACAGCAAGTCACCCACAGCATTGAGAAGGTATTACAATCAATTAAATTTCATACACAGAAGCACTCACTCTCCATTCTCTCTTGTGAAGTTAATTAACAAACTCTGCGACAGTATCTCACATGCACAAACACCGCTCACGGCGTGACTGAGCACCAAGTTTTTAGTCATCAATTTTTAATGGAGAGTACTTTTACTATGACAATGACTCTTGAAAAACTTCTCGCACTATTACAGAAATAATAAGGCATGGCTATGTAAAGGGCGTTACGTACAACAGTAAAAATATATCTCTTACATAACCTTGTCAGGTCGCACACACATATTATTACATATTTCATACTGTAGCATTTAGTTATCAATTATTCAAACAAATATAATTATTTATAAGCCGAATAAATACAAAGACAAACTTACCGGGAGCCAATTTACGCTTAGCAAAGCATAAGAAGAAGTTACTGCGTAGAACGATACGAAGAGAGGAGATGGGGGACAATTCTTCTAGCAGAGGCAAGCGTTGACTGCCGGACACCGGCACACAATCGTAACCGCACATAGTAGAGCTGCGAGCGCAACGGCACACAATGCCGCTCCCCCTCACACCGCCGAACAAAGGTCGCGAGTGCTTCACGTTATGTTACAATAAAATGAAACTGTTCTAAAATATTTTGTAACGGCCGGCTCCGCGCCGGCACACCCCCACCCCGAAAGGGCAACCCGGTTGCCCCACAAAACTCGGGAAAGTACCCTGCAGTGTACTCCCATCTGAAAAATCCGGTGGACATCGTGGGTAAGGCGGCCAGGCGGATTTGCTCCCAGGAGAACAGAGGCTCAGAAGGGAAAACGAAAGAGACGAAAGAAGACGTGTAGAGTGTAAGTGTGCGGTTGCTGCACGCTGACCTGATCAGGGCCAGCCCACAGCAAGGAGGGACAGCGAAGAAAGACAAAAGAAAAGTTCGGGAGCTCCCTGAGTTCCGACCTCCTGAGGCTTGTCCACCCAAGCCAGAACACGATAGCCACCTAAACAGGGCCATCTGCCCCATATAATTACGGGAGGATTCCCTAATACTATTCCCCCATTTTACACACTACCATACTGCACGGGCCAAGGGGAAAGGGGGGGCGATGACAGTCCCCCTAATGCGGTGGTCCCACTGGGACCTTGCGGAAAACCATGTCAACTGTGGCTATGGCACCTTTCCAATATATATATATTGTGTTTCACAAGTGTGCTCCAAGGGCATGCCCAAAACTTACCGAGTCGATGAAGTGCACGTCCGACCTCATCGACGCGACAAGTTTCGCTCCTCTCTCTAACTCCTTTTTTTTGCTTTTTCTAGTTTTTTTTTTTTTTTTTCTCTCTCTGGGTAAAGTTAGGAAAATTGGAGGGTGGATGGTCAAGGATGTTTACGGTCATGGGCTGGGACCAAAGGTAAGGACATGGCTCCCTCCGGACATAAGGACAATTGGAGAAAACCAAGGCTCGCGCAGGCAGGGGCGCATCCCTGAAGTAGACGAACTCCACTGGGACTGTGGGAAACATCTACCCGCTACCATACCATTCTCAATACCGCCCCCGGAGCACACCCTCTTACAATAGACAACGTCCTCACTCACACAGAGACCGCCACCGTTCCCCCCCTTTCTCTCAGCCCGTTTACCCTTTTCTACACAATTTCAATTTGGAGATATGTGTAGTAATCTCTTTAGCATCACCACCTGGCTCCTCCAACCGCGCCGTCACCGGTGACGTAAACCCGAGGATACGGTACGGCCCCGACCAACGATAGCATAATTTAGCGGCTCTTTTATCGGCAGCCGAGCTGATCGGGTGGCTCTGGCAGTAGACCAAATCTCCTACCTTAAAGGGATTTGGAATACGCCCCTGATTATACCGAGCACGGACGCGCTCGTGCGCACGGAGCAAATTCTTCCGGGCCTCTTTCCACCTATCTGCCGTCCTAATGTCTGGGTTACTAGGCAGAAGATCGTCAATATTCCATAAGTTGGCCAAGGGAAGCGTAGGCGAGAAACCAAACATAACTTCAAAAGGAACGGCCTTATGACTGTCATGCAGGGCCGTATTGAAAGCTAGTTGTAACCACTTTAAGTTCTGGTCCCAGGTAGTCTGTTGCTCAGCGTGATAGGCAATAAGTGCGGACCGTAGATTCCTATTGAACCTCTCCGCATGGGACGGCTGCGGGTAATACGGGGAAGTGGTTACATGCTTGATGCCATTGGCGAAGCACATTCGCCGAAAGTCGCCAGAAATAAATTGTGGACCATTGTCCGAGACAATGATGGCCGGAAGACCGAAGTGCTGAAATACATGACTCTGGAGCGCGTTTATGGTCAATCGAGCAGTTGCCTGCCGTAAGGGCAGTAGCCAGGCAAACTTCGAAAAAGCATCCACACAGACAAGTAGGTAAGCATTACCTGACTTGCTACGCGGGAAGGGTCCCACGTAGTCGATGAATAGCTTCTCCATCGGTCTGCTCGCCACATCAGATGACAACAGCCCCAACTTTGTGTTTTGGGCAGGCTTGCTTAAGCCACAGAGATGACATGCCTTCACCCGAGTTGCTATGTCCCTATCCATGCCCTTCCAGATGAAGTTTTTCCTAATACTGGAAATGGTCTTCGAAATTCCCTTATGTCCACCTACCGGGGAATTGTGATAGTAGCTGAAGACCATGGGCACAAGTTTGCTAGGCAGCACTATCTTCGGGGCCCGTCCTTTCTTCTCTCTGCAACATAGGACGCCCCTGGACAAGAAGTAGGGGACCTGCACGTTACCCTCTTTTAGATTTTGGATGATCGGACCCAACTCTTCATCATTTAACTGATGGGGCAACACATCAGTAAAAGCTAACGGAAAGTCCAGTAGAACAGAACAGGGTTGCTCCGGCTGGGCTTCACTGGGCTGGGAGAACATACGGGACAAAGCATCTGCAACCACATTTTGAGTTCCCTGAATGTGTTGCACCTTAAATTTAAAGGATGAGATTTTAACCACCCATTGTCCAATCTTACCCAGCTGCCGGGGATGAGCGAGAAGCCAAGAGAGAGCCTGGTTGTCGGTCTCGAGCAGGAACTCAGGGTGTTCCAGAAAACGCCTGAACTTATCTAGAGCGTATACCACAGCCAAACACTCTAGCTCATACACTGAAGACTTCCGTTCTTGTTGGGTCAAAGTTCTAGAAATGAAGGCCACAGGCTGCCTAGCACCATCAACCACTTGGGACAGAACCGCCCCGAGCGCCACCGAACTCGCGTCCGTCTGTAAGATAAACTGTCTCGAGAAGTCTGGCATTCTCAGTACTGGGGGGGAAATAATGGCTTCCTTCAGAGTCTCGAAAGCCTTCTGTTGCTTTTCCCCCCATACAAATTTGGCGCCCTTCTTCCGGAGTTCATTCAGAGGTGCCGCAATCTCCGCCGCGTTTGGGATGAAACGCCGATAGAAATTGACCATCCCCACAAATCTCGCGATGCCTTTGGCATCCTTTGGTGGGGGAAAGTCCCTGATCCCCTGTGTTCGCTCAGGATCCACAGTGACACCTCTATGGGAAATCAGGTGGCCCAGAAAAGAAATTTGTGTATGGGCAAACTTCACCTTTTCAGGATTGACAGTGAGGCCGGCACCCCTCAACCTGCACATCACCTCCTCAAGATGACTCAAATGTTCCTCATACCCCTTGCTGTACACCAGAAAGTCATCAAGATAATTAAAAACGTACTTGAACTTGACATCGTGAAAAACGGTGTGAAGCAAACGGGTGAGTGTTTGGGCCCCTACCGCTAGACCCATAGGAACCCTAGTATACTGATAGAGGTTCCACGGAACACAGAATGCCGTGTAGGGCCTACTTTCTTTCGTCAAGGGAATCTGGTGATATGCAGAGTTGAGGTCAATGATGGTAAAATACCTCGCCTCACTGAACCAATCGAACGCGGAATGAAGGTCAGGAAGTGGGACCGAATCTACCTCGATGTTAGCGTTCAGCTTGCGGTAGTCGATGACCATCCTGTGCTTACCTCCAGGCTTGGGCACTAGGAACGCTGGACTGGCATAACTGGATTGAGACGGTTCAATCACCCCCTGATCTAATAATTCTTGAACCTTCTCCCTCAAGATGTTCATCTTCGGAGGGGCAAACTTATAAGGGTGGGAGCGCACCACCTTGGAGTCCGTTAGGCGGATCTTATACTCCAAGAGATGTGTGAGCCCAAGGGCCGGAGTTAATACAGTGGGGAAACGCTCACGCAACTGATCTAAAGCGGACCGCTGGGACTGGGAGAGGTGGTCTCTAGATGTGTCGGGGCACTTAACCTCTTGGATATCTTGCCTGGTCCCCTGATATCCAAGGAACGGGATTACAACTCCCCGATTGAATTTAAAATAACATTGGTGCTCTTGGATGTCAATAACGAGACCACTTTTCCAGATGAAATCGGCACCAATAATGCATTCAACTCCCAGAGCCGGAGAAACCAGAAAGCTCCACACCCAAGAAAATCCCTCGATTTTAAACTTGAATGAAACTACCCGGGAAATGGGCAGAATTTCCTGGGATGCCGTCCAGCACACTACGGAAGACTTTTCTGACCGTTTAATTAAACCCTGTCGCTCAAGGTCCTCGCACACTTTAGATGAAATGATGGATCTTGCTGATCCGGAGTCAATTAATGCTCTGAGTTGACTCTTTTTCAACTCCAACAGCAAGAAGGGGCATACGGAAGTGGGTCTAGAGATGGTTTGGAGGACCTTGCTACCCAAAGACTTGGGACCTACAACTGGCCTGGAGGCGCGTACCTTAGAAGACCCGCGACAGGTAGGGGAAGACCTCCGACATATCTTCCCCTCATTGAGCCTTTTCTGAATGACCTTGGGCGCCCTGGGGAGGGACGCTGGACTCGACCCCACCCCGGTACAAAATCGTCTGACGTGGCCCAACCTACCACACTTAAAACAAGTCACATTAGGCGAACGACGGCGCCTCTCGCTACAAGAGTTTGTAATACTATTTTCATTGCCGCATGAGGATGGAACAATTCGCCCCCCATGCCTCTCGTGTCTTAACTTATCATGGGTCACGTGCTCACGGGACTCGTCAATCACCTGGATCGTTTTAGAAAACGCACATAGCCGTTCGAGGTCCGCAAAACAACGTGGACGGTCCGCGAACACCAAACGGGATCTCTCTTGGGGCGTCACCCCTTCTAAAATTCTTCCAACGACATCCTTCTCGGGCAACCCTAACCTCAAAACCCGAGCACATTTACGGATATCCTGCACAAAATCCCCCAACGCCTCTCCGTTGGCCTGTGCACGATAGAACCGGCTAAGTTCCAAACGCCAACGTCGCCGACGGGGTATGAAAGAGTCCAACACCTCCCCATGGAGAGAGTCAATACTGCCACCACGACGCAGAGTGCGGGTGACCAGCTCAGCCAATAAACCCCGGCAGTACGGATATATAACGGACAAGAGGACCTCATCGGACAGCCCCGGAAAATCCGCCAACTCCAGGACAATGTCCAGAAAAACCAACAATTTGCCCTCATCTTCTCCATCAACTACCGGAAGTCTCTGGAGGATGCCGGAAATAGGATTGGGTAGTCCTTGATACCCTACCCCCGCCAGAATCACACAATACACTGAACACAAAACCTAACCCACAAAAGCATATTTACAAGAAACGGAAAAACTCAAGTACTGTCCTTCCTTTGAGTAGACCCCCGGGTTCTCTAGCGCTGCGGAAACCTGGCCTATTCTGAACCATGCACTCCACGACGGAAGGAGACAAGAGACAACAACAATACTAGACACATATAACAGCAAACAGCAACTCGACACACACGTCGTACCAACACATAATTCACAACAACCAACTAACCCTCAACTACAAGTCCTAATTCAGAAATGCAGAATCATTCGACATCAACCGGACACAAATCGGTTCCGGTACCGATTTCCAATCGGGCCATACCGCATCCCATCCATATAACACGCGAAACTCCAGTTAAACTCCCCCCATCAACTCTCCATCATCCCTGGCTACACTTGAGACTCCCCGGCCATACAAGCTATCAAAAATCTTTTTTTTTTTTCAACATAATTAACCGCCTCAGTGGTGCGACCCGACTCACAATTTAAACAACCTACAATTAGCCTACACTGGCATATATCAACTATGTTACAACAATCATTAATTTACAACTGCATTAATATTTCCGAGTCTGCAAGCCCCGTCACACACCAGGACCCAAGGGTTCAGGCCTAGAATGAACCACGCTCTGCTACCATTTGTAACCTCTCTATGCTTTTAGTATTTACTTTATTTCCTTTTAAATTTTTATCTCCTTGCTTGTTGGTTTTGAAAGAGAGGTTACAAGTTATTTAGAACTAGGCAGGAGCCTAGAGAAGCAAAATTATGCTGGGTCCAGTATGACGGGACTTGCAATGAACTCAGCCATAATATAACAATAACAGATTTATTATGTCTCGGGAATTCATACAGGTGTACAAGATAAATATATGTATCTATAAAAAAAAACTACCAAAAGGTACATCATGGCAAGCATGTATAAATTAAGTGTACATCAGCATAAGTGTGCATAAGGGTGCACAAAGTAAATGTATATACATATATATAATATAAAAATGTTACATCACAACAAGCATACATAAATCCAGTGTGCATCAGAACAAGTGTATATAATTGCATATAAGGTAATGTAGATATATATATATAAAATATGAAATGCACAACGTAAATGTAAAATTTTCTCCATCGTGTGGCTAGCTAGACACATAACAACACACACAGAACACAAGGTACACAGACTCACAATCATTTATTTTCAACACGCATGCCCCTGTAATGCACCCACCCACCGGGTAAAGCAACTATCATCTTATACCCCGGCAGTGATAAAATATACGCCCGTCGGCAACCCGTTCAGTAGGATAACATAAACGCCAAACCCCTTTAAAGACGAATAATTCATGAAGCATAAATGAAACCGGACCGCCCATTTGTCTAGCATACCGTTTATCAATGACCCATGATGAGTGTGTGAACCTTAGTTCCGTTCGCAGCATTAAGTAATATTAACAAAACTCATCACCTACTTTCAGACAGTGTTCATAAAATTCTAGACAGTAGTGACTTCACAAAACTCCAAAAGGAATTAACTCCTTATGTACATTAATAGACAGAAATTAATTACTTGAGGCTTTACAATTTTAACAATATAAATATATATTTAATTTACCCAAACAAGGAAAATGATGAAAACCAGTGTTATATTCAAAATTAAACAGCAAGTTCTATACGTGGGAAGTCAACCCATATGTGTATGCCAGTTAAGAAAACAATCAGTTTAGCCCTTGTGCAAGGGGCAAATCAGCTAAAATAATTCAATAACATTAGTAAATGGTTTCTATTAGCCTCAGATAACTGTAGAAAATAATAAAAAAAAAACAATAAGGTGGTTGAGCTCTGGCATCTGCGGGAGCGCGCCCACATGTAGTTGACAAAACTTGACAGGTCATCAGCCTGTCTGATAATGCCCCAGCGCGTGTCCAAGAAACTAAGTGCCCTTTGTAAACCCTTAAAACGTCCCAAAAAAACTTCAGGAAAGCCCCCAACCCTTAATTGTGAAACCACAGTCAATATAAATTTTTTTTTTACACCACTGTTCCAGCCGGAACAGAGCTACAGGGCCGTAACCTAAATTTGTATAAAGAGTAAAAGCGAGAAGAGATACAACTGTAAAATGGTACAAGAGTGAAATGGCTGGCGCGCTCCCGCAGTGCAGCACGCACTTACAGTCATAGCATTTAGTGTTATAGAAAAGGGTTATAAAAGTTCAGTAATTTTTTATCGAGAGTGTTCAGAGTCATGATCACAGTTCACTTCCCAATAGACAGTCTGGACACGTGGTCCCCTGGCTTCTAAGTTATTCACATAAAACAGGCACACTGCCGGTTCGGCCGCCAAAAAAAGAAAAAGCATAAATGTCACCTCATAAGTGCTGGCGAGTGCAACATAGTGATTCCGTCTCCATCTCCCTCTTCGTAGGCGGTCTTGACATGGTTCACAGCTTGGGCAGATGTTCAGCCCACAGCAGACCAGGAAACCGGCTTAGTGCGAGAACCCTAAGAAATCAAGTAAATTAGAGAACGTCTATAAAAAGGGTACACCCAAGTGGAGGTAATTAACCTCTTAAAGGGCCGCCAGCTAACTCTCACCAAAAAGGCACAATATTCAACAATTAAAGTTTTCACAACTTGATTAAATGGTCTAAATTCAGTCAATGAATAAGTAAGTTTGAGCCATGAACAGACTTAATTAAATAGTGGCTTAATACAAGTGAACTGTACTCAGTCAACATGCTTCGACAAAATCTTGCAGGTTAAGATGGCACGTGCAGAGCCTTAATAATTATTTGACCAAAAAAAAATTTGACAGCAAGTCACCCACAGCATTGAGAAGGTATTACAATCAATTAAATTTCATACACAGAAGCACTCACTCTCCATTCTCTCTTGTGAAGTTAATTAACAAACTCTGCGACAGTATCTCACATGCACAAACACCGCTCACGGCGTGACTGAGCACCAAGTTTTTAGTCATCAATTTTTAATGGAGAGTACTTTTACTATGACAATGACTCTTGAAAAACTTCTCGCACTATTACAGAAATAATAAGGCATGGCTATGTAAAGGGCGTTACGTACAACAGTAAAAATATATCTCTTACATAACCTTGTCAGGTCGCACACACATATTATTACATATTTCATACTGTAGCATTTAGTTATCAATTATTCAAACAAATATAATTATTTATAAGCCGAATAAATACAAAGACAAACTTACCGGGAGCCAATTTACGCTTAGCAAAGCATAAGAAGAAGTTACTGCGTAGAACGATACGAAGAGAGGAGATGGGGGACAATTCTTCTAGCAGAGGCAAGCGTTGACTGCCGGACACCGGCACACAATCGTAACCGCACATAGTAGAGCTGCGAGCGCAACGGCACACAATGCCGCTCCCCCTCACACCGCCGAACAAAGGTCGCGAGTGCTTCACGTTATGTTACAATAAAATGAAACTGTTCTAAAATATTTTGTAACGGCCGGCTCCGCGCCGGCACACCCCCACCCCGAAAGGGCAACCCGGTTGCCCCACAAAACTCGGGAAAGTACCCTGCAGTGTACTCCCATCTGAAAAATCCGGTGGACATCGTGGGTAAGGCGGCCAGGCGGATTTGCTCCCAGGAGAACAGAGGCTCAGAAGGGAAAACGAAAGAGACGAAAGAAGACGTGTAGAGTGTAAGTGTGCGGTTGCTGCACGCTGACCTGATCAGGGCCAGCCCACAGCAAGGAGGGACAGCGAAGAAAGACAAAAGAAAAGTTCGGGAGCTCCCTGAGTTCCGACCTCCTGAGGCTTGTCCACCCAAGCCAGAACACGATAGCCACCTAAACAGGGCCATCTGCCCCATATAATTACGGGAGGATTCCCTAATACTATTCCCCCATTTTACACACTACCATACTGCACGGGCCAAGGGGAAAGGGGGGGCGATGACAGTCCCCCTAATGCGGTGGTCCCACTGGGACCTTGCGGAAAACCATGTCAACTGTGGCTATGGCACCTTTCCAATATATATATATTGTGTTTCACAAGTGTGCTCCAAGGGCATGCCCAAAACTTACCGAGTCGATGAAGTGCACGTCCGACCTCATCGACGCGACAAGTTTCGCTCCTCTCTCTAACTCCTTTTTTTTGCTTTTTCTAGTTTTTTTTTTTTTTTTTCTCTCTCTGGGTAAAGTTAGGAAAATTGGAGGGTGGATGGTCAAGGATGTTTACGGTCATGGGCTGGGACCAAAGGTAAGGACATGGCTCCCTCCGGACATAAGGACAATTGGAGAAAACCAAGGCTCGCGCAGGCAGGGGCGCATCCCTGAAGTAGACGAACTCCACTGGGACTGTGGGAAACATCTACCCGCTACCATACCATTCTCAATACCGCCCCCGGAGCACACCCTCTTACAATAGACAACGTCCTCACTCACACAGAGACCGCCACCGTTCCCCCCCTTTCTCTCAGCCCGTTTACCCTTTTCTACACAATTTCAATTTGGAGATATGTGTAGTAATCTCTTTAGCATCACCACCTGGCTCCTCCAACCGCGCCGTCACCGGTGACGTAAACCCGAGGATACGGTACGGCCCCGACCAACGATAGCATAATTTAGCGGCTCTTTTATCGGCAGCCGAGCTGATCGGGTGGCTCTGGCAGTAGACCAAATCTCCTACCTTAAAGGGATTTGGAATACGCCCCTGATTATACCGAGCACGGACGCGCTCGTGCGCACGGAGCAAATTCTTCCGGGCCTCTTTCCACCTATCTGCCGTCCTAATGTCTGGGTTACTAGGCAGAAGATCGTCAATATTCCATAAGTTGGCCAAGGGAAGCGTAGGCGAGAAACCAAACATAACTTCAAAAGGAACGGCCTTATGACTGTCATGCAGGGCCGTATTGAAAGCTAGTTGTAACCACTTTAAGTTCTGGTCCCAGGTAGTCTGTTGCTCAGCGTGATAGGCAATAAGTGCGGACCGTAGATTCCTATTGAACCTCTCCGCATGGGACGGCTGCGGGTAATACGGGGAAGTGGTTACATGCTTGATGCCATTGGCGAAGCACATTCGCCGAAAGTCGCCAGAAATAAATTGTGGACCATTGTCCGAGACAATGATGGCCGGAAGACCGAAGTGCTGAAATACATGACTCTGGAGCGCGTTTATGGTCAATCGAGCAGTTGCCTGCCGTAAGGGCAGTAGCCAGGCAAACTTCGAAAAAGCATCCACACAGACAAGTAGGTAAGCATTACCTGACTTGCTACGCGGGAAGGGTCCCACGTAGTCGATGAATAGCTTCTCCATCGGTCTGCTCGCCACATCAGATGACAACAGCCCCAACTTTGTGTTTTGGGCAGGCTTGCTTAAGCCACAGAGATGACATGCCTTCACCCGAGTTGCTATGTCCCTATCCATGCCCTTCCAGATGAAGTTTTTCCTAATACTGGAAATGGTCTTCGAAATTCCCTTATGTCCACCTACCGGGGAATTGTGATAGTAGCTGAAGACCATGGGCACAAGTTTGCTAGGCAGCACTATCTTCGGGGCCCGTCCTTTCTTCTCTCTGCAACATAGGACGCCCCTGGACAAGAAGTAGGGGACCTGCACGTTACCCTCTTTTAGATTTTGGATGATCGGACCCAACTCTTCATCATTTAACTGATGGGGCAACACATCAGTAAAAGCTAACGGAAAGTCCAGTAGAACAGAACAGGGTTGCTCCGGCTGGGCTTCACTGGGCTGGGAGAACATACGGGACAAAGCATCTGCAACCACATTTTGAGTTCCCTGAATGTGTTGCACCTTAAATTTAAAGGATGAGATTTTAACCACCCATTGTCCAATCTTACCCAGCTGCCGGGGATGAGCGAGAAGCCAAGAGAGAGCCTGGTTGTCGGTCTCGAGCAGGAACTCAGGGTGTTCCAGAAAACGCCTGAACTTATCTAGAGCGTATACCACAGCCAAACACTCTAGCTCATACACTGAAGACTTCCGTTCTTGTTGGGTCAAAGTTCTAGAAATGAAGGCCACAGGCTGCCTAGCACCATCAACCACTTGGGACAGAACCGCCCCGAGCGCCACCGAACTCGCGTCCGTCTGTAAGATAAACTGTCTCGAGAAGTCTGGCATTCTCAGTACTGGGGGGGAAATAATGGCTTCCTTCAGAGTCTCGAAAGCCTTCTGTTGCTTTTCCCCCCATACAAATTTGGCGCCCTTCTTCCGGAGTTCATTCAGAGGTGCCGCAATCTCCGCCGCGTTTGGGATGAAACGCCGATAGAAATTGACCATCCCCACAAATCTCGCGATGCCTTTGGCATCCTTTGGTGGGGGAAAGTCCCTGATCCCCTGTGTTCGCTCAGGATCCACAGTGACACCTCTATGGGAAATCAGGTGGCCCAGAAAAGAAATTTGTGTATGGGCAAACTTCACCTTTTCAGGATTGACAGTGAGGCCGGCACCCCTCAACCTGCACATCACCTCCTCAAGATGACTCAAATGTTCCTCATACCCCTTGCTGTACACCAGAAAGTCATCAAGATAATTAAAAACGTACTTGAACTTGACATCGTGAAAAACGGTGTGAAGCAAACGGGTGAGTGTTTGGGCCCCTACCGCTAGACCCATAGGAACCCTAGTATACTGATAGAGGTTCCACGGAACACAGAATGCCGTGTAGGGCCTACTTTCTTTCGTCAAGGGAATCTGGTGATATGCAGAGTTGAGGTCAATGATGGTAAAATACCTCGCCTCACTGAACCAATCGAACGCGGAATGAAGGTCAGGAAGTGGGACCGAATCTACCTCGATGTTAGCGTTCAGCTTGCGGTAGTCGATGACCATCCTGTGCTTACCTCCAGGCTTGGGCACTAGGAACGCTGGACTGGCATAACTGGATTGAGACGGTTCAATCACCCCCTGATCTAATAATTCTTGAACCTTCTCCCTCAAGATGTTCATCTTCGGAGGGGCAAACTTATAAGGGTGGGAGCGCACCACCTTGGAGTCCGTTAGGCGGATCTTATACTCCAAGAGATGTGTGAGCCCAAGGGCCGGAGTTAATACAGTGGGGAAACGCTCACGCAACTGATCTAAAGCGGACCGCTGGGACTGGGAGAGGTGGTCTCTAGATGTGTCGGGGCACTTAACCTCTTGGATATCTTGCCTGGTCCCCTGATATCCAAGGAACGGGATTACAACTCCCCGATTGAATTTAAAATAACATTGGTGCTCTTGGATGTCAATAACGAGACCACTTTTCCAGATGAAATCGGCACCAATAATGCATTCAACTCCCAGAGCCGGAGAAACCAGAAAGCTCCACACCCAAGAAAATCCCTCGATTTTAAACTTGAATGAAACTACCCGGGAAATGGGCAGAATTTCCTGGGATGCCGTCCAGCACACTACGGAAGACTTTTCTGACCGTTTAATTAAACCCTGTCGCTCAAGGTCCTCGCACACTTTAGATGAAATGATGGATCTTGCTGATCCGGAGTCAATTAATGCTCTGAGTTGACTCTTTTTCAACTCCAACAGCAAGAAGGGGCATACGGAAGTGGGTCTAGAGATGGTTTGGAGGACCTTGCTACCCAAAGACTTGGGACCTACAACTGGCCTGGAGGCGCGTACCTTAGAAGACCCGCGACAGGTAGGGGAAGACCTCCGACATATCTTCCCCTCATTGAGCCTTTTCTGAATGACCTTGGGCGCCCTGGGGAGGGACGCTGGACTCGACCCCACCCCGGTACAAAATCGTCTGACGTGGCCCAACCTACCACACTTAAAACAAGTCACATTAGGCGAACGACGGCGCCTCTCGCTACAAGAGTTTGTAATACTATTTTCATTGCCGCATGAGGATGGAACAATTCGCCCCCCATGCCTCTCGTGTCTTAACTTATCATGGGTCACGTGCTCACGGGACTCGTCAATCACCTGGATCGTTTTAGAAAACGCACATAGCCGTTCGAGGTCCGCAAAACAACGTGGACGGTCCGCGAACACCAAACGGGATCTCTCTTGGGGCGTCACCCCTTCTAAAATTCTTCCAACGACATCCTTCTCGGGCAACCCTAACCTCAAAACCCGAGCACATTTACGGATATCCTGCACAAAATCCCCCAACGCCTCTCCGTTGGCCTGTGCACGATAGAACCGGCTAAGTTCCAAACGCCAACGTCGCCGACGGGGTATGAAAGAGTCCAACACCTCCCCATGGAGAGAGTCAATACTGCCACCACGACGCAGAGTGCGGGTGACCAGCTCAGCCAATAAACCCCGGCAGTACGGATATATAACGGACAAGAGGACCTCATCGGACAGCCCCGGAAAATCCGCCAACTCCAGGACAATGTCCAGAAAAACCAACAATTTGCCCTCATCTTCTCCATCAACTACCGGAAGTCTCTGGAGGATGCCGGAAATAGGATTGGGTAGTCCTTGATACCCTACCCCCGCCAGAATCACACAATACACTGAACACAAAACCTAACCCACAAAAGCATATTTACAAGAAACGGAAAAACTCAAGTACTGTCCTTCCTTTGAGTAGACCCCCGGGTTCTCTAGCGCTGCGGAAACCTGGCCTATTCTGAACCATGCACTCCACGACGGAAGGAGACAAGAGACAACAACAATACTAGACACATATAACAGCAAACAGCAACTCGACACACACGTCGTACCAACACATAATTCACAACAACCAACTAAC
Organism: Magicicada septendecula; assembly: GCA_034769895.1. NCBI lineage: Eukaryota > Metazoa > Arthropoda > Insecta > Hemiptera > Cicadidae > Magicicada > Magicicada septendecula. The sequence continues at coordinate 302,768,647 of CM068373.1, read as the reverse complement.
CCTCAACTACAAGTCCTAATTCAGAAATGCAGAATCATTCGACATCAACCGGACACAAATCGGTTCCGGTACCGATTTCCAATCGGGCCATACCGCATCCCATCCATATAACACGCGAAACTCCAGTTAAACTCCCCCCATCAACTCTCCATCATCCCTGGCTACACTTGAGACTCCCCGGCCATACAAGCTATCAAAAATCTTTTTTTTTTTTCAACATAATTAACCGCCTCAGTGGTGCGACCCGACTCACAATTTAAACAACCTACAATTAGCCTACACTGGCATATATCAACTATGTTACAACAATCATTAATTTACAACTGCATTAATATTTCCGAGTCTGCAAGCCCCGTCACACACCAGGACCCAAGGGTTCAGGCCTAGAATGAACCACGCTCTGCTACCATTTGTAACCTCTCTATGCTTTTAGTATTTACTTTATTTCCTTTTAAATTTTTATCTCCTTGCTTGTTGGTTTTGAAAGAGAGGTTACAAGTTATTTAGAACTAGGCAGGAGCCTAGAGAAGCAAAATTATGCTGGGTCCAGTATGACGGGACTTGCAATGAACTCAGCCATAATATAACAATAACAGATTTATTATGTCTCGGGAATTCATACAGGTGTACAAGATAAATATATGTATCTATAAAAAAAAACTACCAAAAGGTACATCATGGCAAGCATGTATAAATTAAGTGTACATCAGCATAAGTGTGCATAAGGGTGCACAAAGTAAATGTATATACATATATATAATATAAAAATGTTACATCACAACAAGCATACATAAATCCAGTGTGCATCAGAACAAGTGTATATAATTGCATATAAGGTAATGTAGATATATATATATAAAATATGAAATGCACAACGTAAATGTAAAATTTTCTCCATCGTGTGGCTAGCTAGACACATAACAACACACACAGAACACAAGGTACACAGACTCACAATCATTTATTTTCAACACGCATGCCCCTGTAATGCACCCACCCACCGGGTAAAGCAACTATCATCTTATACCCCGGCAGTGATAAAATATACGCCCGTCGGCAACCCGTTCAGTAGGATAACATAAACGCCAAACCCCTTTAAAGACGAATAATTCATGAAGCATAAATGAAACCGGACCGCCCATTTGTCTAGCATACCGTTTATCAATGACCCATGATGAGTGTGTGAACCTTAGTTCCGTTCGCAGCATTAAGTAATATTAACAAAACTCATCACCTACTTTCAGACAGTGTTCATAAAATTCTAGACAGTAGTGACTTCACAAAACTCCAAAAGGAATTAACTCCTTATGTACATTAATAGACAGAAATTAATTACTTGAGGCTTTACAATTTTAACAATATAAATATATATTTAATTTACCCAAACAAGGAAAATGATGAAAACCAGTGTTATATTCAAAATTAAACAGCAAGTTCTATACGTGGGAAGTCAACCCATATGTGTATGCCAGTTAAGAAAACAATCAGTTTAGCCCTTGTGCAAGGGGCAAATCAGCTAAAATAATTCAATAACATTAGTAAATGGTTTCTATTAGCCTCAGATAACTGTAGAAAATAATAAAAAAAAAACAATAAGGTGGTTGAGCTCTGGCATCTGCGGGAGCGCGCCCACATGTAGTTGACAAAACTTGACAGGTCATCAGCCTGTCTGATAATGCCCCAGCGCGTGTCCAAGAAACTAAGTGCCCTTTGTAAACCCTTAAAACGTCCCAAAAAAACTTCAGGAAAGCCCCCAACCCTTAATTGTGAAACCACAGTCAATATAAATTTTTTTTTTTTACACCACTGTTCCAGCCGGAACAGAGCTACAGGGCCGTAACCTAAATTTGTATAAAGAGTAAAAGCGAGAAGAGATACAACTGTAAAATGGTACAAGAGTGAAATGGCTGGCGCGCTCCCGCAGTGCAGCACGCACTTACAGTCATAGCATTTAGTGTTATAGAAAAGGGTTATAAAAGTTCAGTAATTTTTTATCGAGAGTGTTCAGAGTCATGATCACAGTTCACTTCCCAATAGACAGTCTGGACACGTGGTCCCCTGGCTACTAAGTTATTCACATAAAACAGGCACACTGCCGGTTCGGCCGCCAAAAAAAGAAAAAGCATAAATGTCACCTCATAAGTGCTGGCGAGTGCAACATAGTGATTCCGTCTCCATCTCCCTCTTCGTAGGCGGTCTTGACATGGTTCACAGCTTGGGCAGATGTTCAGACCACAGCAGACCAGGAAACCGGCTTAGTGCGAGAACCCTAAGAAATCAAGTAAATTAGAGAACGTCTATAAAAAGGGTACACCCAAGTGGAGGTAATTAACCTCTTAAAGGGCCGCCAGCTAACTCTCACCAAAAAGGCACAATATTCAACAATTAAAGTTTTCACAACTTGATTAAATGGTCTAAATTCAGTCAATGAATAAGTAAGTTTGAGCCATGAACAGACTTAATTAAATAGTGGCTTAATACAAGTGAACTGTACTCAGTCAACATGCTTCGACAAAATCTTGCAGGTTAAGATGGCACGTGCAGAGCCGTAATAATTATTTGACCAAAAAAAAATTTGACAGCAAGTCACCCACAGCATTGAAAAGGTATTACAATCAATTAAATTTCATACACAGAAGCACTCACTCTCCATTCTCTCTTGTGAAGTTAATTAACAAACTCTGCGACAGTATCTCACATGCACAAACACCGCTCACGGCTTGACTGAGCACCAAGTTTTTAGTCATCAATTTTTAATGGAGAGTACTTTTACTATGACAATGACTCTTGAAAAACTTCTCGCACTATTACAGAAATAATAAGGCATGGCTATGTAAAGGGCGTTACGTACAACAGTAAAAATATATCTCTTACATAACCTTGTCAGGTCGCACACACATATTATTACATATTTCATACTGTAGCATTTAGTTATCAATTATTCAAACAAATATAATTATTTATAAGCCGAATAAATACAAAGACAAACTTACCGGGAGCCAATTTACGCTTAGCAAAGCATAAGAAGAAGTTACTGCGTAGAACGATACGAAGAGAGGAGATGGGGGACAATTCTTCTAGCAGAGGCAAGCGTTGACTGCCGGACACCGGCACACAATCGTAACCGCACATAGTAGAGCTGCGCGCGCAACGGCACACAATGCCGCTCCCCCTCACACCGCCGAACAAAGGTCGCGAGTGCTTCACGTTATGTTACAATAAAATGAAACTGTTCTAAAATATTTTGTAACGGCCGGCTCCGCGCCGGCACACATGGGTTTCACATTTAAGGGCTGGGGGTTTTTCTGGGTTTTTTTTGGGGACGTTTTCAGTGGTTACAAAAGGGCACTTAGTTTCTCTGACTCATGCAGGTGCAACCTCAGACAGGTTGGAGGCCTGTCAAGTTTTGTCAACTACATGCCGGCGCGCTCCCACAGATGCTGGAGCACAACCACCTTATTGTATTTCTTTTCTTTTAATTATTTTATATAATCACTCGGGGTTAATAGAAACAATTGCTATTTTTCTGGAATATATATATTGATTTTGCTCCTGGCACAGGGGCTATACTGATTGTTTTCTTAACTGGCAAAACACATATTGATTGACTCTCACTGGCAGTATCTGCTGTATAATTTTCTTTAACTATAAAACATGTACTCATTATTTTTGGTAAAACATATATTGTCAAAATTTTCTGAAATTGTAAAGCCTCGAGTGATGAATTTCTGATTGTTGAAGTACATAAGGATTTTGAATTCCTTCGGAATTTGTAAAGTAAAATAACCGTTTAGAATTCTATCATCACTGTTTGAAACCAGGTGATGTGGTTCTGTCAATTTTTATTTAATACTGTGAACGGAACGTAAGGTTCATACACTCATGAGGGGTCATTGATCAGTGGAATGCTACACAAATGGGCGGTCCGGTTTGTTTATGCGTCATGAATTATTATCATCCTTTCTGGGGTTTTGGCTTCATGTAATTCTACAAAACATGCGGTTGATGGGCGAATATGTTATCACTGCTGGGTTATGAATCTTGTAGTTGTACTGCCCGCAGTGCGGGTGCATTCCATGGGCAGTTGTGTTAGACTTAATGTATTGTGAGTTTGTGTGCCTTAGGTTTCTGTGCTGTGTTATGTTGTTCCTGTCTAGCTAGACACAAGATGGTGGAGAATTTTTATATTTATATATATGTATGTATATTTACTTGTATACATTTATACACATTTGTTCCGATGTACACCTGATTTATATACACTTGTTCTGATGTACACTTGATTTTATATATACTTGTTATGATGTTCCATTTTATATTTTATATATGTATCTAGGTTTACCTTGTACACATTTATACACACTTGTTCTGATGTACGCTTGATTTTATATACACTTGTTATGATGTACCTTTTTTTTATTTTTTATATATATGTATATACGTTACCTGGTGCACATTTATATACATTTGTTATGAGGTACACATGTATGAATTCTAGGAATATAATAAATCTGTTATTGTTGCATTACGTGGAGTTCATTGCAAGTCCCGCCATACTGGACCCGGCATAATTTTTGCTTCTCTAGGCTCCGGCCTAGTCCTAATTAACTTGTGACTTCTCTTTCAAAAAAAAAATATTAAAATAAAATAAGTTGTTCATACTCATAAAAAAAAAAACATAAAAGGAAAGAGGGGTTACAAATGGTACCGCAGAGCGTGGTTTATAAAGGCTGCTACCACAAATGGTAGCTCAGAACGTGGTTCATTCTAGGCTTGAACCCTTGGGTCCTAGTGTCTGACGGGGCTTGCAGACTCGGAAATATTAATGCGATTGTTGTGACATAGTTGATATAGGCCCGTGTAGGCTAGTTATAAGTTGTTTAATTTGTGAGTCGGGTCGCACCACTGAGGCGGTTAATGGTGTTTAAAAATTTTTTTTGATAGCTTGTACGGCCGGGGGGTCGCAAGCGTGGCCTGGAAGATGGAAGGTTGATTCGGGGTTGGAGTTTGGCGTGTTATATTGATGGGATGCGGTATGGCCCGATCGGAAATCGGTACCGGAACCGATTTGTGTCCGGTTGATGTCTAAGTATTTTTCATTCCCGAATTAGGACTTTCAGTTGATTGTTAGTTGGTTGTTGTGATTTATGTGTTGGTACGGCATGTGTGTCGAGTTGCTGTTTGATGTTATGTGTGTTTAGTATTGTTGCTTGTCTCTTGTCTCCTTCCGTCGGGGATGTGAATGGTTCAGAATAGGCCAGGTTTCCGCAGCGCTAGAGAACCCGGGGGTCTTCTTGATGGAAGAACAGTACTCAAGGTTTTCCTGGTTTAGTGATTTTCGTTTTGATGTTGTTTGTGGTTTGTAGGATAAGTGTTTAGAGCATTGGCGGCATAGCGTGATAAATCCTGATTTATTTCTTAAGCACGAGTTGGAGTTCGAGATTAAGTCCCGGGGTGGGAGGCCCCAAGGGGATGTCGCTTCTTTGAGGAAGCAGTTAAGAGACGCCCTCGCGTCCGGGGGGACGACGTCGCTTGTAAAGGTCACTGATGTGACGGCCGAGCTCGATTTGTGCCAGAAGAAGTGGGGAGAGTTACGGGAGGTGATGGAAGATTTTGAGTCGGCCCCTTCCAACCTCAGGGCAAGACAGAGAGTGCGTCAGCGAGCGGAACACCTGCAATATAGACTGGAGAATTTGTCCGCACAAACTTCAATCGCTGAAGTCAGCGCCACGCTGAAGCTGATTGCGGAACAGGTGGCTAAAGCATTGCGGAACTTCGAGCCTGTGAAGTCTCCGCTTTCCGTGAGCTCTCCCCAGCCTTCTGAAATGGACATAGCGCAGACGTCGAACCCTGCGGCTCCGTTGCCGACGCTTTCGGGAGGATCGCGCGTCTCTTATAATAACTTACATAACCCCCTGTCCTCAATTATTCAGGAGCTTCCGGTGGTAGACGGACTGGACGTGGATCAGTTGATGATCTTTTTTCGAATTTTGTTTCAGCTGTCCGGCTTCCCGGGGATGTCGGATAGCACTCTACTTGAACTCGTGTATCCCTATTGTCGTGGGTCTGTGGCTGAGCGGGTCGCGCGGACTATACGAGATGGCGGCAGTGTGGCGTCTTTCCATCGGGGGGTGTTGGACGCATGCGTGCCTGGTCTTTTGCGAAAGCAGCTGCAGGACAGACATTGTTATCGGGTGCAAGCACACGGGGAGAATTTGGCGAAGTTTGTACAGAGTATCCGTGAGGCTGTCCGGATTTTAGGGTTGGGACTGCCCGAGAATGAAGTCGTGCAGATGATGTTTGAGGGGGTTACTCCCCAGGAGAGATCGCGTTTAACTTTTGCCGAACGACCACGGAATTATGAAGATCTAGAGAAGCTGTGCGCATTATCCCGTGCTATACAATCCATAGATGAATCCCGTGGGCCAGTAAGGGCCAGTCTTGGCGAACCCCGAGTGGTAGAACGACGGGTCGTTCAGTCCCAACCACGGCCAGAGAGAAATAATGGTGATCGAAGTGGGCAAGTGAGAGGTGTTGTGTGCTTTCGCTGTCGCAGACAGGGGCATGTTGCCCGCGATTGTCCGGAGGGTGGTATGCGTCCGGCGCTTCCCCCGAGGGTCCGGTATCCAAAAAACTAAATTATCAAGGGGGGACAAGTCGGAGGTTGTCTTCCCCTCGTTGCAAGACTTTTCAGAATTCCAGTGCCTCCAGGCGGAGGATAGGTCCAGACTCTTCTAATATCAAGGTCCTTACTACCGTCCCGCAAAAGGCTTCTGTATGCCCCTTCCTATCGCTCGAGGTAAAGAAGGGTCAACTCAGAGCGCTAGTTGACTCCGGGTCAGCCCGATCTATCATCTCATCTCGAGTATGCGCGGACCTTGAGAAACAGGGCTTAATAAAAGGGTCGAGTCAGTCGTCTGTGGTATGCTGGACTGCTTCTAGGGAAATTCTCCCCATCTCCCGGGTGGTTTCCTTCAAGTTCAAGATTGATGGCTTTTCTTGGGTGTGGCCTTTTCTGGTTTCTCCGGCTCTGGGAGTTGACTGTATTGTGGGTGCCGATTTCATCGCTAAAAGAGGTCTCGTGTTGGACATCCATGGGCACCAGTGCTATTTAAAATTTAATCGGGGTGTTGTTATTCCATTTCTTGGATACCAGGGAGCTAAGGGAGGTATCCAAGAGGTTGCTTGTCCCGATTCTGCACGAGATCATCTCACTCCCGCCCAGCAGAGAGCTTTAGACCGGTTGTGTGAGGAATTTCCCTCTGTCTTAACTCCTAAGTTGGGACTCACACATTTATTAGAATATAAAATTCGTTTAACAGACACTAAGATAGTGAGGTCGCACCCATATAAGTTCGCCCCTCCAAAAATGGCCGTTCTGAGGGAGAAGGTTCAAGAGCTCTTAGAGCAAGCGGTAATTGAACCTTCCAATTCCAGCTATGCCAGTCCAGCGTTCCTGGTACCCAAGCCTGGGGGTAAGCACCGTATGGTAATCGATTACCGGAAGTTAAATGCTAATATTGAGGTGGATTCGGTTCCCCTTCCGGATCTCCACTCAGCTTTTGATTGGTTTAGTGAGGCCAAGTACTTCACCGTGATTGATCTCAACGCGGCATATCACCAGATACCCTTATCCAAGGAAAGTAGACCGTACACGGCGTTTTGTGTCCCGTGGAATTTATATCAGTATACGCGGGTTCCCATGGGTCTGGCGGTGGGCGCCCAAACGCTCACGCGTCTGCTTGACCTAGTGTTTCAAGATGTGAAATTTAAGTTTATTTTCAACTATCTAGATGACTTGCTGGTCTACAGCAAAACCTATGAGGAACATCTGTGCCATCTCAGGGAGGTGATGAGTAGGTTGAGAAGCGCGGGCCTTACGGTCAATCCGGAGAAAGTGCGAATCGCCCAGGAGAGCATCTCTTTTTTGGGGCATCTGGTGTCGCACCAAGGCGTTACAGTGGACCCTGAAAGGACCCAGGGTATCCGGGATTTTCCCCCGCCAAGGGATGCCAAAGGCATCGCCCGGTTCGTGGGGATGGTTAACTTTTATCGGCGGTTTATCCCCAATGCAGCGGAGATAGCTGCACCCCTGAATGAATTGAGAAAGAAGGGGGCTAAGTTTGTATGGGGCGAAAGCCAGCAGAAGGCTTTTGAAACGCTAAAGGAAGCTATTATTTCCCCGCCGGTGCTCCGGATGCCGGATTTTTCTCAACAGTTCATCTTACAGACGAACGCGAGTTCGGTGGCGCTCGGGGCGGTTCTGTCCCAAGTCGTTGATGGTGCTAGGCAGCCTGTGGCCTTTATTTCACGAACATTGACCCAGCAAGAAAGAAAGTCATCAGTATATGAGCTAGAGTGTTTAGCAGTGGTATACGCTCTAGATAAGTTCAGGCGTTTTCTGGAACACGCTGAGTTCCTGCTCGAGACCGACAATCAGGCTCTCTCTTGGCTTCTTGGTCACCCCCGGCAACTGGGTAAAATTGGTAGATGGGTGGTTAAAATCTCATCCTTCAAGTTCAAGGTGCAACACATTAGGGGAACTCAAAATGTGGTTGCAGATGCTTTGTCACGCATGTTTTCCCAACCCAGTGAAGTCCAATCTGAGCAACCCTGTTCCGTTCTACTAGACTTTCCGTTAGCCTTCACTGATGTGTAGCCCCATCAGTTGAATGATGAAGAGCTGGGTCCTGTCATCCAGAAAATAAAAGAGGGTAACGCGCAGGCCCCATACTTCTTGTCCAAGGGCGTCCTGTGTTGTCGAGAAAGAAAGGGACGTGCCCCGAAGATCGTGCTGCCTAGCAAGTTAGTGCCCATGGTCTTCAGTTATTACCACAATTCCCCAGTAGGTGGCCACAAGGGGATTTCGAAGACCATTTCCAGTATTAGGAAGAACTTCATCTGGAAGGGCATGGATAGGGACATTGCGACGCGAGTGAAGGCATGTCATCTGTGTGGCTTAAGCAAGCCTGCTCAAAACACTAAGTTGGGGTTGTTGTCATCAGACGTGGCGAGCAGACCGATGGAGAAGCTATTCATCGACTACGTGGGACCCTTCCCGCGTAGCAAGTCAGGTAACGCTTGTCTGTGTGGATGCTTTTTCGAAGTTTGCCTGGCTACTGCCCTTACGGCAGGCAACAGCTCGTTTGACCATAAGCGCGCTTCAGAACCATGTTTTTCAGCATTTCTGTCTTCCGACCATCATTGTCTCCGACAATGGACCACAGTTCATTTCGAGTGAGTTCCGGCGGATGTGTTTCGCCAGCGGTATCAAACATGTAACCACTTCCCCGTATTACCCACAGCCGTCCCATGCGGAGAGGTTCAATAGGAATCTCCGGTCCGCACTTATTGCCTATCACGCGGAGCAACAGACTACCTGGGACCAGAACTTGAAGTGGTTGCAGCTAGCTTTTAACACGGCCCTGCATGACAGTCATAAGGCCGTGCCTTTTGAAATCATGTTTGGATTCTCGCCCGCACTCCCGTTGACTAACTTGTGGAATATTGATGATCTTCTACCACGGGAGCCCGATAATGGAACTGCGGAGAGATGGAGGGAGGCTCGGAGGAATTTGCTGCGAGCGCACGAGCGGGTCCGTCGACGATACAATCAGGGGCGAATTCCGAACCCCTTTCAGACCGGGGACTGGGTCTACTGCCAGAGCCATCCGATCAGCTCAGCCGCGGACAAAAGAGCCGCTAAATTGTGCTATCGTTGGTCGGGACCATACCGTATCCTCGGATTTACGTCTCCGGTGACGGCGCGATTAGAAGAGCAGGGTAGTAATCCTAAGGAGATTACCGCACATATTTCCAAATTAAAATAGTTTAAAAAGGGGTAAACGGGCTGAGTGAAAGGGGGGGAACGGTGACGGTCTCTGTGCGAGTGGGGATGTTGTCGGTTTTGAGAGGGTGTGCTCCGGGGGCGGCATTGAGAATGATAGGGTAGCGGGTAGACGTTTCCCGCAGTCCCAGTGGGGTTCGTCTACTTCAGGGATGCGCCCCTGCCTGCGCGAGCCTTGGTTTTCTCCAATCGTCCTTAGGTCCGGAGGGAGCCATGTCCTTACCTTCAGTCCCTGCCCATGGCCGTTTAATCATCCTTGACCATCCACTTTCCGATTTTCCTAACCTTACCTAGATAAAAAAAAAAAAAAAAAAAAGGAGTTGGAGAGAGGATGCCAAGGAGTAGCTTCCCGGGGCCGGTTGTGGGCTCTGGGGAGCTGCTTCCTGGGTACATGCCCTTGGAGCACACATGTAAAACTCATATATATAGGTTGGAAAGAGGCCATAGTCACAGTTGACATGGCTTTCCGTCGGGTCCCCAATGGGGACCACCGCATCATGGGGACTGTCATCGCCCTTTTTCCCCTTGGCCCGCGCAGTAAAGGTATTGTGTAAAATGGGGGGGTAGTATTAGGGAATTATCCCGTAAGTACATGGGGCAGATGCCCTGTTTAGGTGGCTATCGTGTTCTGGCTTGGGTGGACAAGCCTCAGGAGGTCGGAACTCAGGGAGCTCCCGAACTTTCTTTCGTCTTTCTTCTCTGTCCCTCTTTGCGGTGGGCTGGCCCTGATCAGGTCAGCGTGCCGCACATACACACTTACATACTACACGTCTTCTTTCGTCTCTTTCGTTTTCCATTCTGAGCTTCTGTTCTCCTGGGAGCAAGTCTGTCTGGCCAACTTACCCACGATGTCCACCAGATTATTTAAGAATGGGGGTACACTGCAGGGTACCTTTCCGAGTCTCAGAATGGGGCAACCGGGTTGCCCTTTCGGGGTGGGGGTGTGCTGGTAATTGCCGGCCGTTAATAAAATTTTAGTTAAAGTTTTTTCTATCGTAATATTACGCGAACGCAAGTGTGCTAGGCCGACCCTTGCACTAAGCGATAATGGGACAGTTGCGCGCGCAGCTTATGGTTGGGGGGTCGTCTTGCTTTGTCGCGCACGGCAGCAGTCTACACCTTGCCTGGCTCAGAGAATTATCCGTCTCCCTCTCCGAATTGTACGACGCAGTTTCTATTTCTTATGGCTGGCTAAAAAGTAAATTGACTCCCGGTAAGTATTTTATTGATTTGTCTTTATAAGTAGTTATACATGTATGGATAGTTAATAACAATATGCAACCGTATAAAATACGTAGTTATGTGTGTGCGGCCCGACAAGTTTTATATTAAGAGAGAACTTAGTATTCAGTGATTAACTTAATGCTCAGTATATAGCCCTTTCTCTTTTTTATTATTATTACTGTAATAGTGTGAGAAGTTTGCAAGATCACTGTAATGATAAAAGTGTACAACATTAAAATATTAAGGACTAAAACTTAGTGCGTAGTCAGGTCATGAACTGTGTCTGCGCATGCAGTGAACTGTCGGAGAGTTGTCAATTAACTTAACAGTGGAGAATTATTTGTGAAAACTTCCCTGGATGAAATTTTATTAGTATTAAAGCATTCTTTATGCTGTGAGTGCCTTGCAGTTAAATTTTTTTGGTCAAATAATGATTAACGCTCACCACGTGGCCTTTTAACCTGTAAATTTATGTCGAAGCATGTTGACCGAGTGCTGTTCACTTTATTTTAAGCCACATTAAATAGGGTCTGTTCATTATTCAAATTTATTTATTCCATGGCTGATTTCTCTGCTCTTCCAGCTGGTTGCAAAAACTTTATTAATAAATATTGTGCCTTTATTGAGAGTTAGTTGGCGGCCCGTTAAGAGGTTAATTACCTTAACTCGGGTGTACATTTTTAATAGACTGTTCTCTAATTTATTTGAATGAATAGGGTTCTCGAACTAAGCCGGATTCCTGGCTTGCTGATGGCTGTACACCTGCCTAAGCCGTGAACCATGCACAAGATCCTGTCGGACGAGGGAGATGGTGACTCGTTCTCAATGCTGCACTTCCCAGCTGTGATGAGGTGATATGCACTCTATTATTTTCTTACCAATTATCATTACATCTATGGGCCCACGTGTGCAGACTTTCTGCTGGATTGGGAAGCCGCTGTTCATGACTCAGAACTTTACTGGTTAAATTCAAGTACACTTTTTTTTATAATTGTGTTACATAACGCTAAGTGCACTGCCTGTAAGTGGGTGATGCACTGCGGGAGCGTGCCAGAGATATTTTCACTTTTGCATATTGTACAGGTGGCTGACCATTCTCATGTTAGTTTTTACTGTATTTGTTGAACAGGTTAGTTTCTGTTCCGGCTGGAACAGAGATGAATATATTTTAATTGGACCATGGGTTTCACATTTAAGGGCTGGGGGTTTTTCTGGGTTTTTTTTGGGACGTTTTCAGGGGTTAGAAAAGGGCACTTTGTTTCTCTGACTCATGCAGGTGCAACCTCAGACAGGTTGGAGGCCTGTCAAGTTTTGTCAACTACATGCCGGCGCGCTCCCACAGATGCTGGAGCACAACCACCTTATTGTATTTCTTTTCTTTTAATTATTTTATATAATCACTCGGGGTTAATAGAAACAATTGCTATTTTTCTGAAATATATATATTGATTTTGCTCCTGGCACAGGGGCTATACTGATTGTTTTCTTAACTGGCAAAACACATATTGATTGTCTCTCACTGGCAGTATCTGCTGTATAATTTTCTTTAACTATAAAACATGTACTCATTATTTTTGGTAAAACATATATTGTCAAAATTTTCTGAAATTGTAAAGCCTCGAGTGATGAATTTCTGATTGTTGAAGTACATAAGGATTTTGAATTCCTTCGGAATTTGTAAAGTAAAATAACCGTTTAGAATTCTATCATCACTGTTTGAAACCAGGTGATGTGGTTCTGTCAATTTTTATTTAATACTGTGAACGGAACGTAAGGTTCATACACTCATGAGGGGTCATTGATCAGTGGAATGCTACACAAATGGGCGGTCCGGTTTGTTTATGCGTCATGAATTATTATCATCCTTTCTGGGGTTTTGGCTTCATGTAATTCTACAAAACATGCGGTTGATGGGCGAATATGTTATCACTGCTGGGTTATGAATCTTGTAGTTGTACTGCCCGCAGTGCGGGTGCATTCCAGGGGTAGTTGTGTTAGACTTAATGTATTGTGAGTTTGTGTGCCTTAGGTTTCTGTGTGTGTTATGTTGTTCCTGTCTAGCTAGACACAAGATGGTGGAGAATTTTTATATTTATATATATGTATGTATATTTACTTGTATACATTTATACACATTTGTTCCGATGTACACCTGATTTATATACACTTGTTCTGATGTACACTTGATTTTATATATACTTGTTATGATGTTCCATTTTATATTTTATATATGTATCTAGGTTTACCTTGTACACATTTATACACACTTGTTCTGATGTACGCTTGATTTTATATACACTTGTTATGATGTACCTTTTTTTTATTTTTTATATATATGTATATACGTTACCTGGTGCACATTTATATACATTTGTTATGAGATACACATGTATGAATTCTAGGAATATAATAAATCTGTTATTGTTGCATTACGTGGAGTTCATTGCAAGACCCGCCATACTGGACCCGGCATAATTTTTGCTTCTCTAGGCTCCGGCCTAGTCCTAATTAACTTGTGACTTCTCTTTCAAAAAAAAAATATTAAAATGAAATAAGTTGTTCATACTCATAAAAAAAAAAACATAAAAGGAAAGAGGGGTTACAGTTCTTCATGAAACACGTTCTTTTGTTTAAACATAAAATTTTGCAGGTAAACTACCCCTTTCCCTTAACCGATCTTCAATGAAATCGACAGACCTTGAGCTATCTACAATTGAGGAAGGTATGCACAAAATTATTTGATTCTGTTTAAATGTGCGGCAGTTATCGTTCGTCATATAAACAATTACCCTTGTTAAAACATAAAACGTGACAGGTTAAACTACACCTTTGCCTTAGATCTTCACCAAAAACAATAGGTCTTGAGAACTCTACAATTCAGGGCTGTATGTAAAACATTATTTTATTGTGTCTGAATTTGCGGCTGTTATCTTTTGCCATAAAAAAACCCTTGTTAAAACAAAAAACTGTGCTGGTAAACTACCCCTTTCTCTTTACCGATATTCACCACAAACAATAGGTCTTGACAACTCTACTATTCAGAGTTGCATGCAAAACATTATTTGTTTATGTTAGAATTTGCGGCTGTTATCGTTTGCCATAGAAAATCCCCTTGTTAAAACATAAAACGTGACAGGTAAACTACACCTTTGCCTTAACCGATCTTCACCAAAAACAATAGATCTTGAGAACTCTACAATTTAGTGCTGTATGCAAAACATTATTTGATTCTGTTTGAATTTGTGGCTGTTATCGTTTGCCAAAAGAATACCCTTGTTAAAACATAAAACGTTGCTGGTAACTACCCCTTTCCCTTAACCGATCTTCACCAAAAACAATAGGTCTTGAGAACTCTACAATTTAGGGCTGTATGCAAAACGTTATTTGATTCTGTTTGAATTTGCGGCTGTTATTTTTGCCATAGAAAAAAATTACCCTTGATTAAAAATAAACGTTGCCGGTAAACTACGCCTTTCCATTAACCGATCTTCACCAAAAACAATTGGTCTGGAGTACTCTACAAATCAGGACTGTATGCAAAAAATTATTTGATTCTGTTTAAATTTGCGGCTGTTATCGTTTGCCATAAAAAAAAATCTATAGACAGACAGACACACAGATAGACAGATAGACACACAGACACATAGACAGACAGACACACACACAGACACTTTTCGAAAAATGACTTTTTTTCATATTTTGAGGGTAGTACAATCAGAATCTGCAATAATTTCGAACACGATTTTTTTTCCATCACCATACTTCCATTTCCTTAAGAAACATGGAAGTAAAATCATTTTACTTCCATATTCCTTAAGGAAATGGAAACGTGGAAGTAAAATCATTTTACTTCCATGTTCCTTAAGGAAATGGAGGTATGGTGTTGGCAAAGAAAATCGTGTTCGAGATTATTGCAGATTCTGATTGTACGATACTCCAAACGTGAAAAAAGTCATTTTTCAAAAAGTGTCTGTGTGTGTGTCTGTGTGTCTGTGTGTCTATCTGTCTATCTGTAGATTTTTTTCTATGGCAAACGATAACAGCCGCAAATTCAAACAGAATCAAATAATTTTTTGCATACAGCCCTGATTTGTAGAGTACTAAAGACTTATTGTTTTTGGTGAAGATCGGTTAAGGGAAAGGGGTAGTTTACCGGCAACGTTTTATGTTTTAATATGGTATTTTCTATGGCAAACGATAAGAGTCGCAAATTCAAACAAAATCAAATAATTTTTTGCATACACCTCTGATTTGTAGAGTACTCAAGACCTTTTGTTTTTGGTGAAGATCGGTTAACGGGAAGGGGTAGTTTACCGGCAACGTTTTTCTTATCAAGGGTAATTTTTTTCTATGGCAAACGATAACAGCCGCAAATTCAAACAGAATCAAATAATGTTTTCAATACAGCCTTGAATTGCAGATGTCTCAAAACCTGCTGGTTTTGGTGTAGATTGGTTAAGGGAATAGGGTAGTTTACTTGCAACATTTTATGTTTTAACAAGGGTAATTTTTTCTATGACGAACGATAACTGTCGTAAATTCAAACTGAATCAACTACTCTTTTGCATACCATTTTGTCTTATACGGATCTCAAGGTCTGTTGATTTTGTTGAAGATCGGTTAAGGGAAAGGGGTAGTTTACCTGCAACGTTTTATATTTTAACAAGGGTATTTACTATGGCAAACGATAAGAGCCGCAAATTCAAACAGAATCAAATAATGTTTTGCATACAGCTCTGAATTGTAGAGGACTGAAGGTCTATTGATTTTGGTGAAGATCGGTTTAGAGAAAGGGGCAGTTTACCTGCAACGTTTTATGTTTTAACAAGAGTAAAGTACTTAATTTTTATAAATAAAGTATCTTGATAAGAAGCTCATAATAATCCACTGTAGAAACGTAGATGAAATATCTATAAATGAAGAGGTTAGGTGAACGGGGTGGGGGTAATTTTCTATAAATGAAAATTATAGTTGAAGGGGGAGGAGAGAATTTTTTATGCGTACTACGTTATCGGCAACAAAGAAGTAGTTTTTTGTTAAAACTCCTTCCCGGGCTGTTTAGCCGTAGGTCAATGTTTTCTGCAAAACCAGACTTTTCGGCAGTGCCATCGACTTCCATCTCAGTGAAAATCGAGTGCGAAAACGTGAGGTGGTATACGTTAGTGACCACAGGACTGTGGTTTAAGGCTGAAGCAATAAGTAGAAAGAAGTAGTTTCTATGGAAATATTTCATTTCGAATATGATTTTAAATATAAATCTTAGAACATGGAAGTCATGTATGGTTCTCCATACCGATATTTTCGAAAAGTGTCTGTGTGTAGAATTTTTTCTATGGCAAACAATAACAGCCGTAAATTCAAACAGAATCAAATAATTTTTTGCATACAGCCCTGAATTTTGGAGGACTCAAGGCTTTTTGTTTTTGGTGAAGATCGGTTAAGGGAAAGGGGTAGTTTACCTGCAACGTTTTACGTTTTAACTAGAGTAAAATGCTTAATTTTGATAAATAAAGTATCCTGAAAAGAAGGTCATTATAATCCACTGTAGGAAGGTAGATGCAATATCTATAAATGATAAAGGTATTTGAAGAGGGGAGGGGTAATTTTTTTATAAATTAAAATGGTTGTTGATGATGGAGGAGGTAAATTTTTATAAGTTTTATATGTGTACTACGTTATTGACAACAAAGAAGTAGTTTCTATGGAAACATTTCATTTCACTTTAACAAAATTCAATATTTTTCATTTAAATTTAAACCACGTATGAGTTAAAATATATCGTTCCTGGCAGGCAAGCATATCTCAGTTATGTAATGTTTACTTTTCCAAAGTTTTATTATTGTGATTACCGCAATAAAAAGGCCGACAGGACACACACACACACACCTACAAAATTCGCGTTATTTCTGACCTCACTCATGTTTATTTTATTATGTTTGCACGCTTTTTAAATGGAAAGTGCCGAAACCCACACCAATACAACGCGTGCAAGCGGAAAAGATGGACATCGATTTGCTTCCTGTGGATCGCTGGGCAGTGTTGTTGTATTAACGCAATTAATACAATCTGTGTACTTAATTCTATTATGATATGAGAATTATAAACTAATATGTGCATGTGTGTGTGTATTAAAAATATATAAATATTTTTCTCCTTTGGAAAATTGTTTCCCCCTCCTTGAAAATATATTGATTTCCCTGATGGCTAGTTATTTACTAGCCTGTGTGGAATGTAGCGTTATGACATGGATCAAAATGGTGGGTGTTAAACAGGAGACACAAACGTGTTAAGGAAGAAATGTTTTTCTGAGAAATTTATAATTATACGGGTGAACAGAATAGTCGTTCAGGAAATCAGAAGACAAATGGAAAGAAAGAAATCAAGACTCGATTTTAAAAAAGAAAAATGACTAATATAGTATTGACAGGAAAGACTTTGATAATATTGATAATAAAAACTTTGATAACTATAGGCATCCCTCGGCCCCTCGCAGCGAGAGTCCAATTTCATTAGAGGAATCAGAATGCAGCTACCTTTAGCTAGCTCTTCGTTCGACCTACAGACAGTTTATCCAAAAGTACAGTCCTTCCTCATGAAGGTTGAGGATATCTTAATCCACTTGACATGGTGGTACCATTTTAGCTGATACGTAATTTCTTCAGAACTCAAGGATCCACTTATTTAATTAATATTTAAATGATTTTAAATATAAATTTTAGGACATGGAAGTCATGTATGGTTCTCCATACCGATTTTTATATTTTGCCTTCCGATTATACTTAGGTTTTACAGACGCTTGACCTTCCCAGTAGCTTCTCTACCCCGCTCCATCATACACACCCCACACGTCCGGATACACGCCCTAAAAACATGTTCACCACACTCACATCCTTTGTTTAATTTAGTTGTTCACTGATCTCTTTGACAATAGCTTAATAAGCTGAAACAGCTGACAGAGTTAAATAAAAACTGTAAAACGTACCAAGTGTTTATATATTTTTAAAAACCTTTTCTTTGACTCTTCTTACAAACGTCTTCTCTTGAGACCGTATTCTTCTCTCTTGCGCTTTTTTTTTGTAACTCAGATGTCACTGCCTTACAAAATCGTGGTACTGCTAGCATCTTAAAAATCTGCCTGATCTCTTTTCTCGATTTATAATTTCAGACATAGGTTACCTGTATTGCATATGTTGTTAAGAACTCCTAACTTTCGGCCCGGATCTTTATTGTAACAGTAGGGAATATCGCAACCTAAATACTTGAAATGGCTTATCTGCTCTAACGTTTTGTTGTCTAAGACAATCTTTGCCCTCATGGGTTCAACTCTCAAGAAAACCATAATTCTAACTCTGCATTGTTTCCAGTACCGTACGCTGAAAAACCATAAATCGTTTTTCTCTTTTCCCAGTAGTCCATGATTCAGAATAGATCACAGAAAGATCTTGAGCTAGAATTATCTGTGTTTCAAGTTCTACGTAATATAGTATAATATAGTAGTAGTCAATTTATTTTTTTGTGGGAAGGTTAAACCCCTGACGAAGGGTTAAGTGGAAAATATAAACTATCAAAAATTAAGAAAATTGCTGGTAAAAATGTAGACTACTAAGTCGAATTTAAATTATTAATTAGTTATGTGAGTACGAACGTTAACATCCTGCTTTTTCTGGGTCACAGTTGACCTAAGAGAAGTTTTTTAGTTTTTGAAGAGCACTGAAGATTCTTTCTGTTTCACAACTAGATGCTGGGAGCACAAGCAGAAGATGAACTAAACTTTCTACATCGAGATCAACTTTCATTTCGCATCGTTAAACATGTCATCTTGTACCTCTGTAGAAAGAGTTGTATTTCTATTTTAAACGATGGGATAATCTATTTCAATTTCGAAAAGAATGTTTTCTAGCAAGACCTGTTTCTTCACACCAGGCTGATTGAGAATTCGATTTTGAAACACTGCTATTTTTGTTGTCTATGACTCAAAACACTCGTCTTTACATGACTAACGACATACATGTAGGTCAGTTGTTCCACTAATTCTTTTTGGTACTTTCTTTTTTCTCGGAACTTAAACTCTCCCAAACAAAGCTCAGAAATCTTATTATTGCATTCTTTAAATAGAGATCAAAACTTTTAATTTCGTTCTCAGTGCATTCAATCCATGAATGATGTACTCAACTAATTTAAAAAGTCTTGCCACAGTTCTGTTATTTTACTGGAAACACTTATTTAAAATTTCCAAAAGTTTAATTACGTCTCGCCCCACGATCAATCCAAGATATATAGCTCCATTCTCACATACACTAAGTAGCCCACTAGCTCCGCCATATCCTTGTTTTGTTAGTTCAGTCAGTGTTTTAATTACTAATTAAAATCAGTTCAAAATTTCCTTTATTTATGACCGCCGACAAAGCCATTTTGTGGGACGCAGTGTTTGAATCTTGCAAATGTTACCAGTAGGACCCTCCACTACATTCTCATAGATTGCATAAACGCAGATTTTGCTTTAGTGTTCGAAAACAATTCCTAATTTACGGGCTCATTCTATTGATGTTTTTAGTGTTCTAGATGATTCACAGCTTCTTTTAATGATAAATTACAGCAATGAGCTCCACAGTGCGCATAATCAGCCAAAGGCTGCTTCCGGATTATCATGGTCAAAGTATACGTCTTTATTGATGCCACTCATATTCCCAATTCCGTCACAGATCTATTCACGAAGATTTACCAATGAGAATTGCAGTAAAGGAGAGAATCACAAATGTGTGATGGTATATCTGAGCCACAAGTTATACCAGTTTTATAGAAATCTATAAAAGTTTCAGCTTATTATAATACCAACGAACAACGATACTCACTTATTCATCTCCTGAATTATCTTGTACGCCATCACAAATTACTGAATAAATTAAATTATATATTAATTCGATCTTTTTAGTAAAAGTAGAAACTTTTTCATTTCATATAACCTGGATGATTTCATTTTGTAACGTAGGGTATGTATAATTCTATTCACTTTGGAGCCACTGCTTAAGAGATGGTTTGTCATCACTGCAAACTTTCAGCAATTCCATGAAGTTTCCTTCAAAACTTGTACGACCTCTAATAGTCTGTTTCTGTCTAATGAGATATTTAAGAGAATTAATAATAACCATTAATAACACTAAATAATACCGTTATTACAAAAGGTAATAATACCTTTTGTTCCGCAGCTTTAATTTTTTATAACTGCCGTTCAATAAGGGCTTTTTGTTGAACACCGCTAAATACAGCTTGGGCATGGTCATTATTCATCAAGCATGAAATGTTTTTTCGTGGTTTTTAAATCTTTGAATTGCCTTTTTCCAGTTTATAAGTCCTTTTGTACTAAAAGCCAAGTCTGCTTTGAGTTGCAAGTGTTTTGCTTGGGCATATCTGAATACATTTTCTACAGAAAAAACACCTTATCCTGTCAACCCCAGATACATGCGGGCACGGAAATTTTGTGTTCCAATTTTGTGGAAAAGTTAATACTCGTCCTGTAAAATGCTGATGAACTGGAAACCATCAGGAAACATTTCAGATTGATATGGAAAAATGCTGATTTCAGTATCGGGAGTAACAGGATCACATGCTGCAGCAACTGGTATCACTGGTTGTGGTATGCTTTCAGGAAATTTTGAAATTTATATCCTTCAAAGCCCAGTATCTAAACACAAAAGTATTGGACTTGTTGGACCATGAAAATAATATTTAGTTAGGAATGAATATTACGAGGGCAATATTAGTAAATCAACCTCTGACTGGCTCCCAAGAGAATGCAAAGTGTTACGTACATATCTACATTACTATTGCTCATAGTTACCACCAAATAAGTTTAAGTTCAGGCAGTTATCATATTTTGGCACCAGCTTTTGTCTCGCCGAAATTCTTCCGCCAAGGTACCCACCCTACTACTACTACTACTACTACTTTCAATTTCTGGCTCCACTCACTTTGTTTGCGATTTCTCTCCTCCTTGATCGACCTTTTGCTCTTTTTCCAATTCGCTTTCTTGTGGTGTCTGTATTTAGAGTTCTACGCTTTTCCAGTGATAGTTCCTCATTACATTTAATTCTTATGTTGTTATGTGTATACATGTCTTTTATGATTTTTGAATTGTAAGTTCTTTCTTAACACTATTTGTATGAAAAAGTATGTATTGTTTATGTTTTTTAATATTCTGTGTTCAGATAAATTTCACGTTACGCTTCTTTAAATAAAAATTGTACGGGAATTTTTTGTAAATATATCTACTGTTCATAAAAAAATATATGATAGTATCTACCAAATTCACCACCCAAGGTTTGTCTATAAAAAAAAGACCGTAACAAAATTAATTCTTGACGCATTAACTACAAAACAATGTTATCTACTTGAAAGTAGATTCCTCACAAAGTCATCACACCCTTATGGCGGTGTTACCATCGATGGAAACAATACCGGAAATCTTTAACTGTAAATGCCTTTAGCTGGACGTCAAAATAAACTTCTCCTCCTCCTCCTCTCTTCTCCCCACCACAACATCACTCTCTCTCTTGGCGTATTAACCAGAAAACAATGTTATCTACTTGAAAGTGGATTCCTCGCGAAGTCATCACACCCTTATGGCGGTGTTACCATCGATGGAAACAATACCGGAAATCTTTAACTGTAAATGCCTTTAGCTGGACGTCAAAATAAACTTCTCCTCCTCCTCCTCTCTTCTCCCCACCACAACATCACTCTCTCTCTTGGCGTATTAACCAGAAAACAATGTTATCTACTTGAAAGTAGATTCCTCACAAAGTCATCACACCCTTATGGCGGTGTTACCATCGATGGAAACAATACCGGAAATCTTTAACTGTAAATGCCTTTAGCTGGACGTCAAAATAAACTTCTCCTCCTCCTCCTCTCTTCTCCCCACCACAACATCACTCTCTCTCTTGGCGTATTAACCAGAAAACAATGTTATCTACTTGAAAGTAGATTCCTCGCGAAGTCATCACACCCTTAGGGCGATGTTATCATCGATGGAAACAATACCGGAAATCTTCAATTGTAACTGCCTTTAGCTGGACCGTCACAATAAACTTCTCCCCCCGTCACTCACTCTCTCTCTCTTTCTCTCTCTCTTTGGGTATTAACCAGGAAACAATGTTATCTACTTGAAAGTAGATTCCTCACGAAGTCATCACACCCTTATGGCGGTGTTACCATCGATGGAAACAATACCGGAAATCTTTAACTGTAACTGCCTTTAGCTGGACCGTCACAATAAAAACTTCTCCCCCCGTCACTCTCTCTCTCTCTCTCTCTTTGGGTATTAACCAGAAAACAATGTTATCTACTTGAAAGTAGATTCCTCGCGAAGTCATCACACTCTTAGGGCGGTGTTACCATCGATGAAACAATATCGGAAACCTTCAACTGTAAATGCCTTTAGCTGCATCGTCACAATAAAATTCTTCCCTCACACTATTGTCACGTATATTGTAACACAATTTTAGCTTGTAGGTGTCTTAAACTACACGTTTGTGCGTTATTTGTTACGTATTTATTAATTGTATCTAGGTATCTGGATGTGTTTATTTATTTAGTGTGTAAGTTTTCGTTAAAATAAACCACGGGATCCTTTGCGGTTTTTTGCTCCTTGTAGGTATTACAGTTCAGTTGATAGAGAGAGAGAGAGAGAGAGAGAGAGAGAGAGAGAGAGAGAGAGAGAGAGAGAGAGAGAGAGAGAGAGAAGAGAGAGAGAGAGAGAGAGAGAGAGAGAGAGAGAGAGAGAGAGAGAGAGAGAGAGAGAGAGAGAGGAGAGAGTGTATGTTCCTCTCTTAGTGTACTGTGTTTTCGTTTTATTAGACGCGCTTTGCATCAGCTGTTTTCGAGGCGACCACAAGTAACAGGTTATGTTGTCCGTTTATACTTCGTACGTTATGATGATTGCGCTAATTTTCGCACTCTTCTCTGCTATTTACCAGTTTCCTGT
Source organism: Magicicada septendecula (assembly GCA_034769895.1). Taxonomy (NCBI): domain Eukaryota; kingdom Metazoa; phylum Arthropoda; class Insecta; order Hemiptera; family Cicadidae; genus Magicicada; species Magicicada septendecula. Next base: position 302,745,593 of record CM068373.1, on the reverse strand, counting down.
AACAAATTTGCTATCTACAAAGAATAACACAAAGTCAATTCCCTAAAAAAGGTATTTATTAATTGAAATTGATTTATTTTTCTGGAAACTATTAAAATCAGTTCATCGATTTTCAGATCGACTATTATCTAAGTTACAACAGCTTTCGATGCAGGTTTTCCTATAACACAACAGATATATTCAATTACAATTATAAACAAAATTAATAAATTATTTATCTCAGGGTTTTTTGGGGATTCTTTGAGCTGTAAAAAGTCAGAAATGCTTTGATAAGAGTATCATATTTTACAATTAAAAATTATTTTATTCTTAAAGACTAGGTCAATGAGTTCGTTTTTTAGATGCTAGAGCGCAGATTACATGGATTCGCACAGCTGACAAAAAAGCAACATGGCCGCTGTGAATGTTTTAATAAGATTATATTTTTACTGTTTTGAATTAAATAAATAAAGTTTAAAACGTTCTCACTAAGTTTTCTTATAGACTGTATTATTTTGTACTGGTTTCACATCAATTAGTATGTTCCAAGTGATGTCCCAGACGTAGTTTCTTATGCTGATTCGTTTCGTCAAGTTTGAATAGTGAGTGGTTCGAATTTTAGTTAATATTTCATAAAATTTCTGGACATTATTTCTGTGTCATCTACCTTCTTGAAATCAAAATTAACAATTCAAATTTTTTATTTAATTCTTCCTCGTCGTCCTCCCTTTGTTTCTTTAATTCCTCACTATTTTTGTCCATCTTTTCCTCATTGCTTTTTAGGAACTCCATTATGCCATCCCATCTCATTTCTTCTGTAGTCCTATTTGGTTCTGCCGGTGTTAATCTTGTTTCGATTTCTTCCACCGGTGTCGCTTCTTTTTCTTCCATATTGATGTCCTTTTCGGCCTCTGCCGCCCGAGTCGGTGTATAATTCACCGGTCTGTTCCGTATTATTTCAAGTTCCTCGCGTATGTTAATGAATTCCCGTCTCCGAATTTCTTCTATTTTTTCCCGGTTGTCCGTCATTTGACCTTGCACCTGCCCTACGTTGATTGTAATTTGATTGTACTGTTCCTCTACTTTGTCCTGTAATTTCTCAAATTTTCCTTGAGTATCTTGTTGAAGTGTTTCAATTTTTGTTTTACTCTCACCTTCAACATCAAGAATTTTATTGATAATCTCTTCCCGGAATTGAACCAAATTTTCATTTGTTCTCTCTATCTTCTCGTTGGTTTCCGTGATTCTATTCATTATTTCGTCTCTATACTCTTCTAACTGTAACTTCACCATTTCATTATTCTTCTCTATCTGTTTATTTAATATCTCATTGTTAATGTCTATCTTCTTGTTCAGTGTGTCACTATCTTCTTTCATATGTTTTAAAGTTTCGTTAGTTTCACTGATTTGTTTATTCAACGTGTCACCGGTTTTATCTATTTTCTTGTTTATTGTTTCATTTAACGATTCAAAATCCTTCACCTTCTTTTATTTCTGTAAATGTATTACTGCTCTAGGCCCTTTTTTTATTTTCCATTATCTCTTTATAATTTATTCTAATTAGCAGTGATTAATTTCTTCCCTAACCCTGGATTATTTTAGAATAATAAACATAATAATATCTTGCTTATACATTAAAATATTGCCTTTGTGTGGCCTTACAAAATTAAAACAATAATAACTTACTACTAACTACTTATTATTTATTACAATATTTCTCACAACTTGTGATTGATGTCTCTTTAAATCACATATCATATTATGTCGCACTTGGTGTACACTGCACTTCTATAACACCACAATTCACTGTTTACTCACTACTAAAGTGTTTATTGTTTAGTGTACTATTAATCTACGACAAAAGGTTTTATAATATGATACTTAGGGTAATTCATTTCTGACTTGGAAAATGAGATAACTATTGACTTTTATTATTATTATTATTAATAATAATAATAATAGGTATTTTATTTTATTAAAGAAGATTGTACCTTTAGTTCACCTAGTATCAGGCACTGATTATGTAATGTTACAATATAAATATTACGCTCTATCTCAAAATACACACAATTTTCAGGGACCGCTTTTCTGATCTCGATGTGCACCAAGTCCAGCTTACTAAACTACACTATCCACATGTAAAATAAAATGTGCATTATAAATACACAATCTTAAATTCCATTAATCTTATGGATGCAGTAATCTAAAATCACTTTAAATCTTGGCGAGGCTTAAGGAGTCCGTGTAGGTCAATCGATCAACTTGTGTCAGTCTGTTTTTGTGAGTTTGTGTTTTGAAATTTACGGTTTCCACGCTTTCAAGATAGTAACCGTGGAGTTAGTTTTTGATTTTGCATGCAGAAAATACTTACATGGAATAAAAGGTCGGAGAAAGACCACGGAAATGTACCTTTTGGCCAAATAATTATTTACAGAAAGTCTGATGTGACATCGAGCGATGCATTCATGTAGAATTCAGGAGTTAGCAGGCAACAAGCATTTGGGTAACAAGCAAATCATACACTAAAATTTCACGAACAGTCTGATAATTTAAAATTTCTTAACAATCAGTAATTAAATATAATTATTTCACTACCGACTCGGAACACAAAGGCTCTCTGAAGAAGCTTTTTAAAAGCAAAAACCGGTTCAGGCTATAAGGTAAAACTTTTACGTTTTTACCCATAAAAAACTTTGTGTTCCTAGTCGGTAGTGAAATACTTATATTTAGTTAAGTAACGGACACGTCATGGACAACGAATCCAAGAATCAGTAATTATTATTATCAGGCGACCTAATGATATCTGTCACTTGTGACACGTTTTCATCAGCTCGTGCTTGGTCGTCTAGAGCACAGGGTTCGTCCTCTACATTCATCATCATCATTATCATCTTCACGGATTAAACCAAGGATTTTTGTTCCGGTCTCAAATAGGCAGAGATTAGAGCTGGTCACTCCAGCGCTTCCTCGGACGTCCCACACCTCTCCGTCCTCTCGGCTTATAGTTCCAGAGTTGTTTAGGGATACGGCAGTCATCCATTCCGGAAAGATGTTCCCACCAATTCAGCCGATACTGAGCGATCCTGTCGAGTATACTCATAATATTTAGTTTCTGCCGGATATCTGTGTTTCTTCTATGATCATGGAGAGTATACCCTGCTACGTGCCTGAGAAACTCGTTTCAGACGCTTGGATACGACTGGCCTGGCTTTTCGTTAAAGTCCAATTCTCAGACCTATAAAAATTGTGGGAAGAGCCATCACCTTGTAGAATTTTAGGCGTGTTCTTTTACTTGCTGACTTAAGGGTTCGCCTAATGGTCCTGCACATAAGGTTGAACTTATGCAAATTATTCACAACGTAGCTACATGAATTATAAGACACACTGTAGCACAGGTATTCAAAATTCATAACTTGTTCCAGGACAGTACCATATATAACAATTTTTGCCCGTACGGGATACGTTCCACGAAAAGCCATCAGCTCGGTCTTACGTGTGGATATCTGCAATCCAGAGTCTTTGCAGATTCGATTTAACAAATGTATCCCCATATGCAATCTGTTTTCAGAGTCCGACAGAATAGCCTGATCGTCCGCAAACAACAATGTGTAATTGTAGAGTCACCAATCATAAAATGTTCTGGAAGACACATCTGCCAGTTTTGTATGACATCGTCAATATATAAATTACAAAGAGAAGGTGATAATGGACACCCTTGTCATACTCCACAATTGATCAGGGCAACTCTAGGGGCTGTTCTCGGTTTCCCTGCTTCTATTTAAGATTTTATTCTCCACCTAAAGACTCTGTATTGCTCTAATTAGATGTTGTGGGATCCCTTTCCTTGCCATTACTGCCCATAGTTTGCTCCGATTCACTCTGTCAAACGCCTCCTCGAAGTCGATGAAAGCTATGTATGTGGGCAGCTGATAGTCTCTACGCTTTTCAATGAGGTGGGCTATTGTAAAGACACAATCTAAACATAATCTACCCTTCCTGAAACCATTCTGGGCCTCTGAAAGCATGGTCTCCGTATTTGCATTCAGCCGTGTTCTTAATATAGATGCAATACAATTTCACGGTTATGCAAAAACGTTTTGAGCCACCTACAAAACTAATCCGAGGTCTCGGTTTCATGTCAGTAAACGTGTTTTAACTTGTTAGATGTTTCTTTTGCGCTGGCTTGAAGTATGATACAAAAACGATTGAGGAACGATGGTCAGTGTTATCGACCTCTACTTCTGTGACGTGAGACAAACACAAAAACTGAGGCACAGTCAAAACTAAGTATACGGTTAAGAAGTTGAAATTTTTATCAGACATCATATGTATCAGCTACTGCATTTTTAGTCTCATATTGTCAGATCGTGGAAAATGTTAAGTCTGATTACTTTTTAAACAAATCTAGTTCGTGCGAAAAAATACCATTTTCCAATTTGTTTCGTAAGGAGCGTCAAATTGGCGCTTTGCCCCGCGCGCATCTCTACCAGTCACCTCATAGATCATGAACTTAAATTTTGGATTGCCATAGGATTATTTGCCTGATAGCTTTGGTTCATCGCGCATTCATCTTTCTTCAGCAAAGTGTATAATTCTAAGTACACTTTGTGTATATAGGCCTAATAGTTTCATCTTGTGCTTTATTTTTATCATATTATACATGTTTACATGGTATAAAAGTGCACTTCGGTACAGTGACGTTTGATACTTTTGCGTATTAAAGACAACGGTAACAGACTTTCTTAATTAACGATCATTCGTTGTAAAGTTGTATCTCCATACAGATGATAATAGAGGCTGTTGTTTTTTACTTTAGCCAAGAACAAGGTCCGGCAGATAATGGAGCAAGGTCTAATGTGGTCTTCGTTACAGACGTGAAGGCAAACGGAAAATCCGCTTCTCCTCTCGTTTGGAATTCTTCACACCTCTGTCACCGTTTACTCTTCATATTTAAAAACAAATATTACAACACAACTGTGTGTTATTAGTAAAAATGTTTCCTTGGATTACTACTTAATCTTCATACTTCCTTGTTAACAGAAAACACAAACGATACCACTTACAAATATAATATTAACGTAAATCGTTTTGAGGCGGCTCAGTAGACCAGTGGGTATGGCACCTGGCTACTAACCTAGATGTCCCGGTTTCGATTCCCGGCCCCGCACCATAAAATCAAGGTGCGTTTTTCGCCCCCAGGTCGACTCAGCCTGATGAAAATGAGTACCTGGGATAACATCCTGGGGATAATAATGGGCGGCTGAAGCGTAGTGCTGGCCACACTGCCTTCCTTGTATGCCGTATGGCTCACATAAGGCAGCCTACCCTGCCTTCTCCTAAGCTACTTCGGTGGTACACATGGGAGCCATTATTATTTATCGTTTTGAACAATTTAACAGAAATATCTTATCTCCTTCTGTGGTATCAGTCCTTTACTGGACTATAGCCTACTTCAATGCCTGCTTAAATTACATTTTAAATTTAATAGAGGGGTTAAACATGGGGATGATTTAGCAGCATTTTTGTTTAAATCGAAATCACACTATGTTATAAAAGACCTGTACCAAAGGGGAACAAACTTCAATAATACTAGTCGTATATGTGCGTTTGCTGATGACATATTCATTGTAGCAAGCTCTACGAAACGGATTAATATAGAAGTTTATGGAGAGTTGAAAAGGCTGTGTTAAGTGTTAATAAAAGAAAAACAAAGTATATACGTTGAACATGTCAACATTCTATGGTGAAAGACTATTGTAAGCTTTAAAGACATGAAATAAAAGATTTGAAGAAGTAAAGAGCTTCAAATATTGAGGAAATATTATCAATAATGAAGGCGAAATAATGATTGGGATTATGGAAAGAATACAGGCAAGAAGGAGAGCATATTTTGAAATCATAAGAGTTGCTAAGAAGAAAAATATTAACTAGGGCTTAAAAAATACAAAATTTGTAGAACCCTAATACGGTCCATGGAGACCTACAGGCGTAGAAAATGACCAACAAGTGTTAAGAACGTTTGAAAACAAAATTTTGCAGAAGAATTTTGGGTCAAATTATGAAAATAATAACTGAAGAATCGCTAAATCGAGAGTTAAATCATTGTAAAAGTTCGAAGGCTATAATTGGTGGGTGGTGTGGAAGAAGAGATGACACATTTATGCCTAAAAGAGTCTTGAACTGTAAAGGTTTTACAGCTAATAAGAGAGGAAGACCAAGTTTGCGATGGACAGAACGTGTATTGAAGATGCGAAACAATGAAAGTGAGGAAATGGGGAGCGAAGATTACTAAATTTTAGTAAGTAGGGTAGGTGACTTGCTTTAGCACCTCCAAACGTCTATAATTTGTGATGCTGGTTGTCAACTCTCTCGCGTCATTTCTGATGTTGTCCTACCTCCATGTTCGTTATCTTCTCTTCTTCTTCTTCTCTCCGCTTCCATCCTTTCTATGCGCATATGGTCCTTGTAGTACTTGCTTCAGTCCATGACAAGCGTATGCCCTAGTCATCGTTTTCTTTAACTGGACAATGTAACTTTTCAAGGATGTTGCTTTCGAAAAGTTCAACCATTTCCTCAGTTTTCTTGTGAGTGTCCACGTTTTACGTCTATGTTTACTGTTATTATGCATTTCACAAAATCCGTTTTCCCTTCCCTATTGGAGTGCAACACTTCTGACAACACAGTACTGTATTCTATTTTGTTTGTTTGCTTACTCCGCTCTGATAAATAATGATATATATACGTTTCCGTGCTTTATTCTTTTGTTTTATAACGACCCTTTCTTTATATTTAAGGAAATATTAACAGTAATTATCAGCTGTTCAGAATGTTGTCTAGAATGCCTTCTTATCTTTTGGGTTCGCAACCCAGAATAGGTTTCATCTTTCTTAAGGTTTTCCTCATTTCGTCCTCACATAACATTCACTGCCCTGTCCTTTCCGAGTATCTAACGTTATTCTCTAACGTTGTTTTTCATATACTTATTTAAATTTGTCTTCGCATTCGTTTCCAGCCTGACATCCTCTTAGCTGTTCACCAATCATCTTTCTCATAAGACAGCCAAATTAAGCTTTGACTTTTTACGAACTGCACAATATCAGCATTATCAATAGGTCCAAATTATAATACATTAATACTCTCAACATTCGTTACTATTTAATATTTCCAAGAACGGGTAAATAAATGAGAATGAAAACTACTGTACCTAACTCAAAATATCACATTTACGATGTGAAAAGGAAATTGTCCGCAAGTAAAGATTAATAACTGTTTAATTCCGCAAGCTGAAGATACCAAATACTCGAGACAGCGTCCATAGTAGAATCACGTTCACAAAATGCAGAGAACTTGGGCTCAGATTGACAGAATTTTGTTGATAATTGATAGAAAAACTTAATTATGTTTGGATAAAAAGGTACAAAGCCGTTACTGGTCAAAGTAGTTTTGAAGCCATTTTGGACTGTATGGAATCCAACTACGGAATACTGCTAGCAACTCTAAAATTTCTCTAAATCCGTCAAAATTTCCAAAGCAAGATTTTGCACGTCACTGTAGACGCACACTTCTACGTCTCCAAAGTAGGCTAATATCACATAGACTAGACAATGTTTAGAATTTTTAATCTGAGAAATTAGTAGAGCCCTACAGCTGTATGCTGTGAGTCCATTTGGGCGTCAAAACGGAATTGTAGAGTAATAATATGTTATCGGTTGATAATTGTGAGTCACGGTCAAACACTCCAATACAGCTTCCTGAGTTCCATTCCAAGTTACTTCCGTGTGGAAAAAATATGACACTACCAAGACAGTCTTTAAGTGTTTTGTGTGATCTGAGTGAACCAGATGGCGTTTGTTTAGGAAGACTGAAGGGCATTGCTTTTATTTAGTGGTAAATACAATGTAAACAAAATTTTCCTAATAAACAAAATTATAATTTTATGAACCATACTTCCGTTTTTTAAGGAACATGGAAGTAAAAATATTGAGGTTAATTATCTTTCTTGGAACAATATTAATTTCCATTGCTTCCTAACCGTGTAACCCAGTTTGTGTGTAACTTAAAACATTTTCGTCAAGGCGCAACATAATACTTTTTATTATCTATTGTATTCAAGGTGTTTGGCCTCCGCAGTAACCTCTAACTTGTTGCTTTCCTTACTCGAACGCAGCTAGCTGTGCAACACCGACCGCTGTTGAAAACTTCTACAAACATGAATCTTGTTCTTCTCTTACTTCCGGCCTTCGTTAATGTAGACATCCAGCAACTCGGACGTATACGCTAAAACCTTCCTGGGCAGTCTACTTTTGTGCATTAAAGATTGAGGAACACTAAAAAAAAAAAATTCGCTAAGATTAAGGGCCTCTGATGTTTTGACGTACAGAAGATTCTATGGAATTTTATTTATGGCACATATTCATGGAAAAACCTATGACTTGTTAATTGTTTGATTTCTTTACAAAAGTTTTCCATACTACACTTGATTTATACAAAGATTATCATGTATCTCCACACTAGTCTTTTGTAATGGCTCAAGTTTGCTAGTGTTGGCCTTATTATCTAAGGAACAGCAAACATATTGGCGAAGTCGACAAACAAAAGTTGGCCTATATTTTGTTTTTTATATAAGCATTCAATTCAAAATAATATATTTATTGTTAAACAGTGATATTAAATTAAGAAACGTACATAACTAATGATGACAACTAATTATCGATAAAATATATTAAATTATAAATATAGGAGGTGTAGTTAATAGCAGTGTTCTAGTAACAGTGACGACAGAAATAATAGTAACTGAAAATTACAAATCAGAGATATTTAAAAAAAATATTACACGGAGAAACAAACAATAATAACAACACATGAATTAAAAATATATTGCAACGTTACAAATATTTTAAAATGAATACAGTTTTGCCCATGTACCCAACGCAATTGTATAGTATTAAACGCCGACCATAGGGTTTTTGTGTTCGTTGCGTTAAGTATATGTGGTTGCACATTAAACGTATTTTTTTACAAAGGAAAGTGTGACGTTAATGGCATGACATAATTAATTACAATATAATAAAAGAATCAGTAAACGTTTTATTAGAAAAAGAAAATTTAAAATATTCTCTTTTATAAGGTTACACTCTAAAAACATAACATACCTTTATTTATTAAATTATGTTAATCATGTCAATACCTGATTTAATAATAAAAAGCAACAATTCGTACGTCTCCCCCTCATAGTATAATGTATGTCCGTGCTGTATCACACACACACAGACACACAAACGCTGTAAACAATTCCGTCGCCAGGTGTATGCTCTGGACAGGCCACTGCATGCACACGCCTGTTCTTTCACGCACAAAATATTGCAAGGTAACAGGTAGTTACAGGCGCGAATCCAGGGGGAGGCGAAGCGAGCGATCGCCCCCCCCCCAAAGGCTCATATATATATGTAATTATTTTTCTTAAGGTTTGAAAAAAATCAAATATTCAAATATCAAAGCTGATTTTCATGGACTATTAGTAAAAATATTGCACTTCAATAAAATAAATCATTAAAACTTTCTCAGGAATATGAAATATAGCAATAAATATATCTTAGTTATTATAATAATCTATGTTCCAGTTAATTATTTAATAAATCAGGTATCAACAAAATATTTGTATCATAATTAGCTACATGGAAAGTTGAACGATATTCCACTTACGTGGAGTAACCGTTCACGTAAGCGTCCCACGTACGCATGCGTGAAGCAATATATGTATCGATAATCAGCTGTCGAGAGTGCATAACGACAGCATCGCAGGGCATTTGCTAAGTTAGTTCTGTTTTTTTTTTTTTAATAATTATAAAAGTTTAGCAGATGCAGTAAAACTTAAGAAAATTTTAGTAATTTTGTGATCTATGTTACAGTTCCAATTGCAAAGGTAATTAATTGAGCTACTCAAAGAAAACAGTAAATGTGCAATTAGTGTATTTATTTAAAGAAAAACATAACCTTAAAAGTCGTATATTATCTTATTAGAATAGCACAAAGATGTTGTAAAGACAGATTTGATTCTCGACATTTTTTATCTTGTTTTTGTATTATTGTAGGCAACATGGCAAAAGTTCCAACATTAAAGCGTAAACATGAGCGAACTATTGAAAGTTATTTTAATTCTCCTGACACAAAGAAATCTCGCCTCCCTGACAATTCTTGTGCTTGTTCTTCTACAGCTGTACAGAAGCAAATTAAGTCGACAGACGTTTCTGTAGTGCCAAATATTGAAAATGAAGATACTTACTATAGCATTGGCTCGTTTAAAAATTTCTCGCCTTCGACTACACAAGAAAATAAAGTAATGACATATGATGTTGGCTGTTTTGCTGGAACGGAAATTAATGATTATTTGAAACGTAATTTAATTTTAAACCCGTGGAAACCGGATAAAAATTATCGTTTTCCCTTTTCTGTCCACACAAAAATAGGTAAAAATGAGAAACGTTATGCGAGTTGAAGCACCTGGGTTCTTTTGAATGGCTTGTTTTTTCACATGAAAAACAAGTTTTTTTTTGTAAATTTTGCCCTTTTTTTGTGAATAATAAATTAGGTGGACGTAGCAACAGTACTCCTTTAGGAAGTTTGGTTACAACACCTCTTACTAGTTTTTTAAGATTGTTTGGGAAGGAAGGTGATTCAGAAAAACACGCAAGTAGAGAGTACCACAAAAAAGCAGTACTGAATGCCAACAATTTCCTGAAAAATTACGATAATCCTAATTTAAATGTCATTAATCAAGCAGACACTGGGCGTAAAAACATAATGAAAGAAAATCGAGTTCGATTATTGCCTATTATTAAAACTATAATATTTTTAGGAAAACAAAATATTCCTTTTCGAGGTCACCGTTCTGGAAAATAATTCAGCCGTAAATGAAGGTAATTTTCGTGCTTTATTAAAATTTCGAATTGATAGTGGTGATTATACTCTTAAAAAGCACCTTGAAGAATCGTCATCTCGCGCAACGTACATTAGTAAAACGACTCAAAATGAGCTAATAGAGTGTTGGGGGCGTGAAATTCTCTCTAACATTATTCAGAGAATTCAAGCTGCTAGGCTTTATAGTGTCATGTTTGACGAGACTACCGATTGCTCTAACAAATCCCAATTATCATTAATTTTAAGATATACAGATTGTAACACTATTTACGAGTCGTTTGTACAATTTATTGATGCACGTGAAAGCTTGCTGAATTAAAGAAAAAATATAATAGTGATACATCTGAACCTAAGTTAACCGGCGTTGCTATTGGTGAAATAGTAATCGAGGCCTTACATAATTTGAATCTTAATCTAGATAATTGCGTCGGAATTACGATTGGTGGTTGCAATACTAAGGGTTTCTGAAGCTTGCGATTCTGTTAAGACAGTTAAGGAAAAGGCTGTCAATGCAGTTTTTTCTCCTTGCCAAAGTCATGGGTTAAACTTAAGCATTTCTCGTACTTCTCAAGTGCAATCGATTAAAAATGCGGTATCTACAATGCAAGAAACCATTTATTTTTTTAAGGCTTCATCCAAACGAGAAGACGTTTTAAAACAAGAGTTAGGACATAAGCTTTCTGGATTGTGTGAAACTCGTTGGATAGAGAGACACGATGGAGTCTTGCAGTTTAGATATGCACTTCCAAAAATAGTTTCTGCTTTAGATCTGGTTAGCGAGTGGTAAGATCCTCAATCAGTAGTACAGGCTCGGGGCTTAAAAATGTCTCTTTGTGATAGGAGAACTCTTATTGCTATTATTTGTCTTTCTGATCTACTAAGTTGTACATTGCAACTAAACCAATTTTTCCAACGGACTCAGATTGATTTGAAATCTGCAAAAGATCAGTTCAATGACACTGTAGCAATTTTAAACAGGAGACGAAGTAATGCAGACCAAGTTTTTGAAACAATTTAAGAAGAAACATGTACCCTTGCTCAAGAGCTGGATGTAGAAAAAAAATGCCTAGAATATCTGCAAAGCAAACCCTTCGAGATAATTATTCAACAGTTAATCCAATTAGTTACTTCAATCTATATAGATACCAGCACTAGACAATTTGCTTGTAGATTTAAAGGCTTGTTTTCCTAATGAAACTATGGATCTGTATAATATGAATATATTTTTTTCCACCAAAAATGTGGACAATTTAAATGAAATAATAGAAAAGCTGGTAACGAAGTTTTAGTCATTTTTTAACCAACCTGCTGACATGCTCAAAAGAAAGCTCGCATCAGTATTAGAATTCTGGGAAATTAAAATGTCACGAGAAAAGAACTCAGGGTCACAAACAATATTAGATTTGTTATCTAATTGTGATAAACACACTTACCCCTGCATACACTTCTTTTTACAACTTTTTGCAACAATCCCGATTTCTAATGCCACTGCAGAGCGTGTTTTTTCTTGCCTTCGATTATTAAAATCATGGCTAAGATCTACAATGGGCCAAGATCGCTTAACAGGACTTGCACTGATGCACATTCACTATGACCAAGAAATAAACATCGATAATGTTATTGATATCTATGCTCAGACTAGAGAACATAGATTAGAATTTACGTTGTAAATAAAATGAACTACTCGTGCAGAAAATTTTCAGGGCGCACCCCAACATCCTCTATATACCTCATATATATGGAAGGCCCTGTAATTTTTTGTGCAGGGGTTGTAGTTTTACTATGTTTTTGTGTATACTTTTATAAATACAATGTTTAAAATATTCTATTTTTTTGTATCACATATTATGTGTTTTACTTTCCGTTCGTAATAAATAACCTTTGTTTTATACTTTGCAAGTATATAAAAAATTTTAAGTGTTATAATAATATTGTACCTGAATAAATTTAAAATGGTATTATACATGAATAATGGATATATATACGTATAAATGAAAAAATCTCTAAAAATCGTTATATTAAATATATTACATTAGTTTTGTGAAATAAAGTTGCAAAATTATCATGATCTTTGGTTTTTTTGTTCACCTCCCCGCCTTTTTTATCTCACTCGGCTTCGCCCCCCCAAAAAATCTGTCCTGGATCCGCGCCTGTAGTTAGCAGACCAGACTTGCAGAAAAAGAATGCTCCATTAGTGATTTACATACATTTATTGTCTCTTCTTTTACATTAATTTATATTAAAATGTTTTCTTGTTATTTCAAACAATGGTACAACTTTAAATGTTCAAAATCTTCTTTCACAATTATAATTGAAATAAATGTTTTCTTTTATTTAAAACAATGATATAATTTTAAATGTTCAAAAAGTTTCTTTTTTTCTTTTGAAGGCTTTATATTATTGAAAATCAAATTTAGTTTTAAATTTTGCTTTCCTGAATTCTCGTCTTCGTTGTCGTCCCGGTCGAAGATCTCGGTCCCGGTCTCCAGTGATCCGTCGTCCGTGTTCCACGTTCCAGCCACCCCCTCCAGGAACTCCCTCGCGTCTAGGTGTCCGTCTCAGCCGCCACGATCAGCAAACGAAGTTCAGGAACGGTAGTAGAAGATCTCGTACACCGTGGTTGCTCCCTGCCGTAACTCGCTGCTTCCTTGACTCTACGGGCCCCGAGGACTGCCTGGAATTGGATGTTGGACTGAACGATGACTATACTGCAACCGCTCTCGATGTGTGCTACACGAAGACTGCCTGAAAACTTTTGTACACGGAACCAGCAGCGATATAGGGTGACGTCACAGACTACCTGCGCACAGACGTAATTCCTATAGGCTACATTCTATGCTATACGTAAGAACATTCTGGACACGCCACGTGTTGCAAATTGTATTTCCGTTTTCTCGATTTTTCTAGAACACACGTTTCCACTACATATGAATAAATTAAATTAACCTTTTTATACGCGCACAACAGTTCACTCAAACACTAAACTATAGCTTCATAGTCTTTATATCGTCTTATTACTAATTTATACTATTATTCTTAATTTTTAGCAATATTTTTACTTTCAATCTCACCCCAATTGTCCCGGACACCTACTACAGCTGGTCATAATTATGCTTTACATAATCACACATGCTGTGACCGTCTGTCACATTGCATAAGCCTCCAGGTTAATAAAAAAAAATTTTTTCCTCGAAAATTAATTTTTTTTTCAAACTTAAAACATTCTCCTAATTTAACATCCCAAACAAATGATATAACCCAAAACATAACATAACCAATACACTAAATTTCAATAAACTAAAACATAATTAATCCTTCACTTCATATCTTATATTCATACTATGCAATGTGGCAAATATGTAAAGTGGTTTCCATATTATCACCCAGCCAATACAATGTCCAGCCAATCATACATTATGGTTTTCCATAAGTGAGTTGCGTGTCTGAAAGGCATAACTATTTCATGTGCATTCTGTCATCTTATTATTATTATTATACTCAGGGTTTTATTTATGGATTCGGTAGTTCACGAGGGTAATACTTCCTCAATGATGCGCCATGATATTTTCCGATAACTTTGTTTTGATCTTCATCCACCACGATGAACGTATTCCTGCCAACCCGTTCTCTTAATTTGTATGGACCGTTAAACAATAATCTAAAGAACTTCGTTGACGTGTTGTCTTTAGATCGGCCTACAGGATTTGCCTTAAGAAGGACCATTTCTCCTTCCTGAAACTTCAGAGTTTTATGATTGTCATTGAACACCCGTGCCCGTTGATCATCCGTATGCACTATCCGGGTTTTGGCGATGTTCTGTTTTTTGTGCAACGGTAGGGGTAGGTTCTGTGTCTCTAGTTTTATTTTATATATTTCTCCCAAAATCTGGTAGGTTGCTTACCTGACTGCAGCTCTCTAGGTGTAAAGCCCGTAGTGGTGTTATAATTCTCATTAAGTGACTGGTCGAAGAACCGTATGTAATTTGGCCACATGTTCTGTGAGTCATGACAGTACGTCCGAAGCACGTGTCGTCTCAGAACTCACGTGTCTTAAAACTCACGAGTATCAAAATTCACGAATTCCAAGAAGAGGATTAGTAAGAGTAGGTTTCTTTACCTGGGCCAGTCTCAAAACTCACGAGCCGGGCCAGTTCTCCTTTGAATCGATAAATACCCACCCTACCCACATAACGACTGTAGATATTTGAAAATTTAATCAGAATTGTGCGAAAAGGTCCATTGTTAGCGCCAGCCGGAACTGCGTGCCCTCTTGTAATTGGCACCTCTCTCATCAAGAGGTGGGCCTGTCGTGTAGCCTCGCACAGAGCATACGCGACAGGGGGTTGAGAAACCCACGGACGCCATGGACCCGCACGGATAACCGCACTCGGCCTTTGAAATTAAGGCCTAGTTCCATAAGCCGCTGTAAGGCTTTGTCTTTTTTAATATTTTTTATTTTAATATTTTTTACTATTTATATATTTCTGTCAATTGGTTTAATTTGCTTAATTTGGTTCAATTTGTCTTTTTTTACTATTTCCATTGCTTTGATATACTAACCTAAATCTACATATTTACATGATCAATTTAACAAGGAAAGATGTGTTTTCTGTTTAATCCATCTTAAGGATGAAGGAAGTGACTCTCAGAAATGCACCTATATCTCTTGTTTCCTCATATTTTTTTGTGTTCGTTCGATCCTGTTATCAAGTTGGGAGTATTTTCTTCTTCTTTTTAAACCCTCTAGGTTCAACTCCATCCTCATAATCTTCTTATCTGATTTCTCAGCTTCTTGTTTAAGTCGTTTTATTAAGTCTTTTATTCGAGGGTGAGGTCTTCCCAGAACATAGTTGATTTGGTGATTCCACCCTTTCACAGAATTGTTTGTTCTGTGTCTTCTGTTGTAGCAGTTCCACATTTCCAGGGGCAATTGTGGATTCTGTAACCACTGATCTACAAAATAGTCAAAAAACACTGTCAACGTTTGTCTTCAGGGGCGTTACTATGAATGTAGATCCACCCTCGTCTACGTCCTCAGACGGCAGAAAGGCAAGTGCTGCACACATTGTAATTGTTTGTCGGATTTCCTGATTCGTTTTGTAGGCTTCAGTGAGGCTGACTTCCTGAACCTTTCGCCAGAGACTTTGACATAAATGGAAGAAGCATCCTTGCACTTTGACAGAAGGAAATACTTCTTTTATTGGTTTGATAGCGGCTGCTTCAAAGTCGATGTTTATTTCATTTGGGTTCCATTCTGGGATCTCATTTTTTATGATATTAAGTAATCTAGTGTACGTTTCTGTTGCCTTATTAGGGAGAATGGCAAATATCACAGGTGTTATATTTGTTTCCTCACTGGTGGTTCCAAGATAAGCATGTATCGTATATAGCTGTGAAAATTGGCTGCTGGAACTTTTGAAAGTACCATCCATTAGAAATGTCCTATGTGCTTTGAGACATTCTCTTCCTGTTGCGCTTGAAAATACTAATATTCTTTCTCCATCGCTGTTGTCTCCAAGAAGAAAGTTACTGCCATCGGTCATGCATAGAGTGTCTTCGTCTAAATTAATATCGTTTCGATGTGTTGGTTCTTTTTGGACTCCCTAGGCTTTATTTCGGTGTCTGTAGAGCGTTGCTTTTACATTGGAAAACTGAGGTACCCTAGTGATCAATTCATATCCTCTTTGCTGCAAGGATTCAAATTCTTCAGTGTAGACCTGAAACAAACATGATTATCGTTACCATCTCGTACCTAACTTATAGTAATAACCAATATTACCACCATGTTAAATACTCACTGATTCGGAACAAATGTACAAATGTGATTTATAAACAGTTTCTATTGAAACGACACTGATGACAGGCTGTTAGCTGTTAGCTAAAATGCACGGACAGACACGCGCGCGATTTTATAAGGGTCTTTGGTTTTGCCTGCGGACCCTAATAAAAATAAATGTTTAACTTACCTGTGTAACTGATGTTCCATATTCTTCGCGAACTCGTTTCTTGGCCTGGCTGACTGCTTTGCACACATCGAGGTTTGTTTCATCAGGTACACACTGGTGGGTTGTTTCACTTAAAACGCTATTGTCATTTGAAATTGTAACTTTACCGGCACACGCGGATGACAGTCTTTTATAACAAAACCACAGTGTTTCGCCCGACTTGTTTTCTCGCTGCTTATAAAACCTGTAACCGTTGTACACTAAATTTAGTTTACCCTTTTGCGAAGTAATGAATTTCATGTTGTGCACTGCTCGATGACACCAAGCAGAATAACTGAGTAAAGATCAGTGCTATACTTGGAGAATTTGGTCTATGGTAGGGTGATAATTCCTGTTAACAATACATGGAAAATCACATTTTAAAAGTGGGTGGACAAACAGGGGTTGAAGGGCAGCGTGAGTCACCGCGGAGCTAATCCCTCCTGCGGTCATCGCAGGTACCTGGTCTCTGGAGTCGTGCATTTTGAGACTCATTAAAATGTTGATTTAGCTACTAGTTTGTAGTCGTGAGTTTTGATACATTTTCTACGAATTTTAGCTCGTGAGTTTTGAGACTCGTGAATTTTGAGACGTCACCTCGAAACAGTCATCCAAGCTTCTTGTTTACTCTTTCGGCAAGGTTACCCTGCGTCGCCGAATAGCCGTAAGGATAGGTTGGATACCATTCGTTTCGAGGGTATTAGCCCACAGCACATTCTGGAACTGCTTTCCTTGGTCACTAAGTATCCTCTTGACGTTTCCATTCTCTGGGATTTACTTCTTGAGAATAGCTGTTAACACCGCTTTGGTTGTTGGTCGGGTTACAGGGTAGAGTCTGACATTTTTGGTGAAGGCGTCGATGCATACAATCAGGTGCCTCAATCTGCGAAGACCTCGCGGAAGTGGACCTAAGAAATCGACACATAGTAACTCACCTTTCCCTTGAGTGACGATTCCCTGCTGCTAAATATACGCTTATGTGTGCATATTTGGAGATTTTGCAGTTTGACAATCATGGCATGTCTTCAAAATATTTCGAATTCTCCGCACCATATTGTTACACACAAAGTCCTCCTTGAGTGCTAAGTAACACCGATATGGGCCAGCATGTGCTAAGCTTTCATGGCATGCCCATGTTATTTGCTCTAACATGCTAATAGGAAGAACAATTTTCCATTTTTCCTCCATCAGTTTATATAAAATATCATTATTACAACAGTATCGCGGCTTTTCTTTACGGAGTATGCTTGTTTTTATTTTTCTGATGTTAGGGTCGGTGTTTTGTTTTAAGTGGAGATTAACTAACCGCTGACGTAACTCTGACGTTATCTCGTACTGCATAGCTAATATTTTCACGTTACTAGGATCAGACTCATGCTCTTCAACAAATTCAGGAGCGTACCTACTCAGTGTATCCGCTATTTTGTTATTACTAGCTTTAATATATCTAATAGTAAAGTCGTATTCCTGAATCGTCACTATCCAGCGAGTCATCTGGGCGTTGGTTAGTCTACATTTTAGAAGAAAGGATAATGCTTGGTTATCTATCTGTATGAATCTCAAAGTGTGTGCCGCATAGATAGTACCGGAATTTATTCAAGGCATAGATAACTGCCAATATTTATTTTTCCGATGTAAAATAGTTTTTCTCGGCGCCCTTAAGCGTACGGTTTATATATGAGATGACACGATGTTCTCCCATAGTGTCACGCTGGTATAACACAGCACCGATGGCAGCATCACTAGCATCGGTTTGCAACACATAAGTTCCTTCGCCATTCGGATGAAATAAGTGTAAATTATTTTTAAATAGGTCCTTAATATTCTCAAATGCGTTTTGATGTTTATCATCCCACTTCCACTTATGCCCCTTTTGAAGTAATTCTAATAAGGGTGTTATTGTTTTAGAATAATTCGACGAGAAACGACGATAGTATCCAGTTAACCCGAGAAAAGCTCTTACATCTTTAACCTTTTTAGGTGTTGGGAACTTAACAATACTATCAGCTTTCTCTGGATCCATACTAATACCGTCCGCATTTATGACATGCCCCAAGAATTTAATTTCCGATTTACTAAATAATTCAAATTTAGATTGCTTCAAAACTAGGTTAGCCTTTCGGAGCTTATTCAGCACTATGTCGAGGTGTTCTAAGTGTTCCTTGAACGATTTAAACACGACTAGGATGTCATCCACAAAAATGCTGACAAATTCCTCTACCTCGGGACCCAGTGCTAACTCTAAACATTTAATAATTGTAGCTAGACTTGTCACGAGTCCAAATGGTACGACTTTAAATTGATAGCTTTTGTTTTTATAGAGGAACGCAGTATATTTCCGACTCTCCTCATCCAAAGAGATCTGCCAGAAACTGCTGGTAAGTTCAAGCCTCGTCATGTATTGAACACCTTGGCACTTAATAAATAAGCTGTCAGCATTTTGAGCGCAGCCATATATTTTCTTAGTGATATTGTTTAAGTTTCTCATATCAAGGCATAGCCGGATATCTCCCGTTTTCTTTTTAACAACAAGCGG
This sequence comes from Magicicada septendecula, assembly GCA_034769895.1. Classification (NCBI taxonomy): domain Eukaryota; kingdom Metazoa; phylum Arthropoda; class Insecta; order Hemiptera; family Cicadidae; genus Magicicada; species Magicicada septendecula. The sequence continues at coordinate 302,726,178 of CM068373.1, read as the reverse complement.
GTTGAGGAAATCGCTTTCCGACCGTTCAATGATCTTATTCTTTAACATTTGCTGTATCTCAGCATCAGCTTGCTGTTGGTACGCCTTAGGGGTGGGGTAAGTACAACGTATGAATTTAGATTCCTCCGTCACCTCAATCTTGTGCGTATACACATTTGTGACTCTAGGTTGGTCACAAAATACGTGTGAATGTTTCTTTATTAAGTTATTCAATTCTTTAGTGTGCTGCGGATTTAAACGATTATTAATTTCCTTGTTATGGTCAGTTTTATTCGCTATGTTGGGCCGCCGTATCTCAATTGGAGTATAAGTAAGTCGCTCGCCTTTGTTTACATTATTATCATTAAGGGACAGCTGATATGTATGTCCGTTTATAGTCCAATGCATGATACCGTTAGCCAACTCGATCTGAGCCTGACATTTCGTTAGAATGTCTACTCCAAGTACCATATTACAAATTAATTTCTTTATTATTACTACCGGATTGGATTCATTTCCAATTTATCGTATTTTAATGTGATATATATTTGCCCAGTAGCAACCGTTTTATTTTTATCCGCCTTCTGAATCTGTTACTTATTCGTTGGTAATATTGCAGTGTTTTTAAAATATTTATTATTTCTTTTAATAAAATTTTCACTAATCGCGGATATTTCTGCTCCGGTGTCAATTAAAATGTGTGTTTTGACGTTATTTATGTAAGCATCAAGTGTAGGACATGCAGCGTTACGTTCAGATTTTTCAGAGTGATCCTTGTCGCTTTCTAACAATGCTTCCCGCAAATCACATAGATAAATACCACTAATTAATTTTGAAACAAGCATCCTCACAATCAACTACTTTACTATTACACTTAGTGTTACGACTTATAGTGCTCTTATTGTCTTTATCCAAATCCGTGCTAGTGCTAAAGTGATGTTTATGTATCAGATCTTTTGGCTGCTTTTTTAGGCACGCCGCTCCCACGTGACTTTTACACGTTTTTTTGATCAGCATCCACAGCTTCTGATACTGTAGGTGAGTACTTATTATTATTCTCTATCTGTTTAACTTTATTAATGGATTGGATTTTCTTAGGTTTCCCTGCAAATTTGTTTTTATCATTCTCCGAGGTTTTATCTTTATTAAATGCTGTATCCGGTTTATATGATGGCTTATGAGTGTCATATGTGTACTGAACGTTTGCTGAGGGCATTACATCCTCCCATTGTGTCAACATGTTTAATAGTGCTTCTAGTGTATTTATCCCTCGTGTTAATATGGCTGTACGGATATTTACATCAAAATGATAGCTTAATTTATGGACTAATTCTACTTCTGATAGTTCCGGTCTAAGATGTTTAACTTTAGCGATTTATTTTATCACATACTGCTCACGTCTGAGTTTTCCGGGAGTAAATCTGCCAAACTCGAGCCTATCTCGGACTTTATGTTTGTTTCAATACCGATTCTCAAAGCATTTAATGAATTCGTCATACGTCTTAATGTTATCATGCACTATAGAGTACCATAATGCTGCAGAACCGCTTAGTCTACGCACAACCCATTCAATTTTATCCGAGTCGTTTAATTGATCACCCAAGGAGTCCATACCCCGTTCACAGTCTCGTAGAAATTGAATTGGATTCCCATCACCACAAAATTTAGGTTGGTTACTAGTAAAAACATTGTGTCTGTAAAAACATATAGTGCGGTTTACACGACCAGCTACATCCCTTTTAACCTGAATAATTTTTTCATCTATTTTACGTTCTAACTCTGTCTTCTGCTGGTTTATTAGTTGTGTATTAGCTTGTGTATGGTCTTGACAGCTTGTAATGGTGTTATGTTGTGCTGTAAATTGTGTGTCCACATGTTCAATGTAATTGACCAATGTCCGATAACATTTCCGTTCTTGCTTTCTCAATTTGGGTTTTACATAGCTCCATGTCCTCTGTTAGCGATTTATAAATCTTGGTATTTTCTACTTGTATGACATTTTTAAACTCATCTTTAAGTTGTTCGTCACGCTTTTTATTTTCGGCATCGCGTTTTTGCATTTCAGCTTTATTTTCGGCATCGCGTTTCTGCATTTCAGTTTTAAGTTCATTATTATTTTTTAGCAATATATCTTTAAGTTGTTCGTCACGCTTTTTATTTTCAGCATCGCGTTTTTGCATTTCAGCTTTAAGTTCATTACCATTACTATTTCTCATTAATTCCTGGAACATACGCGCAATTTCAGCCTGCTCCGCCATCTTTTCTCTTTACTGATAAATTTTGTTATCAATGTTCTTATTTATTCCGTTTCTTACAATAATTATTATTAATTAGCACTAGCAGTTCGTGAATAAATTAACTAATAATGATATTAATTGTCCTAAACTAACACACCTAAATTAACTAATAATGATATTAATTGTCCTAAACTAACACACACATAAATTAACTAATAATGATATTAATTGTCGTAAATCAACACACACATAAATTACAGTTCTTACTCTAACATATAATTTCTAATAATTGTATCATTCACTAAGATTGCAGTCTATCTATTTTTATTTTATTTTACTGGGCTTACTTATTCAATGCCCCAAAGTTGCAGGCGCCATTTTCTGCAAGGTAACAGGTAGTTAGCAGACCAGACTTGCAGAAAAAGAATGCTCCATTAGTGATTTACATACACTTATTGTCTCTTTTTTTACATTAATTTATATTAAAATGTTTTCTTGTTATTTCAAACAATGATAAAACTTTAAATGTTCAAAATCTTCTTTCAAAATTATAATTGAAATAAACGTTTTCTTTTCTTTAAAACAATGATATAATTTTAAATGTTCTAAAAGTTTCTTTTTTTCTTTTGAAGGCTTTATATTATTGAAAATCAAATTTAGTTTTAAATTTTGCTTTCTTGAATTCTCGTCTTCGTTGTCGTCCCGGTCGAAGATCTCGGTCCCGGTCTCCAGCGATCCGTCGTCCGTGTTCCACGTTCCAGCCACCCCCTCCAGGAACTGCCCCGCGTCTAGGTGTCCGTCTCAGCCGCCACGATCAGCAAACGAAGTTCAGGAACGGTAGTAGAAGATCTTGTACACCGTGGTTGCTCCCTGCCGTAACTCGCTGCTTCCTCGACTCTACGGGCCCCGAGGACTGCCTGGAATTGGATGTTGGACTGCACGATGACTATATTGCAACCGCTCTCGATGTGTGCTACATGAAGACTGCCTGAAAACTTTTGTACACGGAACCAGCAGCGATATAGGGTGACGTCACAGACTACCTGCGCATAGACGTAATTCCTATACATTCTATGCTATACGTAAGAACATTCTGGACACGCCACGTGTTGCAAATTGTATTTCCGTTTTCTCGATTTTTCTAGAACACACGTTTCCGCTACATATGAATAAATTAAATTAACCTTTTTATACGCGCACAACAGTTCACTCAAACACTAAACTATAGTTTCATCGTCTTTGTATCGTCTTATTACTAATTTATACTATTATTCTTAATTTTTAGCAATATTTTTATTTTCAATCTCACCCCAATTGTCCCGGACACCCACTACAGCTGTTCATAATTATGCTTTACATAATCACACATGGTGTGACCGCCTGGCACATTGCAATTTTAAAACTCTATTCGTCATACTATCCTTACACGAATTATTTATAAAATTACTGCCCTGGGTAAATATGCAAATATATGTATTGTTGCAATATACAATGTTATTTAACCGACGTGATGGAATTATGACTGTTCTACTAGTATGTTATGTTTTGATGCATTTCTCATAAGATTGAGAATTGACGAAAATGGTAAGTTTGAGAATTCACAGGATCTCCACTGTCCGTACTAATAATCTGTCCAACTGAATCTGCAGGACGTTTCGGAATGCCGTGGCTGATGACACGTCAGGGTGCCACCAGCTGGAAATCCTCCTTACACGATAGTAGCCTATATACAATTTCATTTCTGGAGATGGTTCAACAAAAAGTGGATGGGATAAGTATTATGGTCACCTACCTCCTGAGAACATTTCTATAGATATATAGAAGTAATTATTTTTGATAAAATATTAATAATAATATTTAGATCTACCCCTTAAAAGACAACAAAATGACACAACATTACGGTGAGTGGAAAAATTTGAAGGAGTTTGAGCGCTCAGAACTTCCCTGCTAAGCCCATAGTGGTTTAGAATTCACTTCATAACAAAATCAGTGATGTTAAGCATTTATTTAAAAATAACGGTTATAATAGGAAACGAAATTATCCATTTTAACCCAAAATGATATTTCGCCACAAAAAACACTTTAACACCTTTAATTAATAGAAATTGCAATATTTTGTAATCTGAACTAACATATACATTGCCTACCGTACGATCATCCTATTACATAAAGTATTGAATGTCTGTTGCAAAAAGTAGAAAACGTTTTGTTGCACGTATTCTTCTCTTCTCTTATATAACCAGCGCTAAGCTTACGTAACTGTGTAAAAATCTGAGTCGGCATGTTTTCAAATTTATGTTTCGCCAAATTAAATTTATAATTATTGACTTCATGTTTGTAAACTATCACCCCTAAAACCATGTAGATAATATCTTTTAATCGAAATATTGTTTAAATTATTTAAATTATCTACATAGTTATTTAATTTGTTTATTAATTACTTAAAAGCACGAGCGACAACATTTTAAAGAGCATTTTTGTTATCATATATGTTCTTACGACAATTTTAAATGTTTCGTATAGATCCACCTATGCAGGCTGGGTACTAATGGTACTCCACAACTGATTACAAGTCATCAAGTCTTAGTTTCCGTATGATGCAGATAGCCAGAACATCACATACGAGGTTTGATCAAAAGTTAGTCATATTTTTAAATTTCTCGCGTTAGAATGTCCGATTAAAAATGTCCGTTCTAAATACTATCTCTGTGTACACGTTTTTGTGGCAGCTGTATTAATTTTCAACTACATTCAAAATGCTGTTTAGATGACAATGAACAGAGTAAGTTGTTTTTGTGTATTCTGGGTTAACCTTTTAAAATACGGTATCAAGGAAGATGCAATAAATTTTGAGTTACACTAGTGTTTTAAAGCAATAAAAATGTTGCAGAAGGCTTTTAGTAAGTTCAGACTGCTTGATCGAGCGGTTTACTAATGGTGCAAACGCTTCCAAGACGGCCGTAGTCAGTGAGATGATTATAACATGACAAATTTAAGGTATTGTATAACATGAATTTTTGCTACTACGGTCAATAAAGATTTCTTGACAGTGAAATTTACGACGCTTACTTGTAGAAAATGGCATTTTTATGTGAGAAAAATTTATGAAAATTCCACCACGATTATGCACCAGGTCCCATGTAATTGCGTGTTAAAGGATATCACGGAAAATTGTATTCTCAACAATTTTACGGGGACAAAGTCATATGGTACACAGGAAGAAATGTAAATTTATAGAAAGCGGTGGTTTTCTTTAGAAGTAAGAAAACATTAAAATATGTAGTAAAGAGCGATAGATATTCAAAAGACGACCTTGCGTTGACGCCAGTAAGTCGGCTAAGAATTTATATTTTGTCACGGACGGGTCGGACCGTCATAAAACTGTATTGTTTGCTAGGGTGTAAGAAACATTTACTAAGGATGTAAAAGTTAAGTGCACCTAACAAAAGGAGCTATATTTTAGAAAGAGAACGTAGTGTGAAATGGAAGGTAACGCGAAGTTTCATACCACGTGTTCACGCGCATTTTGTGTACGAATAGCGGATAGCGTCATTTTTTACGCGGGCTGTTCCGTTAAACAGATTGGGTAGTTTTGAATTTAGCGGTAAGTCAGACCAATAGGCGTGTAGTTTGTCGATATTGAGTGAGGGTAGTTTTAGCGAAATATAAAAATACGGAGTGTAAGAAGTTAAGTCAGTCAACGGAGAGATTACAGATATTAGACTCGTATTAGTTGCAATAATAATTTCTCAGTAATTTGATTAAATATATTTCAATCGCCACGTAAGTCAGTCACGGTAACGCGATATTAAGTATTGTGAAAGCTACATATTATAAACATTTAATAATCGTTTACAAGAATAACGTGCAGAGAAATTAGAGAAGATAAGTTAAAATCGAGTAACATATCCAAGTTTTACTTAACACAGCATCAATCGTTGAATGTCGAAATACATAGCGATTTAAATGTGTGAAACGTCATGGTGCGGGACGGTCGATCAATAAGCAGTTATTAATCTGGTGTTAGACGCACTTAGCTTTGTAAAAGAATATACTGTGTATTCAACAAGTGTATTAGCATACGGCACCTGTGTAGTTATCACTAAGTTGTCAAAGTGAATGGTGTTTAATACCTGTGAAACAAGTGTATAAATTAGTGCAAAACTAACAAGGATAAGGGCTCAACGATTAACGTCGGCAACCCGCCTGGAACGTGTAGAATTGATTACATCGCGGCGCAGAGTGGATTCAACATGCAAGTAAATAATAAAATGAACACTTATTTTACTATTGCTATTAAATTTAAATGTATGTAACTCATATTTGGTGACTCAATTAGTCAAAGAATTCATAGCCAAGAAATAAGCACAAACAAATTTTATAGCAAACTTATTAAAGGGAATGATCTACAAATTTTGTAATATGTAAATACAAATTAGTTATTAAAAACTTAATTAATAACAGTCAAATTGTGTTTATTTATTACTGGCGCCCTGGGATAATTCTTAAGAGTCGGTACACTAAAGTAATTGTTACATTCTGTTGCTGATAATTAGTATGTTACAAATATTAATATTGTCATTGGGTAAATTAGCTTGATAAACTCTTACTTTGCACATGCTCGTAGGCCGAGTGTAGTATGTATAATCGTAACGTGAACTTTTATTAACGCCTATTTAAAAGTGTATTACATTCTGTCGCCCGGAACGTGGGACTATTGAGTCACTAATACAGTAGTAAAATAAAAATAAAATAGAATTAAGAATAACGATAATATAAGATATAGTTGTATGATTACGCGGAGTAAGAGTAGGAAAAACATTAACACACAGAACAACACGCACAGAGAAAACAATAACATGAATACAGAAACAACATCCCACGGTAACGAAATGGACTTCGAGATAAACAATCAGATAGGAGATTCGCAGACGATCGCACACATTTCAATGGGGAATGAAGAGTCAGGGACGCGGGGACTGAACGAAGAAAATGCAGAAACACAACATATTACACAAGAAACACTAGTAGAGGTTAGAGAGAGACCAGTATATCAGACATTACCAGAGAAAAACAAAGACACCGATATATGTACAATACTCCAACAACTAGTACAACAAACACAACGAATTGAACAACAATCGAAAGAAACAAAAGAACAACTATTACAACAAACACAACGACTTGAACAACAATCGAAAGAAACAAAAGAACAAATAAAAGAACTGGCGGAAAAAACAACACAACAGCTAACACAACAAGCGACACAACACAAACAACAAATGCAACAATTATCAGAGCAGATGCACAAACATAATATGGAACTAAGAAACGAAGTATTCACGCAACTCAATCAAGAAAGAGCAAATAACCAAAAAGTTCTCCAGGAGTTTAGAGTAGATATTGATAATAAGATCGAAGAAAACTGTGATAAGATTAGTACCGAAATTAGTGCCAATACAAAACAACAAATTAAAGAACTTGACGAAAAATACAATAATAATTTTGAAATAATTATTGAAACAGTAAGTGTAAACAATCAAAGATGCGCAGATAACACGGCAGCTATAAATGAAATAAAGGTCGAAAAACTGAAAGAGTTGGAAACTAAAATCAACAGCAAGTCTGACGAGACACACCTTAAATTACAACAAATACAACAGGAAGTACGAACTAAACTAGCGTCAATAAGCAATACACCATGTAATCGGAGCATGACAAACGAACAGGTAAAGGACATAAAATATAATGGCACGGGTGATTTCCCGATGTAATTTATTAAAGAATTGAATGAAATATTCAGAGAACATTATCAAGAGGCCGGAAACATCAAGTGGATAGCAAGACATCTTGAAGGAGAGGCAGCAGTGTGGTGGAGGTTAGTAAAAGATAACAGTAACAATTTTGTGGACTTCACTGACGCATTTATAAGTAAATATTGGAATGACGTCATCCAAGAGAGAGTACGCAATGAACTGGAATTCGGAAGGTATCACGCCGAGAATGGGATGAACATGATCCAATACTTAGAGCGTAAACTGTTAGAAAACCGACAATTAATTCCGCCAATACCTGATAAGTATTTAATTAGAAAAATTACTAAACATTATCCGCATGAAATAAGAGTTGCGATAATTACTCGTGGTGTAGTGACAATCAATGAATTCGAGCAGGTCTTGTTAGAATTTATGAGTCTGAGAAGTGACACCAGAGAGGCGAGCCGAGGGTACTATGACGGACGGCGAGATCGTAAATCATGGACGAGGGGTGAAGAGGAGAGGGAGCGACCAGCTGAGCACGGGCGCACAAATGAAAGTGAAAGTAGGCCAGTTACTTCTCACTACCCCAAACGAACAAACAAGTTTAAAAATGAGAACGAACCTATTCCATCGACCAGCGGTGCGAACGGTAACAAAATTAATACCGTTATGTCAAAAAACTAGCTAAGTTCTGTAAATATGAAGTAGACTTAAGTAATATTAGTAAATATATTAACACTACTTTTCTAGATTTAAGAGATGATTTAATGGATAATGATGATGTCAACATAACATGTAAAGTTAATAAATGTCCGGAAGTAAGTGTCTCGTTGAACGGTGTGTCTACATGCGCCTTATTGGACACCGGGAGCCAATTAAACGCTGTCTCAGAACAGTGGTTTAAAGACAGTAAAAAGGAATTGGGTGATCTAGAAATGTTAAAATTGTCGAATACCGTAATTAAGGGTGCAACCGGCAATAAGTCAAAAAGGGTTACACAACAAATCCTATTAACTGTCCAAATCGAAAGTTTAAGAGTCGATAGTGTCTTCGTAGTTGTCCCAGAATTAATAAAAGATTGTATCTTAGGCATAGGGTTATTGGAAGAAAATGGGTGTGTGATCGACCTGAACAACAAACGATTAATCATTCAGGGAGACCAAAACCAGGAAGGAACTACAGCGGAGATACTACGAGTAGAACTCGCATCTGCCGATGAAGAGATCGAAGAATTGATTGGACAGAAGGTACAAACTATCACAGACATAACCGAAGCTGAACGGAGCGAGCTAAAGCATATTTTGATGGATAATAAAATGGTATTCCGGGATACGCCAGGTAGGATTAACTCGTATCAACATAAATTCGAAGTCACCGATCGGACACCCTACTGTCAGAAAGGTTGGCCGATTCCGATGAGATACAAGGAAGCAGTGAAGGCAGAAATCCAGAAAATGCAGGCGCATGGTGTTATTGAAAGGGCCCAGAGTCCATACGTCAACCCTATGGTTACTGTCGTAAAGAAAGACCAGACGGTTAGATTATGTTTGGACGCCCGTAAGCTGAATTCAGTAACAGTTCCAGACCATGAGGGAGCCATTCCAATTAACGAGATACTGGCAAAATGTGGTAACATTAAAGTCATGTCCACAATAGACCTCCGTAGCTCATTTTGGCAAATCCCATTGCATCAGGAATGTAGAGATTTTACTTGGTTTTTATACGAAGGCAAGTGCTATCGGTACACAGTGACGCCGTTCGGATTGAAGACTAGCCTAGCAAGTTTAACACGTGGTTTGGACCGAGTATTGTCGGAAGAAGTGAAGGCATTTACGATCTTATATGTAGATGACTGCTTATGTATCTCGGATAGCGTGGAAGAGCACCTACTGCACTTAAAATTATTATTACGTGACATCAAACAAGCTAATTTAACTGTCAACTTTAAGAAATCGCAGCTGTTTCGTAAAGAGATGATTACCTGGGATATCGCTTAACAACAGAGGGTATCACCGCCGCACCGGATAAGATTAGAGCCATTCAGGAATTTCAGAAGCCAAAGAATCAAAAACAACTTAAAGGATTTCTGGGCTTAACCAATTTTTACAACCGATTCACCAATAAATACGCCGAAGCGACGCAACCGTTGTTAAACTTATTAAAAAAGAATACCACGTTTAAATGGACAAAGGAAATGGATCAGCATTTTGAGAGAGTCAAGGAATTATTCATCGAATCAGTGGTTCTTAAGCATTCTGACCCCAACAAGCGTTTCTACCTACAGACGGATGCGAGTCGTTATGCGCTAGGAGGCCAGCTTTACCAGCTAGACGAGAATAACGACATTGGAGTAGTCGCATACACAAGCCGCGTGGTACGGGGAGCTGAGCGTAATTACTTCACCACAGAATTAGAGCTACTGAGTGTTGTATACTGTTTGCAAAAATTTGGGTAAGCCTTTTACAATCATTACTGACAACAAGGCGTTAATATTCATAAAAAAGTGCCACCTAAATAATTCCCGCATAACGCGATGGATTCTCGCTATACAGGAGTATGATTTCGACATCATTCACTGCAAAGGGCGAGATAACATCGTGGCGGACATCCTGAGCAGGCATCCTGAAGACATGGACGAGGAACAACCAATCGATAGAACCGAGGAGTTAGAGATCAATCTTATCAACATCCGCATCAGTAAGGAGGCTAAGGAGCAGCTGAAGAATATAAGAAGTTATCAACTAGCCGACATGAAATTGAAGCAAATTATCGACGTAATACGAGCCGATAAACAACATAAACTTGCCCAAAAATACAGTTGGCACAATGACAAATTATACCGAAGCGGAAAAGGGATATGGAAACTTATGTTGACCAATGAACTTTGCCACAATATGATTGCTGAACTACATCAGGCATACAGTCATGTGGGAAATCGTCGTACATATCAACTGTTCAAAGAAAATTTCACGGGGAACTCAGTTAATAAGATTACCAAATTAATTACGAAAACTTGTCAAATATGCCAGAAAAGCAAGGACCATTTTAAACGAATGGTAGGCGAAACGCAGCCTGTCATACCCCAAAACAAGAGTGAACTAGTTAGTATTGACTACTATGGACCATTACCGGTATCCACGGGCAAGGTCAGGTACATACTCACTGTGATTGACAACTTCACCAAATATGTAAAATTATATAAATTAAGGCAAGCCACCACGACCGCCACTATAAATAAAATTAAATTGTATTGTGAAGAAATGGGAAGGCCATCAGCAGTGCTGACTGACAACGGTACCCAGTTCACCAGCCAACGATGGTTCACAGCATTGACGGAGATGGGTATTAAACCAAAATATACCGCTGTTCGCAATCCGTGCACTAATTTGGCCGAAAGGATCAATCGACAATTAGGCAACATGTTTAGGGCATTGACATCCGAAAGACACACAAAGTGGGCACAATTTCTTAATCTAGTTGAAGTATGTATAAATCAAACATACCATGAGACAATTGAAACCACCCCGTACGAGGCACAGTGGGGAAGAAAACCGGAGCGGGACTGGACCAAATATCTTGACAAGGAAATGATGCCGACAAGCCAACCAATTAATTATCATAATATTTACTTACGCATAAAAGAAAAGGGAGAAAAAAGGACAAATCGAATCAACGCTGCTCATCAGATTTCAAAATTCCAAATAGGAGATAAGGTGTTGCTACGCGCGTATCCAATCTCAGATATTAACAAGAAGATAATAGGGAAATTTTTCAATTTATTTGAAGGGCCATATAAAATAACAAAGGAACTCGGAACAGCAACCTACCAGCTAGAAGACGCACGACGACCAGGATGTATCAGAGGAAATTTTAATATACGACAATTAAAACCGTATTATGAGCAAGGACCCATTACTACACACATGAACACTGATACTACATAGATACTAAACAGATTGTAATAGCACACAACGTCTACATATGTAATAATTGTAAGATTCGAATACTGTTGTAATAAATAAGATAATCATTGTTAATTATTAAATGGTATAAGGATTCCAAAAGATATTAGCGTAGTTATTATGAATAAGTGTAAGAGTAAGTTAAGGGAAGTAGAACGTAAACAGATGTTAGGGCAAAATGTCATTGTAACATGTGTTGAGATGAAAGGGAGAGTAAAGCAAAATATTTTAAAAGTAGTCGTTTGACCAGTTTGTCAAGGGTGGGACGGAGAGTCTGTTTGTAAACAAACCTTGAAATGCCGTTGACACTTAGGGTATAACAACAGATCGTAAACTAACTAATATTACCATGTTGTGTTAAATAAATTAAAAGTAATTAATATAATGTGATGTATAAACAAATCTAGATTATAGCAAGGGTTAAACAAATTATTGTTAGTAATATAAAATTTTAGCAGGGGATTAGGGACGCATCAATAGAATCAATCCCAAATTCTATTAAACTTTTGATATGATTCTATCGGGGGACGATATCACGGAAAATTGTATTCTCAACAATTTTACGGGGACAAAGTCATATGGTACACAGGAAGAAATGTAAATTTATAGAAAGCGGTGGTTTTCTTTAGAAGTAAGAAAACATTAAAATATGTAGTAAAGAGCGATAGATATTCAAAAGACGACCTTGCGTTGACGCCAGTAAGTCGGCTAAGAATTTATATTTTGTCACGGACGGGTCGGGCCGTCATAAAACTGTATTGTTTGCTAGGGTGTAAGAAACATTTACTAAGGTTGTAAAAGTTAAGTGCACCTAACAAAAGGAGCTATATTTTAGAAAGAGAGCGTAGTGTGAAATGGAAGGTGACGCGAAGATTCATACCACGTGTTCACGCGCATTTTGTATACGAATAGCGGATAGCGTCATTTTTTACGCGGGCTGTTCCGTTAAACAGATTGGGTAGTTTTGAATTTAGCGGTAAGTCAGACCAATAGGCGTGTAGTTTGTCGATATTGAGTGAGGGTAGTTTTAGCGAAATATAAAAATACGGAGTGTAAGAAGTTAAGTCAGTCAACGGAGAGATTACAGATATTAGACTCGTATTAGTTGCAATAATAATTTCTCAGTAATTTGATTAAATATATTTCAATCGCCACGTAAGTCAGTCACGGTAACGCGATATTAAGTATTGTGAAAGCTACATATTATAAACATTTAATAATCGTTTACAAGAATAACGTGCAGAGAAATTAGAGAAGATAAGTTAAAATCGAGTAACATATCCAAGTTTTACTTAACACAGCATCAATCGTTGAATGTCGAAATACATAGCGATTTAAATGTGTGAAACGTCATGGTGGGTGCGGGACGGTCGATCAATAAGCAGTTATTAATCTGGTGTTAGACGCACTTAGCTTTGTAAAAGAATATACTGTGTATTCAACAAGTGTATTAGCATACGGCACCTGTGTAGTTATCACTAAGTTGTCAAAGTGAATGGTGTTTAATACCTGTGAAACAAGTGTATAAATTAGTGCAAAACTAACAAGGATAAGGGCTCAACGATTAACGTCGGCAACCCGCCTGGAACGTGTAGAATTGATTACATCGCGGCGCAGAGTGGATTCAACATGCAAGTAAATAATAAAATGAACACTTATTTTACTATTGCTATTAAATTTAAATGTATGTAACTCATATTTGGTGACTCAATTAGTCAAAGAATTCATAGCCAAGAAATAAGCACAAACAAATTTTATAGCAAACTTATTAAAGGTAATGATCTACAAATTTTGTAATATGTAAATACAAATTAGTTATTAAAAACTTAATTAATAACAGTCAAATTGTGTTTATTTATTACTGGCGCCCTGGGATAATTCTTAAGAGTCGGTACACTAAAGTAATTGTTACATTCTGTTGCTGATAATTAGTATGTTATAAATATTAATATTGTCATTGGGTAAATTAGCTTGATAAACTCTTACTTTGCACATGCTCGTAGGCCGAGTGTAGTATGTATAATCGTAACGTGAACTTTTATTAAGGCCTATTTAAAAGTGTATTACATTCTGTCGCCCGGAACGTGGGACTATTGAGTCACTAATACAATAGTAAAATAAAAATAAAATAGAATTAAGAATAACGATAATATAAGATATAGTTGTATGATTACGCGGAGTAAGAGTAGGAAAAACATTAACACACAGAACAACACGCACAGAGAAAACAATAACATGAATACAGAAACAACATCCCACGGTAACGAAATGGACTTCGAGATAAACAATCAGATAGGAGATTCGCAGACGATCGCACACATTTCAATGGGGAATGAAGAGTCAGGGACGCGGGGACTGAACGAAGAAAATGCAGAAACACAACATATTACACAAGAAACACTAGTAGAGGTTAGAGAGAGACCAGTATATCAGACATTACCAGAGAAAAACAAAGACACCGATATATGTACAATACTCCAACAACTAGTACAACAAACACAACGAATTGAACAACAATAGAAAGAAACAAAAGAACAACTATTACAACAAACACAACGACTTGAACAACAATCGAAAGAAACAAAAGAACAAATAAAAGAACTGGCGGAAAAAACAACACAACAGCTAACACAACAAGCGACACAACACAAACAACAAATGCAACAATTATCAGAGCAGATGCACAAACAAAATATGGAACTAAGAAACGAAGTATTCACGCAACTCAATCAAGAAAGAGCAAATAACCAAAAAGTTCTCCAGGAGTTTAGAGTAGATATTGATAATAAGATCGAAGAAAACTGTGATAAGATTAGTACCGAAATTAGTGCCAATACAAAACAACAAATTAAAGAACTTGACGAAAAATACAATAATAATTTTGAAATAATTATTGAAACAGTAAGTGTAAACAATCAAAGATGTGCAGATAACACGGCAGCTATAAATGAAATAAAGGTCGAAAAACTGAAAGAGTTGGAAACTAAAATCAACAGCAAGTCTGACGAGACACACCTTAAATTACAACAAATACAACAGGAAGTACGAACTAAACTAGCGTCAATAAGCAATACACCATGTAATCGGAGCATGACAAACGAACAGGTAAAGGACATAAAATATAATGGCACGGGTGATTTCCCGATGTAATTTATTAAAGAATTGAATGAAATATTCAGAGAACATTATCAAGAGGCCGGAAACATCAAGTGGATAGCAAGACATGTGGTGGAGGTTAGTAAAAGATAACAGTAACAATTTTGTGGACTTCACTGACGCATTTATAAGTAAATATTGGAATGACGTCATCCAAGAGAGAGTACGCAATGAACTGGAATTCGGAAGGTATCACGCCGAGAATGGGATGAACATGATCCAATACTTAGAGCGTAAACTGTTAGAAAACCGACAATTAATTCCGCCAATACCTGATAAGTATTTAATTAGAAAAATTACTAAACATTATCCGCATGAAATAAGAGTTGCGATAATTACTCGTGGTGTAGTGACAATCAATGAATTCGAGCAGGTCTTGTTAGAATTTATGAGTCTGAGAAGTGACACCAGAGAGGCGAGCCGAGGGTACTATGACGGACGGCGAGATCGTAAATCATGGACGAGGGGTGAAGAGGAGAGAGAGCGACCAGCTGAGCACGGGCGCGCAAATGAAAGTGAAAGTAGGCCAGTTACTTCTCACTACCCCAAACGAACAAACAAGTTTAAAAATGAGAACGAACCTATTCCATCGACCAGCGGTGCGAACGGTAACAAAATTAATACCGTTATGTCAAAAAACTAGCTAAGTTCTGTAAATATGAAGTAGACTTAAGTAATATTAGTAAATATATTAACACTACTTTTCTAGATTTAAGAGATGATTTAATGGATAATGATGATGTCAACATAACATGTAAAGTTAATAAATGTCCGGAAGTAAGTGTCTCGTTGAACGGTGTGTCTACATGCGCCTTATTGGACACCGGGAGCCAATTAAACGCTGTCTCAGAACAGTGGTTTAAAGACAATAAAAAGGAATTTGGTGATCTAGAAATGTTAAAATTGTCGAATACCGTAATTAAGGGTGCAACCGGCAATAAGTCAAAAAGGGTTACACAACAAATCCTATTAACTGTCCAAATCGAAAGTTTAAGAGTCGATAGTGTCTTCGTAGTTGTCCCAGAATTAATAAAAGATTGTATCTTAGGCATAGGGTTATTGGAAGAAAATGGGTGTGTGATCGACCTGAACAACAAACGATTAATCATTCAGGGAGACCAAAACCAGGAAGGAACTACAGCGGAGATACTACGAGTAGAACTCGCATCTGCCGATGAAGAGATCGAAGAATTGATTGGACAGAAGGTACAAACTATCACAGACATAACCGAAGCTGAACGGAGCGAGCTAAAGCATATTTTGATGGATAATAAAATGGTATTCCGGGATACGCCAGGTAGGATTAACTCGTATCAACATAAATTCGAAGTCACCGATCGGACACCCTACTGTCAGAAAGGTTGGCCGATTCCGATGAGATACAAGGAAGCAGTGAAGGCAGAAATCCAGAAAATGCAGGCGCATGGTGTTATTGAAAGGGCCCAGAGTCCATACGTCAACCCTATGGTTACTGTCGTAAAGAAAGACCAGACGGTTAGATTATGTTTGGACGCCCGTAAGCTGAATTCAGTAACAGTTCCAGACCATGAGGGAGCCATTCCAATTAACGAGATACTGGCAAAATGTGGTAACATTAAAGTCATGTCCACAATAGACCTCCGTAGCTCATTTTGGCAAATCCCATTGCATCAGGAATGTAGAGATTTTACTTGGTTTTTATACGAAGGCAAGTGCTATCGGTACACAGTGACGCCGTTCGGATTGAAGACTAGCCTAGCAAGTTTAACACGTGGTTTGGACCGAGTATTGTCGGAAGAAGTGAAGGCATTTACGATCTTATATGTAGATGACTGCTTATGTATCTCGGATAGCGTGGAAGAGCACCTACTGCACTTAAAATTATTATTACGTGACATCAAACAAGCTAATTTAACTGTCAACTTTAAGAAATCGCAGCTGTTTCGTAAAGAGATGATTACCTGGGATATCGTTTAACAACAGAGGGTATCACCGCCGCACCGGATAAGATTAGAGCCATTCAGGAATTTCAGAAGCCAAAGAATCAAAAACAACTTAAAGGATTTCTGGGCTTAACCAATTTTTACAACCGATTCACCAATAAATACGCCGAAGCGACGCAACCGTTGTTAAACTTATTAAAAAAGAATACCACGTTTAAATGGACAAAGGAAATGGATCAGCATTTTGAGAGAGTCAAGGAATTATTCATCGAATCAGTGGTTCTTAAGCATTCTGACCCCAACAAGCGTTTCTACCTACAGACGGATGCGAGTCGTTATGCGCTAGGAGGCCAGCTTTACCAGCTAGACGAGAATAACGACATTGGAGTAGTCGCATACACAAGCCGCGTGGTACGGGGAGCTGAGCGTAATTACTTCACCACAGAATTAGAGCTACTGAGTGTTGTATACTGTTTGCAAAAATTTGGGACCTACGTACTGGGTAAGCCTTTTACAATCATTACTGACAACAAGGCGTTAATATTCATAAAAAAGTGCCACCTAAATAATTCCCGCATAACGCGATGGATTCTCGCTATACAGGAGTATGATTTCGACATCATTCTCTGCAAAGGGCGAGATAACATCGTGGCGGACATCCTGAGCAGGCATCCTGAAGACATGGATGAGGAACAACCAATCGATCGAACCGAGGATTTAGAGATCAATCTTATCAATATCCGCATCAGTAAGGAGGCTAAGGAGCAGCTGAAGAATATAAGAAGTTATCAACTAGCCGACATGAAATTGAAGCAAATTATCGACGTAATACGAGCCGATAAACAACATAAGCTTGCCCAAAAATACAGTTGGCACAATGACAAATTATACCGAAGCGGAAAAGGGATATGGAAACTTATGTTGACCAATGAACTTTGCCACAATATGATTGCTGAACTACATCAGGCATACAGTCATGTGGGAAATCGTCGTACATATCAACTGTTCAAAGAAAATTTCACGGGGAACTCAGTTAATAAGATTACCAAATTAATTACGAAAACTTGTCAAATATGCCAGAAAAGCAAGGACCATTTTAAACGAATGGTAGGCGAAACGCAGCCTGTCATACCCCAAAACAAGAGTGAACTAGTTAGTATTGACTACTATGGACCATTACCGGTATCCACGGGCAAGGTCAGGTACATACTCACTGTGATTGACAACTTCACCAAATATGTAAAATTATATAAATTAAGGCAAGCCACCACGACCGCCACTATAAATAAAATTAAATTGTATTGTGAAGAAATGGGAAGGCCATCAGCAGTGCTGACTGACAACGGTACCCAGTTCACCAGCCAACGATGGTTCACAGCATTGACGGAGATGGGTATTAAACCAAAATATACCGCTGTTCGCAATCCGTGCACTAATTTGGCCGAAAGGATCAATCGACAATTAGGCAACATGTTTAGGGCATTGACATCCGAAAGACACACAAAGTGGGCACAATTTCTTAATCTAGTTGAAGCATGTATAAATCAAACATACCATGAGACAATTGAAACCACTCCGTACGAGGCACAGTGGGGAAGAAAACCGGAGCGGGACTGGACCAAATATCTTGACAAGGAAATGATGCCGACAAGCCAACCAATTAATTATCATAATATTTACTTACGCATAAAAGAAAAGGGAGAAAAAAGGACAAATCGAATCAACGCTGCTCATCAGATTTCAAAATTCCAAATAGGAGATAAGGTGTTGCTACGCGCGTATCCAATCTCAGATATTAACAAGAAGATAATAGGGAAATTTTTCAATTTATTTGAAGGGCCATATAAAATAACAAAGGAACTCGGAACAGCAACCTACCAGCTAGAAGACGCACGACGACCAGGATGTATCAGAGGAAATTTTAATATACGACAATTAAAACCGTATTATGAGCAAGGACCCATTACTACACACATGAACACTGATACTACATAGATACTAAACAGATTGTAATAGCACACAACGTCTACATATGTAATAATTGTAAGATTCGAATACTGTTGTAATAAATAAGATAATCATTGTTAATTATTAAATGGTATAAGGATTCCAAAAGATATTAGCGTAGTTATTATGAATAAGTGTAAGAGTAAGTTAAGGGAAGTAGAACGTAAACAGATGTTAGGGCAAAATGTCATTGTAACATGTGTTGAGATGAAAGGGAGAGTAAAGCAAAATATTTTAAAAGTAGTCGTTTGACCAGTTTGTCAAGGGTGGGACGGAGAGTCTGTTTGTAAACAAACCTTGAAATGCCGTTGACACTTAGGGTATAACAACAGATCGTAAACTAACTAATATTACCATGTTGTGTTAAATAAATTAAAAGTAATTAATATAATGTGATGTATAAACAAATCTAGATTATAGCAAGGGTTAAACAAATTATTGTTAGTAATATAAAATTTTAGCAGGGGATTAGGGACGCATCAATAGAATCAATCCTAAATTCTATTAAACTTTTGATATGATTCTATCGGGGGACGATATCACGGAAAATTGTATTCTCAACAATTTTACGGGGACAAAGTCATATGGTACACAGGAAGAAATGTAAATTTATAGAAAGCGGTGGTTTTCTTTAGAAGTAAGAAAACATTAAAATATGTAGTAAAGAGCGATAGATATTCAAAAGACGACCTTGCGTTGACGCCAGTAAGTCGGCTAAGAATTTATATTTTGTCACGGACGGGTCGGACCGTCATAAAACTGTATTGTTTGCTAGGGTGTAAGAAACATTTACTAAGGATGTAAAAGTTAAGTGCACCTAACAAAAGGAGCTATATTTTAGAAAGAGAACGTAGTGTGAAATGGAAGGTAACGCGAAGTTTCATACCACGTGTTCACGCGCATTTTGTGTACGAATAGCGGATAGCGTCATTTTTTACGCGGGCTGTTCCGTTAAACAGATTGGGTAGTTTTGAATTTAGCGGTAAGTCAGACCAATAGGCGTGTAGTTTGTCGATATTGAGTGAGGGTAGTTTTAGCGAAATATAAAAATACGGAGTGTAAGAAGTTAAGTCAGTCAACGGAGAGATTACAGATATTAGACTCGTATTAGTTGCAATAATAATTTCTCAGTAATTTGATTAAATATATTTCAATCGCCACGTAAGTCAGTCACGGTAACGCGATATTAAGTATTGTGAAAGCTACATATTATAAACATTTAATAATCGTTTACAAGAATAACGTGCAGAGAAATTAGAGAAGATAAGTTAAAATCGAGTAACATATCCAAGTTTTACTTAACACAGCATCAATCGTTGAATGTCGAAATACATAGCGATTTAAATGTGTGAAACGTCATGGTGGGTGCGGGACGGTCGATCAATAAGCAGTTATTAATCTGGTGTTAGACGCACTTAGCTTTGTAAAAGAATATACTGTGTATTCAACAAGTGTATTAGCATACGGCACCTGTGTAGTTATCACTAAGTTGTCAAAGTGAATGGTGTTTAATACCTGTGAAACAAGTGTATAAATTAGTGCAAAACTAACAAGGATAAGGGCTCAACGATTAACGTCGGCAACCCGCCTGGAACGTGTAGAATTGATTACATCGCGGCGCAGAGTGGATTCAACATGCAAGTAAATAATAAAATGAACACTTATTTTACTATTGCTATTAAATTTAAATGTATGTAACTCATATTTGGTGACTCAATTAGTCAAAGAATTCATAGCCAAGAAATAAGCACAAACAAATTTTATAGCAAACTTATTAAAGGTAATGATCTACAAATTTTGTAATATGTAAATACAAATTAGTTATTAAAAACTTAATTAATAACAGTCAAATTGTGTTTATTTATTACTGGCGCCCTGGGATAATTCTTAAGAGTCGGTACACTAAAGTAATTGTTACATTCTGTTGCTGATAATTAGTATGTTATAAATATTAATATTGTCATTGGGTAAATTAGCTTGATAAACTCTTACTTTGCACATGCTCGTAGGCCGAGTGTAGTATGTATAATCGTAACGTGAACTTTTATTAAGGCCTATTTAAAAGTGTATTACATTCTGTCGCCCGGAACGTGGGACTATTGAGTCACTAATACAATAGTAAAATAAAAATAAAATAGAATTAAGAATAACGATAATATAAGATATAGTTGTATGATTACGCGGAGTAAGAGTAGGAAAAACATTAACACACAGAACAACACGCACAGAGAAAACAATAACATGAATACAGAAACAACATCCCACGGTAACGAAATGGACTTCGAGATAAACAATCAGATAGGAGATTCGCAGACGATCGCACACATTTCAATGGGGAATGAAGAGTCAGGGACGCGGGGACTGAACGAAGAAAATGCAGAAACACAACATATTACACAAGAAACACTAGTAGAGGTTAGAGAGAGACCAGTATATCAGACATTACCAGAGAAAAACAAAGACACCGATATATGTACAATACTCCAACAACTAGTACAACAAACACAACGAATTGAACAACAATAGAAAGAAACAAAAGAACAACTATTACAACAAACACAACGACTTGAACAACAATCGAAAGAAACAAAAGAACAAATAAAAGAACTGGCGGAAAAAACAACACAACAGCTAACACAACAAGCGACACAACACAAACAACAAATGCAACAATTATCAGAGCAGATGCACAAACAAAATATGGAACTAAGAAACGAAGTATTCACGCAACTCAATCAAGAAAGAGCAAATAACCAAAAAGTTCTCCAGGAGTTTAGAGTAGATATTGATAATAAGATCGAAGAAAACTGTGATAAGATTAGTACCGAAATTAGTGCCAATACAAAACAACAAATTAAAGAACTTGACGAAAAATACAATAATAATTTTGAAATAATTATTGAAACAGTAAGTGTAAACAATCAAAGATGTGCAGATAACACGGCAGCTATAAATGAAATAAAGGTCGAAAAACTGAAAGAGTTGGAAACTAAAATCAACAGCAAGTCTGACGAGACACACCTTAAATTACAACAAATACAACAGGAAGTACGAACTAAACTAGCGTCAATAAGCAATACACCATGTAATCGGAGCATGACAAACGAACAGGTAAAGGACATAAAATATAATGGCACGGGTGATTTCCCGATGTAATTTATTAAAGAATTGAATGAAATATTCAGAGAACATTATCAAGAGGCCGGAAACATCAAGTGGATAGCAAGACATGTGGTGGAGGTTAGTAAAAGATAACAGTAACAATTTTGTGGACTTCACTGACGCATTTATAAGTAAATATTGGAATGACGTCATCCAAGAGAGAGTACGCAATGAACTGGAATTCGGAAGGTATCACGCCGAGAATGGGATGAACATGATCCAATACTTAGAGCGTAAACTGTTAGAAAACCGACAATTAATTCCGCCAATACCTGATAAGTATTTAATTAGAAAAATTACTAAACATTATCCGCATGAAATAAGAGTTGCGATAATTACTCGTGGTGTAGTGACAATCAATGAATTCGAGCAGGTCTTGTTAGAATTTATGAGTCTGAGAAGTGACACCAGAGAGGCGAGCCGAGGGTACTATGACGGACGGCGAGATCGTAAATCATGGACGAGGGGTGAAGAGGAGAGAGAGCGACCAGCTGAGCACGGGCGCGCAAATGAAAGTGAAAGTAGGCCAGTTACTTCTCACTACCCCAAACGAACAAACAAGTTTAAAAATGAGAACGAACCTATTCCATCGACCAGCGGTGCGAACGGTAACAAAATTAATACCGTTATGTCAAAAAACTAGCTAAGTTCTGTAAATATGAAGTAGACTTAAGTAATATTAGTAAATATATTAACACTACTTTTCTAGATTTAAGAGATGATTTAATGGATAATGATGATGTCAACATAACATGTAAAGTTAATAAATGTCCGGAAGTAAGTGTCTCGTTGAACGGTGTGTCTACATGCGCCTTATTGGACACCGGGAGCCAATTAAACGCTGTCTCAGAACAGTGGTTTAAAGACAATAAAAAGGAATTTGGTGATCTAGAAATGTTAAAATTGTCGAATACCGTAATTAAGGGTGCAACCGGCAATAAGTCAAAAAGGGTTACACAACAAATCCTATTAACTGTCCAAATCGAAAGTTTAAGAGTCGATAGTGTCTTCGTAGTTGTCCCAGAATTAATAAAAGATTGTATCTTAGGCATAGGGTTATTGGAAGAAAATGGGTGTGTGATCGACCTGAACAACAAACGATTAATCATTCAGGGAGACCAAAACCAGGAAGGAACTACAGCGGAGATACTACGAGTAGAACTCGCATCTGCCGATGAAGAGATCGAAGAATTGATTGGACAGAAGGTACAAACTATCACAGACATAACCGAAGCTGAACGGAGCGAGCTAAAGCATATTTTGATGGATAATAAAATGGTATTCCGGGATACGCCAGGTAGGATTAACTCGTATCAACATAAATTCGAAGTCACCGATCGGACACCCTACTGTCAGAAAGGTTGGCCGATTCCGATGAGATACAAGGAAGCAGTGAAGGCAGAAATCCAGAAAATGCAGGCGCATGGTGTTATTGAAAGGGCCCAGAGTCCATACGTCAACCCTATGGTTACTGTCGTAAAGAAAGACCAGACGGTTAGATTATGTTTGGACGCCCGTAAGCTGAATTCAGTAACAGTTCCAGACCATGAGGGAGCCATTCCAATTAACGAGATACTGGCAAAATGTGGTAACATTAAAGTCATGTCCACAATAGACCTCCGTAGCTCATTTTGGCAAATCCCATTGCATCAGGAATGTAGAGATTTTACTTGGTTTTTATACGAAGGCAAGTGCTATCGGTACACAGTGACGCCGTTCGGATTGAAGACTAGCCTAGCAAGTTTAACACGTGGTTTGGACCGAGTATTGTCGGAAGAAGTGAAGGCATTTACGATCTTATATGTAGATGACTGCTTATGTATCTCGGATAGCGTGGAAGAGCACCTACTGCACTTAAAATTATTATTACGTGACATCAAACAAGCTAATTTAACTGTCAACTTTAAGAAATCGCAGCTGTTTCGTAAAGAGATGATTACCTGGGATATCGTTTAACAACAGAGGGTATCACCGCCGCACCGGATAAGATTAGAGCCATTCAGGAATTTCAGAAGCCAAAGAATCAAAAACAACTTAAAGGATTTCTGGGCTTAACCAATTTTTACAACCGATTCACCAATAAATACGCCGAAGCGACGCAACCGTTGTTAAACTTATTAAAAAAGAATACCACGTTTAAATGGACAAAGGAAATGGATCAGCATTTTGAGAGAGTCAAGGAATTATTCATCGAATCAGTGGTTCTTAAGCATCCTGACCCCAACAAGCGTTTCTACCTACAGACGGATGCGAGTCGTTATGCGCTAGGAGGCCAGCTTTACCAGCTAGACGAGAATAACGACATTGGAGTAGTCGCATACACAAGCCGCGTGGTACGGGGAGCTGAGCGTAATTACTTCACCACAGAATTAGAGCTACTGAGTGTTGTATACTGTTTGCAAAAATTTGGGTAAGCCTTTTACAATCATTACTGACAACAAGGCGTTAATATTCATAAAAAAGTGCCACCTAAATAATTCCCGCATAACGCGATGGATTCTCGCTATACAGGAGTATGATTTCGACATCATTCACTGCAAAGGGCGAGATAACATCGTGGCGGACATCCTGAGCAGGCATCCTGAAGACATGGATGAGGAACAACCAATCGATCGAACCGAGGAATTAGAGATCAATCTTATCAACATCCGCATCAGTAAGGAGGCTAAGGAGCAGCTGAAGAATATAAGAAGTTATCAACTAGCCGACATGAAATTGAAGCAAATTATCGACGTAATACGAGCCGATAAACAACATAAACTTGCCCAAAAATACAGTTGGCACAATGACAAATTATACCGAAGCGGAAAAGGGATATGGAAACTTATGTTGACCAATGAACTTTGCCACAATATGATTGCTGAACTACATCAGGCATACAGTCATGTGGGAAATCGTCGTACATATCAACTGTTCAAAGAAAATTTCACGGGGAATTCAGTTAATAAGATTACCAAATTAATTACGAAAACTTGTCAAATATGCCAGAAAAGCAAGGACCATTTTAAACGAATGGTAGGCGAAACGCAGCCTGTCATACCCCAAAACAAGAGTGAACTAGTTAGTATTGACTACTATGGACCATTACCGGTATCCACGGGCAAGGTCAGGTACATACTCACTGTGATTGACAACTTCACCAAATATGTAAAATTATATAAATTAAGGCAAGCCACCACGACCGCCACTATAAATAAAATTAAATTGTATTGTGAAGAAATGGGAAGGCCATCAGCAGTGCTGACTGACAACGGTACCCAGTTCACCAGCCAACGATGGTTCACAGCATTGACGGAGATGTGTATTAAACCAAAATATACCGCTGTTCGCAATCCGTGCACTAATTTGGCCGAAAGGATCAATCGACAATTAGGCAACATGTTTAGGGCATTGACATCCGAAAGACACACAAAGTGGGCACAATTTCTTAATCTAGTTGAAGCATGTATAAATCAAACATACCATGAGACAATTGAAACCACCCCGTACGAGGCACAGTGGGGAGGAAAACCGGAGCGGGACTGGACCAAATATCTTGACAAGGAAATGATGCCGACAAGCCAACCAATTAATTATCATAATATTTACTTACGCATAAAAGAAAAGGGAGAAAAAAGGACAAATCGAATCAACGCTGCTCATCAGATTTCAAAATTCCAAATAGGAGATAAGGTGTTGCTACGCGCGTATCCAATCTCAGATATTAACAAGAAGATAATAGGGAAATTTTGCAATTTATTTGAAGGGCCATATAAAATAACAAAGGAACTCGGAACAGCAACCTACCAGCTAGAAGACGCACGACGACCAGGATGTATCAGAGGAAATTTTAATATACGACAATTAAAACCGTATTATGAGCAAGGACCCATTACTACACACATGAACACTGATACTACATAGATACTAAACAGATTGTAATAGCACACAACGTCTACATATGTAATAATTGTAAGATTCGAATACTGTTGTAATAAATAAGATAATCATTGTTAATTATTAAATGGTATAAGGATTCCAAAAGATATTAGCGTAGTTA
Source organism: Magicicada septendecula (assembly GCA_034769895.1). Taxonomy (NCBI): domain Eukaryota; kingdom Metazoa; phylum Arthropoda; class Insecta; order Hemiptera; family Cicadidae; genus Magicicada; species Magicicada septendecula. The sequence continues at coordinate 302,699,955 of CM068373.1, read as the reverse complement.
TTATGAATGTACTACATTGTAAGAGTAAGTTAAGGGAAGTAGAACGTAAACAGATGTTAGGGCAAAATGTCATTGTAACATGTGTTGAGATGAAAGGGAGAGTAAAGCAAAATATTTTAAAAGTAGTCGTTTGACCAGTTTGTCAAGGGTGGGACGGAGAGTCTGTTTGTAAACAAACCTTGAAATGCCGTTGACACTTAGGGTATAACAACAGATCGTAAACTAACTAATATTACCATGTTGTGTTAAATAAATTAAAAGTAATTAATATAATGTGATGTATAAACAAATCTAGATTATAGCAAGGGTTAAACAAATTATTGTTAGTAATATAAAATTTTAGCAGGGGATTAGGGACGCATCAATAGAATCAATCCCAAATTCTATTAAACTTTTGATATGATTCTATCGGGGGACGATATCACGGAAAATTGTATTCTCAACAATTTTACGGGGACAAAGTCATATGGTACACAGGAAGAAATGTAAATTTATAGAAAGCGGTGGTTTTCTTTAGAAGTAAGAAAACATTAAAATATGTAGTAAAGAGCGATAGATATTCAAAAGACGACCTTGCGTTGACGCCAGTAAGTCGGCTAAGAATTTATATTTTGTCACGGACGGGTCGGACCGTCATAAAACTGTATTGTTTGCTAGGGTGTAAGAAACATTTACTAAGGATGTAAAAGTTAAGTGCACCTAACAAAAGGAGCTATATTTTAGAAAGAGAGCGTATGTGTGAAATGGAAGGTGACGCGAAGTTTCATACCACGTGTTCACGCGCATTTTGTGTACGAATAGCGGATAGCGTCATTTTTTACGCGGGCTGTTCCGTTAAACAGATTGGGTAGTTTTGAATTTAGCGGTAAGTCAGACCAATAGGCGTGTAGTTTGTCGATATTGAGTGAGGGTAGTTTTAGCGAAATATAAAAATACGGAGTGTAAGAAGTTAAGTCAGTCAACGGAGAGATTACAGATATTAGACTCGTATTAGTTGCAATAATAATTTCTCAGTAATTTGATTAAATATATTTCAATCGCCACGTAAGTCAGTCACGGTAACGCGATATTAAGTATTGTGAAAGCTACATATTATAAACATTTAATAATCGTTTACAAGAATAACGTGCAGAGAAATTAGAGAAGATAAGTTAAAATCGAGTAACATATCCAAGTTTTACTTAACACAGCATCAATCGTTGAATGTCGAAATACATAGCGATTTAAATGTGTGAAACGTCATGGTGCGGGACGGTCGATCAATAAGCAGTTATTAATCTGGTGTTAGACGCACTTAGCTTTGTAAAAGAATATACTGTGTATTCAACAAGTGTATTAGCATACGGCACCTGTGTAGTTATCACTAAGTTGTCAAAGTGAATGGTGTTTAATACCTGTGAAACAAGTGTATAAATTAGTGCAAAACTAACAAGGATAAGGGCTCAACGATTAACGTCGGCAACCCGCCTGGAACGTGTAGAATTGATTACATCGCGGCGCAGAGTGGATTCAACATGCAAGTAAATAATAAAATGAACACTTATTTTACTATTGCTATTAAATTTAAATGTATGTAACTCATATTTGGTGACTCAATTAGTCAAAGAATTCATAGCCAAGAAATAAGCACAAACAAATTTTATAGCAAACTTATTAAAGGTAATGATCTACAAATTTTGTAATATGTAAATACAAATTAGTTATTAAAAACTTAATTAATAACAGTCAAATTGTGTTTATTTATTACTGGCGCTCTGGGATAATTCTTAAGAGTCGGTACACTAAAGTAATTGTTACATTCTGTTGCTGATAATTAGTATGTTATAAATATTAATATTGTCATTGGGTAAATTAGCTTGATAAACTCTTACTTTGCACATGCTCGTAGGCCGAGTGTAGTATGTATAATCGTAACGTGAACTTTTATTAAGGCCTATTTAAAAGTGTATTACAAGAAGTTCTGGCTAGAAATAACACCTTAAAAATACCGCAACCGGTGTATTTTCGTTATCTAACTTTTTCATTTTCCCATGAACGAAAAAGGACGAAAGGTTAACGTTATTGGTCACTAAATTTCCCAGACTGTGATGCTGTGTTCAGATCTCAGTTGCCCTGAGAGTATTTACTTTCCTTTTAGTTCTACGAAGACAACTGAAATCTGTATTTCCGTGCACTGAGGACGGCGGCACGGGTGAAAAGTTTGACACATAACGTAGACGCTGGACACTAAGGGTCAACAGCACGGTAATGTAGACGCTGGACACCAAGGGCCAACAGCACGGTAATGTAGACGCTGGACACCAAGGATTAACTGCACGGTAATGTAGACGCTGGACACCAAGGGTTAACAGCACGGTAATGTAGACGCTGGACACCAATGGTTAACTGCACGGTCAATGTTTTTAGTAATATTGTCACCACATGTGAGAGCTCATGTTCTTTTTTTATGAAACGTCGATTTTGCGGCTGTTAAAGGCATAAAATAAAAATCGTTGAACTGCTTAAAGTGCAATTCTAAAATATTAACGTACATTCCTGACAGACTGAAAAATACAATTAAAGACTGGCAAAAAGAAAACGTGTTTTGAAGGCAGAAATATAAATATTGATGAACAAAGACATAATTTTTAAATAAACAAAAATAGCATGAACTTTTTGATCAAACATCGTTAGTCATTTTAACTGGGCGGGTGACTATTTTAACTGACCAATTAACAGTACAATTAGTGCAAGTTATCAAAACGACAGTGAGTGTGCAATTAGTGACACCAATTACCATTGAACTAAAGTGGCGCGTCCAAAATTTTGTGGTTGTTAGTCCACGCGTACAATCAAGTACAGTACATACGTTGATAACACACATCAACATCATTTACTTTTGTCACTCCACGACAAAGGTACCGGAATATACTTTCTGTTTATTCTAATTGCTCTTTTTTACATTGTTATGTAGGTCTACAAATTGGCGAAAATGACGATTACACCATGATTAAAAATACGTACAATATTCGCTCTCGCATTAGTAATGCGCTTCGTATAGGTTTGGATATTCTCCATATTTTGATACTCCCTATATTATTACATACCGCCTGTCTTGTCTCTATACTTTCCGCCGTGCTCCTAAATATTCTGCCTTGTACCTTTCTATATTCCTTATCACCTTATTCACCGCGTACTTATTGATTCGTCATTATCGTGATTGAATTTTCTCTTGAATTCCAGGTGTTCGTTTATGCTTTTACTTCTTCTTCATCTTCTTAAAAATAACGGTAGAAAACAAAAATGATGAGGGAAGATGAGGAATGATGAGAAAAATGATGAAGAACATATGAGAGCAGCAGAGCATACATAGTATTACGACATTACAGAATAATCTACGTGTTTCTCGAACGATCCAGTGGAATACGGCTGTAATGTTGTGGCGTACGTGATTCCTCGACATGCGTTGCGAGATTGTTCCGGGACTCACCGGTCCGCGCCTGCTGTGTGTAAGGCCGCAACCAATTATTATGCTCTGGTGTTTTCTTGTAGCATTCTTGACGCGCAGTTAGCGATTAATCTAGATTTTTGGCGGGGTATAAATACAAGTACCCAGCGGACTCTCATTCAGTTTGAGTTGCGATATATCTCAGTGTGGTTCGAGTTATTGTCGGCGATTACTCTGTGCGTTCAAGCGGTTATTAGTGAAGTGTTTTGTTTTATAATCGGGCGGCACAATTGTAATACAATTGTGTTTTATATCAGTTAACATTTTTATTGCGTGTGAACAATTTTTATTTGATTTGTTGTAAGAGACTGTCTTGTTAATTACGAACTGTTTAACTGTGGTAATTAAAGCTGGTGATTAGTGACTTAATTGGTGTCTTGTATTTTGTTTTTCCACTGTACCATACGACGATCAGTAGACCGTCGTAACAATATAATGAAAGAGAACAAACCAGATAAACGGACAGAAATGGACAATTGTAGAGTGTACATTGAATAAGGAATGGCCCCCTGTGAACAAAAAAAATTAGGAGCAGTAATAACACTGTGAGACAACAATGTGCTAGCTAAGGTGGGTAGCTATAATAAACAATGAAGAAATTATTAAAAGAATCAAGTTGTGTAGCACACTTCCGAGAGTTATAAACAAAAGGAAAAACTGTATTTGACATAAGAGTCCTGTCCAGAAAGTGTCCAACTATTTACAATATCTCGGTAATGGGCCGCCATGACCTTTACAAAACTGCTTTGCCAATCGCAGGAGACCTTATCGCTCATGTACGAACAGTCACATTTTCGTCGTAGACCCTAAGTCAGCCAGGGAACAGGCGTATTAACGAGGCGGACGAAAGGGACCGGCCCCCTCCCCCAGAGAGTCCAAAAAAGTTGATGTATTTTGTTAATCTTTTAATTTTTAGGCTATTTAATTTTTCTTTCAGCTGTGTACGGTAATATGATTTTAATTATTTTTAAACATACAAATAAGTTTATTACACAGCATTTGCATATACGTTTGAAATATGAAATATACAAAAATCAGGTCAGTCAATTAGTATCTTTTAAACAATGATTCAATAAATTGTTATTGTGTTATTACCGTTTACTTTAATGGACTTGATTTCAGCATATTATCACACGCTTTTCGACCACTTTAAAGATAGTAATGTTGATTAGTCTTAATTTGTTTTTCTTTTGTATGAAGCAGACGCGACCGCTCCTCCATAGGCCAAATTCTAGATACGCCACTGCAGTCAGCAGTAAGATGACACTTAGTAAGCCTGTGCTTTGTGAGGCCGTCGGATTTACAGTGACTGACCAAGTAGATCAGCGAATCTGCATCAAGTTGTGCTTTGGACTTGGACATTCATTTGTATTCATTTTGACATGGACATGCTGCAAAAACCATTCGAACGATTAACAGGGTGTTTGGGTAGGATTCCATGAGAGATGCTAAAGAAAGTGGGAGACGAGAGAAATTAAAAAGTGGTTTTGGCAATTTCATGATGGCTGGGAATCCTTAGAAGGCGAATCACAATCTCAAAGGAACATCGAAGCTTTTATTCGACAATGGAAGTCTGGTCCATCATGAGTACGCTCGCGCTCCCTCAAATCAGAAAAGTTTAAGTATTAGTACACAAAATACTTCGCAGGCTGAAGGATGCTGCGAGGAGAAAATGGACCAGTTATGAGCAAGTGGTAACTGGCACCTTCGCCGTGACAAAGCACTTCCAAACGGAGTACTTTAAAGTGAACTAAGAACCTGTGCACTAGTAAAGCTATTTTTATCGAAATATTACGTGGTTGGACCCTTTCTGGACAGAGCTCGTGTCCTGAGGGTTAATGGTCTGCTAACTACGGCTTTTGAGGGACAGTGAGCAAAGGGAAAAAGAGATGGGAAAGAAGATCGAAGCTCTTACAGTGTGGTGTCCCTACGAAGAGATGACGGTTCATGTCTGGATTAAATACGAATAAATTTGGAAGTGGTGTTTGAACATGACACACGGCAGAACGGCATATAGTTATGAAAATTACTTAATATCGTTATTTCCAAAATTTATCAGCGATTCGCTTTGACGAATACTTCTGGGACCATAAACCTGTTAAAGACGATCGCAATGTGAGACAGACGGTCGAAGTCTCCGCAAAACGTTGCGTCCGGGAAACGGACGCGTTGCCGACGACCTTCTCGCGGAGAAAGGATCAGTGTCAGAGGCAATAAATATCTTGGTGACACTCCACGTGTGTACGTACCCTTACTACCGGATGTCTGTTCATACTAGTGACGCCACTACGTATGTTATATTACTATTCACCTTAGTTAACGATATTAACTCGTAATCAGTTCATATGTGTTCGCAAGTTACCATATTTCCTTCACTGTATTTGTATTGTCTGTGATTCAAATACACATTACGTGTATATGAAATCGATAACTCTTATGAATTATTGAACACGAGCAATCAGCACTATAATTATCACGTAAATTGCAAAAATGTAATTACTGTCATTGCTCGTATAATAACAATTCATTACATATCGTATATATCTTACTACTGGCGAGGTAATCATAAATAATGATAAAGAATGAAAGGCAAGTAACTTTCTTAGTTTAAAAATGACAAAACTGTCACAATTTTTGTGAATATATTTTTCTATCTTGAGCGTTTTATTAGAAAGACAAATTTTGTGATACATAGTTTTTAGATCTTGTTTGTTTTTAGGTTTTTGTTGTCCATGATGTGTTCGAGTGTTACTACTAACTAAAATATACTATTACGACACAGAGCACAATTATTTTAGATACAAATTGTTAATATTTTTACCACACTGTCTGAACCAGTTTTCATCAGAAGCAGCCGCTAGGAGCGCTTTGTTTATTCTGTAAGCGCGCGTGTGTGTGTTTGTACGTATACGGGTTGCTTACAGCAGGTGCTGGCTTTCTCCCCTCAACCACTTGCTACTCTCATCTTTGTTCTCTTAGTTTCCAAATTCTAGCCGATTCCTTTCCGTCGGTCTACCTACTTCTTTTCTGCAAGGTCTTTTCGGTCTTCTGTCCGTGGCATTCCAATCTAGGCTTCCCATCGATCTAGGTATGGACATATCTATCCCATCGATCTTCTTACACATTTGGACAGTATACTGTACAATCTGATGTGTCTTTCTCCAGACCGATTGTTCTGTCGTTTCCTCGTTGACAATTCTGTCTGTCTGCGGCTTTTTCTCAAAAAGTACATTTCAGTTGTGTAAGACAGTAAGAAAATTCACAACAAATAAACCGACAAGTCTCTAAAGTTAAATATCACCTGCTCTGATGAAATATAATATTAGCATAAGTGACAAAGAAAATAAGAGGAATATTTTGTTAGGAAGAATTTAACACTTAGAGTAGGTTTAGCAACGTTGGTGAGTACATGGTACATGGTAATCTTGGCTCCAACAACTCTTTACATTCTCGTCAACCAATCCCCCAGTTAACTGAGACATGGAGAGAAAACCCAATATGTAAAAGAAACAGTTAATATATTATGTAGGAGGAACAGAAGAGTTTTGGGAGAGTTTCTGGACGGAGTTCTAAGCCGTTATGTAGCCGTTCGTCCTTAAATTAGTCTATAGTTAATATCTTCATCGCAAGTTCTATCTTGGCTAATTATCTCCCGAGATGTTATATTCTTGACAGTGTTTTATAATTTCACAGTATAGCTCAGAATCACACTGTCTTTTCACAGATATTTTCTTTCCAACCTTTAAAACACACTGCACTCTCTTGTAGACATTGAAAATACTTCGAACATCCATAGGTCCATTCCTTTTCTTCTTAATCCTTCAAATAATCTAATGAGTGGAAAATTAAACCAAGGGGTTTTCTGTTCTCTTCACTTCCTACTCACCATTTCTTCATGTGCAGAAGTTTCTTTGTAATTGGTTTCTACTTTATTATAATTGAACATCATTTTAGCTTTAACCAGGAAATGATGTGAGCCACTTCTGTTCATCGATGTACCCTCACATCCGTTGTTTTACTATTCGAAGTTTGGCGCTGGATAACATAGTCGATTATAGAGGAGATGTTCCTGGTTTTCTGGTACCAAGTATATTTATTTATACATTTTTGAGCAAAGGAACCATTTAAATTCTAAGTGGGAAGCTTTTGTAATTGGCAAAATAAGATATTTTATCTGAGCAACAGGACAGGAAGGTACAAATGAAGGGTAAAATTAAAAAAAATTGATACCGTCTTACTTGTCAAGCGATAAGACTTATAGTTTAGAACAAAATTTCCTGGAATTTTGTAAACTGACATTAATTAGCATTACACTTTACCCAGTGTGGGTCACCAGTAATATTAATGAATGAGAAACGGTGCATGCAGGAAGTACTACTAGTGAAGCAGTTCCATTTTAAACAACTATTACGTCAGACACACTTTATGAATTATACTGTACGTTGTATTGTATCATGGTGGTCCTTGGTCCACTAAAATCTGCAGCCTACACTAAATTGTTGGGTCTGAAACGTTTCAGTCTACGCACTACATCACTGTTAGACTGAAGCTCCTTCCCGAGCAGGTTTTTCTGCCTGTAGTTGTAACTAGTGCTGCGTCGCTCTATTTCTTCTACTACTGAAAGAGTTTGTACCTAGATCTTTTTGCATTACTCGGTCGGGAATATACCACGGGACGTTTGTTACGACCATTAGCACTTTGTTTCAGAAGCCATGGAATGTGCCTTAGGTTGGAGTTACTTTCCATTACTCATAAGACCAGAGAGGTTATATAACTTCTTTGGCTGTGTAAATTACCAGCTTGTTACTGAGGACTTCTGAGCTAGTATTGTTTTTAGAATTGTATCCCAAATGTTTCTTCTTCATAAACATGTTTTTCTTAAGTCGTGGGACTGTGAACAGACTTATTTTATCTGCGGAACATTGCAGCCGTAAAAAATAACAGGGAGACAATGGTCTATTTCATTCACGTGAGTTGATTTGGCTGCGTTGACTTTAGTTTTAGAGAGATGTTTTTAATTTTCTATTGTATTGTATTTATTGTTCATAGCCTAAAGGTACCATACATACGATTTGCAATAAAATTTTTTATTACTCACATTATTAAAAACGATCGATTTCGGTCACAGACCATCGTCAGGTCATACACAGCACATTTGCGGTCACAATATATTAAAACATTCACTATTTACAAAAACGAATTCGTAGACATTGATTAATGAACTTGATACGTACGTCGTTGTCCAAAGTTTCCCGAGAACTGATCTTGTTACAGAGTGTTCATGTTTACATTCCGTTCTATACATTATATCAGCTGATTACTGAATGTTGAGTTTCATTTTGCCGCAATATTTCAAATGTGATACGATTTTTGAAGTCTGTCATGATGTTCAATAGATTTTCATGGCCCTCTTCTTTTACATGTTTGTATATTCGGTATTGTTCATATATATTAGCTTACATTCAGTAATCAGCTGATATAATGTATAGAACGGAATGTAAACATGAACACTCTGTAACAAGATCAGTTCTCGGGAAACTTTGAACAACTACGTACGTATCAAGTTCATTAATCAATGTCTACGAATTCGTTTTTGTAAATAGTGAATGTTTTAATATATTGTGACCGCAAATGTGCTGTGTATGACCTGACGATGGTCTGTGACCGAAATCGATCGTTTTTAATAATGTGAGTAATAAAAAATTTTATTGCAAATCGTATGTATGGTACCTTTAGGCTATGAACAATAAATACAATACAATAGAAAATTGAGATTATAGGTACCATTAGTAAACAATAAGTGTGTGTATTACAACGATACAACGTTATTAAATGTAAGTGTGTCGGGCGCACGCTCAAGTGCGATAAATTATACAACGGTAAATAACATTTCTAACAACGTGTACGTGTATAATTAGGGGTTCAGGTGTAATTATAATAATGGTAGCCTTTTTAAGAAATTCAAAATGTTTTCATTTATTAATTTAAACAAACATGTCAAGAAATAATAATATACAAATAATGATTAATTCGTTATATGATATTCATTATATATGGTTGCAAAATTTCTTTGTTTGCTGTAATCTCGTCACAAACATAAATCTTATATAATATTATTCATTTTTATAATAATAAAAAAATATTTCTTCATTATGTTATATTGTCTGGACTACTCAGTCTAAATGTGTGCTTTCAATGTAAAATATTTAACTAAGTTAACTATTTGTTCATTATTTGAACAAATCTAATTGATTCTTTCAAATGTATATTAAAATATTTTCAATCATTATCAATTCAAAACTTATGCTTTCATAATTACTCTACAATTTAAATTTACGTATTTTCAATAAATTATTACTGCAACAATTATGCTTTCATAATTACTCTACAATTTAAATTTAAATATTTTCAATAAATTATTAATTAAAAAATTATGCTATAATTTTTTCTACAAGACATTTATATTTATAAATTATAAATCACACTTTTTTTGAAATTATTGTCTTTCTTTTTACAATGTGTATCAATCTTTGATTAAGTCTTTTGTTATGAGGACTACATGGCTTTCTTTCACCTTAATTGTAGCGGTTCCTCAGCATACCCTCTCCTGGTCCTGAGTCCCTGATGTTGTGAATCCTGCATAGTCTTGAAGTCCTGGATCCTTTCCTCGTCCTCCGGGTCCTCTCGGAAGTCCTGGATCCTCTCCTCGTCCTCCGGGTCCTCTCGGAAGTCCGATGACTCGTCCTTTACGTCTGGAAATTATGCCATGTAGTGCTGTCGTCCTCGGTCTGGAGTAGTGCTCTTAGATGTAGATCACTTGTAGACCTCTGACGATTTGTGTGTTACGTTACTTTTTAATTACTGTTTTCCATTATTATGTTAAATCAAAATATTTATCGTAATACTTTATAAGTTACGATTAACAAAAAGTCTTATTGGTGTTAGACATATTGTCTAACTAACTATGCCCAAAGTAATTAAAATTTCGTATCTCTGACGGACATAGCGTTCCGCCACGAATGAATACTGTTAGAAGAGAGAGATTAGCTCTCCTGGGCTTCTATTTATATTCACCAAGAAAACTGCAGCTGTCGATTCAGGAATTAGCCTGTCGACAGTTGAACCATGGCGTGATAGCCCCACTTTCGTCCTATTTCACATAATTGCACTTTTTCCCCAATCGCACTGTTTAACGCGGATTTCACGGTGATAAAATATTGTCTAATTTAATGACCTATGTGATGTGCAATTATCATGATGCTTGCACCACTAGTGTAATTATAATGCTTTAAAAATCGCACTGGATTCGCACTGATTGTCCGAATTACGTAAAATTCGCACTGCACTTGTGTCTGAGTTTTACACATTTTTAGAAGTTTTTACCTTCTCGCTAACATTTATGGTTTGCTTAATATTAAATATATTCTTAATTTAGCATTGACTTGGGGTGTGGTTGCAAACTTTCAGAAACAAACAGGCTTCACGCACACACACTATTTACTTGTGTGCAGCGGTAATCGCGTGATCCTGCGTGTTGACTCCTGCTTGCAGGCCAGCTTCCAATTCCACACTTGCTCGTCTATTATATATTATTAAAATTAAATTAAATATTTATTTTATATTATATATGCGCATTACAGCCTATGCTTGTATTGTCGCAGTATATTATAAATACATCACATTATCATTAGAGATATTTTGTGTCCAGACGTGGCTGCAGACTGAATGATGCAGTCCTGAAGCATGCGAGAACCGCTAACGTTTTGTCAGCAAACGTTTTTATGTATATGTTTCTGGGTGTTGCAACCACCGGTCCAAGTGAACACTCTGTTGGAGTACCCCGATTTGTCAGGAAGCAAGACTGTTTAAAACAGGTTTAAAAAAGTAAGGAAGCAAATAATGTTGGTAATAGGATTTAAGTAATACTCAACATTTTAAATAAATAATTTTGTTTTGTTTTTAGTTGATTTTTGCTTCAATTAGTGAGATATATTTGTCCTGCACACACACACACACACACACACACACACACACACACACACACACACACACACACACACACACACACACACACACACACACACACACACACACACACACACACACACACACACACACACACACACACACACACACACACACACACACACAAGTAGACTGTAAAAGCACTGATAGGCCTAAGAGCTACTAGCGCATTGCAGGTTGGGACCAGGATTAAAACGGGATTTATTAGTTCCTATATCGAATTGGAATTGACAGGTTAAAATACGGAAGTTAGAAGTTAGTTTAAAATATTTATACACATTTGTAAGAAGTGTTATATTGTGCGGAGTGCGTAACATTTTTTTTTAATTTTTTGGCGAATGATTGTAAGCATGGCGTGTGATTTGGAAGTTTATAGCGAGTGGAAGAACTTCTTGGCATTTGCCACGAACGGAAAATTATACTGAACTCGGTTGCAATGTTGGAATTTTCAAAATACATAAGTGATGCTAGTATGATGCAGCCCTATCACACGTTACAGAAAAGCTTACATGTCACTGGTAAAATAGGTCACGATTTTTCGGACTAGAGTAACGTTCGGAAACAGATCAGCTCCGTAGGAAGGCGTAAAATTGTTTGCCATAACTAAATAGAACAGCTGAATTATTTTTTTTATTAAAGTCCAATTCATACGTTATGCGGATGATACCGACATATTCGCAGACAGAGTAGAGGGGCTGCAACAACTAATGAATAGTGTGACAGAAAGCAGACGTCGATATGGTCTAGACATCAATGTTAATAAAATGAAGCTAATGAGATTGTATCTAAGAACAAGTTCACATACTGCACCCTTAATATAAACCAAAGGCCATTTGAACGTGTAAGCCAATTTACATATCTTGGTACTATAGCCAATGAACAATGCGACCACTCTCAAGAAATAAAGAGCAGAATTGAAAAGGCAAGAGCAGTGTACACTAGAATGAGCAGTTTATTCAAAAGTCACGATTTAACAATAAACACAAAGATAAGACTTCTACGCTGCTACGTATTTTTGGTCCTCTTCTACGGTGTAGAATCTTGGACTTTGAAGCCACAACTAAGAAATTGGAATCTTTCGAAATGTGACTCTACCGTAGAGTACTGAGCATTTCATGGACAGCACATATAACTAATGTTGAAGTTCTTAGAAAGATGAAGAAAGATAGGGAAGTTATTAACATATTGAAGAGAAGTAAGCTTCAGTATCTGGGACATTTCATGTGAAATGAACAGAGATTTTACTTATTGCAGTTCATACTACAGGGAAAAGTACTTGGAAAGAGAGGAGTTGGGCGACCGAGAATCTCATGGCTGAGAAATTTAAGGACCTGGTTTGGCATGAATACAACTGACTTATTCCGTGCAGCAGTACAGAAAGTTAAAATAGTCTGTATGATATCCAACATCCGGAACGGATAGGAACTATCAGAAGATGAAAGTCCAATTGAATCAACTTAACAAGAATTAACTGCCCTCTCGAGTGTAATTCCAGAGATTATATCAGGATACTGTATATAAATAAATATCGCATGAATATGAGAGACACTCTGTTCCCCTACGGGGCAGCAGTCTATGTAAAAGATACTGTACATCTACAGACGGAGACAGACAGAAGTAGAAATAGCCTGAGCCAGGATCTATGCGTCAAAGCTCAAGGAATTGTCGATCACCTACAACCCAATCATCTTATCTACTGTAATTCTTTGTTGCTTCTATCTTAACGCAAAGCTTCTCAATCGTCGTGTTTTTATTACTTTGCGTATGTCTTCTTTAATACTTTCAATACTACTTCATTTATAACTCAATTTATAAACTTCAGGGTAGTCCTTTGCGTACTTCATTCTGGTTAGCATATTTTTCTGATTATTTTTCCTCAATTACTTTTCATTTTTCTTTACTTCTGTCAGTGAGGCACACTGTTGTCTCCGTGTTACAGCAGTTTTGTATGTTTCATTTTGTAGCTTTGCTTACTCTCTTGTTGTTCACGGTGCGTAATATTTTATAAAATTATTAAAACCTTCAAATCAATACCACCAGTTACAACAGCATAGAGCAGTGGTTCCCAAAGTAAGGCCTGCGACAATGTTTCAGGGGGTCCGCGGATACTTCTAAGGTAACTAGACTATACCGTAATTTTCTCCGATTTTTTACTGTCTAAAATCTAAATTTTAGAATCTTAAATTAATTAGTACAAGATTCCAGTATTTTCTTGTTAAAACTAATTGTAATTGTAAAAGTAATTTCAAACTAATGTCTTTAAATCGTGTCGTGTAGCAGATCTGTTTGTCAGCTGAACTGACTAGAGCGCCGCATCAACGCAGAACTGATTGCGCTGTTTTAGTTCACGAATAAGCACTGTTTCTAAGCAAAACGTTTTTTCGTGTAGCTGATTTTACGGCTAAGTAGCTGGATTTTGACACGTGTGGCTGGAAAGACAAAGCCGAGTTTGGCAAAGTTAAGAAATATACTTGATGTCGAGAGTGACTTAATATTGAAATTATCAGACATTGAGCCTAATATTGCAGAGCTAATTGTTCAAAAGCAGCTTCATTGTTCACATTAGATTATGCTTGATATAATTGATATTATAACTTTGGAAGTTAAGGGAAGTTTGATTTTAATACTGTAACGCCAAAACGTAAATAAATAATTTTTTTTTTTTGAAAGAAAAACAGGGACCATCTGGCAGCGTGTGAAATGACATTGACGAATGGGAGAAACAATAAAAGGAGATAAATACAATGGATGTACAGCCTTCAACGTCGACGTACAGATGTCTAAAAGTATCATAAATCTAAACAAAAGCAGATGTTCGGCAGAGAGAAAATTTACCAGGAAAGAATACAGAGGCGTGTGAAACAAGTTAACATGTGCAGCCAGAAGCATGTTGAAATTAAGGAATTGTTCTAAAGAAAGGCAAACAATCGCCAGAACGAAGTACAATGAGAATTTACTAAGAAAATTATACGACAAAGGCTAACGTACTAAATCAACGGAACAACTGAATGTCACTGAAAGACATCCTGGCGAGTAGTACAATTAGAAATACAAAGAGTGCCACATGTGAGAAACTTACGTAACATGCGCATCTGGACAAAGTAAGAAACAAAGGGTGTCTTGCTAAGAGGCATGAAAAACGCCAAAAAGAATTATGAGTATAACATATTGAAAAGACTACAGCAGGGGTGGATCTAATTAACAGATGCAGCTGCAAGCTGGACAGAAGGAAGGATGTCACTGTCACAAGGCGTAGAACAATACCAAGAGATTTATGATCGTGGGATCGGACATACTAAAGCAAAGGGTAGCTTAACCCAGAGTAAGAAATTGGTGGGAACAGAAATCGCCTATCAGAAAACAGCTTGGAGTATAGGCGAGTTTCCTGAAGGGAAGTTCTTGGAAATCCAGAACGTAAAACCAATGAACACGGAACAGAGTAACTTGTGAGAGTACTAGGAGGGAATTTTCTCAAGAAATATAGAGAAGAACCAATGGAAACGGAGAAAGAGTGAACGAAAAAGGACTTAAGTGGGGAAAATGTAAGAAAGTAGTAGGAAAAAGAAGAGTAGGTAATAAATACACAGAACGAAGGTGAGATCGAGGGGTCTTTGCTAAAATTTCGGAAGTCGATGACTAACGTTTCGAAGAGTCGGTAGAGTCCGTTATAATGGTTACGGAATAGTGACTTAAACACTTAGGAGTCTTTTACAAATTTTAGAGTCTAGAGTCGAATCGAGAAGAAGTCTAACTTAAACTTCGTGGAGTCGAGCTTAAGTGTTACGGAAATTCGATGTTAAAAGTTCGGAGAGCTTTAGTTAAAATCACGTAAGATTATCATGAATAACAATCTGTGAAGTGAGAACTGGAGTTTATTATTTAATAACTCGTCAAAACAAAAGACCGAATCTTATCATGTATCACGAACGAGATAGCTGTTGAAACGGGACGAGTCGTTACGAGATATCAGTGAACGTAAATGAAGTAAATAGTAAACAATAATTATGCAAAATTTAAAATTGGGAATTACCGGTTATCAATAGAAAGAGTGAAATAATGAAAGTGTATATGTGCCAATTACTACAAGAAAGAGTCACATTGTTATGCACGCAAATGATTCTGTGTTCAACGCGGTCGACGGAACATCTACATCTCCATATGCTGATTTAAAGAACCAAAAGGGAGAGCACATAATGACAACGCGCCGTAGTTTGTGGATAACGTACCAAGAGTAAACAATTTTATGTATTAATTTTAGTTTACGAAATCACCTGTCTGTCACTCTAAAACAATTCACGTAGAGAATTTTATAAGATAGGATGTCCTCATTCAAAATTCACGTATAAATTTTAAAGTCAAAGCGTTAGAATTTAAAGAGAATTAAGTACATTTTATATTTAAATGAATCCATTTAAAATTATATGTCGTAATGAAATAAGTAATTAGGTATAAGAATTAATTCATATTTATTAACACTCAAAAGAATATTGAGATATTAAGAGATACTGAGATATGAAGAGATATTTTAGTTTTTTATATTTGTTTATTGATAGAAATCATGTACTAAAATAATTATTGATAATCATTTGTTACGCAGAATAGAAATATGATACTAATGACAGTAATCGATAAACGTAATAAATTTAATGGTAGACAGATAAACACGTCTTGTTTGTTTATTGAAGATAAACCCTATGAAATTAATCATTAGAATTAGTTTTCAACACCTTCCAAGTAAATATTGAATACTAGAGTCTCATAACATTTGATTGCATAACTGCTAATATATAAATTATTACCAATAAAAAACCCTGAGATCGTAAGCAATTAAAATAAGTTACATTGGCACCACAACTTGGGGCTATTTAGTATAACATTTGACGCCGCAACTAGTGGGGCATAACAAAATATAGTTATATTTAATTAAAATATAAGAGTTTGTAACATATTTACTGTTTATTTTATTTCATAGCTCAGACTTTTGTCCGCTCCCTGGCCTACAATCTGTTCTCTGAGGAAGCGCTTCTTTTTTCATTCCTTAGGTTACACAATTCTAAACATATTCTGTACAGCCATCTACAACTGCTACGTTGTTTGAAAACATCTTCCTCTTCCGTGAGCGTCGTCCCGCATCTTTTTGCCGTAATTTGCTTACTTGGGTGCAGTATGGCGTTGTTTTTACCTTCGAGGCCAGGAAAAAGGAAAACATGCGTTTGGCTGAAGGTGGGAAACGAAGCGTTTAAAGGTGTATGTTTATATAAACTTTATGCAGTACTTCGATGAGAGGTACACGTATATGAAGTACGGCAGAAACTTTCTGAAACAGCTAGTCTACAGTGACTAATCGTAGACGGAAGTCGCAAATAGACTGATACGTGTCAAATTTGTAAATTCCGGATGTTGTGCGGGTGATTAAACCTGTCAAATGAGGACTTTGTCACTGCACTCATCAAAAGCATTATTTTCTGTTTACTAGTATCTGTCCTATAACACTGTGGTTAATTATGTGTATTTGAACACAAAAATAGTAAACGACTGCACTTAAAGTTAAAATACCTTGTAAGA
Organism: Magicicada septendecula; assembly: GCA_034769895.1. Lineage (NCBI taxonomy): Eukaryota > Metazoa > Arthropoda > Insecta > Hemiptera > Cicadidae > Magicicada > Magicicada septendecula. The sequence continues at coordinate 302,682,878 of CM068373.1, read as the reverse complement.
ACAAAAATACTATTATTATAAATTGTAAATTAGAACAGTCACCAGTTTTAATTGTGTAAAATGTGATACTCCTTGTAGTTATGATAATGACATAAATAATCGGCTATACGTCAGGAAGATTATTTGTGAAAAACACACAACACTCAAGAATATTTGAAGCACAAAATACGAGAAAAGATCTGATGCAGCCAGGATTTCTTTTGGTGTAAGTTTTAAAAGGGTTACACTTTTGTAAATAAAGCTTCAAAAGTAAAAATAAAATAACTTGTTATTATTGTAGAAGGTAAGTGTGAAATCATAAGGATTACATTAATAAAAATTTAAAATCTAACAAAGTCGTGAGACAATAAAGGTGACATCTTAAATTATAATTTAAATAAAATAAGAATACCAGGAAAGTGATATTTTCTATACCACGAGAAACAAAATTTCTCCAATCTTCTGCAGATGCTGATAGTGTTGTCTACTGTTAATGAATTTATTGAAACATCGCCTTATTGAATACCTACGTGTCTACATATATTTGCAGCAAAAATAAATTAAGTAGATTTAGTCGTCCTATCACAAATATAAAAGATGTTCATAAAATGGGCACAAAAGGCTCTCAAAATTGTTATGGGGTGCTCAGTTACGTGGTTGGTCGCAGTTTTTATTGGAGTTGACACGTACACGTCAGTTCGGTGGTAAACATATTGTGTTGTGGTCTCCAAGTTGCATATAACTAACTATATTTAATATTACCTTGTGTATCCAGGTACACTGGTGCTCCTCCTTGCAACTTCAATGTTTCTTTAAAAACTACGCGTTTCGGGACTCATGGTCCCATCATCAGGTTGATAAAAACAAGAATCACTCACATGGAGTACGTCAACTTAATAAGAAATAAATAAAAAGTTTCACTCGCACATACCGCGTGTATACAATTACACAACTACACGATGCGCATCGTATCGGAACCTGCAAGCGACTAACCGTTACGCGTCGCACTATCTCTACCTTTATCTATGTGTTGTTCCAACACGCGTATGGCCGTGTCATACAGTCCGTTGGACTTAAAAGAAAGCTTGTCGTTCAAGAGCTGATTACCTTGGGTTTTTGAGGCCTTATAAATTTCAAATTCTTCCAGCGCGTCCATAAGCCTGCCCTTTTTACAGAAATGCAACGGCTTGAAGCTACTTTGAAAACTCGAGTAATTATGGTTCTGGTTGACTATATGCAAGGCAAAGTTTGATTTTATCTTCTGGATATCACCTCTAGGGAGATGTTCTCTGTACCTATCCAGAAATTTCCTGCCCGTTTGTCCAACATAAAAATTATTGCAGTCCTCGCATTCTATTTTATAAATACCAGAACAGTTTTCTACTAGTCTGTTGGTCACTGGTCTCAAAGCGTTCAAAATACAATTACTCGTTTTGAAAGAAACTGCAAAACCGTGTTTTTTAAAAACGTTCTTAATAGTATTAGGCAAAAGATTTGTAAATTCTGTTGGTATATATTTAATGTCACTGTTGTGTGTTTTGTTTATGCTCCTATTTTTATATATGTTCCTCCTCTGCCTCGCTACTATTTTGTCTACAACTGTACTATTGTAACCGTTGGCCACCGCGATATACTTTATAGTATTAAGCTCATCGATGTAGTCTTTCGCCTCTAACGGAATTTTTAGTAATCTGTTAACCAACGAGTTGAATGATGCCATTTTTTGTGCAAATGGATGAAATGAAGAAGCGTGAATAGTAATATCTGTGGCAGTTGGCTTCCTATAGATGTTGAACCTAACAAATTATTTATTTTTCGCACAGTTATGTCCAGAAAATTTAGGCTACTCTTATTTTCCATCTCCAACGTGAACTTTATTTTTGAGTGTATACTATTCATGTATTTACTCAAGGTTTCTATTTGTCTATGTGTGCCATTAATAACAAGGAATGTGTCATCCACATACCGAGTGTATGAGATGATATTTTTGTAAAGCTTGTTTCTATGCGATAAAACATGTTCATTTTCAAAATAGTTAAGATAAAGATCGGCCAAGAAACCACTAAGTGGCGATCCCATTGCAAGGCCGTCGTCCTGCGCAAAAAATCGGTTGTCAAAAGTGAAATAATTCTGGCAAAAAATCCATGAACTTATCGCGTTACTAAGAATAATGTTAGGCCAGAATTATTTCACTTTTGACAACCGATTTTCCACAGGAAGCAAATTGATGTCCATTTTTTCGGCTTGCACGCGTTATGTTGGTGTGGGTTTCGGCACTTTCCATTTAAAAAGCGTGCAAATGTAAGAAAATAAACATGAGTGAGGCCAGAAATAACGTGAATTGTGTGTGTGTCTTACCTGCCTTTTTATTGCTGTAGGCATAATAATAAAATGGAAACGTAAACATTACATAACTGAGATATGCTTACCTGCCACGAACGATATATTATTTTATACATGGAGGAGTTCAGTGACATACACACGTACAGAAGTCATCTTCAAAAATACTAGAAGTCGTCCACGCTTTTATGTTGGCAGTGTAACTTACAGGAAGTTTTTTGATGTTTTTAAAACATCTAGAATGCAAACTTTTCCCGATAACTATAAGTTTCCTTTTTTCGGTTCCCGTCATGTTCGCACAAACAAAAACTGTAATTCTTTGTTTAAAGCTTCCCACCAACGCACTTTTCATTTTTAAATTTGAAAGTCTTATCTGGAGTTAATTTATAAAAAATTCCAGCTTCATGTCCATTAAAGATGTCTTCATCTTTATATGATCGTCTAATTTCTGGCCAAGTGTTACGCACCCAATCGCCTGTAACGTTCAGATCTACGCATTTTGCCTCACCACAAATTTTTGCAAAGGAAATCGAGTGTCGGGCCTTAAATCGATCTAGCCATCCGTTGGAGCACGTAAAATGGCTGGCGCCGGCAGTCCTGTTACAGTGCTTATTGCTTGCATACAATGTATGTCTGTAGCCATGGGCTAGCGCGCGCGCGCACATATATACGTTTATATGAAATTTAGAGTAAAATATATGAGAAATATTTGACGCTATAACAGAGTAGTACAATATTTAGTGACGTTAAAACCGGGAATTTTTATAATGTTAAAGATATCAGTTTGACCGGACTTATGACAAAATAACGCTACACCCGAGTTGACGTAACAGCCGAGGCCGTAATAACCAAGTTCCACTGTATATATAAAGATATTAACTCAAACATAATTTACATTAAAATGAAAAAATTATAATTTTATTGCCTGGCAACAAAATTATTTTATTTTTAACAATTACCATTGTTTCAAAAAGTTTAAATAAAATTTTCAAGTACTTTACTCTTGTTAAAACGTAAAAGGTTGCAGGTAAACTACCCCTTCCCCTTAACCGATCTTCACCAAAATCGAAAGTCCTTGAGACCTCTACAATTCAGGGACGTATGCAAAAACTTATTTGATTCTGTTTGAATTTGCGGCTGTTACCGTTTGCCATAGAAAATACGCTTGATAAAAAACGTTGCTGGTAAACTACCCCTTCCCCTCAACCGATCTTCACCAAAAACAATAGATCTTGAGTACTCTACAAATCAGGGCTGTATGCAGAAAATTATTTGATTCTGTTTGAATTTGCGGCTGTTATCGTTTGCCATAGAAAATACCCTTGTTAAAAAAACGTTGTAGGTAAACTACCCCTTTCCCTTAACCGATCTTCACCAAAAACAATAGGTCTTGAGAACTCTACAATGTAGGGCTGTATGCAAATAATCTTTTGATTCTGTTTGAATTTGCGGCTGTTATCGTTTGCCATAGGAAATACCCTTGTTAAAACATAAAACGTTACAGGTAAACTACCCCTTTCCCTTAACCAATCTTCACCAAAAACAATAGGTCTTGAGAACTCTACAATTCAGGGCTGTATGCGAAACATTATTTGATTCTGTTTGAATTTGCGGCTGTTATCGTTTGCCAAAAAAAAAATTCCCTTGATAAAAAAAAACTGTTGCCGGTAAACTACCCCTTTCCCTCAACCGATCTTCACCAAAAACAATAGGTCGCGAGTACTCTACAAATCAGGACTGTATGCAAAAAATTATTTGATTCTGTTTGAATTTGCGGCAGTTATCGTTTGCCATAGAAAAAAAATCTACAGACACACACACAGACACACACACAGACACTTTTCGGAAAACGACTTTTTTTCATGTTTTGAGTGTAGTAGAATCAGAATCTGCAATAATTTCGAACACGATTTTTTTTGCCATCACCATACTTCCATTCCTTAAGGAATATGGAAGTAATATCGGTATGGAGAACCATACATGACTTCCATGTTCTAAGATTTACATTTAAAAACATATTTGAAATGAAATATTTCCATAGAAACTACGTCTTTCTACTTATTGCTTCAGCATTAACCACAGTACTGTGCTCACTAACGTATACCACCACCACCTCACGTTTTCGCACTCGATTTTCGCCGATGATGGGAGTCGATGGCACTGCCGAAAAGTCTGGTTTTGCAGAAAACATAGGACTACGGCTAAAGAGCCCGGGAAGCAATTTTAACAAAAAACTACTTCTTTGTTGCCGATAACGTAGTACACATATAAAAAATTCTCCCCTACACCTTCAACTATAATTTTTAATAATAGAAAATTACCCCCACCCCGTTCTCCTAACTTCTTCATTTATAGATATTTCATCTACGTTTCTACAGTGGATTACTATGAGCTTCTTATCAGGATATTTTATTTATAAAAATAAAGTACTTTACTCTTGTTAAAACATAAAATGTTTCCGGTAAACTACCCCTTTCTCTTAACCGATCTTCTCCAAAATCAACAGACCTTCCGTCCTCTACAATTCAGGGAAGCATGCAAAAAAATATTTGATTCTGTTTGAATGTGCGGCAGTTATCGTTCGTCATGGAAACATTTCTCTTGTTACAACATAAAATGTTGCAGGTAAACTACCCCTTTCCCTTAACCGATCTTCACCAAAATCAATAGACCTTGAGCTCTCTGCAACTCAGGGGGTGCAAAAAATTATTTGATTCTCATTGAATTTTCGGCAGTTATCGTTCGTCATAAAAAAATTACCGTTTTTAAAACATAAAACGTTGCTGATAAACTACCCCTTCCCTTAACCGATCTTCAACAAAATCAACAGACCTTGAGTTCTCTTTAGTTCAAAAAGGTATGCAAAAACCTAGTTGATTCTGCTTGAATTTACGGTAGTTATCGTTCGTCATATAAAAAATTACCCTTGTTAAAACATAAAATGTTGCTGGTAAACTACCCCTTTCCTTCAACCGATCTTCACCAACACCAATACGTATTGAGAACTCTACAATACAGGGCTGTATGCAAAACATCATTTGATTCTGTTTGAATCTGCGGTTGTTATCGTTTACTATTGAAAAAAATTACCCTTGATAAAAAACCGTTGCAGGTAAACTACCCCTTTCCCTTAACCGATCTTCACCAAAAACGACAGGTCTTAGGTACTCTACAATTCAGGCCTGTATGCAAACAATTATTTGATTTAGTTTGAATTTGCGGCTGTTATCGTTTGCCATAGAAAACACCCTTGATAAAACCAAAAACGTGTCTGGTAAACTACCCGTTTCCCTTAACCTATCTTCACCAAAAACAATAGGTCTTTAGTACTCAACAAAACAGGGCTGTATGCAAAAACGTATTTGATTCTGTTTGAATTTGCGGCTCTTATCGTTTGCCATAGAAAATACCCTTATAAAACATAAAACGTTGCAGGTAAACTACCCCATTCCCTTAACCGATCTTCACCAACAACAATAGGTATTGAGAACTCTACAATACAGGGCTGTATGCAAAACATCATTTGATTCTGTTTGAATTTGTGGCTGTTATCGTTTACCATAGAAATATCGGTATGGAGAACCATACATGACTTCCATATTCTAAGATTTATATTTAAAATCATTTTCAGCCAAACAGCCAGGCTGTGTCTTACCTGCCTTTTTATTGCTGTATTAAATGAAAAATATTATATTACATTAAAATGAAAAAATTATAATTTTATTGCCTGGCAACAAAATTATTTTATTTTTAACAATTACCATTGTTTCAAAAAGTATAATAAATTTTCAAGTACTTTACTCTTGTTAAAACGTAAAAGGTTGCCGGTAAACTACCCCTTCCCCTTAACCGATCTTCACCAAAATCGAAAGTCATTGAGACCTCTACAATTCAGGGACGTATGCAAAAAATTATTTGATTCTGTTTGAATTTGCGGCTGTTATCGTTTGCCATAGAAAATACGCTTGATAAAAAAACGTTGCAGGTAAACTACCCCTTCCCATTAACCGATCTTCACCAAAAACAACAGGTCTTGAGTACTCTACAAATCAGGGCTGTATGCAAAACATTATTTGATTCCGCTTGAATTTGCGGCTGTTATCTTTTGCCATAGAAAATACCCTTGTTAAAAAAACGTTGCAGGTAAACTACCCCTTTCCCTCAACCGATCTTCACCAAAAACAATAGATCTTGAGAACTCTACAATTTAGGGCTGTATGCAAATAATCTTTTGATTCTGTTTGAATTTGCGGCTGTTATCGTTTGCCATATGAAATACCCTTGTTAAAACATAAAACGTTACAGGTAAACTACCCCTTTCCCTTAACCGATCTTCACCAAAAACAATAGGTCTTGAGTACTCTACAAATCAGGGCTGTATACAAAACATTATTTGATTCTGTTTGAATTTGCGGCTGTTATCGTTTGCCATAGAAAATACCCTTGATAAAACAAAAAACGTGGCAGGTAAACTACCCCTTTCCCTCAACCGAACTTCACCAAAAACAATAGATCTTGAGAACTCTACAATTTAGGGCTGTATGCAAATAATCTTTTGATTCTGTTTGAATTTGCGGCTGTTATCGTTTGCCATAGGAAATACCCTTGTTAAAACATAAAACGTTACGGGTAAACTACCCCTTTCCCTTAACCGATCTTCACCAAAATCAGCAGATCTTGAGAACTCTACAATTCAGGGCTGTATGCGAAACATTATTTGATTCTGTTTGAATTTGCGGCTGTTATCGTTTGCCAAACAAACAAAATTACCCTTGCTAAAAAAAAACCGTTGCAGGTAAACTACCCCTTTTCCTCAACCGATCTTCACCAAAAACAATAGGTCGCGAGTACTCTGCAAATCAGGGCTGTATGCAAAACATTATTTGATTCTGTTTGAATTTGCGGCAGTTATCGTTTGCCATAGAAAAAAATCTACAGACAGAAAGACAGACAGACAGACAGACACATAGACAGACACACACACAGACACTTTTCGGAAAACGACTTTTTTTCATGTTTTGAGTGTAGTAGAATCAGAATCTGCAATAATCTCGAACACGATTTTTTTTGCCATCACCATACTTCCATTCCTTAAGGAATATGGAAGTAAAAAATTACCCTTGATAAAAAACCGTTGCCGGTAAACTACCCCTTTCTCTTAACCGATCTTCACCAAAAACGATAGGTCTTGAGACCTCTACAATTCAGGGTTGTATGCAAAAAATTATTTGATTCTGTTTGAATTTGCGGCTGTTATAGTTTGCCATAGAAAATACGCTTGATAAAAAAACTTTGCCAGTAAACTACCCCTTCCCCTTAACCGATCTTCACCAAAAACAATAGGTCTTGAGTACCCTACAAGTCAGGGCTGTATGCAAGAAATTATTTGATTCTGTTTGAACTTGCGGCTGTTATCGTTTGCCATAGAAAATACCCTTGTTAAAAAAACGTTGTAGGTAAACTACCCCTTTCCCTTAACCGATCTTTACCAAAAACAATAGGTCTTGAGAACCCTACAATGTAGGGTTGTATGCAAATAATCTTTTGATTCTGTTTGAATTTGCGGCTGTTATCGTTTGCCATAGGAAATACCCTTGTTAAAACATAAAACGTTACAGGTAAACTACCCCTTTCCCTTAACCGATCTTCACCAAAACAACAGGTTTTGAGAACTCTATAATTCAAGGCTGTATGCGAAACATTATTTGATTCTGTTTGAATTTGCGGCTGTTATCGTTTGCCAAAAAAAAAAATTTCCCTTGATAAAAAAAAACTGTTGCAGGTAAACTACCCCTTTTCCTCAACCGATCTTCACCAAAAACAATAGGTCGCGAGTACCCTGCAAAAAATTATTTGATTCTGTTTGAATTTGCGGCAGTTATCGTTTGTCATAGAAAAAAAATCTACACACACACACACACACACACACACACACACACACACACACACACACACACACACACACACACACACACACACACACACACACACACACACACACAGACAGACACTTTTCGAAAAATGACTTTTTTTCATGTTTTGAGTGTAGTACAATCATATTCTGCAATAATCTCGAACACGATTTTTTTTGCCATCACCATACTTCTATTTCCTTAAGGAACATGGAAGTAAAATAGGAGCATAAACAAAACACACAACAGTGACATTAAATATATACCAACAGAATTTACAAATCTTTTGCCTAATACTATTAAGAACATTTTTAAAAAACACGGTTTTGCAGTTTCTTTCAAAACGAGTAATTGTATTTTGAACGCTTTGAGACCAGTGACCAACAGACTAGTAGTAAACTGTTCTGGTATTTATAAAATAGAATGCGAGGACTGCAATAATTTTTATGTTGGACAAACGGGCAGGAAATTTCTGGATAGGTACAGAGAACATCGCCCTAGAGGTGATATCCAGAAGATAAAATCAAACTTTGCCTTGCATATAGTCAACCAGAACCATAATTACTCGAGTTTTCAAAGTAGCTTCAAGCCGTTGCATTTCTGTAAAAAGGGCAGGCTTATGGACGCGCTGGAAGAATTTGAAATTTATAAGGCCTCAAAAACCCAAGGTAATCAGCTCTTGAACGACAAGCTTTCTTTTAAGTCCAACGGACTGTATGACACGGCCATACGCGTGTTGGAACAATACATAGATAAAGGTAGAGATAGTGCGACGCGTAACGGTTAGTCGCTTGCAGGTTCCGATACGATGCGCATCGTGTAGTTGTGTAATTGTATACACGCGGTATGTGCGAGTGAAACTTTTTATTTATTTCTTATTAAGTTGACGTACTCCATGTGAGTGATTCTTGTTTTTATCAACTGATGATGGGACCATGAGTCCCGAAAAGCGTAGTTTTTAAAGAAACATTGAAGTTGCAAGGAGGAGCACCAGTGTACCTGGTATACACAAGGTAATATTAAATATAGTTCGGTGGTAAAGGTTATAGAGCGCTTATCAACGGTGTGGCCTTCGCAAACCCGTGTACGGTCTTAGGCCAACGTATGTGTGGATACGTTTTAAGATTTTAATTTTTGATTTGACTTTGAAATGGCAATAAAGCATTTTTCTGAAACAAAAAATACGGAACAGCAATTAAATATGGATCGATAAACCGTATACAAGTACGCACTTCTGTACAAGTTCGAGTAGGAATCTACAAACTGGTCATTATAAAATGTAAGTTGCCGTGGAATAAATTACTGTATTATAAATATCGTAAACCAAGTTGAATACAGTGATGGTTGAATAAGCGTTTGAATGGTACCTCTTTCCTACTCGCTGAGTGGACATAACGCCAAAAACTAGGATAAAAATTGAACCATCCCTCACCTCCCAAACAACTAACAGTGTTTAACGAAGCGATCTCGTACTCGCAAGACGGGTATAATGTAATTAAAAATGTTCGTACTCCTATAACTAACTAGGCCTAATTATTTAATTTGATTGGTTTTACTGTATCCTTACCAATACATTTTGTTATTTTTGACATTTCTATTTTACTTTATTATCTGGGGAAGGGGGGTTAATTTCCCATCACCGTCGCTGGGCCACTGTTTGGAAGTACCTCAGAAAGTAGCAAGAGGAAAACAGAAGTAGATACAGTCATCGGAGATGAAATCTCAAGGAAGGACTTTTGGATATACGGTCTTAGGTGGAAAGTAGAACGATATATGGAAGGAATTCAGTGTACCTTGCCTAAATGAAACAATAAAAGAAACTGGTTTGAGCGTTTTGAAAGAATGCCTCAGTATAGATTCCCGGTGACGACACTAGACTAAACGCCGAAGGAGTTGTAGCTAGAGGTAAGCAGAAGAAACGGTTGGCTGAGGGAACTGGCATAGTATCTAAATCCGACCACACTTTGTAGGAGAAAAAAAAATCAAGTTAACATCACTGTTTTTTTTTATATAAAGAAATTTTTTTACAATATTCTAATTAAAAATTTTTAGCAATTCGTATAACTACGTGAATGTCGTCCACTTTTCTTTGTCGTTCTTCAGGGATGCATACATTGTTAGAAAGAACTGCAGCCTCTTCAAAATTTTGAAGAATTTTTGGATAATTGTATTGTTACAGAACACTTAAAAAAAATATTTAATTTGTTTCGGACGCGTCAGACCTCTCATTCAGCAGTGAGACACCATTAAGTGAGATTGTGTTTTGTGTGATCGTCGCATTCACAATGAATGACCGAGTAAATCAGTGAATCTGCATCAACTTTTGCATCATTAACTTAGACATTTATCCACAGAAACCATTAAAATGATTAACAGGGCCTTTGGGAATGATTCAATGAGTGATGCTCACATGAAGCTGTGGTACTCACGCTTTCAAAATGAACTGGAATCGACCCACAATCTGAAAGCAACATCAAGGGCATCATGCTACTTTTTTTTAACCAAAAGGAGTAGTATTGTATCATGAGGACGTTCTCCCAGACCAGACAAATAAGTAGTGCTACACTAAAATTGTTTGCAGTTTGAGGAACGCATTGAAGGGAAAACGAAAGGACTTCTGGCTATTTCTAAAGCTAAAATCACCGCTATCAAAGAGGAGATTCATATGGAGAATGAGATTCAGGAGAATATGATGAGGCACCTTGTGGCAATTCCAAAAAAGGACATTACAAACTGTTTCGAGGTTTCAAGAAGTGAAAGAGTCACTGGGATAAGTGTGTAAAGTTTCAAGGAAAGTACTTCAAAGGACCCTAAGCTCTCATTGTCCTATATAATCTACTTTTCTAACTACTTTTTGGTCAGACTTCGCACGCACACGTACACACACACACACACACACACACACACACACACTCGCGCGTGCCGGTACGTATTTTGTTAGTTAAAAAAGTATTTTTAATAAACTAAATAGTTTTCATGTTTAACATCAATCAATTTTTAATTTTTTTTCACAGACAGTACTGGATGTAATTTAATAAGTTTTTTAATACAGACTGCGCATTTATATATTCACAGTGTTTATTTATTTTCATATTATGCTAGAACACTTACAATGGAAAGAAACTGGTGAGGAAGACCCAGAAGACGCTGGAGAAACAAAGTAGACGAGGCGATGAAACAGACAAAAGTGTAGAGCTGGGAAATGGAAAAGCGTAGATCAAGCAACTGCTTGAAAAAAGGAACGTACCGTAGTTGTAGAAATCTATGTATCATCATGATGAGCACACGTCAGCTCACTGCTGAGCGCAGGCGTTCCTAGAAACATCTCAAAGAAATCTCTCCTGAGATATTCTTGTACCAATGTCCGTATATTTATTGCAAAGGGGCATGAAATGGACGTATTTCTCTAGCTTCCGAGCTTCCGAGCTCCCGACCTTCAAGACTACATGGCATCATCTAAGTTGGCCAAATGTCTTACCTGCCTTTATTTTCTTTTCCTTCTTCTTCCCTTCAGGTTGTAGACAATTAACGTGACAACCTACCTTCTACGTGGTCTGCTTATGCTTCGCATTCCTTAACATTTGTTGGCTTTAGCTTGAAGGAGCAGTCTGTCTGGACCCATTCTATCAAGATGATCCTTCCATTATTCTACCTAGGATCATTCTATCTAAATGGTTCTTTCAGTCTCTACTCTGAAATCCTATATTTACATTAGATATTCTTAGCTCGTCTCGTATTTTATCGCTTTTAGTAGATCTCTTTATCCTTCTGACATATTGCAATTCTTGACATTCTCGCGTGTTTATTTTCCCAGCCACCCAAGTTTCGCTTCCATACATTAACATAGGGACATTAGAAATTACTTTATACAACTTTACCTGAGTTCCCCTACGTTCCTTATTTTTAGACAATTGCTAATCGTTCTCTTGATGTAAGCAAACCTATTTCGTTTTTGTTGAATATCGTAACAAGTTTTCGGACGTCGCGTCACATTCTCAAATAATTAAAATATTAAAACGTCTTGTTTGTTCTTGTTATGGCCGGCTTTGATCCAGTAAACGCAATGTCTTGTTTGTTCTTGTTATGGCCGGCTTTGGTCCAGTAAACGCAATGTCTTGTTATGGCCGGCTTTGATCCAGTAAACGCAATTGCTTTTGTTTTTCCTGAATGTTTTAATCCCATATTTTGTGCATTAATAATCCTCTAAGCAATTTTCCGCACTTATAATTTTCTGTACGTATATCATCAGTGGTGTCTTACTTACCGTTGATGAGTGTATTTCTACCTATGTATACCTCATTCGTGTCAGCTGACTTCCATGTTTTGGATAGTTCATTGATACGTATGTTGTAACAAAATATCTCCATTTTATTTTCGTATTTCTGTAAATGACATGATACATTATAATGTTGTCTTGTCCATTTATCTGTTTTTATGTATCACCTACAAACTACAACAGGTGGAATTGTTTAAATATCTTGGAAGGTTGATAACTGAAGATATGTCTTGCACGCGTGAAATTTGGGCAAGAATTGCTATAGCGAAAGAGGCATTTAATGGGAAGAAAAGACTGCTGTGTGGCAAAATTAATAAGAATTTAAGAAAAAGGTTAGCAAAATGTTATGTGTGGAGCGTTGCTTTATATGGTGCAGAGATATGGACACTGAGGAAGGAGGATGAGAAAAGATTAGAAGCATTTGAGATGTGGGTTAGGCGAGCAATGGAGAAAGTGACGTGGGGTGATAAAGTAAGGAATGATGAAGTTTTACGAAGAATAGGGGAAGAGAGAAGAATCCTGAAGGTAATAGAAAATAGGAAAAGGAATTGGTTAGGTCATTGTTTAAGAAGAGACTGCTTGCTTACAACTGCCATGGAGGGTATCATAGAGGGAGAAAAAAGAAGAGGGCGTAGAAGAATGAAGTTAATAGATAGCATTAAATCAGAGGGTGTTACGAAGAAACAAAAACTGGCATGCGATAGGACAGCTTGGAGAGCTTTTACCATTTGAAGACCTGCCTTAGGGCAGAAAACCAAATAATAATGTATCACTTTGTTATCCCTAGCACAGTCAGTGTACCAGTTTGAACTGAATTATGCTCAAACACAATGCATTGTCTGTCTCTGCAGTACGTAGATTCTACATCATTGTCCTGTTAACTGCTCACTGTTCAAGAAGTCACTGCAAAAAAGCACACACTGTATACAAGCTTTCTTATTTAAGATAACGGAAGCTTATTACTTTCTATAACATTTGTTCATCTTATCAAAGACACTCCGTCCTGACTTCATTCAGTCGACAATTCTGGGACTGCTAGAATCATTGTTTGTTACTACTGTACCAAATAGTCCATTCTGTTCCGCTATACTATATGTTGTAAACAAGGTCACTAAAAAATAATGACACTGGATTTTTTCCCACGAAGTGGCAACGCCATGAGACTGAAAATCCAACAGGTAGTAGCTACAACATTTTGTTTCTAATTATGAAACTTTACAATCTCTTTAACGTTACCAGATTTGATTGCACCATAGGTTTTGTATCCGTGTATTTTATGACACTCCACGTAAATGGAGCTCGATAATATTGAGCTGCTTTTGCAATCAAACTTTGTGCCAAAGTATGCAAAAATATTTAACAAGTTTAAACACACTTACATAGATAAAATGTAGTCAGGTCTTGCTTCAGGTTTTTAGATGGCAAAAATCATTTTAGGATGACTACAAAACTTTTGAGGATGAACAGCATTCTGGACGATTGAGCGCAGCACAGATCAATGAGAAATGTTGGAAATGAGAGATATGATTATTCTGTCCTTCGTTTGATGGTAGCAATGAACAGTTATATGGTTTAACGAATTATTTGAATCCGGACAGAGATTGTCACCTATTGGACACTTGAACATGACAACTGACAAAGTTTAATGTCACACCACACTTGAACAAAAAGGTTAATCAGTGGAACTCCTCCCCTAGGCAACCCCCCCCCCACTCGTATAATTTTAGTTTAAACCATTATATTCTGATTCCAAAAACCAAAAGCCAACCCGGCGGCCGCTATTCCGAAACTGTCAAGGACATCCAAAGGATTGTGACGGCCCAGCTTTAAGAATTGTTGTAGGCCTACAGTTGTATTCAGTGAGATCAACGTTTTCCTGAATATATGGCTTTTATGGCTTTCCAAGAACACCGCTTTGAAAAGATAAAATCTTTTATATTTATTGCGTCAATAATTTTGTATATTCAGTATTATTATGTTTTGGACACACCATGTATATTATACGATAAATAATTTGGTTCTCAGGATATTTACTTAGTCATCGCCTGCGCGCTTAACAGTAAAAATACATTACGTAATCATTATGAATTTTTATTTACCGCTCTCAGCTGACGTACGTAAAAGAATTGCATAGGCGCGGCGCACAATTACAGTCGCTTCGTCCTTTACTACTGGAATTATGCACATGCAATTTCCTTATTACGTTTGGCTCGGATTCAATTTCAACAATCCGATTTTGACATTAAGTACTTTTCGTTACCGATTTTTGAGTTTATGATTCCAGCTTCTGCAATCTGCTCCTGACTGGTTTAAAACAACCGGTGCGTGTCCTGCTAATCTTCGCATATGTACAGTCCAACTTCTATAATTTTAGTTCTGCTAACACGAAACGATGAAACAAATTAAAAAAATAAAACTAATATGGGTACAAAAACTACAGCATTTACTTACTGCACTGAAAATATAATCTCTCTTCTCTTTCTAGTCGACAGTCTTCTCAACGGTTTCAAGCCATCCTCCAGCCACAATTAGGCATTGATGACTTATGGGCCGCTTATCGTACTATAATATGTAAATGTAGTGATCACAATGATAGTTATAAAAATATGTGACTGTTATACAATTACGTGACACTTGTCACGCTCCGAGACTGACCCAGATTTCACTAGTCCGCGTGCGCTGTGTGCAAGGCCGCGATCAATTGTGTTCTGGTGTTTTCTAGTAGCGTTCTTGACGCGTAGTATGGAATATTCTGGTATTTTTGTGGGTACAAGTACTCAGCGACGCTCAGTTTCAGTTTGAGTTGCGATCTATTATAGTGCGGCTCGAGTATTTTGGCGAAGTGTTATGAGTTTTTATAATTTTGAGGGACAATTGTAGTACAATATTGTGTTTTATACTCGTTTACATTATTATTGCGTGTGAACAATTTCTATTTGATTTGTTGTAAGAGACTATCTTGTTGATTACAACCTGTTTAATTGTGATAATTAAAACTGGTGATGTGACTTAATTGGTGTCTTGTATTTTGTTTCCCAATGTACCATATGACGATCAGTTAGACCGTCGTAACAATATCATAATAAAGCATTTGCGTACTCATTAGTTGTAACACAAAAATAAAATATATAAGACACTTCTCAGACCGGTTGTTACTTATGAAGGTGAAACATGGACATTAAAAACACAGAAACTTTGAAAGAAAGACTGTAAGACGTGTTTATGGCTCGGATAAAGAAGACGACGAATGGAGAATAAGAAATAATCAAAAGATAGATAGATGAGCTAATGAAGCATGAGGAGAACATTGTAAGATTCGCAAAGGGTCAAGGAATGCAATGGCTAGGTCACCTAGAGCGGGTGGATGATCAGAGTATGTAAAAAAAAAAAAAATCCTGAAGGCCCAAATTTATAAAAACAGAACAGAAATGGGGGCGACCTAGGATAAGACGGTTGGATGATGTTCTAGAAGATCTAAGAAGAATGGATATGAGGGGTTACACTGAGATGTCAATGGGTAGGCGACATTGCAGAAGCCAGGGCTCACGTTGGACTGTAGTGCTAAAGAAGAAAAAGATCATAGACTTGCATACTCTGGCCGCACGTGCAAGCAGAAAACACTTTCAAGTATAGCGTATACTATTTCTACAGTTTCTAACAATACTTGTTTATCTGTTACTTTCAATGTAAAGGGCTGCACTTTTACTCCATATAATACAAAGTCTGTCCGCATGCCTTCCAGTTGTTAAGCAAGACTAGTACCCAAACGTGCAAATTACATGTATAGTGTAACGTGACAGATAAAGGCATAATAATGAATGGCATTTGATCATTAGAATAATAAAATTATAACATTTCAATCTGGAAGAAAGCATTAAGTTTAATATAAAAAATTAATTCATAGCAACTGTGGAAAGCAATCATTATTATTTAAAAAATACAAGTTCAAATAAAATGAGTTACTAGTGATGAGTCATCCAAAACCAGTTTAATAACCCAAGGTTTTCAAATTATAACCCAGGAAGGTAAAAAGTAAATAACAAAGCAACACAGAATATGACCAAACCCACAACGAGGAAATATAAATGGAAAAGAAACCCTGAATAAGCCAAGATCAACCAATACAGGTGATGTATTTCTAAAATTACGAAGAAGATGAAGAAATCCCAAGAAACCAGAAGAAGATGAAGAAATCCCAAGAAACCCGATGGCATCAAGAAGAAGATGGAGAAGATACCAGTCCAAGAAGACAGAAGAAAGAAGAAGAAGGCAGCATCCTGAGGAAGATGTTATGCTCTTATAAAAGACACCCATATCCCCATATCCCCAAAATAAATGATAAAATACAAATAAAAGTATAACGAAATAGTTTTGGACAGTAACAACATGTACATAAAATTAAGAGAGAAAAGTGTGTAAAGTAAGAGTTGCCAGTGAACCAAGATGAAACAATAATATAGTACCCAAGGAACAAATCTCCATTGTAAAACACTAACCAATTTATTATGTTAATAAGACTACACAACCATGTAGAAATAACGAAATAAAAGTGTAAAGTGAACCAGTGCTAGTTTTGGGTATTATAGAAAATAAACCTTGTGTTTCATTCTTGGCAATCACAAACATTGAATACAATGAAATATGCAACTTTCAGTGACTTAAAATGTGTACTATGTGAATATGTTACTTTGAATAGTAACAAGATATAAATCTGTTTAAAGTGACATTTTGTTTTATATAATGAGAAAAAACAGATTTAATTATACTATGACATGGTACCATTACCCAAATACAATATTTAAAAGACAGTGTAAAGAACTGCATAATCCAACTTAGTATAGTAGTTAGCAAATAAGAATATAGATATAAGGTTTTTGTAAATATAGGATAAGGATTTTTAAAATGTATTAGATATAAAGACATTTATTTAAATTTTCAATAACTAACATCATACCTGTGAATATATTTATTACTGGTGTTAATAGTAATAAGTAATTAAGATGTTAGTTGGTAAAACACCTTTTTTGTGAACAATATTTCAATGTTAGAAATAAGTATTTGATTGTAAAAAATGTCTGAATGTTGAAGACAACCATTTATTTGAAAATATTCCTTATTTGTTTAACTGTTCATTGTATTGTAACCAATACTAATTATTGTTGTGTTATTTGAAAAAATGTTTAGTTTATAATACCATATTTAAAAGTCAGAGAGGGTATCACACATCATTTATTGTTTGTAAAAATATTTTGTAAGAAAAAACTTGTTAAAAAATCTAGGCCAAAGAATGAAAACCAAACTTCATTAAAACAGAGAAATTACTCATTTAAATGCAATTAAACAAAAGGGCTTTAGATAAAATAAACCTGAGATGAAGCCATATAATTATACATACCACTTAGAAAAATTTTATAAAATTATATTCAGAATTATAAATAAAAATGAAAATGACAAAACTCAGAAATTTGGAGAGGGGAGTCATATATTCCAAAATAATATTTTAGAATTTAACCAATTCAAGTAATTACAAGAAAATAAGGGAATATAAACCTTTTAATACAATATGAGATTATTAATAATAAATATAACTGAAAAATGGCTGAATTTGCATAATGACAGGAAGTTAATTTTTAATTTTTCACTAAATACAAAATGAAAGTAAAATTACTAATTTTGGACAGAAAACATTATAAAACGGCATTATTCAATCTTAAAATACGCCGAATAAACTGAAGGATTAATTTAAATTACATCTAGCAAATAAAATTGGTTAATAACCAAAGTTTAGGCAGTTATATAGTGTATTTGGAAATATGGACAGGATGCAAAATTATATTTGAACAATGTTAAGAATAATATTATATTGGCTAAGATTTCAGTCGAAACTGGAGGAAATAGATAGTTGATTATTGGTAATTGTACGGTGAACTTGACGAGCGGATTATAACCGAGCTAACCTAACTAAAAACGGTAATGGCGAGTAAGTGAACTATACGTTTTTGTAAAATCGCGAGTGGCGAATAAAACAATTTTGGAACGTCAACATAGTGACAGATACAATTGATATAGACTAAATAACACAGTACAGCACATAATTACACCGAATAACAATATTAAACACAAGAAAACAATATACAACATAACCATACATTAGTGCCTGAATCATAAAAAGTGAACGAACTTATACATACACAGATATACAAAATACAACCCGGAAACTTCACTCAAGACACTACACAACATCAGAAAGGAGATTTGCAGACACCAGGACGTAAATACTGTCAGAAAATATCTTATTTGGAACATCGCAGATACGAAGGGCATTTTGACCGACTTGACGGCAGCCATTTGCATTCGTCGTTAAAAACGCCTTCTTGTTCCCGTCAGCTGTGTTGGTGACAACTAATTATTTTATTTCAAATTATTATTCATGTATGTATCTAGTATTAGTAATTAACTTGTTGTAACGTTATACTTTTTAAATATTGGCCCGATTTCTCTGACTTTGATCATAATTAACTGTTCAAAGAACCTTTATTGAATTTTTTATATATCAAACCTTGTAACTGTTTCGATACCCTGAGAATCGATTTTATAATCGAAAAGAGTCTTTTATTTTCAATTGTTTAATAAAACCTTCATACTTTTCACTTCAAATTAGTTCTTTCTTTCATTAATATAATCAATTATAATTAATATAATCTTAGTAGCAAACTACCAGAATTTTACCACATACAAAGGAAGATAACCTCCAAAACGGAAAAGTAAACAAATATCGATTGTCCTGGAGACAATCTTATGAGTGGTTGTAGTTTATTTGGGAAATACCAGAACATCAATAACATTTCACAGGAAAGTGATACACGTTTTAAAACTTCACAAAACACCATTAATTAATTGATTTTATTAATTAACTGAGAAAAAGAATTTTTTTTAAATTATAAAATTTTTTTTTTAAACACAATTTTTGTTTATTTCTTCAACAAACAACATATTTTTTTCTAAAACATTTGGTGATACTACACATAAATATCTTCCACAGTTTAACATTATTTGACAGGTTTTGCTACATCTAGAACTCGGTCAACTGGGAAAGTTAAGGAAGTGTTTCAGACCAGTAAGACTTCGAGAGCCACACCAATTATTAAACACCTGTCATCTGAGATTATTATTTTATTACAAATTGGCGCCCAACGTGGGGCTTTAATTAGCGATTGAGAAGCCAATACAATCTGCCCAATCACTAATTGGAGTTCGGCAGCAGCTACGAAGCCAGAGAAATTAACGGAAAAATGCAACGACGTGCAACTTCCAAGAAACGGGCGGCGGAGGCCGAAAAAGCAATAGAGATAGACATGGAGAACAAAGAGGCGACGCCAGTAGATGTGGAAAGTTCATTGCCACCGGTATTGTCGAAACAACCTGAGATGCCCACACAAACAGGGGAAATCAATGTTCCGGAGAAGGAATCAGAGGACATGACAACACAACAAATGTTCAGGATAATGATGGAGGAAATCAAATCCAGTAAGAAGGACAACCAAGCAACAAAGGAAGAATTAAGTAAGCAGATGAAGGAAGACAACCAGTCCCTGAGTAAAAAATTAAAGGAAGAGTTGGGAAATAAAATCGAAAAGACAAAAGAAGAATTGAGTGGGATGAACAAGAATTTGGAGGATTTGAAGGAAGGCAACCAATCTTTTAAGGAAGAATTCAAGGCGACTAAAGAAGAATTGATTAATAAAGTTGAGAACACCAATCGGAAAATCGATGAAACCAGAAAGAACATAGAGAAGAACAACCAATATTTGAAGGAAGAAATGAGGGAGAATAGCAAGAAGATGGAAGACAAATTGGAAGAGAATAACAAGAAAATGGAAGAGAAAATGGGGGAGAAATTAGAAGAATTGAGAGAGGACAACCAAATGTTAAGAGAAGAATTAAGAGAGGTAAATCAGGAGAATTTGGACAAACTGGACGAAAGAATGGAATTGTTAAGAGAAGAAATGAATAAGGAAATCAATGTTAACAAGGAAGCGATGAATAAGAAGATGGAAGAAGAAAACATAATGGTAAATCGACAGATTCGAGAGATTGACGGGAAGTGCAACCAGACCGAAAAGGAGGTACAAGAGTTTAAAGAAGTAGTGAACATTAAGTTTACAAATATCGAAGAACATAGCCGCAGGAAAGTAGAAAAACAGAGGAAGGAAACTCAAGAAGAATTCGGGAGAGTACGCAACCAAGTCGCGGAACGGTGTAATGATATGCAAGAGACGATGACCAATATCACAGGTCAGGTGCGACAAAGCCGAGAAGAAATGGAAGCAATAAGAAATAGACCGACTCATTTCACCGGATTGCCCATCAACGAAAGCCGAGAGTGGCTTAACTTCCTACAGTATAAGCGTAAGCCGATGGAGTTCCTGGCTAGGGTAGAGGAATACTTCGCTAAGCATAAAATCACGCAATGGAGCCATAGCAGGGAAATCTTAGATGAGTCCTTCCGAGAAATAACGGATAATTGGTGGATGGCCAACCGGAGTGAAATTCCCGACTACCAGCAGTTCCGGAAAATGTTTAAGTCGAAGTACTGGTCTGAGACTACCCAGACCTTGATCCGTGACAATATATGTAACGGACGATACAGGGCACAACTAGGCAACAGCATGACAGCATATTTCTTGGGGAAGGTGTGCATGGCAAAACACCTCGAGCCGGCTATACCAGAAGAGTGTCTAGTGAATAAAATATCATATCACTATGATGAAGACATCGTCAGGGCCCGGAGAGGTAGCCAGATGAAAACGATCACCTGTCATCTGAGTTTATTATTTTATTACAATAGAGGAAAAAATAATAAAGCTTAAGTTTAAGCTTAACACGTAACCTGACACTTTTTTTGACGGACTGGTTCTTGCAATTACGGCGAGTGAGAGGAAAAAATTTGAACGCTCAGAACTTCCCTGCTACGCCCATGGTGGTTCAGAATTCACTGCATAAGAAAATCAATGACGTGTCAGGCGTTTATTTGAGAAAGATCGGTTATGGTACAATCGATTATACCAGAAAACTAGATTATCCGTTTTAATCTAACACGATATTTAGCCACTAAAAACATTTTAATCATTGAAAAAAGGAACAAGAAACACTAACAAGGTTCGAAAGAAAGATTGTAAGACGTGTTTATGGTTAAAGAAGATGACGAATGGAGAATAAGAAATAACCAGGAGGTAGATGACCTATTGAAGCATAAGGACATTGAAAGATTCGTAAAGGCGCAACGAATACAATGGCTAGGTCATCTAGAACGGATGGATGATCAGTGTATACCAAAGAAAATCCTGAGGGCGCAAGTCTGTAAAACCAGAAAAGGGGCCGATCTAGAATAACATGGTTTGACGATGTGCTGGAAGATCTAAGAAGAATGGATGTGAGGGATTACCAGTGGCGAAGCGTGCACTTCCGTGATATGTAAGCGGCCAAATAGTACCTGGTCTCACCCCTCCCCACAAATACAACATATTTGACTCATTTCCATCTCTGGATGTATTGTAGCTCCTGTATATCTGTTTTTAGAAATTGAAGGGAAGAAAATATAGGCCTATTTGCTAAATACTCTCAACACAGTGTATATAACAGTGTTTCGACAGTTTTCCAATACGGTCATCTTCAGATATTATAAAATATTAATAACAAGAATAATTGTGAGTAATTATGAGTATAATTTCATAAATTCACAATTTCTGCATTTGGCAACTTTCTCCAACCTGACAGTTTCTCATTGTGTCCACTGCTCTATAAGAAGATCATTAGGTTGTCCTTTACTACTGTTTTTAGCAAATACAATGTACAAGGGTTATCCAGAAAGTAAGATCCGTTTTTAAATATTGTCGCGGTATCGATGCCGTCACACTGTTGTGTATGCGCGGCCAGTTTGCTGATTTGTTGGCAACAACCCCAACCAAAAACCAACAACCCCACTTATAAACAACTGTGCACTGAGTAAGTTTCGTTGGACGTGTTCATAATGTCGAAGAAATTCAAGTCGCCGCCCCGTGTGAAAGTAGGTACATGATTGGGTTCTTGAATGCACAAGGCATTAAAACAATTGAAATTCACGGTCAGATTTCCGATATTTATGGATAAGAAGCTGTGAGCGATTCAATGGTACCAACATGTATACGACATTTTTGCTTAGTCCGATCCAGAGTAAGCGACGTAGGATGGTTATCAAGGACATTACGATGAATCATGGCGCTGCACACACGCTGCCGCTGCAACGCAACATCTCGCAAAGTTTGGCTGGCAACAATTTGATCATCCGCCTTACAACACAGACCTCACACAAAGCGAATATCACCTTTTTCAAGCATGAGAAATATTTCCTTGGTAGCCAACGATGTCAAACAAGCTGTAATACATGGTTCAAATCACAGGCGGGAAATTTCAACAATGAAGGTATACAACGAATGGTGATTGCTATGAAAAGTATTTTAAAATATCGGTATGGAGAACCATACATGACTTCCATGTTCTAAGATTTATATTTTAAATCATTTACGAAATGAAATGTTTCCATAGAAACTACTTCTTTCCACTTATTGCTTCAGCCTTAACCACAGTACTGTGGACACTAACGTATACCACCACACGTTATCGCACTCGATTTTCACTGATGATGTCAGTCGACGGCACTGCCGAAACGTCTGGTTTTGCAGAAAACATTGGACTACGACCAAACAGCCCGGGAAGGAAATTTAACAACAAACTACTACTTTGTTGCCGACAACGTAGTTCACATATAAAAATTATCCCCTTCCCCTTCAACTATAATTTTCATTTATAGAAAATTACCCCCACCCAGTTCAACTAGCCTCTTCATTTATAGATATTTCATCTACGTTTCTACAGTGGATTATTAAGATCTTCTTATCAGGATACTTTATTTATCAAAATTAAGAACTTTACTCTTGTTACAACAAAAAATGTTCTGGTAAACTGCCCTTTCCCCGTAACCGATCTTCGCCAAAATCAACAGGCCTTGAGTTTTCTGCAACTGAGGCACATATGTAAAAAATTATTTGATTATGTTTGAATTTACGGCAGTTATCGTTCGCCATGGAAAATATTTCTCTTGTTACAACATAAAAATGTTGCTGGTAAACTACCCCTATCCCTTAACCGATCTTCACCAAAATCAACAGACCTTGAGACCTCTACAATTTAGGGAAGTTTACAAAAACGTATTTGATTACGTTTGAATATGCGGCAGTTATCGTTTGTCATAGAAAAAATTACCGTTGTTAAAACATAAAATGTTGCTGGTACACTACCCTTTTCCTTAACCGATTTTCACCAACATCAACAGACATTGAGTTCTCTATAGCTCCGGAAGGTATGCAAGACATTGTTTGATTCTGATTGAATTTACGGCAGTTATCATTCGTCATAGAAAAAATTACCCATGTTAAAACATAAAACGTTGCTGGTAAACTACCCCTTTCCCTAAACCGATGTTCAACAAAAACAACAGATCTTGAGAACTCTACAATCTAGGGTTGTATGCAAAAAATTATTTGATTCTGTTTGAATTTGCGGCTGTTATCGTTTGCCATAGAAAATACCATTGTTAAAACATAAAACTTTGCTGGTAAACTACCCCTTTCCCTTAACCGATCTTCACCGAAATCAATAGGTCTTGAGAACTCTACAATTTAGGGCTGAATACAAAACATTATTTGATTCTGTTTAAATTTTAGGCTGTTATCGTTTGCCATAGAAAAATATCGGTATGGAGAACCATACATGACTTCCATGTTCTAAGATTTATATTTAAAATCATTTACGAAATGAAATGTTTCCATAGAAACTACTTCTTTCCACTTATTGCTTCAGCCTTAACCACAGTACTGTGGTCACTAACGTATACCACCACAAGTTTCGCACTCGATTTTCACTGATGATGTCAGTCGACGGCACTGCCGAAACGTCTGGTTTTACAGAAAACATTGGACTACGGCCAAACAGCCCGGGAAGAAATTTTAACAACAAACTACTACTTTGTTGCCGATAACGTAGTACACATATAAAAATTATCCCCTCCCCCTTCAACTATAATTTTAATTTATAGAAAATTACCCCCACCCCGTTCAATTAGCCTCTTCATTTATAGATATTTCATCTACGTTTCTACAGTGGATTATTAAGATCTTATCAGGATACTTTATTTATCAAAATTAAGTACCGTACTTTACTCTTGTTACAACAAAAAATGTTTCTGGTAAACTGCCCTTTCCCCGTAACCGATCTTCACCAAAATCAATAGGCCTTGAGTCTTCTACAACTCAGGCACATATGTAAAAAATTATTTGATTCTGTTTGAATTTACGGCAGTTATGGTTCGTCATGGAAACATTTCTCTTGTTACAACATAAAATGTTGTTGGTAAACTACCCCTTTGCCTTAACCGATCTTCACAAAAAGCAATAGTTCTTGAGAACTCTATAATTCAGGGCTGTATGCGAAACATTATTAAATTCTGTTTGAATTTGCGGCTGTTATCGTTTGCCATAGAAAAAAAAACCTTGATTAAAAAAAACGTTGCTGGTAAACTACCCCTTTCCCTTAACCGATCTTCACCAAAAACAATAGTTCTTGAGTACTCTACAAATCAGGTGTGTATGCAAAAAATTATTTGATTCTGTTTGAATTTTCGGCTGTTATCGTTTGCCATAGAAAAAATCTACAGGTACACACACACACACACACACACACACACACACACACACACACACACACACACACACACACACACACACACACACACACACACACACACACTTTTCGAAAAATGATTTTTTTCATGTTTTGAGGGTAGTACAATCAGAATCTGCAATAATCTCGACCACGATTTTTCTTGCCATTACCATACTTCCATTTCCTTATGGGACATGGAAGTAAAATGACGGAACTATATAGAAAAGTAGTTTAAAATGTGTACTTTATATAGCAATAAAAATGTTTTGTAAATGGGTTTTTAGTTTCCTTTAGTACACTATCGGAACTTACTTTCTGGGTAGCCCTGGTAATTTGAATATAAAATACCAATTATTTAAATTTCCAAGTTGCATAAAATCTACACATTTACATATTTGAAAAATGGCAGATTAAAAAATTCTTCTTATTTTCTTCTACGTGCTTGGTGAAAAGAACGGTATGCAGGTTTCCGTCGACTTTCTTCTTCTTAGATTATATTTCTTGCTATGATTGGCAACTTCTGCTCTTTCATCCCCTTCGTGTGTTCATTCCATCGACTTCTATTCTGTTGAGCGTATTTGTTAAAGTTGAAACTTCTAAGTTTTTTCTAACGTTTTCTGTATTTACTCTGTTTCGACGACTGCATCCTTCCACTGCACTTGACGATCTATCGTATCACTTGTACTGTGGATTTTGTGTGTTGTTTTCCACGTTTCGCTTTCGCTACGCTACTGAAAAGATTACGACTGTTTTATAGAACTTGAGTATAGTCTCTTTTTAGACTTTATTCTTCAATGTTTTATTTGTATTTCCGCGTACATGGACACATTTCTCAGTAGTAGGTCACTTTTCATCATTCCAACGTTGTCGTAACATTTTGCAGAATTACTAATTGCTTCGTACTGGACGAGACCTTTGGATAGCTCCAAACCTTTAATTTTACGCCTTTCTTTAGGACTTGGTAATGATGGAAACATCGAAAAGCCTCGTCCAGTTTAAAGCAATTAAAAGTTGGTAAGAGAGAAGTTGTTTAACTTTTCCGTCGCAATCTAGTTAGTTATAGTGGCTACTTGTTGCAGTGTTCTGTTATTAACGACGACTTTTCTTCTTTGCCAATAAACAGATAACATTGTTTTTGTTTTTTTGCTTCGATATTTTCGTACCAGTTAACTTTAATGTAAATAAAAAGTGAACTCAATTTTTATACGCTCAGACAAAGCTCCCTCTACTTACTAGTACGTGATATTTCATGTAAAATGAGGAAGAAGTGTATGCGCTTTTCAATTTAGTGAATGTTTGTTCTCACAAAGATGTAGAAAACGAGTGAAATTAAAATTGTCGTTCGAAATGATTTTCAGTTTGAGGTTACGTTTATGTGGAATTAACGAGATACCAAGAACAAGAGCTAGGTGCAGCGAGAAGCGTAGTGTTCAGCTCATATAACGTTCCCAGTACAGTTTACTTAATATTTTAGCTATATGACTTCACCGACGAAGCAGTACCATAATGACTGAAACCAAGCTTTTTTGTAAATTTTTCACGATAACAATATGTTCGATATTTCGAATATCGAACCGGTAAATTTTTAATTTTCCGAGGTTGGCACTATGGCTTTTGTAAAGTCAATTCATGCATCGGGCTTGAACCCCTTGTCATGCGTCAACCACTGTAGTGAGCACATCCACGGGCCGGCTTTTTGGTCAGGTAGAAATCCATCTACAGTAATGTAACCTATCCTTTTTTCCACCCAGTCTTTTCTGCCTGTGTGTCAAGAACAACCATTCATGAGATTTCGGTAAGTAATTTTTTTTCTAATTATTTGGCGGCTAGCAATTCTGCATGTTGCACTGCTTAAAGAGCTCACCAGATGTTAAATTTATACTGTAAGAATAAACGTCTTACTTTCAGACTGTCAATCTTTCAAAATAATATCGTACATATTATACTACCAGAGGCATGAATCTGCTAGTTTTTCAATTTAATTGCTTGCCGTTTCGAATGGGAACACGTGCTTTGTAAGTTTTCATGTTGATGCTGGCCGTGTTGGGTAAATGGGTTACAAGCCAGTTTTGGCTGTGCGATTTTCATTCTAATCACCAACGTGCCGTGCTGTTTCGTTTTTTGTGCCTGCTCGTGGATTTTCGCATGCTGTTAGTTTCCAAATTATAACAATGATCGTTATTTGCATGTTGTGGCACGGATACACGTTGGTACGATAGGCATGTTGACCATTATTTTGCGTCTAACGCTGTTGGTTGCTTATGTTGAGCAGTTTCGTCGCGTGTGCGTGGGCCAGGTGAGCGAATATTATGTCAAAATTTTGCACCTTGATATTTTGGTAATTCTTTGATTACTCGGTCAATTCATGAGAAGTTTGTACCCGTCCTGTTATGGTCTGCTTTACACGTGAATTCGACGTGTTACGTGTTTGCGAATGGGTAAGGCGTGCGGGGGACGGTTGGCTTTTAGGTTATCCGGTTTTTTCGGTATAGCCTGCATTTATATTTAATTTTTTTTGGAATTGACTATTACCCTTTTGGTGCGGTTTATATTTGGCATATGCGCGATATCCTGTCCATACACGCCGCGTTGACCGTGATAAATTTTTGCATTTAATGTGTCTAAGTTATTGTGTTTGTATCGTTAACTGTTGAATTTTTGTATATTGTACCTTGTTGGGTATTAGTGTATTTTTGTGCATTTATTCTATTTGGTATTGCACATGTTCTTTGTGTACAATTTTGTGTACCATTATTTTGCACCGTATGTGCTTTAATATTGTGCAACTTGTTTTTTTCGTCCTTTTGCACTGTGCAAATTAATCTGTTGCATTTTTTGGGTATGTGATTTATTGTGTTTTGTACTATTAGCCTTTTGGATTGTGTAAATTGTATTTTGTCTTGCACAAATTTACTTTTGTATTTATTATGTTCGGTATTGTTTATGAAAGCTAGTTTATTACAGAGGCCGATTTATCTAGATTACTGTTAGGCTAGGTCTGGGTCGTGACTATTGTTTAATTTCGAATTCTCTCGTCCAGGGTGGTTGTCGGTTGCGCGAAATTCTTTAAATCACAATGCCTGCTAAATTGTCGCTGGCAGCTTTTGACCGGACCACTTCGGTGGGAATACTTGCGTTGCAACACTTAATAAATAGGTTGGAAAGGTTGCCGCAATTGAGAGTCGTGGATCAACATGAGGCCGGTATCTTGGCCTCCAGGTTGTCCGAAGAATATCAGGATCTTCTAGGTAAGGTAGATCCTTACCTATCTGCAGGGTCATTGCCCCAGGGATTGGACGAGGACCACATTTTTTCGGTGGTAGCGCAAATTAAAGATATTTATGTCCGTGGAAGCGTTTTAGCGTCAAAACTAACTAAACCAGAGATACCGGTTGGTTCAGGTCAGTCTTCATCGGCAGGTGGCGGGCACTCAGGTGTTCTCGTTCATGAGTTGCCGAAGCTTTCTTTACCTTTTTTTGATGGCCAGTCCAAATGTTGGTCCGAGTTTTGGTCGAAGTTTACCACATTAGTGGACGAAAGTCCTGCCCTCACCTCAAAGCAGAAATTTTTATATTTTTTGACTCATCTCAAGGGTGAGGCTTATGAGAAGGTTGCCGCGCTTCCCATAGTTGACGATAGTTATCAGCTTGCACTGTCAACTCTTAAAAGCCGTTATCACAACCCTCGTTTGGTCGCCCGGGTCTATTGTACCAATCTGCTTCAATTACCAGCCGCTTCTATGCGATCAGCTGCGTCTATTAGAAAGTTGGTAGACAGCTTCAATGCTAACTTTTCAGCGTTGTCAGCTCTAAACATTGCTGATATATATCAAGCAATATATGCGTCTTTTGTATTGTCAAGGCTGGATTTATCATTACGTGAACGCTTTGAGGCGTCTGTTACGGACAAAGAAAATCTCCCTTCTCTAAAAGAAATTATGACATTTTTAACCGCCATGGCGGAACAAAAAGAACAGGCATCTTTGGAATCGGCTTTACCTGGTCTTCCTAGCACTAGCCACCAGAAAACTCAGAAAGTTTCCTTTTCTAAGGCTACTCCTCTTGCTGTGTCCACGTTATCTGCGGAGGTTACGCAACGGGATTCATCTAATTCACGTTGCCTTCACTGCGATTCCCGGACCCATGTGCTTCTCAAGTGCCCGGCGTGGCTGAGTAAGGACCCTAGGGCTCGATTTCAAAGTCTCAAGAATAAAAAATGTTGTCTTTCTTGC
Source organism: Magicicada septendecula (assembly GCA_034769895.1). Classification (NCBI taxonomy): domain Eukaryota; kingdom Metazoa; phylum Arthropoda; class Insecta; order Hemiptera; family Cicadidae; genus Magicicada; species Magicicada septendecula. Next base: position 302,653,381 of record CM068373.1, on the reverse strand, counting down.
CTCCAACATAAACATTCGGGATGCTGTAAAAATAGGTGCAAAACGTGTGGCTCTAAGTACCACCACACTTTACTTCATTTCAAAAATGCCCGCCCGTCTCCGTCTCGTTCACAGATTTCTGAAACAGCTGAACTCAAGGCTTCGGGGTCATCGCTTGCTGACCAAGTTGATCTGTCTAGCACTACTTCGACCGTGTCTCTGCCCCATCCTGCAGGGGTTCTGTTAGCCAAATGTCTAGCAGTCTTGTCGTCTCCCAATGGTGGTTATATCGTAGTTAGGGTCATCCTGAATAGCGCGTCCCATGCTTCTTTCATCACTGAAGCGTGTGCATCTCGCTTAAAGTGCGCTTGTTTTGACGCTTCAATAAGTGTCAATGGGGTAGGTGATATTGCCACGAAAGCAAAAAGGGTGTGCCATCTTTCCTTGGAAACTTTAAAACTCGAGGTTGTGGCGCCTAACCATGCTTTTGTAATTCTTTCAAAGATCTCATCGGACTCACCTAGGTTCCAGGTGTTGCCTGAAGTTAAGCAGGCTACGAAAGACCTTCTGTTAGCTGACCCTACCTTCGATGTAGCAGCCCCAATTGATGCGTTGTTTGGAGCCGATGTTGTAGCGGCTATTCTTTTGGGAGAGACTATTCCCTTGGGTGCAGGTTTGCCTGTTGCAGTTATGACACGTTTTGGGTTTGTAATTATGGGTAGAGCCCAATTTCACTTAATGGTGCATTGACTTGTGCCAGCGGTCTAACTGGCCTTCCTTTGGATCTGGTGTCAGCACATCAGCTTCACTGTCATTTCCACCACTTTTATCCTTCAGTCACAACATTATCAACTGATACAACCAACCTACTTGAGCAAGTTCATCAGTTTTGGGAGGTCGAAGAGCCTCCAGCTTTGCCCCACCAGTTATCTGAAGAGGATCACTTTGCTGAAAGGTTTTATATGGAGTCAACATGTCGGTTGCCGTCGGGTCGTTACCAGGTGCGCTTGCCGTTTTTCAAAAACTCTTCTCACACTTTGGGAAATTCCCTTAAGGGAGCTATGTCTCGGTTTTTCGCATTAGAAAGGAAATTTGCGTCTAACAATCAGTTTAAGAGCCAGTATGTGCAATTTATAACTGATTATGCTGCTCAGGGGCATATGTCGCTGGTGTCTGACCCCAATTTTCCAAAATATTTCATCCCACATCATGGTATCTTTAAGGTTAGAGGCGATACTTCAAAAATAAGAGTGGTGTTTGACGCCAGCATGAAGACGTCCTCCGGGATTTTCTTAAATGACGTTTTATGTGTTGGCCCTAAGTTGCAGACCTTACTGTCCGATGTTTTGACTTTGTTTCGGCGTTTTAGCCATGTCTTCACGTGCGACACCGAACAGATGTATCGCCAAATTGCCATGCATCCTGATGACTCGGCGTACCTATGTATTTTATGGCGTGAGGAGGTTACCGCCCCCCTAAGGGTTTTCGCTTTGCGTACCGTTACTTACGGGCTGGCTTGCGCCCCTTTTCAGGCGTTGCGAACCTTGCAGCGGCTGGCTCAGGATGAGGCAGTTAATTTTCCTGCGGGAGCGGCGGTACTTAGCCGTAATATTTTTGTTGATGATATTGCTGCTGGTGCTGATTCCAAACCAGAGCTTTGCAAATTACAACAGGAATGAATCCTGTTGTATCGTCAGGAGGTTTCAATTTGAAAAAACGGTGCACTAATCAACCTGACTGCCTACCTGAATCAGCCGCTGAGAGTGATTCCGTCGTTTCTAAGGATATTCTGGGTTTAAGTTGGGACCATTCAACCGATTGCTTCTCATTTCCTCCTTTGGCCTGTTGCAGTAATGCTCAGGTACAATTGACCAAACGTGTCGTGTTATCCCAGATGGCACAATTATTTGACCCATGTGGTTGGCTTTCGCCAGTGATTTTCAGGGCCAAGGCCTTTTTCCAAAAACTCTGGGCTGAGGGCTTAGAATGGGATGCTCCTCTCAATGATGACTTAAATGATTATTGGAGTCAATTCCTGTCCTCTCTGAATCATCTTTCGGTAATCACTATTTCTCGGCCATTCCTCCCTAAAGGTGGGCGTATTGAAAAGGTTATATTACATGGTTTCTGTGATGCTTCCCAGTTGGGTTACGCGGCAGTCCTTTACCTGTCCATATATACTGACTCTGGTCCTCTGGTGGTTTCGTTGGTGTCTTCTAAAACTAAAGTGGCACCTCTTAAAACTTTATCAATCCCACGTTTGGAGTTGTTGGGAGCTTATCTTTTAGCCAAAGTAGTTTGTCATTATGTTGGCTTATTCTCTTCATGTTTTCAAATGAGTCAAATTTTCTTATGGACAGATTCGACGATTGTTTTGGATTGGCTGAATATGCCTACTTTTAAATTGAAAACGTTTATTGCTAATCGGGTGGCTGCCATTACCGAGTGGTTCAATACTAAGTCTTGGCGTCATGTTCATGGTGTTTCTAACTCCGCTGATTTGGCCTCTAGAGGTACTTCAATCACCAGCCTCCAGTCGTCGACATTGTGGTGGTCAGGGCCAGATTGGCTAAAGCTTGATTCTGTGCAGCGGCTCCCTATTAATTATCGACCGAATCACGACGTGCAAGATGTTGCCTTGGAGACCAAGGTCTCTTCGTTTCTTACTCAGGAGCCCCGGGTGGAATTGTTTGATCACTTGTCCTCGTGGCCCATAGTGGTGGGGGTAACCTCAGTTATCTTAAGGTGGGCTATGCCTTCGGGGGTTGAACCTTCCACAGCCGTGGGTTGGAAGAGGTTAGCTGTTAAACTATATTTTACGCTACATTCAGCGCACCGTGTTTGGACAGGAGCTCGCGGCTGTTCGTTTAGGTAAGCGGCTCCCGGTCCGCATTCAGCGCCTGGTCCCGTTTATTGATGATTTTGGCCTCATTCGAGTACGCGGTCGCTTGACTAACTCTACGGTAGCTAGAAATCGTGTTCCGGTTTTACTGCCATCACCATCTAGTCGGGTTGCTAATTCATCACACCCTTGTGTGGTTAGGTCATGCTGGTCCTTTGCAAGTTCAATTTCAGCTGGCTCAAAATTATTGGATTTTGTCCGCACGTCAGGTCATGAGAACCATAATTTGGAAATGTCTTCCTTGTTTCAGGGCGCGTCCTCGCCCCACCAATCCGTTAATGGGGGATCTGCCAATTCCTAGAGTTAATCCGGCACCTCCATTTTATTCTTCCGGCATGGATTATGCAGGCCCTTTTTTGGTACTGGCTTACGCTGTTCGGAAGGCGCCTATAGTCAAAACTTACCTAGGGGAAGGTTGCCATCATTGGACCACATAACAGTTTTTAATTTTTTTTCATCACATTTTCAACTTAAATTTACCATTCAATATACAGATAGTCTCTCTATTACTTTCTGATTAACCGTGAGTATTTACTTTGTTTTTAGATTTTTCAAATATGGTAGTAGGAACAAAAAACAAAATTTTAACAAACGGTCCATTGATGGCAACTGGTTGCTATGAATGGACCATCGAGTTTCCATCGATGGAGCGATTACGAAAGTAAAGAAAAACTGTCTCTACATAGGCCTATCACGTTTTATTATACGTATCTACGTATCTAGTCATGGTAAAACAAAACTAAAACATATAAAGTATGAAACATTATCTCAAGAAGCCTGAGACTTAATTCGGGATGTCGCCGGATTAAATTGTAGTACCATTTTTCCCAGCCGATCTCTTTTCTTTGCTGAATCTGTGTTCGATGTTATTTTGTTCAGCGATTTGAAACGCGAGTTCTTGTAAGTCTTTGGCTGTAATTCCAAAAAACATCTCCTCTAATTTTAAAATGTGGTCTACTAATTCCTTCTCTACCTCAGGAGGCAGATCTCCTAAACTACCAATAATTTTCTTTCAATCCACAGAAAAATTGTTTTTGCCTTCTAAATGTCACTTTAAAGTTGCTTTGGGCACTCCATACTCTCGGCAGACTTCATTCAAACCCATGTCTCCGTTACGAAAGGCTGCGATAGGACGTTCCATTGTCTCGGTACTCCACTGTCCATATTTCACTCCTTTTGAAATTTAAAACGAAAATTAGTATGTTAATTTATAGACAAGCTACTACAATATTTTGTGTAGCCTATTTAGGCTTTTTTTGCAATGATTACTATTTAAAATTAATAAATTTCATTTCAGCTTTTAAATACAATCAAATGTCTATCTACTCTTCAACCTGAGTGCCATACAACGACCATGTTAACAGTAGAAACCTAACGCCCTTGTGACTAAAAGTGTAAGGCTATAATTTTAATAGTGTTATCATAGTACAGGGAGACTCAATATGTTTGTATTGAAATGTTTTTATTTTTAATTTGCTCCCAATTGTTGCTATAAACTTATTTTCTACTGACTACAATTTTCGGGCTAGAATATAATGATGTAAATTTTTCAAGGTAGTCTACAGAGTTTAAATGTTTATATGTAGTTGTAGGTTATACTTTAGGCTAATAGTTAGGTTATTTGTAAAAAAAAATAGCACTTACATTGAACACAGTGTACATTTGAGTATTATAACACGTTTTCCTAGACACTAACGCAGCTACCAACTCGCACACAATAATACGCTATTTCCTCGCATCTCCTACATTCTTAGCGTTATAAAAATTAATATTTGCAATTTAACAGGTTGTTAATTGTACTGTAAACAGTAGATTATAGGTTAATAAAATTTACTAACAGACCTATCACAAAATATCAGTAAATTGAAAAGTACCAAGCAAACAAGGTTTCTGTGTCCCATGTAAGAGGTAAAACTTAAAATGATAAAATTTAGTCTTACTTGTAGTCAAAATATAAAAGAAAAGATACTTAACGTAAAGCGTGTCAAGAAAAATAATAATAATTCAAAAATTTGTTCACGTTTCCATGAATGGACCACCTGATAAACTGGTCCATTCATGGAAACGCCAAGTGGTCCAATGATGGCAACTCGCCATATTGGATTCCTTAGATAAACACAGCCGAAATGACGATTCAAATTGGAACAACCAATATAAAATTTAGAACTTTAAAAACTGCTTTTAATGTCAACAAATTGTGAAATTGTTCAGTAATATATAATTCGTGATAACTGATATTAAAAAAGACTAATAGTTATAGCACAGAGTACAGAAATCTTACCTGAATTTTTATCTCGCAGCGACGCAACTCCAACTCATTTACAGCACTGCAGACAGCTGGCGTGAAGGAAACAAAGATTCTACAACTACTACCGCGCATGTGCACGCTTTGGTAGAGGAAATACGTAAGAGGTCCATCCATGGAACCGGTCCATTGATGGCAACCTTCCCCTATGTATTTTCATCTGCTTACCCACTAAAGCAGTTCACTTTGAAGTAGCTATGGATCTTTCTACTTCACAGTTTATTGATGTGTTGAGGTGATTTATTAGTCGTCGTGGAGCTCCTCGAACACTGTATTCGGATTGTAGCAGGAATTTTGTGGGGTCGCGCTCCGAACTTAAACGGGAGCTAAAAAATGTTCTTTCTAATCCTGACATGTCAGCTCAGATAACAGCTTTTGCTGTCGTCAACAATATTGATTTTAAATTTATCCCTCCGTCTGCCCCTCATCAGGGTGGCTTGTGGGAACGGGCTGTCCAGTCGGCCAAGTTTCATATGAAACGCATGATTGGGACCAGGTCGTTGACTGTAGCGGAATTTTCATCGTTATGTATTCGTATAGAAGCCATCTTAAATTCCCGTCCTTTAACTGCCCTATCTTCAGATCCAAGTGATTGCCAGGCTCTAACGGTCATTTTCTGGTTGGCCGCCCCATTACCGCGCCCCTGGAAGCTGAAGTCTCGTTAAATGAATGAACAGTCCGCCATTACAAACAAATTGCCGCTTTGCTCCAGGCATTTTGGAAAAGGTGGCGTTTGGAATACTTGACGGCACTTCATGCCAGATCGAAGTGGTCGTCTAAGTCCAGAAACTTAATGGTTGGGGACCTGGTTGTTATGGAGGAACAGAATTCTCCTCCCCTGATGTGGCCTCTTGGCCGAGTTTCAGCTGTGTTTCCGGGGAGCGAGGGGTTATTCGTCGCGTTTTAGTTAAAACTTCCGCAGGTTCTTTGAACGACCTGCTATCAAATTATACAGGTTGCCTATAGCTTCTTGACTGGGTTTGTCTTGTTTTCGGGTGAGCAGAATTAGTCTTAATGATTGTGTTGTGGACTTACGTGACCCTTTTCTGGGATTTCCCAGGTGGTTCCTTCCAGCTGTTGTCCACATTGAAGTTTACATTGTGGAATGTTTCTGGCATGGCGCTGTGCCAGTCTATTGGAAGTTATGGATGGAGTTATTGGGACAACAACAAAAATAAGTACAAAAAAAATGATAAAAAATAAAGGGAACAAAAAAATAAAAAAGGAAAAAAAATTGTAAAAAAACTAGGGAATGTTAACTAAGTTGATTTGCTGAGTTTTAAGTTGTGTTGGGCTGGGCAATTGTTTATTGCATGTTGGTAGGTTTTGTATGCTCTACCCGAAACTTTCGGATTGGTCGCCTGGTCGGTGCACCCGCGGCGGAGTTATTCGGCCTTTTCTTTTTCTAATTAATTGCATGTTTTGTTGTATGTTTTGAATTTTCTTGTGTTTGCGTGTGACCCCCTCCTATCTTGGAGGGTAATTTTTCAGAGTGTGCTCATGTTCACTAAAAAATTTTTGTAATGTATTTTGTGCAGTTCTCTTGGTGTACTTGTTTGTTGACCCATCGTGGTCAACGGGGGCCGGTGTTCGATATTTCGAATATCGAACCGGTCAAATTTAATTTTCCGAGGTTGGCACTATGGCTTTTGTAAAGTCAATTCATGCATCGGGCTTGAACCCCTTGTCATGCGTCAACCACTGTAGTGAGCACATCCACGTGCCGGCTTTTTGGTCAGGTAGAAATCCATCTAATGTAACCTATCCCTTTTTCCACCCAGTCTTTTCTGCCTGTGTGTCAAGAACAACCATTCATGAGATTTCGGTAAGTCATTTTTTTTCTAATTATTTGGCGGCTAGCAATTCTGCATGTTGCACTGCTTAAAGAGCTCACCAGAGGTTAAATTTATACTGTAAGAATAAACTTCTTACTTTCAGACTGTCAATCTTTCAAAATAATATCGTACACAATAGTTCTTTTTTGTCTGCTACGAGAAAAGCAATCAACTATAAGCGCATTTTATACAAATCTTAAAAACAAATTGTATCACTCCATTAAGCTGTATCAATTAATTAATTTAGTAAAGCTTTTATGATATGATACATGTTTGTATAGGCCTATACGTGCTGGCTCCATGTGATGTTTGGCAAATCCAATACACTATTCTTATCTCTTGATGCCCCTGTCTTAAGTCAATCCTTTAGTTCTCCTATAAGCTCGTTTCTTAATATCACCGTTAATATCTTCCTTCCTCTTCTCCTCTTCCCGTTCCTCTTCAGTCGGCAATATTCCTGCCCTCTTTGCAACACGTTTCATCCAGTTTCCTCTCTTCTTTAGAATTATATCTAAAAAGGTTCTGTTTTATTTTATTCTGTTCAGACCTTCCTCTGTAAACCCACTTTACCTCTGAATTCTCTACATTTTTCCGTATCTAGATCTCAAAAGCTTCAATCCCATTCATTTTTTACTACCCCAGAGTACACGTTTACAGAACATAAAGTTTCTAATGTACTCTTCGTCTTGTTAAAACCTTATTCAGCCTTGTAATTGATTAACCGCACTTCACTCCACCCTGCTTCACAAATATGTATATTTTCAGCTTGTTCTTTTCCTTTCTCTTGCTGTGACTGTCACCTTTGCACTGACATTTAACTCTCATAACATCTCTATAAAATATAAAATGGAAAAGAAGACGTGGAATATGTGACATGCAAACTGAAGGAAGAGTACGAAAAATGGGAATTACTGATGAATATAGAAAAAACACAATATCTGTATATCGGAGAAGAAACAACAGACTTAATCTTAGAAAACAACGAAAGTATAAAAAAATGCAACAGCTACAAATACTTAGAAATAAACTTTAATTAAGAAGGAACAGATGATGTTGAAATAAAATCAAAAACAAACAAAGCAAAACAAATAATTATATCGTTGAATGCGATTCTATGGAGAACGGAATTTGGAAAAGATAGAAAGAAAAGAACATACAATAATATGATTAAAGCACGTTCATGTACGGATCCAAAACATGGAGAATAAAAGAACAGGTAAAAAGAAAGTTGGAAGCTACAGAAATGGATGCATTGAGACGAGCTGCTTCAAGGCTAGAGCGAATATGAAATGAAACGATCAAAGAATAAATGGGCGTTGTAAGAAGACCGCTGTATGCCGGTCGTTACAAAAAATAAAATGTAGATGGAAAATTTTATAAAAATAAAATTTTCAAATAGTAAAAAATTTTGTTTATGTTTATTAATGTATGTAAATAAGAAATAAAGTTGTTTTAGTGGTTTTGTAAAAATTTTGATAATCAGGCAGGTATTTATTGACTATTGAGCACTTCTGGAAGATTTGAACCAAGTCTGGAGTTAAACAGATTAACTCCAGTCAGCAATCGATTGGTGATTTTTCTTGCTGGTCCAATATCTCACTCAAATAAAATATTTTTTTCTTCTTGAAGTCCCTCAGCCTTGATAAATAATCTTAAATTAGCCTGTGAAATAATAACAGATAAAAATAATGGAAATATAAAGATTTATTGAACAATTTAAATAAATAATCGATTTTTTATCGATGGAGAACAATTATCGACTCCGTCTCAGGGAATTATCGAATGCACATACAGAACAAAATTTATGATATGTATTATATAAAAGACAGGTTATTTGAGCGATTAAATTAAATTAATAGTCAGAGAAGGGTGACGAGAAAGTATAACATTAACAATTAAAATACATACAATAATTATTATTCAACAGTATTTAAATAATTCTGATATGTAATATTTATGAAAGTTGTCGTCAAACCATATGCAGACTATGACGTCACTGCTGGATGATGAGGAAGGCAGGCTTGAGTTTCAAGATGGCCGCTGCTAGATATGGCGAGTTCACTGCGATGTCATTGTGTCAAAAAATCACAGCAAATATACCTTCATGAATGTTTGAAATATTCCCGCACTGGTGTAATATGTCTGTTAAGTTATTTGGTGTGTTCTGAAGAAGTGTTCCGTGTAAACTTGTGTTAATTAGTTTATTTTGTATGTGTTCACTCCTGTGGGTTAAGTTTCTCAAGATATGGTTAGGATTTGTAGAGTGAATTAGATTAAATATATTGTTTTACTGTTTTATATCACTCGTATTATGAAGTTAGGTGTTTGTTTTCACTATTGTCGTGAACGTTTTGGTAGATTTAGTTAAAAAAGTGTCTAATTCGTCTAACTCTCGATTCACGTATATTAATGGCTAACTGCTAGTACCATTTTCGATTCGGTTTTAAAGGAACGTTTTTCACACAACTCTTCACCTTGATATTCAACAAAAGACTAATTAACTTGGTCAAAATTTGGCCCAGTTAATCTTTGAAAAAGTATTGTTAACATATTTCGATTACCCATACACATGATAAAATATTACATTATATATGGAATTTATCTATTTTATTCATCACTTTCATGAATTATGAACCTTATCATTGGTTTAATCATCTCATTCCTTTCAAATTGATATATTATAGTCCATATATGTAGACATTTTGTGGAAATTAACAAATTTCTTTACTTTTTTGAAATATAGGCTCAAAATTGGATTTCCGTCTTTATACAAATTTCCTCCATTTTAAATATCATTAATACTATTATAATAAATTTTAATTAGTCATATTCCTCTTTCTTTCCTTAAATACATATAAATTAAACCTTTGAACTGGTTTTTTGTGTTAATCTGTAAATTTGACATTGCTCTTTAAAATTAATTAATTTATATATTTTGAAAATTTACAATATGTTAAGGTATATTTCCTTATTATCATTTTAACTCATAGGATCATTCCCAGTAGTGATTAACTGAGTTACCTTATCTAAATCTTGCTAGTTTACAGGATTTATAAGTGAATTATACTGGTTTATATTGTTTCTGTGAATTCACCAAATGGCCTAGATTTTAGAATTTTATATTTCTGTCTTTCTCAAATAAATTTAATCCTACTTCCTCCTCTGACTTTACATAGTTACTATTACATGAAAATAAAATGGTTTATAACTTATTGTGAGGTGTAGTATTTAATTAACACTACTGTTATTAAAATAAATAATTATGAACATTATTTAGCAATCTGCACAATTGAACATATTGCTGATATGGTTTGAACATATACTTTTAACTATTTTTGAGTTAACATAGCATACCTATTGAAACATTATTAATGGTATGTAGGCTATTATTTAGCAAACATAATTCATTTTAAAACACATAATATAAATCTTATTTTCTAATAACTCTTACAAATACATTTTACTAACACATTGATTTTATGGCTGTGAATAAACAGTCTATTTAAACATTTTAAACTTACGAATTCTAAATTAATGCCAGTCCTTTCTGGTCTAAACCATTATTATTTATGATCCCCTACATCAGTAAACATGACCACCCATACTCTAGTTATTAGCATTTTTTACAAATGTCTTGTAAATAAAGAGTTACATTAAAATAATAAAATACTGGAAATCTTCCATTTTATTATTTTATTATGCTGTTTATTATTGGATATTAAAGTTGTTATATAGCATACTGATAAGTCATAGTATCACTAACTTTAAGTTTATTGCGTTTCTAAAAAACACTTACACAAATTCACTTTCACTGTTGGTTCTGATATTTTGAGTCTTATTATCTCAGACCAGACCTTTAGTAATCATGGACTGTTAAGACTTGTTTATTTTCTTATCACACAATAGCTTTAGTCGGTTCACTTCTTATAATACTATACAGCACTTTAGTTTTCTAAATAATTACATTTTTTTATAGGATTTTGGTATGTTATACTTTCTTTTTAATCGTTTTTGTGGGTTTGGGGTTGATGGTAGTTAATAATAATAATAGGTTTTACAACGGTGTTTCTTTCATACTATTTCTTCCTCTCCTCCTGTCTTCTTTCTTGTCCTTCTTCTTATCTTCTTTCTTGTCTTCATTCTTGTCCTTCTTCTGGTCTTCATTCTTCTGGTCTTCTTGTCTTCCTTCTTCATTCTTGGGTAAACCAAGGTACTTGGTGTTATCTCGACTGATGTTTAGTTTGGAGCATCTAATTCATTTACTGACACTGACCTTGTTCTTCTCTAAAGGTTTCAGGGTATTGTTTTCTTCCTGATCACAAATTTTATTCTTCCTTCTTCTTGTTTTTTGGGGGTATTTTGGTATTCACCACTCTTAAACTGATTCTCTTTCTTCTTGATATGGTGTTATTATTTGTTTACTGCTCCTAGCTTCCTGGGTAAATTACTGATCTTATAATATGAGTTGCCTTCAATACTTTCTTTGATATTTAAACAGTGGTTTTTATATAATGTAATGAGGATTTTTATTTTATTGTGGTTCATTCCTTTGATTTCCTTAAATCTCCTTCAATATTATTTTAACATATGTGATGTAATTAAACTTTATGATTTTATTTGACTTAATATGTAGTGGATTTTCTGTCACACTACAGCGTACAAAAGACAATCATCGACTGCATTGAAGAAAAACAACTAATCTGGTACGGACACGCACAAAGAATGAGACAAGACCGACTACCAAAGAAAACAATAAGATGGATACTTAGATAGCACAGAAAGAAAGGAAGACACAAGAAAACATTGATAGAGAGCATAAGAAGATCAATGAGCGGTAGAGGAATAAACGACGAAAACTTTAACGACACAGGACGTTTTGACCCCGAATTAATAAATAAACTTCTCTATAATTGTGTTTATCCCGTATACGCTGTGTCCCGTGTGACGTCATTGCCGTTTCGTGCAATTAACTGAAAGGCCAACGAATTTGTGGCGTCTCAAGTCTTACAGTGTACTTAACACTGAATCGGTGAATCGCATTCTTCATGAAGTTCAGTGAGACACAACTTGTCGGAATGGTGCGTCAACAATGGTGTCTTCAGTTTGGATGTTCGAAGAATAACTGTGTTGGAGTTACTAGTAATACCCCAGCATACTATTACTACTATGCTGTATCCTAATTACCCTAGTTAAGAGGTACTATAAGTATATTAATATATAGTAGTAGGCCTACCCTAAGTTAGTAGAAGAATTAGCCTTACAAAATGATTTTGTATTGACTTTACACGACTAATTAGCGTCTCAAATCCTTCCCCTCTCCCAGTATTGAATGTAATATTGAATGTATCAAATCACGAAAAGACAACCTAATAACTAGTGTTACAGATTTCCTTAAAAAATAAAAGGTTTTTCATTTTTCTGTACGTCTTACCGAGATAATTTTTAGTCTATATTTAATTAATAGAGTGAACACCACCGAGAACTAAGAGCCAGGTGACCTTCACTCTATCATGACACGTGGCGACCTAACACGTGACACGTGGCGACCTAACACGTGGCGATCCAATTCATGTAACATAATTAAGAATAACCTGTAAGAGGAAAAGTCGACAGAACCGGTTCTTGCTGCAGGCCAGGCGACCTTCACTCTATCATGAGGACCTAACACGTGGCGATCCTATTCATGTAACATCATTAAGAATAACCTGTAAGAGGAAAAGTCGAGAGAACCGGTTCTTGCTGCATCCGTTCGTTTCCTTCTACCCCATTATTGCGCATAAACATAACTTCGGAGAACAATATTTTAAACAAAATTTTATATTCGCTCGTTTTCTAAATTTTTTTGAAGGCAAACGTTAACTTTGACCAAAACATGGTACAAATTCTTTGCTCATTATGCTTAGAGAATTAGGAAGTACATTTTTTACCTAATAAAATGCCATGTAAAGTTTTTATTTAGATAATATTTAACTGGTTTTATTTATATAGAAATTTAATATAAAATTTAAATAACTATCCCCATTTTCATTTATAGAAAAATTACCTCCACTCTTCCACAAGCCTCTTCATTTATACATATTTCATCTACGTTTCTACAGTGGATTATTATGATCTTCTTTTCAGGATACCTTATTTATCAAAATTAAGTACTTCACTCTTGTTAAAACCTAAAACGTTGCAAGTAAACTACCCCTTCCCCTTAACCAAACTTCACCAAAATCAACAGGCCTTGAGCTCTCTACAAGTCATAGACGTATGCAAACAATTATTTGATTATGTTTGAATTTACGGCAGTTATCTTTCGTAATAAAAAAATTACCCTTGTTAAAACATAAAATGTTGCTGGTAAACTACCCCTTCCCTTAACCGATCTTCAAAAAAATCAAGAGACCTTGAGGTCTCTATAATTCAAAAAGGTATGCAAAAACGTAGTTGATTCTGTTTGAATTTACGGCAGTTATCGTTCGTCATATAAAAAATTAACCTTGTTAAAACATAAAATGTTGCCGGTAAACTACCCCTTTCCCTTAACCGATCTTCACCAACACCAATAGGTCTTGAGAACTCTACAATACAGGGCTGTATGCAAAACATTATTTGATTCTGTTTGAATTTACGGCAGTTATCATTCGTCATAAAAAAATTACCCTTGTTAAAACATAAAATGTTGCTGGTAAACTACCCCTTTCCCTTAACCGATCTTCAAAAAAATCAAGAGACCTTGAGTTCTCTATAATTCAAAAAGGTATGCAAAAACGTAGTTGTTTCTGTTTGAATTTACGGCAGTTATCGTTCGTCATATAAAAAAATTAACCTTGTTAAAACATAAAACGTTGCAGGTAAACTACCCCTTCCCCTTAACCGCTCTTCACCAAAATCAAAAGGCCTTCAGTCCCCTACATTCAGGGATGCATGCAAAACATTATTTGATTCTGTTTGAATGTGCGGCAGTTATCGTTCGTCATAGAAAAAATTACCCTTGTTAAAACATAAAACGTTGCAGGTAAACTACCCCTTTCCCTTAACCGATCTTCACCAAAAACAAAAGATTTTCAGAACTCAACAATTCAGGGCGGTATACGAAACATTATTTGATTCTGTTTGAATTTGCGGCTGTTATCGTTTGCCAAAAAAAAAAATCTACAGACATAGACAGACAAACACACACACACACACACGGACACTTTTCGAAAAATGACTTTTTTTTATGTTTTGAGGGTAGTACAATCAGAATCTGCAATAATCTCGTCAACGATTTTTTTTTGCCATCACCATACTTCCATTTACTTATGGACCATGGAAGTAAAAATAACCGTTCTTAAAACATAAAACGTTGGAGGTAAACTACCCCTTCCCCTTAACCGATCTTTACCAAAATCAACAGACCTTGCGTCCTCTACAATTCAGTGATGTATACAAAGTACACTACCCATTTCTCTTAACCGATTTTCGTTAAAATCAAAATGCCTTGAGTCCTCTACAATTCAGAACTGAATGCAAAAAATTATTTAATTCTGTTTGAATTTGCGGCTGTTATAGTTTGCCAAAAAAAAATCTACACACAGACCCACAGACAGACAGACACACAGACACTTTTCGATAAATGACTTTTCTTCATGTTTTGAGGGTAGTACAATCAGAATCAGCCCTTATCTCGAACACGATTTTTTTCGCCATCACCATACTTCCATTTCTTTATGGAACATGGAAGTAAAATATCGGTATGGAGAACTATACATATCTTCCATGTTCTAAGATCTATATTTAAAATCATTTTCGAAGTGAAATACTTCCATAGAAACTATTTCTTTCTACTTATTCCTTCAGCCTTAACCACAGTACTGTGGTAACTAACGTATACCACCTCACGTTATCTTACTCAATTTTCACTGATGATGGCAGTCGATGGCACTGCCGAAACGTCTCGTTTTGCAGAAAACATTGAACAGGAGCCAAACAGCACGGGAAGCAATTTTAACAACAAACTACTTCTTTGTTGTCGATAACGTAGTACACCTATAAAAAATTATCCCCTTCCCCTTCAAAAATAATTTTCATTTATTGAAAATTATCCCCTCCCGCTTCAACTACCATTCCCATTTATATATATTTCATCTACCTTTCTACAGTGGTTTATTATGACCTTCTTATCAGGATACTTTATTTATCAAAATTAAGTAAATATAAGTAGCAAGAGTATATACTCTTGTTAAAACATAAAACATTGTACTTTTATTCTGTTTGAATTTGCGACTGTTATCGTTTACCACAGAAACAATTCTACACATAGACACATAGATAGACAGACAGACACGCACACAGACACTTTTCGAAAAATGACTTTTCTTCATGTTTTGAGGGTAGTACAATTATTAGAATCAGCCGTTATCTCGAACACGATTTTTTTCACCATGACCATACTTCCATTTCCTTATGGAACATAGAAGTAAAAATTACTCTTGTTAAAACATAAAACGTTGTAGGTACACTACCCATTTCTCTTAACCGATTTTCGTTAAAATCAAAATGCCTTGAGTCCTCTACAATTCAGAACTGAATGCAAAAAATTATTTAATTCTGTTTGAATTTGCGGCTGTTATCGTTTGCCATAGAAAAAATTCTACACACACACGCACAGACACTTTTCGGAAAACTACTTTTCTTAATGTTTTGAGGGTAGTACAATCAGAATCAGCCCTTATCTCGAACATGACTTTTTTCACCATCACCATACTGTACTTCTATTTCCTTATGGAACATGGAAGTAAAATTATCCCCTCTCCATTCAACTATCATTTTTACTTCCATGTTCCATAAGGAAATGGAAGTATGGTGATGGCAAAAAAAATCGTGATCGAAATAATTGCTGATTCTGATTGTACTACCCTCAAAACTTGAAAAAAGTCATTTTCCGAAAAGTGTCTGTGTCTATCTGTCTATGTGTCTATAGATTTTTTTCTAAGGCAAACGATAACAGCCGCAAATTTAAACAGAATGAAATAATGTTTGGCATACAGCCCTGAATTGTAGAGTTCTCAAGACCTATTGTTTTTGATGAAGATCGGTTTTGGGAAAGGGGTAGTTTACCTGCAACATTTTATGTTTTAACAAGGGAATTTTTTTCTATGGCAAACGATAACAGCCGCAACTTCAAACAGAATCAAATAATGTTTCGCATACAGCCCTGAATTGTAGAGTTCTCAAGACCTATTGTTTTTGGTGAAGATCGGTTAAGATAAAGGGGTAGTTTACCAGGAACGTTTTATGTTTTAAGAGGCGTAATTTTTTCTATGACGAACGATAACTGCCGTAAAGTCAAACAGAATCAAATAATGTTTTGCATACAGCCCTGAATTGTAGAGTACGCAAGGCTTATTGATTTTGGTGAATGTCGGTTAGAGAAAGGGGTAGTTTACCTGCAACGTTTTATGTTATGTCATGTGTACTACGTTATCGGCAACAAAGAAGTAGTTTTTTGTTAAAATTACTTCCTGGACTGTTTGGCTTGATCCAATGTTTCCTACAAGCACAGACGTTTTGGCAGTGCTATCGACTGCCATCATCAGTGAAAATTGAGTGCACTAACGTGAGGTGGTATACGTTAGTGACCACAGTACTTTGTTTAAGGCTGAAGAAAGTAGTTACTATGGAAATATTTCATTTCGAAAATGATTTTAATTATAAATCTTGGAACATGGAAGTCATGTATGGTTCTCGATACCGATATCATTTATACAAAATTACTCCCCCCCCATCAATAACTCTTTTCATTTTTATATATTTCATCTACCTTTCTAACTTTCTTTCCATGATACTTTATTTATCAAATTTAAATACTTTACTCTTGTTATAAGGTAAAACGTTGCCGGTAAACTACCCCTTTTCCTTAACCGATTTTTACCAAAATCAATGGAACTTAAGTCCTCTACAATTGAGGCAAATATGCAAAAAATGATTTGATTAATTTTGAATTTGTGGCAGTTGTCGTCCGCCATAGAAAAAATTACTCTTGTTAAAACATAAAACGTTCCAGGTAAACTACCCCTTCCCCTTAACCGATCTTCAACAAAATCAATAGGCTTTGAGTCCTCTACAAATCGAGCACATATGAAAAAATATTTGATTCTGTTTAACTTTGCGGCTGGTATCGTTCACCATAGAAAAAAATTACACGCGCGCGCGCGCGCGCACACACACACACACACTTCGTAAAATTACTTTCATCATGTTTTGTGGGTAATACAATCAGAATCAACCCTTATCTCGAACACGATTTTTTCGTTATCACCATACTTCCATTTCCTTATGGAACATGAAAGTAAGACAATCGTATTTTGCGACCGTTAAAGAACAAGAAAAAAACATTGCTAAGCTTGCTCAAGGCTACACACTAAGTGCGTTCCAGAAATATTTTTAATGCTGGAAAAAATGATGTCGTAAGTGTATTTAACTTGACGGTGTGTTTACTTTGAAGTGGTCAGTATAATATAGAAAAATAGAGAAGTCATTTTTTAAGTAAACAAAAATTGCGTCAACATTTTGATAAAACCTCTTCCGTCACCTTTCAATAACGAGAAAACCTCTCTGTTTATTGGGTCTAAACAGTTTCTGTAAAATGTCTGTAAAGTAACGGCTGTGGCATTCTTCTAGCTGGATCAGAAACCTGAGTCACGTCTAAAAGATATCATAGCTAAATGCGTGATGTAGAAGCAAACTGTCTTCCTTTGTTCCTTTATTTTTTGCTGGTTTCTTTCTTTCTTTTTTTTCATATGGCTAGAGAGCATCGTTTTACAATATTACAATATTAGTCGAAAATGTCGTGGAGACGAACTAAAGCGGATCGTTTTTGCTTTCTAACGACATTCTTCACAAAACTGAAGAAAGAATTTGTACAGATCGACGTTTGACAATAATAGAATTGCGCGATTCAGTTGTCTAAGGCTATGATTCATGAGAGTGAGAAACAAAGTTAGGTTAAAAATAGGAGAGCCGTCTGCGTTATCCACGACAATGCTCAATCCCAAATCGCACGTGTCGCATCTGGGCTGCTGGGCATTAAAATTGTACGTGTTAGATAATCTGCTGCCGAGCCCGGCATCGCAACAAATACTTTTCACTTTCCTTTATTTGAAGGTCACCTGAGGTAACCTATGACCGTAAAACAAATTGGCGACGAAGGTGAAGTAATTGTGTAGTTCAAAGAATTAGCGGCAGAGGCTTTAATTCGGGGATGCAAAAGCTGGCTCCCAGTCATAATAAGTGCTTGAATAATGGCGGCGATTATTTCGAAATATAAAGGTACTACCTGTTACCCGCAGCTTCGCACGCAAATATTTGACTTTTAATAATTATTTTAATATAATTTTTATTGTTTCAAACACTTTTGCTATAAATTTGCTATAAATATAAATTAAAAATGTTTATTGTCTATGTCTATATGGCGTTCTGTCCGCTCGTATAACAATTTTGTACTCATTAGTCAAATTCTCTTCAAAGCTGTGTTCAACACTTGTACTAGTTTTTAACTTGTACTAAATTATTATGTTGGTGCAACAGCCTTTGGAGATTTAAAAGTACTAGTTTATAAAGCCTTTGGAGATATTTATAAAGTGCCTGTTAAATCAAATACGCTAAATTCTTTATTTTAAATGTTACTGTGTTAGAAGCATTGTATAACACAGTAAACGTTATGTTTTCCTCAACCATTGCTTTTAGTTATTCCAACAGTAAACTAAAAACCAAAAACCGTTGTCACCTAACCTCACAAATGAAAACAACACGTATTTTCGCTTTGCATTAAATAATAGGACAATTTACAATTAGTACACTTCTTCTTTCCACATCGTAATATATCGATTCAATCGCATATTATATAAAACATTGAAAATGTACTGCAGGAATGGATAAATGTACAGCTCGGATGCCGCTAAATATCTTTTGTTTATTTACTTGTTACTATGGTAATTAATTCTGGTCTCCATGGTACTGTTGATATCTTTAGTACTAGTATTTAATATATTTCATTACTTATTCATTGCATCATCAGAAATACGTATAAACATAAAATTTTATAATCGTTTAAGACAATTAAAAAATATATAGACGTATCTGTATACAAAATTACGAAAAATATCGATACAATCGCATATTAAAAATATTAAAAACTGCAGGAACGGATAAAGGTACAGTACTGATGACGCTAAATATTATTTGTTTATTTACTTGTTACTATGGTAATTAATACTGGTCTCCATGATGTTGTTGACATCTTTATACGCGTCAACGAAAAGGCATAATGAAAAGGGCGTAAATAGTGCGAACGGGGCAAAATATCAAATTCCAAGTAACACAGTGTTTTTCGCCTTGTGTCACAGGTTACCTGTGCAAAATTTGGTGGCAATCGGTGTAACGGTGTGAATTTGTATTCAGTACACATAAATGCTCAGACTTTGAGTTATATATATATATATATATATATATATATATATATATATATTTTAATAAACTTACAAACTACCTCTCCTTATAACCCCACTGTTGGGCTGGCCAATTTGTAATAAACTAAGTATGTGCCGGTACTAGCGAAAATGTCCGTCTTATTCAAGCCCCACTGTTGTAAACCAATTTAGTAAAGAACTACTTGTGAATTATGTGAGGACGTATGTTATATTATATGCTGCACGCTGGAAACGTCAAATTGTAAAGAAATCTTGTCTATGGGTGTAATTAGTTATAAGAGACTCCTGTGTAACAAACGCCAAGTAAATTTTCCCTAGCGTTTTTTTCAATTTTGCTTTAATTTTTAAATACTTAAAAAATTCCCTTACATTTTTATATTTATCTGCTTGCAATTCGCATATTTCATTCTTCGTATTGTTTAAATTAGCAGCCATCCTTACTATTTCTTTTATGAATTTGCTAACTGCTATAATTTTTTATTGTTCGACTAAGCTTTTCGTCATTACTGACATCTTCAGGTCTTAAACAACGTCTATCAACTGTACGTTGTAGGCTTTTATTAATTAAAATTAATAACAAAAGCAAAGTAGCAAACCAAGTGAAAAACATGGCGGAAAAAATATGGATAAAACTTGAAATTAAGAACTTATACAGTAAAATAAATAAACATAACAAAGAAATGTATCAATTACATCAAAAATTATATACAAGTTACAATTATATAGAAATAGAAGAAATGAGAAAAGAGTTTGTTGAAAAATACATAGAAAAGAAAATAAGAAAAATGGAAGAGAGATTAAATAAGAAATTCAAGGAATTAATAGAAGGAACAAGAAATAAAAATAAAGAAAAAGATAAAGAAATAAAATTTGCTGAAAAAGTATTAAATTTAACAGAAACAAAGTTTACAGAAAATGAACATAAATTATTAGGGAAAAGTTTAAAATATGCAACAAAAACAAACATAGATAAAGAAAATACAATAATAGAATGTGAAGAAATAATCGATAAAATAAAAAATGAAGAAACTAAAAAACAATTAAGAAGTGAAGTAAAAGAAATAGTAGAAAAAATATTTAAGAAAAACAAAAATGTAAGAAATAAAAACGAAACACAAATAAAAAGAATTATAAGAGAATTAAAAAAGAAAATCACGGAGAACAATTTGATAGTTATAAAAGCCGATAAAGGTAATACAGCAGTGGTAATGAACAAAAGAGATTATATCGAAAAAGCAGAACAATTTATACAAAAAGGACCATATAAAGAAATAAAATATGATTACACAAGTAAATTTCAAGCACAAACAAAGAAAT
The DNA here is from genome assembly GCA_034769895.1 of Magicicada septendecula. Lineage (NCBI taxonomy): Eukaryota > Metazoa > Arthropoda > Insecta > Hemiptera > Cicadidae > Magicicada > Magicicada septendecula. The sequence continues at coordinate 302,632,585 of CM068373.1, read as the reverse complement.
TGATAAAAAAGACAACATATTTAACAGAATGGCAAAAGAAACAAAAAATAGAACATAATCCTGAAGCTCCAAAATTTAGATGTCAAATTAAGTTACATAAAAAAGAAATGCCATTAAGACCTATAGTATCATTTATAAATTCGCCAACATACAAAATATCAAAAGAAATAAGTAAAAGAATCAAAATGGCATATGAAAAAGAAGAAATCCACAGCATAGAAAATAGTAAAAAGGTAATAGAAAGATTAAAAGAAATTACCATAACAAATAAGACAAAATTAATGTCATTAGATATAAAAGATATGTACACCAACATACCAATAGCAAAAACAGTAGAAATAATAAAGAAAAACAAATTAAGTAATGTAGAATGGAAAAACGAAATAATAGAAGGATTAGAATTATGCCTAAGCCAGAACTACTTCAGATTTAATAACAAATTTTACATACAAGAAAATGGATTACCAATGGGATCACCGCTTTCACCATTAATGGCAGAGATATTCATGAATAGCTTTGAAATCAAAATTTTAAAAGATATAGATAAAGAAAGAAGAATTAAAAAATGGATCAGGTATGTAGATGACATACTAATAGTTTGGGAAGGTGAAGTAAATGAATTTAAAAAATTTACGGAACAGCTAAATAACATAGAAAAAACAATAAAATTTCAAGAAGAAATTGGAGGATTAGAAATTAATTTCCTGGATATCAATATAAAAATTGAAGATAACAAACTCAAATTCGATATATATAGGAAAGAAACATACTCAGATTTAATAATTCCACAAGAATCATATCATCCAGTCAATTATAAAATGGCAGCATTAAATTCATTTTGCTATAGAGCTATAAATTATCTAGAAAATGAAGAACTCAAACAAAAAGAATTAAAGAAAATACAACAAATAGCAAAAAATAATAATTACAACCCTAAAATAATTAATAGAATAGTTAAGAAAATAGAGGAAAATAAAGAAATAGAAAATAACAAAAAAGAAAAAACAAATGAAGAAAAGAAATATAAAGGAGCAATAACATACATAGGATATCAAACAAAAATGTTACAAAAATGTTTCGAAAAATATGAAATACACATAGGAATAAAGACAACGAAAAATGTATTCGAATATATAAAAAATGATAAAACAGAAGAAATTCCATTAACAGAAAAAAGCGGCGTATACAAATTAAAATGTGGGGAATGTAATAAGATATATCTGGGCGAAACTGGAAGAAAATTTAAAATTAGAATGAATGAACACGCAAAAGGAGAAGGGGTTAGAGTAACGAACTCACTATATGCAAGACATTTCAACGAATCAGGCCATAAATTCATAAATCCCAATGAAAATATGGAAATAATCAAAATAGAAAACAATCCGCAAAAAAGAAAATTAATAGAAGAACTAGAAATACTTAAAGTTAAAAAAGAAGATAAAAATAAATTAATGAATATAAAAGTGGATTTTACAAATGAAGAAATATTTTATTATATATTAAACAATAAACAAAAATAAATTAAAATAATAAGAATAACACACTAAAAAATGACGAAATGTAAAAGGTTACAAAAAAAAAATTATAAGTCAAGAATGAAGAAATTAACGGGAGATTCTTAAAACAATTTGACGGACGTTAGAAAAATGCCTAACGGAAAAAGGTAGACAAAGTTCCCGTGAAGAGCGGTAGCAGCTAGAACCAATAGGAGGGGCGATGACATAAGGGGAGGGGCCTAAAGTAGAAAAGCCTACAACGTACAGTTGATAGACGTTGTTTAAGACCTGAAGATGTCAGTAATGACGAAAAGCTTAGTCGAACAATAAAAAATTATAGCAGTTAGCAAATTCATATAAGAAATAGCATTATAACATTATTTGTTTTTTTTAACTTAATTTTCTTTTTACCTGACCTACTGTACAATTAATTATTGGTTACATGGTTAATTACATGAATTTTAATTTACTGGTGGTTATTTTTTTATATTAATTAACTGGTTCTGGAACCCTTTATTAATTTATGATATAATTGTCAGAACTACTTGTTAGACTTGAAACACTGGTCACACTCCTGATCCAGTTTATAAACATTAATTAAAACAACAGTATTTTTCAACTTTATACAATACTGAGAGCTTAGTACAGTGCCTAACATTGGTAACTATACTGGGTTGTATAAAGACAAATCTAATATAAATATAAACATAATTATTGATGAAGTATTATTATCAAACAACATCATTTCATTTTTAGCATATTCAACATACAACCCAATTGGTTTCCTATTTATAGTACTTTTATATTTCAGAATTATCCGTTATATTATTATCATTTCTTCGTTCCTTCTTAAACTCAATTATTTCCCCAAGTTTAAATCTTATTTCTATAATCATTCTTGTGACATTCTTTATTAATTATACATTTTGGATCTGGTTTTATTTAATTCTCTATATTTATTTGTGAGTTTTCCCTCTAATATTTAATTTTCCTAAACCTCCCTAACATTATAACTGGAATCGAATCGGTGGTGCTCTATCGGCTAACCAATTACCGTCGTCCGTTACATACTTTCTGGGATCAGAGGAACATCATCTCTGCCCAGTTAAATGATTGCTGGAATATTCTACAGTCAATCTTCATTAATAAACCTCGTAAGGTAGTCATCATGTGACCTTCAATAAAATAATAAATAATAATCATACTCTAGGGATTATTCACTGTACTTTAACTCAGATCATATTATTTCTTCATATTAATTCTTCCTTCTATTATACACTATTCCTCTCCAATACTTGGCTATTTTATTGACATTTATTAATTGGTTTTTTACGGATAATTCTTAACCATTTGTTTTTTTTTCTTTTCTTGTGATCCTTTTGACGGTTCCATTTTGGCTTCTTCATTCTCTTATCTTCATTGGCTCATATTCCTTTATGATCAATACAGCTGGTTATGAGATTTTGGTTAGTACTATACATTACATCATGTAGTTATATTCTTCTGGCACAATCATTATTATTCCTTTTACATTCTAAATTACATTTCTCACTATTATATTACATCAGATAAACTCATTTTGTTTTTTGGTTTTGATGATTTTTATTAGTTTGAATCAGTGTTATTTTTTTTTCTTTCATATTAGTTTAAAGCAATTTCTTCTAAATTGTATAGTAAGGTGTTCTTACTTATTTTTCGAATTTGGTTGTTTTTTTATCTTCAAAATTCTCTTTCTTATATACCTCATAAATTGTTTTCTTAGATACTTGTTTGTAAGTTGAGCTTACTTCATTTTTTGAATTTTGGGGTATTTATCCTCTTTATTTTAAATTATACTGTTTCTGAATAATTATTGAGTAAGTTGTTCTTACAGTTTCTTTAGAATTTTGGGTTATTTATCCTCTTCATTTTAAATTATACTGTTTCTGAATAATTATTGAGTAAGTTGTTCTTACAGTTTCTTTAGAATTTTGGGTTTTATTCACAATGGGTTGCTTGGTCCTGTATCCATAAAATCCGTCTCTTTTCATTATATTCTGTTTGGAATCTGTTTAACCGTGGTCCATTATTTCCTCTATACTGGTTGTTCGGGTCTCTCTAGTGTATAGAGTTATTTCTGTCCTTGTGACATATCTCATTATTGTACAGTTCTTGCCTCTTGTCACTATAAAATTGTCATTTATAGTCAAGCTCATCATCGTCCTTTGAACTGATTCTTCTGTACTGTCTCTTAATGGTTCTGATGGTTCATACATAAATTCCATAAGTCCTCCATGCTCCTTAGTTAGTTTTGGCCTTTTTGGTCCTTCTAGTCCATCTGGGAATTCAAGTGTGGTTCGTTTAAAGTTTCTCACTTGCCTTACTTCTCTGTTTTCCGTAATTGGTATATTAAGCAGTTTAACTAATCCCCCTTTAATCATCTCCAATCCTTCCCTTGTATTCATTAATTTCCTTTGACGTGTTTGCCTTATTTTCTTTATATTCTCTTTCCTGGTTTGGATATTCTCTTTGTTCTTTCTATTTTTATTTTTAGATGGCTCTGCATTTTGGTCTTCTTTAATTTCTGTTTCCTTTCTCCCTTCAGAAGTGGTTTTTAGTGTTTCATTCATTTTCTTGAAACGTTCTATCCACTGTCCAAGTTGTTGTCGCTCCTTATCACTCATTTTCCTATCATATTCTTCGATTACCTTACCGAATTTTTTAAAAAACTTGTCCCTCCATTCCTCAAAGCTTTCCTCCTTCTTTTGTTCTGGTATTTGCTTCTGTTGCTTCACTTTGACTATTTTTACTTCTTTTTGTACATTAGATTGTTCTAGCTTTTTCTGATTTGGCATTCCCATAAATTCATCTATTTGATTGTGTTCTTTCCTCCAGTGACACATATCTTCTCGGGATAGTTCAAACATCACCCTGATCCATTCCCTTAATTCTTTGTTTTCTGTTTGTATTGGGTTTTCAGGTGGTCTTATTTCTCGTTTCCATTGTTCATAGTCTTCCTGAGTATATTGTTCTGTCACTTGGGCGTATACTCCTGTTCTTTCGTTTTTCATTTGTTCTTCATTATCGTTCAATCTTTCCCAGTCTTCTTTAGTCATCCTTTCCACCTTTTTATCGTCTTTTTCGTGGGCTGTCCCAATAGTCTTTTCTTTATTACACCTGGCATCTAACTCCCACATTTCATCATAAATGTCTCTCAAAGTCATTTTGTCGTTTGGTGTTCCCATTGCATTCGCACGACTCATTTGCGCTCTTTCGTGATCGGTGGCGTTCTTGTTAATATACTCCATATCCATGCTGAATTTTTTAAATAGCGCCGTCATCCATTCCGCGTAGCTTAGTCGTCTTTCTTGTTCGGGCATTTTCGTTTCCTGTTGTATCATAACTCTTTATTGCATTCCTGTGCCTCTAATGGTTGCCTACTCGAGTTAAGTGATAATTAGTATGATTTTTCACTTAACTAAAGCCCACTCGTTGAGCGCCAATTTGAAATAAACTAAATACCTCTCCTTATATAACCCCACTGTTGGGCTGGCCAATTTGTAATAAACTAAGTATGTGCCGGTACTAGCGAAAATGTCCGTCTTATTCAAGCCCCACTGTTGTAAACCAATTTAGTAAAGAACTACTTGTTAATTATGTGAGGACGTATGTTATATTATATGCTGCACGCTGGAAACGTCAAATTGTAAAGAAATCTTGTCTATGGGTGTAATTAGTTATAAGAGACTCCTGTGTAACAAACGCCAAGTAATACGTTGCAGGTGGCAATTCGTAACAATTAAAATGTTGTTACCTGGTTTAATTAATATGTTATTAATTAATATATCTTTCGGTTGTGTCCGGTGAAACCCTCAGAACATAGATTATTAAGCCAACAAAATTATAATTATGTTCTTGAATTTATAATCGTACTACTCTATAGACTTAACTTAGTTTTCAGTGGTTGTGTAATATTAGCAATATGTATGGAGCATTAACTGAATGTAAGGGGAATTTGTGTCAACCCTAGTCACTCGATGGTAGAAAATTTCATTCAAATTTAGTATTAAACACAAGCTAGTTCAGCAATCTTCCGTCCCACCAGCTGCAAACTTTGAGCGCTGTTACTAGTATTAAGCGTACTTATAGGTTAGTTATTCGTTATGTTTGTATCAATCTTTTTGTAAATTATTCCACCCACCACATATAGTATTTATTCTGCAATAACTTAAACGTTATCTCATACAATAAATGTACTTTATTTATTTTCTCTATTAATTAACAGGTTACGTTGTCTCAAAAAACAATAATACGATCCAATCGATCATCCAGACATATATCGATTATTAATTACTCAAATTCTAAAAAAAAAATATACACTTGAAAATAATAACAAATAATTCTTATCCCAGGGTTCGTATAGTTCTTGGAACCATTAGTAAGGCCAGGTAAAATGCATAATTAAGGTTGTTCAATTTACAAAAATAAAATTATTTACTTTAAATACAGTGAAATGAAAATAAGTTGTTTTTTTACCAAACCGACGAAAATTTCGTCTGGCGGTGGATGTTTGTCAACAGTAACCCAGAACTCAGCTTATCTCGTCTTCATCCAGTGAAATAGCTCTGGTTTTCAATAAAATTGATGGTGGTGTGTACTGGTAAACCCTCAGGAAATCTTCTGGCTTCTATTCTTCTTTTACGATCTTCACAATTCTTGGTCCCAGTGAAATGGAATTAGGATCCCAGCTTCTCTGCTGCTAATGAAGGTTATTACGCCAAATCGAGTCTTCTGGTATTTCCAATAATTCCGTTAGTTCAAACTTTAATTCTTTTACTGATCTTCGATTTATAGTATGAATTGGTTTAATACCGAATCCAGCGGAATTATTTAGTGAATGAGGTGAGAGGCTTTCAATTCTTTTTTACTGTATTCATTTACAATTTGGAGTGTTATTTAATTTTTATTACTCATTAGCATTAAAGTATAATTGTTTTACAAAAAAGGTTATTCAATTTGGATACATATTTCCTTTAGATTTATTCATATTTTTTAAATATATCGGTCCATCTCAACCTAATAGCTTGTAACAATCAGAACGAATTAATTCAAAATCAACAACTTCTGCAATTCAGTTGCCTTAACAACCACGTTTTCTATGTATCCTTGAGCCGGCATTATAGAATATTACTACTCCTTTCCAATAAAATACTCCATGCTTGGATTAATATTGAATCACATAAAATTCTCCCCTAACCTTCCTTCCTGAACAGTAAATGTTTTACCAGAGTTTCGTTGGACTGGGTTTCCTAAAAAGGTATTAATTTCCTTTCACTAATATGGAATTTAGGCCTATAGATTCACTTACAACCATTATAACATTATTTGTTTTTTTTAACTTAATTTTCTTTTTACCTGACCTACTGTACAATTAATTATTGGTTACATGGTTAATTACATGAATTTTAATTTACTGGTGGTTATTTTTTTATATTAATTAACTGGTTCTGGAACCCTTTATTAATTTATGATATAATTGTCAGAACTACTTGTTAGACTTGAAACACTGGTCACACTCCTGATCCAGTTTATAAACATTAATTAAAACAACAGTATTTTTCAACTTTATACAATACTGAGAGCTTAGTACAGTGCCTAACATTGGTAACTATACTGGGTTGTATAAAGACAAATCTAATATAAATATAAACATAATTATTGATGAAGTATTATTATCAAACAACATCATTTCATTTTTAGCATATTCAACATACAACATAAATACTTTGTAGACCTTAACATGTCACAGTACAAAACAAACATTTCATTACATTCAATCATTCATTGGTCTGGCTCTTTTACATTTAACATTAGTCATTGCCTCCTTTTGACTTGAGGTACTTCTCAAGCACATGAACTATTGAACAACCTTAAGTCAGGGTATGGTCCTTGACCATATTTCATCCAATTTTTATGTAACGTTGGGGAACCTCAACTATGTTACGTTACAATATATATTGTAGCATGACAGATAATGCCAATAATTCTGAATGGTAGAATGATCTTTGAATGATTTTTTAATATTTAATTTATTAAAAAAAAATAAAATAAACAACAAGAATTTTTTTATACAAACAAACATTTATAAATAATATTAACAAATCAAGAAAATTTGTTACAAATTGGCGACCAACTGAGGGGCTTTAATTGGTGATTGATAGGCCACGATAATTTGCCCAATCGCTAATTGGAGCTTGGCAGCAGTTATAAAGTTAGAGAAAAGGGAAAATGCAACGTCGAGCAACCTCAAAGAAACGGGCGGCGGAGGCCGAAAAGGAAATTTAAATCAATATAGAAGACAAAGAGGCGACGCCAGTGGAAGATGTGGAAAGGTTATTACCCCCAGTGGAACCTAAACAGCCCGCACCACCAGAGCAACCTGAAATACCAACACAAACAGTGGACGCTAATGTCCCAGAGAAGGAGATGGAAAAGTCCAAAACCATGGAAGATAGTAAAATGGATAAGATAATGGAGATGTTCCTACAATTGAATAAGAAAATGGATTCTACAAAAAAAGAAAATAGTAAGGAAAGGAAGGAAGACAAACAGTCCTTGAAGGAAGATTTGAGTGAAATAAATAAAAACATAGAATCCACAAAAGAAGAATTAAGGAAGGACATTGAAGAAAACAGTAAGAAGATGGAAGAGAGGATGGGAGAAAAATTAGAAGAATTGAAAGAGGACAACCGATCCTTGAGTCAGAAAATTATAATCAGATGATTATAATATTACTCAGTTCTGAAAAAACAAAGAAGAACAACTCATACCAAACATACGAAGAAAATGATTTTGACAAGAAAATAATAAGACATTAATAAAAGGCAAAGAGAAATAATAACCACAGGAAAAAATATAATATTAATAAATTAATTTTAATGAATACAAAAGCGGATTAATAACTTTCTGTGAAAGAGAAAAGAAAGAAAAATATGTTTAAATAATATGATCATAATAACAACTTGAAAGTCAATTATAAAGAAACCAAGTGAAAAAACTAACTGACATAAAATAATACCATTCAAATAATTAATAAGAACCAAAGAGAAAATAATATATATAAAAAAGTATGCTATCAATGTAAATAACCGGAAGGAGATATAATGATAATTCAGATGAAGAAGGAAAAGTTACACCATAACTAGTAACAAACATATTAACAAAAGTTTACAACCATAAAAAAAATGAATGTATCAGACGAGCTAAAAAGTTAGAAGAAAATATAATGAGAATAATAAATATTAAGAAGAATAACTAAGATAGAAAATGTGAGATAATCTGAGAAACAACGTAGTGAAGTATCCAAAGATATTTTTATTAGTCGAAAATGAGACTATTCTATATGTAATTTTTATTTGGTGACTGTCTGTAGATAATTCCAGCAGCATTATGTTTTTGAGCAGAGATGATTTGCCTCTGGACTCAATTAGAAGTGAAGTATGGCCAGCAGAGTATGTTGCCCACAGTGCCTCTCTGAACTGCCCCAGTTCACATGTTAGGGAACGTTAGGGAATTAATATCCCAGGGATAAAACACGAAGTTAAGAAAAGAAAGAATATAATAATAATAATAATAATAATAATAATAATAATATATCTCAGAAAACACTAACTATCCAAGAAGAATCAAAGTCAGATAAGAGACTATAAAGTTTATTAAGCTCAAGTATGGCGAAGCCGATATAGAAATGGGAAGGAAAACGAAGAATAATAAATAAATATAAAGTTATCATAAGCAATTATTTTATCCATAATCAAGTCTGAAATAATCACTTCTGGAGGAGAGCAATCTATAGCATGACAGATAATGCCAATAATTCTGAATGGTAGAATGAACAATAAAAATAAAATAAAAACATTTTTTAAAATCCGAGAAAGCAAAATAAAATAAAAAATTAATTAAGAACCACCGTACAGTATAATCATAGATTAAAGTAAAATTTTCATTTAAAACCAATGTTACGATGAGTGATGAATCATCAAAGTAAACTGCAAAACTAAAAATATAGAAAAAGGTAATACCCAGGTAGGATAGGAGTAGGTAAGGAAGAAACCCAAAACATGATAACATCCACAAGAAGATAGAAAAAGGAAATATTTTTATAAGGAACCAGAAGAATAGGAGAAATCAATGAAGAAACCAGAACAAGACAGCATCCACAAGAAGAAGGAGTGCTCTTATAAAAAACCCAAACTCCAAAAGAAAATGATGAACATAATATAAAATGAAAGTATAACAAAATATCAAATTTAGAAAACTATGTAAAATAAATATAAGACAAAAGTGTATAAAGTACAATTGAAAGTGAACCAATGTGAAATAATTATATAATGCCAAAAAACAAACCTTCATTATCTTCTATAAATAGATTTCTTGATTTTAGTAAAACTATAAAACTATTTAGAAATAAAATCCAAGAATAAAAAGGGGATCAGTGCAAGTTTTTGTGTTATAATAAATAAACCTTATGTGTAAATATTGCAGTTCACAAACTAAGTAAATTGTGAAATAGTACAACTTTGAAGTGTTTATTTGTGCCCATGAATAATATTAAATAAAGTATTATCATGACAGATAATACAGGAGTTTCTAAATAATAGCTGCCACTCTTTATTTACAACATTCCTTAGAATGACAGTAAATATAACCAGAGCAGGCATATAAAAAGTGAAGTGTTAAAGTATCATTACCCCAAAATCAAAAACAGATTAAAACTGAAATAGAACCTAGTGTAAGAAATAGTGTATATGAGAGAAGTAAAGATATGTTTTGTTTATTTAGAATAAGTTTAAATAGCTCAAGGATAAAATATCTAACAGTACAATCCTTTTAATATAAAACTTTTATTATGAAAACGATTATTGTGTTTTAAAAATAATTAATCCAGAGTAAAATGTCTGAGTTTGAAAGACTATTGTTAATTTCAAATATGTGTTATGAATTAACAGTTTGAATTCTATATTAAATGTTATTTTGTTAAAATAAGAAAATGTTAATTAATGTCATAATAGAATAGAAAGTCAGAGAGGGTACAAACAAAATGTATTATTTAAAAACTTTGTATTTAAAAACTGTTAGAAATCTAGGCCAAATGTTAAAACTAAACAGCATCAAAATTGATAAAATAAGTACAGAAAAACAATTAAACTGATGGGATTTATATAAGGTAAATCAATCATAGAGTCATGTAATTGGAAATATAAGTAAGAAAGATTTTGTAAAAAGATAGCAAGAATTATTGTCAAAAATGCAAATGTAAAAACTGAAAATTTAGAGAGGGGAGTCATATATTAATGTATAATATTTTAAAAGATAACCAATTAATCTAATTACAAGAAATTAAGGGAAGATAAACCTTTTATATCAATCTGAGATTTAATACAATCATTAATATAACATGTAAAATGGCAACATTTTGAAAAAGACAGGAAGTGAATTTTAAAATTTACAATTTTCAAAATGAGGTAAAAATAACATTTTAGATCAAAAACTTAATAAAACTACATTATTTGGTATCAAATCAAGCAGAATGAACTGAAGAAGAAGATTATGTATTTAGTAGTTAATAAATTTGAATAATAGCAAAAATATAATCAGTTATATTATAACCTCTTCTCTCGTGTTATAACTTAGGGAACCCGAAATAATTGGTTCTGCCAATTATTCAGGCTGCCTTATTTGTGACGAGCTGTAAATTAATCAGAACAACAAACAATAAATATAAAAGGATTCTGGGAAGGGGAAACTGTTGATTTATGCACTCAGTATAGTCGGTACTCCTGATGACATCTCTTTATTACATATTGTATTATTTGCTCTACTTAAAATTCTTGACACATATGCTTCAATAGCTTAAAGTTTACATGATGGTTATATTTTATTCTTTTACATGGCCCCCCTCAAAATAAGATGTACATCAAATCTAATTAAGTCCCCGGATCCGGGATTTACTCTATTACGTTAAGAATGGTTACCTCGCCATATAAAGCTTTAAAATTTTGCCATTTGAAGAATGGTCTTTATTAATCTTGTGACGATTTAAATAAAAGAAATAATCAAGAGAATAAAAATTTTAAAAAATTAAGGTTGCGAGCTCTTAAGCCATTTAAATCTCACTGTATTAATATAAAATACCTGTATGTACTCAGTATGAGAGGAAGCAGTAATTAATTAGTTATTTATAAGATACTCAAATAAAAAGATAAATTGTAAAGCGTTATTAATATCGTATTTAACCCTTTGCTTGTAAGCAGGCGCTTTCCTGTTGATTCCAGACTCGACATGCTTTCAGAGTCTTGTGTGAGTAAGAATAAGATAAAAAAAACTAATGTTAATAATAAAAAAATCTGAAGACATAAATAGTCGCTAAAACAACTGATTTAAATTATGTATATTTGTTTAGGGATAGTTTGCATAAATAAAAATGTTAACTTAAATATAGTTAGGAACTATATTCTCGCGCGGAAATTGTCGCACTAACTTTTGCCCAGTACCAGGCAAAGGGAGCGTAAATTCTCTCTCTTGCAATGGTGACTCCGTACAGTGTAGACGTAAGAGCGATGCTCTTAAAATATGTGAATCATATTTTGGTTTCACCTTCAGATGGTGTACCAGATGTAGTTTGTTTAAAGCATCTGGATGTATTAATTAGTGTAGTCATGTGAATAGACAATAAGTTTAAAGTAATGTAAAACAAAAAGTATCGAAACGTAACAAAGAGTGTAACACAAGATGACTACGTACTTCAACAAATAACAACTATTCCAAAGTCATACCCGGAGATGTGAACTAGCAGAAGCCACAAACTCTACTGCACGTGACAGAATATGCAGATCAGGACATCCGAGAATCTACAAGATCATCATAGATAACTACACGACATATTGTTCTACCTGCGAACTTTTGGAGCCCTTTACAGAGGAAAGCCAGACCGAGATGACGACGTAGCTGTTCCTGTTTCCCAAGACTGATACCCCAGGACGAGTCTTCTGCATACCAATTAAAAGGTGACTCGATAGCCTGTCTATCGAGGGTTACTAATATTTGTCACACAGCACATCTTGAAAGAGACTTTTCAGAAACTAATAACTTTGTAAAGACTTATAAATTAAATCTAAGAATTTCATGTAACTATTCTAACTTCATACGTTGTAACAGTTTATATGCTAATGTAGAGTAATATAACTCAAGCAATAATACCATTCTTCCAATGGTTGAATAAAAGAAAGTCTTGCAAGCTAATATCATGAAATGAGTATAATTAAAAGTCTTAATTACAGAAATACAGAAAGTTGACCCGGATCCGAGGTATAACTATATAGAATCTAGTTTGATCCCAAAGTTTAAAGAAACCTTTCGATAATTTGATAATTGAATTAGTAATGTCATGGCATTTGTCAGTATATGTTTTTCTTAAATGTTGAATAAAGAGAAGTCTTCTTGTTACACACATATGAGGAGTGCTTAAATCAATTGTATACCTTGCCATTGTTTCCTTACACAGTTAGTAAGTAATTTGTTATTTTAATTATTTGTGATCAATTCTGTTACAACGTAGGCAGCCCTTCTAATTAACGGAGTTTAATTACGAGGGGTTCCCTGGATTTGTAACGCGGCGAAAAGCAGTTACAATCTTTTAAACAATAAGGCTTTACATTTTAGAGCTATAACTCTTTTACTAAGAATAAGTATACGATTACTGTCAGTACTTAAAATGTCTTAATGTTGTTAATTTAATTGTCTTTTGTTGAATATAATATTTAGTATTTCATAAGCACGGTAGGCTTGCCTCCGTGTCACCTTTTTGGATGTCCTCCAGCTCTGCGTTATTCCAGTCGTAGGTCCTCTGTTGCAGCATGTTTGAAGTAGGTCAGGTATCCCTCGTTATCTTCGTATCCTGGAATGGTGTAGTCCTGAAGTCTTTTATATCATGGTGGCTCCTGGTTTTCTGCTCTTGGCTAATGGTTAGTAATAGCTCGTTGATCTGAATGATTAACACAAAGTTTTATTCACCTGCATCCACTTCACATAATTGTTTGATTGTAGCACTTCACTTCATGGTATTACCCCAGTTTTAATTACATAAGTTTTATATTTTAAGAATTTTGAAGAGATGTCACCGGCGCTAAATTTTAGTTATTCATTCTCACTTATTTACACCATATTTATATGAGTCGCGGTTTAACTACGTTAACGGAACACATTGTTTAATAGTATAAAGAATGCCTCTGTGTCTTAACTGACGGATTAATTACATTTTGTAATAAACTATTTTTAACGTTGCACATATCGGCAGTACACAGCTTACTGCTTGACCGCTGCATTTCAAGTGGGCGAAAATAGTTAGGGGTAAGAGTAGTAATCTCGCGACAGTTCAACTCAACATAAAAGTAGTTCCAAGTTTCTTTTTTATTTAAAGGACTAAAATTAGATTAAATAATTAAGTAGGGAGATTCTTAGTTACAAATGCTCTCAAAGTATATTATAGTGATCTAGTTTAATTATTTAAGTAATAATCAATTTACAATTATTTTTAGTTAGTTAAGGGGTCGGAAAACAAGTTGGTTCTGGTTGGCGCCTGTTTATGCAGGATTAATTAACAAGCTTTACCCTTTGTGTACAATCGTATTCCTTTTAATATACTATTAGACTTTTTATTTAAATATTATTAATATTTAATGATTACAATACGCTTTAGGTTAAAATGTGAGATTTTATTAAACACTTAAAATTTATCAACCTATACATTATCAACTAACACATTTTTTTTTTTTTTTAATGAAATCGTCACATACTCCGCCTCTTAAGAAACACAGACTCCTGAAAATTTAGTCAGCAATGTACCGGGAGTATGGTCGGGGAGTACCGCGTGAAATTTCTCTCACCCGTTTTTCTTTGTATGTAATTACGATCAGCATAAGTCATTCTTGACTTGCTGATTCTTACTATCTATACATATTTCATAATTTACAGACTAATTCTACTACTACATAAAATTCACACACTATAGAGGTATTTAAACATTATAAATTTTTCTTAACTCTACTACTTATGACTACTACCGGATTTTTTTTTTTTGCTGTGAGTTATTCTAGTTATAGAATTTACTCTTTAATTACTCCTTTTTTTATATTGGATGTCAGCTGACTTCTTACTTTGCTCTACTTTCGATGAATAGGATTCAAGGTTGATCAGGCCTCGTACCTATTTATACGATAAGGTAGCCAAATGTTACTCAAGTACTCTTTGCATTTGAGTACCTACATCTAATACATTTATTTAACTTGCACTCTACCATTTTCTTCTTCGTGATAACGTTTTATCTGCGAAATATGTGTCCTTCGTACATATTTTTGAGTAGAGGGTTCGTACAGGGCTACAGTTACTGGAGTTAAGTATTTGTGAATTTGATAAGGACCGCACCATCTGTATGATAGCTTGGAAGTTGTCTTATCGATTGCACTACTCGTTGGGTGCGTTTTATACATAACTAAGTCACCGATTTGGTACTTTACTTCATTATTATTATTTTTTCGCTCGTGATATTTCCTTGATTTCGCTAAGTTTGTTCGTAAATTAGCGCGCGCTTCATTCCATATTTTCCTAATATTTTTATCCCTAATTTCAAGGGGTAACAATTCATGTATTTTCCACTTAGTGGATAATGGGTGGTTTGGTTTATACTTGAACAATAATTCGAATGGGGTAGACTTATGTCCTTCATGATATGCTGAATTAAAGGCGAATTGTATCCAGGATAGGTTCTGGTCCCAAGAAGTATGATCGTTAGCATGGTAGGCTATTAAAGCAGATTTTAGGTTTCGCAAATACCTCTCAGCTATATTACCTTGCGGACGATACTCTGTAGTGGTAATGTGGTCTATACCTAATTTGAAACACATGTTCCTGAATTCCTTGTGTACAATCGTATTCCTTTTAATATACTATTAGACTTTTTATTTAAATATTATTAATATTTAATGATTACAATACGCTTTAGGTTAAAATGTGAGATTTTATTAAACACTTAAAATTTATCAACCTATACATTATCAACTAACACTTTTTTTTTTTTTTTTTATGAAATCGTCACAATATAATGTAACATTCTCACATGCACAGGATGTAAAATAATTTTGAAACAATGAATAGCTAATATTAATTTGGCTAAGACTTTTGGACAAGACGAAGGAAGTTAATTAGTTGATTATTGAATATTGTGAAGTACACTTGACACGAGCTCTTAAGCATATTTAACCTAGTAGCTGAGACATAAATGGCGTATAGCGACAAGCCTAGCCTGAAGTGAAAAACGCGAGTTTTGTAAAAATACGTTCTAAAAGTAAATTCAGTGAAACAAACACCAACAAACATTAAAATAACTTCAAACAAGAACAGAACACAGTGAATACAACATTTAAACGATTTAAACATTAATTCTACACAACGAAACAAACAGTGCAATTCTCGACCTAACATACGAAAGTGAAACGTAACTTTTACAACACATTTTATCCAAGTGGAACACTAAAACTTAACCAGGAACACTCCAACACAAGAAGGAATAATCGCAACAGCAGGAACGAGGAATCGCAGGAGAAGCAGCCTTTATTGAACGCAGAATTAGCGAGGTGTATTCATCCTGCAACTGAACTCGAAGCGGCCATCTTTTTCTTCCCACAATCCAATGCAACGCTGCCTATTCGACTAAATGGTTTTAAAATTTCTATACTCACCATTATATATATTGAATGACATATATGTATTTTAATTTTTAAGTTGATATATTTTTGTAATGTTATACTTTCCATACTTTGCCCTTTTTCTCTGACTATCTATGAAATAACTGTTAAAAGAACCCGATATTAAATAATTGTAAACAATATTGATATACCCTGAGAATCGATCAATCAATCGATAGAAAATCGATTAAATAAACATTTGTTAATAAAATTCATTAATTACTATAAAATTTAATCTCGTTTATTCCTATTTAATAATTAGTATAATATATAATTTTAATTGAGCAGAAACTACCAGAATTTCACCACTTAGAAGGAAGATAACCTCCAAATAGGAAAGTTCACCTATCGATTGTTATTGGAGACAATCTTATTAAATGGTGAAAGGAATTACAAATACAGAAAAAGACAAAATTACATTAATACAAATAACCAGAAGTTCGCAATACCACGAAACATAATTAAATAATTAATAATTAATTTAAAAAAACAAGAATTTTTTTATACAAACAAACATTTATAAATAATATTAACAAATCAAGAAAATTTGTTACTATGTATATATATATATATATATATAGATATATTTAACTAAGTGTCAGTCAATGATTTGCAAACAAATATTTGAAAAAGTCTTGACGCCTTTCTATCTTTACTTACTGGACACTTACCGTATTATTGTTTTATTTATAAATTTTTCTTTTATTAATATTTTAAATAACCGTTCATTTATTACATATGATTCATGTAAAACTGATGAATTCGAATGGAAAAGACAGAAAGCAAAGCAAAAATCATTTAAAAAGGGGTAAAAACACACAACTAATGAAAAAGAGAAGAAAAGAAAGGAAAAAGGTGAGAATGGCAAAGGTGAAAAGCAGTATTTTTTTGGTAAATTTAAGAAAGTAATAATTGAATTTGTTCATTTCTTTAACTGTTTTTGTAAATAAAGCTACATTTATTTTAGAAACATTCTAGTTATATCCTCAACTTTTTACTTCTTCTACACCACTTATGTGTCTATGCTAGAATTATTAAAATATTTTAATAAATGAAAAATACGGAAACATATATTCTTCTTCTTTTGGCGTCACGACCAAGTGTGAGTCTTAGCCTGCCCAATGATTTTCTTCTATTCCGTCCTCTCTCCAGCCTCTCGTATTCATAATTCATAGAATGTCCACGATCCTACAGTCTCAATCATAGGTCGTAGCATGATATGGACCAAATCGTAAAAGCAAGCTCTCATCCCTATTTCGTTGTCACGACTGTTCGGTTTTAATCCTTAAGCTATTCGCAAGCACATAGTTTTTCCGGCAAAAGTAGTCGGCCCTACGCCTAACCTTCAACCTAAAGGACAGAGTATTTTTTATCAGAGTATCCATATCCTAGATCAGCTATTTTCACAACAGCTTCAGGAACCTACTAGTCTACTTAATAGGTGTTCTATTAGTTTTTGGGGAACCAACCCCTATCCGTGCAAGTCAGCACAGGGCACAGCTTATTTACTGGCAGCACTTACTCGCCATGCCACAGCGTCGTCACCGGACCTATGTAGCTTTTAATGGGTGTGATCTCGCAGAAACCTGTATAGCAACAAATCATTTAGGTTGCAGAAAGATAACATACCTGGGCAAATTTATGTATAACTAGTACAGAGTTTATACTATAATATTTATAATATGATGAACTATGTGGTGTATGATAATGTATTTTGTTTATAATGCTATGTTGTGCTCACGCTGTTTCTCCATTATCAGAGCGTAAACCATGCTGAGACGGATCATTAGTCTATAGTTTATAGTTATTCATTGTACACTTTTCGTTTTTTCACTGTTTAAGTTGCCTGTATTGCCAGCCATTAGAAATACTAAATTAAATCAACTTCAGAATATGTAAATCTACCTCTGGTGGAAATATTTTTTTCCGTCTGAGAGTCTTTTCTGTTAGCTTCATAACACAAACGTTGTACAACATTCCATTTATTTTGCAAATGTACATAAATCCTGTTCACACATCATAACACAAACTGTGTTTGAAAACTATAAACAGTTTTCAAGTGAAAGGTGTGCGTCAGAAAGCTATTACAATTAAAAAATTTTATTGAATTGTAAAAATGTTTGTAATAAATAGTTTGTGAGCTTACGTTAAAAAATGTATGCCAGTAAAAATATTAATGATAAACCTTAATAATTATAAATTCTCTTTCTTAGAAAATAACAACCTTTAGGAATAAACAATATTTAAAACATTTTTGTGACAATCTATCCTCAAGTTAATTTATTACTGTTATATAATTAAAATTCAGCCACTTTTGAGCTGAGAATGAATTTAGGCAGTAGTTTTTAATAAATTACCTTATTTCAAATCCGTCCTGAGACTTCGTTGCGTTGTTTTTGTTGTTACGCGTTTCGGGAACTATGTCCCATCATCAGACGTATCACTCGGGAAGAGATCGTCAAATATTAAAATTCATAAAAGTGCATTATTTAAACACACGTGTCCGACTCGGTGCGCACCGTGTAACGTTCGGTTGGATAGTTCCCGAAAAGCGTAACAACAAAAACAACGCAGCGAAGTCACAGGACGGATTTGAAATAAGGTAATTTATTATCAATACCGTGACTTGGACCATAATCAATAATGTTTAAGTAGTTTCTATTTTTTTATTTAGTCATTGTTGATTTAGTTATTCGAGTCAATCATTATTCATTCGAATAGATCAGAACATGGAGAAAGACACATATGGCTAATGCACAAAAAATACATTATGTATTCCTCTTTTAAAAACATAACGTACCTTGAATGTGTCAATATGTGAAAAGATATGAGAACAAAGTTGTTTCCGACACAGCAACTTATGGCGTTCATAATAGAACAGAATGCATCATCAGAGTGATCAGTAGGAGGAACTAGGAAGGCGCTCTCCATCTGCCATTCGCCTCGCATTCACTGCATCGGTTATATAATGCAATCGGTGTCCTTCTATTATGTACTAGAACGCATGCGATCTGTAAACTGTTGCTTACTCATCTGTGGCAACGATCACAGAATGCGTATCAATATTGGCTCTTACGTAACACGCATCGATAGCATAGATAATTTACCGATCCGTGGATTTACGAGTATATATATTTTTCAGCGTCTGTGAAAAGAATTTTTTAATTATGCTCAGTGCGTTACGTGTAAACGTATTCCTAAAAAATAAATCAATTCAATGAAATGTAATTAGAAATAATTACTTTATAATTACACTATATTTATAATTTTAAATTTAACTGAACGAGCAGAACGACTTAGTTTTAACTCGATGATCTCATAGGTTTGGCATTTATCTACCTGTCTATCTACTTGGGATAGCTTTTAATTGGATCAAACGATTTCCGCTAAACTTGGCACGTTTTTCCACACTTTTACGCAACAGAACTCTATTGTTTTTTAGAGTGATCCTCTCAAAAGTAGGGGACGGGGTAAAAATGCGAGTGGGCAGATTTGTAAAAATCGCAAAAATCCATGTGTGGTGTCAAATTCAAGGTAATTTTAAGCAGAATCACAAATATAGTGTATCGTTTAGGAAATATGAAAATCTTAGAACACCAAGCTCAAAAAAAGGATCCAAAATTATTAAAATCTAGCACTGAAACTTGGGTCATAAAGAAGAAAGATGAACAGAAGATACAAACAGCAGAAATGAAATTTCTGAAATCAGTTAAAAGGTGTAATAGACAAGATATTATAAGAAATGAAGAGATAAGAAGTTACTTAGATATTTTTGCAGTTAATGAAAGGATCAAAGATATAGGAGAAAATGGATTCAACAAATAGATAGAATGGAAAAGAGAAGAATATCGAAGATAGCGAAAGATTAAAACCCTAGAGGGAGAAGAAAAGTTGGTAGGTGTAAGAAAAGGTGGACTGTAGAATAAAAACAGGGCGTTAAAGCCTAAACCCGTTAAGAAGATGATGATGATAAAAATCTAGCACGACCAAGGAAAAATTTAACCTAAATCCGAATGTAGCATTTAGTATGAACATTTTTTAACTTAAGGCGCACCACGGATCAAAAATGAACACAAAATTTTAATAAAATTATAGAGTCTGCGAGGGGAATCCAGATATGAGGAATTTTAATCAAAATACAAACTCGATAGCTTTCATAATTTCACAGAATTAATATGTCAAAACACTCTTTGCAAATTTTGCATCGCCTTTAAAATGTTTGTAAGCTATGTTTACAAAATAACTTTATATATTGTTATTAATTATGTGCTATACTTGTAAAAAGTATCAAACAGTCTCTCGGTGTCTATGGAAACACACGTGAACGTAATAGCTAGGACTAAATTATTTATCATTAAGATATTATGGTTACAAATTTGACAAAAAAGTCAAAGCAGTAGTTTGGAATTTTTTATGTGTATTGAATTATTACTTTAAAATTTTAATTTTACTGAAACAAAAAAGTAGAGTAGTCGGTTTTTTTACTTTTTTCTGTCAATTTAAAAATGACCTATTATTTAAATTCACCTAATAATAAATGTCATTAGGTATAACTAAAGATATTAACGATAAAAAGTGCATATCTAAAAATGCGAAAATAAGGCATTACAGTACAGAGTGAGGCAAGAATGTCTATATGCAAGTGAACGTCTAGCATTGAATTTAATTTAGACAAACTAGAAATATTGGAAAGACAAATTATTAGGAAAATATTAGGCACACGGAAAACTTCAGATGTTTGGAAATTAAGAAGTAATGGAAATATATCAAAGTATAGAAAATATAACAGAAACAATGAGAAAAAGAAAACTATTATTTTTTTGAAATTTATATAGAATGAACAACAATAGGTTAACAAAACAGATCTTAAAATATCTGTGGGGAAAGAAGTCAACATCAAGTTGGGTTAAAGAAGTCCAAAACGATTTAGAAAAAAATAACGCAAATCCAGAAGAAGCAACTGAATAAGAAGATGTTTGGGCAAAAGTGTAAAAAATGGAAGGAGTCTAGGGTAGGAGGGAGAGAAACGCAGGTTCAAAGTGGATTGAAGACAGGAAGAAAAGACACAGTGAAAAGCCGATACAAATGGAAATGTCATCAGGAGCGCTACAACTCTGGGCGGGTCCTGGCCTGGTGAAGGAGACCCCGCCTACGGTCTCTGTCTTATGCAACCATCCTTCAATTGCCGATTCCTGCCCTTTCTGCATCCTGTTGTACTCCAGCTTGCTACCTCAGCTTTAGTCTTCCCACATTCCTTTTGCTATGTGGATCATATAGTAAGAGGCGTCCTAGGGTCCTAGGGGTCCATTCTGTGAATATAATCTGCCCATCTCAGCCGTCCTATCTTTCTATTTTTAATTATCGTCATATAGTGTAGCAGGTTATATAACTCTTGATTAGTTATTTTTTTCCAGACACCTCCCTTCTTCACTTGCTCACGTATTCATCTCAGTATATTCCTCTCGAATGTTCCCAGCACAATCTCAGTGCTTCTGCAGAGAACCAATGTATCCGATACATACTATAACACTCGGACAACCAGTGTCTTATACAAGAGGCTTTTTGTTAGCAATTTGGACTCAGATTTCCTTTGTAAGATGAAGTTCTCTGATAACAAGAACAAATCATTTTTTTAAATTTCATTTTCTACAACATTTTAATTGACACAAGTAAACCCAAGTAAGTAAATGCTTTTACTACTTCAAATCTGTAGTCTCTAATGTTGGGTACTGGCCATATCTACTCCTTTGAGCTTGTGATCCCGATACACTCATATATTTTGTCTTGTCTTCATTTATCTTTAGGTCCAGACATTTTGCTACTGCTTTCAGTAAAGAAATACCTTCTGAACTCCAACAGATGGCCGTCCGTAAATATTAATATCACCTGCTTATGGAGCGCACGCGTCGTTAAATACCGACAACTGGTGTTTGTAAGCGTGTGTTTGGCAACAAAACGCTGTAGAAACACGGCCATAGAAGATCTACTAGAACCATTCATCAAATACGTCATCTTTATATATATAACTAGCAGAATATCCCGTGCTTCGCTACGGAGTTTCACGTTGTACGTAATGAAAATGTTAGTTTAATTAATAAAGTTCAATTAAAGTAGGCTTCTTAAAAATAAATAGCTGTTGCCCACAACTTCATTCGCGTGGTCTTCAATTTAATGCGATAATATATTTAGAACAGAATCTATTCTATTGGGTTGCCATAGTAACCAGATCTAATAGTTTTTTAAGACCGCAAAGGACCCCCCAGAGGATCGTATCGAAAAAAACACCTGTCCTGTGTTGGTTCTCCCTTTGCGTAAAATATTTGTGCCAAGTTTGGTTGAAATCGGTCCACTGGTTTAGGTGGAGACGTGGAAGACCCCAAAGGACCCCCCAAAGGATCGTATCGAAAAAAACACTTGTCCTATGTTGGTTCTCCCTTTGCGTAAAATATTTGTGCCAAGTTTGGTTGAAATCGGTCCAGTGGTTTAGGAGGCGATATGGAAGACCCCAAAGAACCCCCAAAAGGACCCCATCGAAAAAACACCTATCCTATGTTGGTTCTCCCGTTGCGTAAAATATTTGTGCCAAGTTTGGTTGAAATCGGTCCAGTGGTTTAGGAGGAGATGTGGAAGACCCCAAAGAACCCCCCCAAAAGACCCCATCGAAAAACACCTATCCTATGTTGGTTCTCCCGTTGCGTAAAATATTTGTGCCAAGTTTGGTTGAAATCGGTCCAGTGGTTTAGGAGGAGATGTGGAAGACCCCAAAGAACCCCCCAAAGGACCCCATCGAAAAAAATACAGAAACCTTCGCGGGCGTGCGCACAACAACTCACCGAAGTTTCATCGCAATCGGATGAATGGTATAGGAACGCATACGGGACAAACAAAGAAACATTCATTTTTATTACTTCCATATTCCTTAAGGAATGGAAGTATGCTGATGGCAAAAAAAATCGTGTTCGAGATTATTGCAGATTCTGATTCTACTACACTCAAAACATGAAAAAAAGTCGTTTTCCGAAAAGTGTCTGTGTGTGTGTCTGTCTGTGTGTCTGTGTGTCTGTGTGTCTGTCTGTCTGTCTGTCTGTCTGTAGATTTTTTTTCTATGGCAAACGATAACTGCCGCAAATTCAAACAGAATCAAATAATTTTTTGCATACAGCCCTGATTTGCAGAGTACTCGCGACCTATTGTTTTTGGTGAAGATCGGTTGAGGGAAAGGGGTAGTTTACCTGCAACGGTTTTTTTTTAGCAAGGGTAATTTTGTTTGTTTGGCAAACGATAACAGCCGTAAATTCAAACAGAATCAAATAATGTTTCGCATACAGCCCTGCATTGTAGAGTTCTCAAGATCTGCTGATTTTGGTGAAGATCGGTTAAGGGAAAGGGGTAGTTTACCTGTAACGTTTTATGTTTTAACAAGGATATTTCCTATGGCAAACGATAACAGCCGCAAATTCAAACAGAATCAAAAGATTATTTGCATACAGCCCTAAATTGTAGAGTTCTCAAGATCTGTTGTTTTTGGTAAAGATCGGTTGAGGGAAAGGGGTAGTTTACCTGCAACGTTTTTTTAACAAGGGTATTTTCTATGGCAAACGATAACAGCCGCAAATTCAAACAGAATCAAATAATGTTTTGTATACAGCCCTGATTTGTAGAGTACTCAAGACCTATTGTTTTTGGTGAAGATCGGTTAAGGGGAAGGGGTAGTTTACCTGCAACGTTTTTTTATCAAGCGCATTTTCTATGGCAAACGATAACAGCCGCAAATTCAAACAGAATCAAATAATTTTTTGCATACGTCCCTGAATTGTAGAGGTCTCAATGACTTTCGATTTTGGTGAAGATCGGTTAAGGGGAAGGGGTAGTTTACCTGCAACCTTTTACGTTTTAACAAGAGTAAAGTACTTGAAAATTTATTTAAACTTTTTGAAACAATGGTAATTGTTAAAAATAAAATAATTTTGTTGCCAGGCAACAAAATTATAATTTTTTCATTTTAATGTAATATAATATTTTTCATTTAATACAGCAATAAAAAGGCAGGTAAGACACAGCCTGGCTGTTTGGCTGAAAATGATTTTAAATATAAATCTTAGAATATAGAAGTCATGTATGGTTCTCCATACCGATATTTATATATAAGATGTAAACTATACCACTTACTTGACATAAACCGTGATAGCTAAGCTAATGTACAACATATATGTATTAATTATACACATAAATGTTCCTCGATAGACACTCTATCTATTGGCGAAAACTTGAATAAAATCCGTTCAGTACTTCCTGAGATTAGCGATTTCAAACACAGAGAGAAAACGGACCGACTTTACTTTATACTATGTATAGATTCTTCTGTACGTGTGTATGTCACTGAACTCCTCCTAAACGGCTGGACCGATTTTGATGAAATTTTTTGTGTATGTTTGAGTGGGTCCCTGGATGGTTTAGATTTACAATTGGACCCGGCAGGTGGCGCTGCGATCGGGTTCCAGGAAATCTCTTATATATATAAGCGGCTTTGTCCTGACTGACAGAGAATCAACGTAGAGCAAAAACTACTGAAGATAATGATCTCAAAATTTGAAGGTATATTCTTATGGGGTTGTAGATGCTCACTAAGAAACGGTTTTAAAAACTTTCACTCCTAAGGGGCAAACCCCCCCCCCCATTGTATGTATGTATGTTCCACATCTCCTCCTAAACCACTGGACCGATTTCAACCAAACTTGGCACACATATTTTATGCAACGGGAGAACCAACATAGGATAGGTGTTTTTTCGATGGGGTCCCTTGGGGGGTTCTTTGGGGTCTTCCACATCTCCTCCTAAACCACTGGACCGATTTCAACTAAACTGGGCACAAATATTTTACGCTATGGGAGAACCAACATAGGATAGGTGTTTTTTCGATACGATCCTTCGGGGGTCCTTTGGGGTCTTCCACATCTCCTCCTAAACCACTGGACCGATTTCAACCAAACTTGGCACAAATATTTTACGCAACGGGAGAACCAACATAGGATAGGTGTTTTTTACGATACGATCCTCTGGGGGGTCCTTTGGGTCTTAAATAACTATTAGATCTGGTTACCATGGCAACCCAATAGAATAGATTCTGGTTATCATAGCATCGGTGGAAGTCTCCCGCGTAGGAAATAGCGTGGGAGTCATCCGAGGGGCCTTCCCTGGAGTTCATCCACGGAACCCGGGGAGTCTTAGGTCGGATCCCGCGAAAGACGGCGGGGCCAGAGTCCACGGTTCTTATAAATAAAGATATAGGTTATGATATCAAAGGTGGTGTATGCATCTTAAGAAACTTCTTAATAGTGTGTGAATTCAGAGTTGTTTCAGTTTTAATTTAAAAGTGGATAAGTTAAGATCGAAGTAAGTTATAAGCCTGTATAAAAAACAAAGTTTTGATAGTGAATGTATTCAGATCATAGTGTTCAGACAATATAAATGCACTTGCTTCAGTTTGAATTTAAATATTGATAAGCTGAAATCTATAGAGGTATTGTATTGTTAGAATAAGTTTAGGAGACACTAATTTAACAAATGCCTTATTTCAACATTAACACAATGAATTATAAAACGACAGTTAAATACGCAGCGCGTGCAAGTACTGTAGACATTTTATTGAAAACTAATTTAGCTGTTCGCCCTCTCCCAGAATTAGAAATCGAGCAGGAGCATCACGCGCAACAGAATTCGTCTCCAGATATAAAAATACAGTTTATGACATGTTCTTAAACAGGTGCGCTACAGAGTATTCCTCCAGTGAGAATGCGAACGTAACAGTATAAGGAAGATTATACAATATACAAGTAATATAACGTTAGAACAAGAATAGGTGCCTATGAGCCTATGAATAAATTATGAACCTGAGCAACGCTGGGTAAATCGGCTAGATATAGATATCTATATAAGCCAAATACCACTGACTGACTCACAGATCACGATACCTCTGAAACCACTGAATGGATATCAATGAAACTTTGAACATAGCTTCATCATAGGTCTTAGGTGCTCACTAAGAAACGGTTTTAAAAACTTTCACTCCTAAGGGGCAAAAAACCAAATACTGAAATTTATCGCGGGAATTGCATACTTGGTAAATGAAATGGTTGATATCTCAGTTTACTGGAAACCCAAATACATTTAGTCCTGAGGTTTTAATCATTGTTTTAAATTGAAAAAAACTTCGTTGTTTGCAGGTTCTTATAGTCAAGAAAATTTCGAAGTTCAATTAATTAATAAATGTATGTCCTTTTTTCTCGGAAACGGCTCTAACGATTTTCTCGAAATAAATAATAAATAGCTGTTGCTATGAATGTAAATAAACAAACTAAGAGTTGAGAATTTGTACAATCTATCTAATCCTATACTATTAAGCGAGCAATAATTTTACAATTACGTACAACGTGAAACTCCGTAGCGAAGCACGGGTATTTTGCTAGTACTAGGATAATTACTTATCACATACCATGTGATGATCCGATCACTGATGATACCAGGGATGCCTATCCTCCCTCAACCCCTATGACGCTTCCCCCCAATTTTATAAAAAATCCACCCTTTTCTGACAAGACCTTTTTTCTCTTTTACAGTAAAATATGTTACCTCAACGAGCAAAGGCCGGGGCTTTCTAAATCGAAACTATATCAAAATATTTCCTTTTACCGAAACGATATATAGATTGTAGGTAGTTATAAACTAAAAAAATAAGGATTTCTAATAATAAATCACAAATTAATATTTTCAGTAAAATGTTGTTTGTTTTACAATACCAGTACTCTATGACTTTATTGAAAAAATACTTAGTTTTGCAACTTAAACGTCTCACTTAAATCTGTTTTTATCGATAAAATGCTATAAAAATTTCAGTCTGTTTGGACCTTTTTGTAATGTACTAAAATGTAAATAAAAATTATAAACACAAAGTTCTCTTGCACACTGTACTTTATTGATACAGTAAATAAAAAATAAAATGTATTTCAAAATTACATTATCATAATATGAACGATGTAATATTTTAAGCTTACAATCACAATATTTGTGGTATCTGAAGTTAAAACATAACTTATAAGTTAGCAAAAATAAAATTCGAGTAGAAGACTAGATCCACTTTTCTGTGCACACCGCGCCTACAGACTCGAAAAAGTCAACTGGGTAGATTTAATGTGCGTCTGATACGTGTCCGTTATAAGTTTTTTACAGTTTTGTAAAATTGAGGAAGACTTTTCATGCAATAGTAAAAAAAAATCCCCCCAACTGGTGACACGATCCCCCCCCCGTCGGTACCCCTGGATGATACTCATCTTCATTGTGATGGCAGCGACGATGAAGATCAGTATAAGAACAGTGATGAACGTGGCCTACAAGAGGACTGACCGATAGAGAGAAATTGCGGTTGCGTGTCGTAGGACCGTTCGGTATGGCAGTTGAACATTATAACCGATTTGTAGATAAATAGAGAGGTTACTTTAATAAAAAAGAAAGGTTTTATCTTTACGATTATTGTGATCTGTGTTTATTAAAACCTGTATGAACAAGCTCTTGAATCATCAAACACTATTTCAAGACTTTCTGTACATGTTCAATAACGAGCGATCTTTTATTTATTTTTAATTGACTAGTAAATGTTTAATTTGTAAAATTATAAACTTTTCGTAATTTTTATTTGTCTTTTCTTACATTAAACGTTAAACATAATTTTCTTATATTAAACATTACATTAATTCTTGGATTTCGTTGTCCATGACGTGTCCGTTAATTAACTAAATATAATTAAATCACTACCGACTCGAAACACAAACTTTTTTATGGGTAAAAACGTAAAAGTTTCAGCTTATAGCCTGAACCAGTTTTCGCTTTTAACAAGGTTCTTTAGAGGCTGCCGCTGGGAGCACTGTTCGTCTTGTTCTTGGCGACGGCGTCGATTTTTGAAGGATCGATGTTGTGTGTGTAGGGTGTGTTATGTTCGAATAATGAGTGTGGTTTGAATTGTGTCTGTTCGTTTAGGATGTCATTTTTATGTGTTTTCGTGTGTCTAAATCACACGCATTATTCGAACATAAAGCGGCAGCCTCTGAAGAAGCTTTCTAAAAGCGAAAACTGGTTCAGGCTATAAGGTAAAACTTTTACGTTTTTACCCATAAAAAAACTTTGTGTTCCGAGTCGGTAGTGATTTAATTATATTTAGTTATTACATTAATGTTAAAAAATTAAAAATTAAGCTGACACACTATTTTCCAAGTCTTTAATAAGTTTTCTTGCAAGGTAACTCTAAAACATTGCAGTTTCCTATACTTAATCCAAATCACTAAAATTTTCAGCATTTTTTATGGGACTAAAAGGTTTTCCCCACTCTGACTATCCAATTTATCCCTTTAAAACTTCCAAGTGAGATGAAGCTTTCACAACATGATGTAGCCTAAGATGAAAACGAGCAGCAGCGTCGTATGGCCATACGCCGTAAACATCATTAATACTATCCCCACAAAGCTATTAAACACTATTCCTCTTCAGTATTATTTGACAGTTAAGGTCTTTATGTACGTTATCCCGAAGATAGGTCTCCACATTTGTCCTCTTAAGAGTAAATGCTCCTTCCGCACACAGTGCGCTTCAAGGTCTTTACACCTAACTCTGTGTCAGAGACCTTTAAAAAAGATATTTGACATCGGATAAGAATAAGCTGGACCGGTGGAAGGAACACACTAACTCATCATAAAACTGCCTCTGAGGATTTTACCCGCTACTCTCAGAAGGTCATCATCATCATCATCCTCAAGGTTTAAACCAAGAATGGTTTGTTTCGGTCTCAAATAGGCAAATATTACAGCTGGTCACTCCAGGCCTTCATCGGACGTCCCACACCTCTCCGTCCCCTCGGTTTATAGTTCCATACTTGTTTGGAGATGCGACAGTCGTTGCATGTAGCCGACTCGAACGGGTGTCCTTATATTTTACTGCACAAACATTTAGATGGTCTCTGATGCCCACATGCCAAAAACGATGCTCTCTAGTCATATGAAAAAAAAAGAAAAAACAAACCAGCAAAAAATAAAGGAACAAAGGAAGACAGTTTGCTTCTACATCACGCATTTAGCTATGATATCTTTTAGACGTGACTCAGGTTTCTGATCCAGCTAGAAGAATGCCGTTACTTTACAGACTTTGTTTAGACCCAATAAACAGAGAGGTTTTCTCGTTATTGAAAGGTGACGGACGAGGTTTTATCAAAATGTTGACGCAATTTTTGTTTACTTAAAAAAAGACGTCTCTATTTTTCTATATTTATACTGACCACTTCAAAGTAAACACACCGTCAAGTTAAATACACTTACGACAGCATTTTTTCCAGCATTAAAAATATTTCTGGAACGCACTTAGTGTGTAGCCTTGAGCAAGCTTAACAATGTTTTTTTCTTGTTCTTTAGCGGTCGCAAAATACGATTGTCTTACTTTCATGTTCCATAAGGAAATGGAAGTATGGTGATGGCGAAAAAATCGTATTCGAGATAAGGGTTGATTCTGATTGATTACCCACAAAACATGATGAAAGTAATTTTACGATGTGTGTGTGTGTGTGTGTGTGTGTGTGTGTGTGCGTGTGTGTAATTTTTTCTAACCAAATACACTGTACTCACCGTCTATGGCTTTTTTTTTTCCTTGATGTTTTTTCCAGTTTACATGTTTCAAGGCACTTGCCTCATCATCAGAACTTATAAAATCAATCTATGTCATAAATAATGACATTTGTCAAAATATTAAAAACACAATACGGCAATTAAACTATGTACATAAATTCGCTTTATGTACATAGTTTAATTGCCGTATTGTGTTTTTAATATTTTGACAAATGTCATTATTTATGACATAGATTGATTTTATAAGTTCTGATGATGAGGCAAGTGCCTTGAAACATGTAAACTGGAAAAAACATCAAGGAAAAAAAGCCATAGACGGTGAGTACAGTGTATTTGGTTAACAAACACGTGGCTTGGGACTACAATAGGATTTATTCCATTTAAATCAATAATTTTTTCTATGGTGAACGATACCAGCCGCAAAGTTAAACAGAATCAAATATTTTTTTCATATGTGCCCGAGTTGTAGAGGACTCAAAGCCTATTGATTTTGTTGAAGATCGGTTAAGGGGAAGGGGTAGTTTACCTGGAACGTTTTATGTTTTAACAAGAGTAATTTTTTCTATGGCGGACGATAACTGCCACAAATTCAAAATTAATCAAATAATTTTTTGCATATTTGCCTCAATTGTAGAGGACTTAAGTTCCATTCATTTTGGGAAAGATCGGTTAAGGGAAAGGGGTAGTTTACCGGCAACGTTTTACCTTTTAACAAGAGTAAAGTATTTAATTTTGATAAATAAAGTATCCTGGAAAGAAACGTAGAAAGGTAGATGAAATATATAAAAATGAAAAGGGTTTTGATGGGGGAGTGAGTAATTTTGTATAAATGAAAATGATAGTTGAAGGGGGAGGGGATAATTTTTTTATATATGTACTACGTTATCGGCAACAAAAAAGTAGTTTGTTGTGAAAATTCCTTCCCGGCCTGTTTGGCCGTAGTCCAATGTTTTCTGCAAAACCAGACGTTTCGGCAGTGCCATCGACTGCCATCATTAGTGAAAATTAAGTACGATAACGTGAGGTGGCATACGTTAGTTACCACAGTACTGTGGTTAAGGCTGCAGGAATAAGTAGAAAGAAGTAGTTTCTGTGGAAATGTTTCATTTCGATAATGATTTTAAATATAAATCTTAGAACATGGAAGTCATGTGTGGTTCTCCATAACGATATTTTACTTCCATGTTTCATAAGGAAATGGAAATATGGTGATGGCGAAAAAAATCGTGTTCGAGATAAAGGCTGATTCTGAGTGTACTACCCTCAAAACATGAAGAAAAGTCATTTTTAGAAAAGTGTCTGTGTGTGTCTGTCTGTCTATGGTTCTGTGTGTAGATTTTTCTTTTGGCAAACGATAACAGCCGCAAATTCAAACAGAATCAAATAATGTTTTGCATGCATCCCTCAATTGTAGAGAGCTCAAGACCTGTTGATTTTGGTGAAGATCGGTTAAGGGAAAGGGGTAGTTTACCTGCAACATTTTATGTTGTAACAAGAGAAATGTTTCCATGACGAACGATAACTGCCGTAAGTTCAAACAGAATCAAATACTTTTTACTTCCATATTCCTTAAGGAATGGAAGTATGGTGATGGCAAAAAAAATCGTGTTCGAGATTATTGCAGATTCTGATTCTACTACACTCAAAACATGAAAAAAGTCGTTTTCCGAAAAGTGTCTGTGTGTGTGTCTGTCTGTCTATGTGTCTGTCTGTCTGTAGATTTTTTTTCTATGGCAAACGATAACTGCCGCAAATTCAAACAGTATCAAATAATTTTTTGCATACAGCCCTGATTTGTAGAGTACTCGCGACCTGTTGTTTTTGGTGAAGATCAGTTGAGGGAAAGGGGTAGTTTACCTGCAACGGTTTTTTTTTATCAAGGGAAATTTTTTTTTTTGGCAAACGATAACAGCCGCAAATTCAAACAGAATCAAATAATTTTTCGCATACAGCCCTGAATTGTAGAGTTCTCAAGACCTTTTGTTTTTGGTAAAGATCGGTTAAGGGAAAGGGGTAGTTTACCTGTAACGTTTTATGTTTTAACAAGGGTATTTCCTATGGCAAACGATAACAGCCGCAAATTCAAACAGAATCAAAAGATTATTTGCATACAGCCCTAAATTGTAGAGTTCTCAAGACCTATTGTTTTTGGTGAAGATCGGTTAAGGGAAAGGGGTAGTTTACCTACAACGTTTTTTTAACAAGGGTATTTTCTATGGCAAACGATAACAGCCGCAAGTTCAAACAGAATCAAATAATTTTCTGCATACAGCCCTGATTTGTAGAGTACTCAAGACCTATTGTTTTTGGTGAAGATCGGTTAAGGGGAAGGGGTAGTGTACCTGCAAAGTTTTTTTTTCTATGGCAAACGATAACTGCCGCAAATTCAAACAGAATCGAATAAGTTTTTGCATACATCCCTAAATTGTAGAGGTCTCAAGGACTTTCGATTTTGGTGAAGATCGGTTAAGGGGAAGGGGTAGTTTACCAGCAACCTTTTACGTTTTAACAAGAGTAAAGTACTTGAAAATTTATTTAAACTTTTTGAAACAATGGTAATTGTTGAAAATAAAATAATTTTGTTGCCAGGTAACAAAAATAAAGTCATTTTGATTATAAAATATAAATATTTACAAGAAAAGAATTTTCAGTTTTCAAAATTTAAATATATTTTTATAAAACAATGGGTTCTTCATTGAGGTGGGGACTTGACGACAGTGACAGGGCTTTCCACCAAATTCAGCAGAGTGACAGGTAGGCCCAACTCTGATTGGCTCCTCAGATTTCCCCAGCGTTAGTAGGTTCTATGAAAATATTTTATTTCAAAAATGATTTTAATTATAAATCTTAGATATGTTTTATAAATCTCATGTTTTATGTTTTAACATGGGTAATTTTTTATATGACGAACCATAACTGCCGTAAATTCAAACAGAATCAAATAATTTTTTACATATGTGCCTGAGCTATAGAGAACTCAATGTCTGTTGATTTTGGTGAAGATCGGTTACGGGGAAAGGGCAGTTTACCTGAAACATTTTTTGTTGTAACATGAGTAAAGTACTTAATTTTGATAAAGTATCCTGATAAGATCTTAATAATCCACTGTAGAAACGTAGATGAAATATCTATAAATGAAGAGGCTAGTTGAACGGGCTGGGGGTAATTTTCTATAAATCAAAATTATAGTTGAAGGGGGAGGGGATAATTTTTTTTTATATGTGTACTACGTTATTGGCAACAAAGAAGTATTTTTTTGTTAAAATTCCTTCCCTGGCTGTTTGGCTGAAAATGATTTTAAATATAAATCTTAGAATATGGAAGTCATGTATGGTTCTCCATACCGATTTTTTACATATGTGCCTGTGTTGTAGAGGACTCAATGCCTATTGATTTTGGTGAAGATCGGTTACGGAGAAAGGGTAGTTTACTTGAAACGTTTTTGTTGTAAGAAGAGTAAAGTGCTTAATTTAGATAAATAAAGTGTCCCGATAAGAAGATCTTAATAATCCACTGTAGAAACGTAGATGAAATATCTATAAATGAAGAGGCTAGTTGAACGGGGTAGGAGTAATTTTCTATAAACGAAAATTATAGTTGAAGTGGAAGGGGATAATTTTTTTTATGTATGTACTATGTTATCGGCAACAAAGAAGTAGTTTGTTGTTAAAATTCCTTCGCGGCCTGTTTGGCCGTAGTTCAATGTTTTCTGCAAAACCAGACGTTTCGGCAGTTCCATCGACTTCCATCATTAGTGAAAATCGAGTGCGATAACGTGAGGTGGTATACGTTAGTGACCACAGTACTGTGGTTAAGGCTGAAGCAGTAAGTAGAAAGAAGTAGTTTCTATGGAAATATTTCATTTCGAAAATGATTTTAAATATAAATCTTAGAACATGGAAGTCATGTATGGTTGTCCAAACCGATATTTTCTATGACGATGGATAACTGCCGCACATTCAAACAGAATAAAATAATTGTTTGCATACGTCCCTGAATTGTAGAGGATTCAAGGCCTATTGATTTTGGTGAAGATCGGTTAAGGGGAAGGGGTAGTTTACTTGGAACGTTTTAGGTTTTAACATGAGTAAAGTACTTAATGTTGATAAATAAAGTATCCTGAAAAGAAATCATAATAATCCACTGTAGAAACGTAGATGAAATATCTATAAATGATGAGGTTACTGGAAGAGTTGGGGGTAATTTTTCTATAAATGAAAATGATAGGGGGGAGGGGATAATTTTCATTTATATGTCATGTGTACTACGTTATCAGCAACAAAGACGTAGTTTGTTGTTAAAATTCCTTCCCGGGCTGTTTGGCGTGGTCCAATGTTTCCTACAAAACCAGACGTTTTGGCAGTATTATCGACTGCCATCATCAGTGAAAATCGAGTGCGCTAACGTGAGGTGGCATAGTGGTATACGTTAGTGACCACAGTACTGTGGTTAAGGCTGAAGAAAGAAGTAGTTTCTATGGAAATATTTAATTAAAAAAAAGATTTTAAATATAAATCTTAGAACATGGAAGTCTTGTATGGTTCTTCATATCGATATGTTATATGTGTGTAGTACACATATACCTGAAACATTTTTTGTTGTAACAAGAGTAAAGTACTTAATTTGATAAATAAAGTATCCTGATAAGAAGATCTTAAAAATCCACTGTAGAAACGTAGATGAAATATCTATAAATGAAGAGGCTAGTTGAACGGGATGGGGGTAATTTTTTATAAATGAAAATTATAGTTGATGGAGGAGGAGATAATTTTTATACTGTATGTGTACTACTTTATCGGCAGCAAAGAAGTAGTTTGTTGATAAAATTCCATCCCGTGCTGTTTGGCCGTGGCCCAATGTTTTCTGCAAAACCAGACGTTTCGGCTGTGCCATCGAGTGCCATCATCAGTGAAAATCGAGTGCGCTAACGTGAGGTGGTATACGTTAGTGACCACAATATTGTGTTTAAGGCTGAAGAAAGAAGTAGTTTCTATTGAAATATTTTATTTTGAAAATGATTTTAAATATAAATCTTAGAACATGGAAGTCATGTATACCGATATTTTTGTCTTGGGAAGAAGAACACGTCGCGACGCGGCGGATAGGGCCATATCTGCCGAATACGGGGGTTGTAGTATCACTACGGTGTTATTTAATCCAAATTAAACAAGCTATAACATGTGTGCTGCTGCATTATTATGGTGTGAATTCTATAAATTATCCTCGCATTAAACTCGGACGTTTTCTATCAATATCTTGAAGCTAATAGCGTAAAGTGTCTAAACAGAATCCACTTTGTTAATCATAAAAACTAATGATACAAATTCGTGAAACTCAGTACGACAATCCTCATCTTACTGTCGCTGTACTCAACAAATTCACAACTGTTATGAAGCTTTTTACTTCCATGTTCCATAAGGAAATGGAAGTATGGTGATGGCGAAAATAATTGTGTTCGAGATGGGCTGATTCTGATTGTACTACCCTCAAAACATGAAGAAAATTAATTTTTAGAAAAGTGTGTGTGTGTGTGTGTCTGTCTGTATGTCTATTCGTTGAATTTTTTCTACGGCAGTACCATCGCCTGCCGTCATCAGTGAAAATCGAATGCGCTAATTGCAGGTGGTATACGTTAGTGACCACAGTACTGTGGTTAAGGCTGAAAAAAGAAGTAATTTCTGTGGAAATATTTTATTTCGAAAATGATTTTAAATATAAATCTTAGAACATGGACGTCATGTATGGTTCTCCATACCGAAATTTATTATCTGTAAACTGCTCGTTTATGTACACCAGACTCACGAAAACCCTTTTGCAAGATTCTGTCCTCGTTAGAGCAGTTTATCTCATTTTTTAGACAAAATATAACGCAACGTTTATGTACACCAGACTCACCAAAAGCCTTTTGCAAGATTCTGACCTCGTTAGAGCAGTTTATCTCATTTTTTAGACAAAATATAACGCAACGTTTATGTACACCAGACTCACCAAAAGCCTTTTGCAAGATTCTGTCCTCGTTAGAGCAGTTTATCTCATTTTTTAGACAAAATATAACGCAACGTTTATGTACACCAGACTCACCAAAAGCCTTTTGCAAGATTTGTCCTTGTTAGAGCAGTTTATATCATTTTTTAGACAAAATATAACGTAACGTTTTCTATCGTAAAGTGTGAAATATTGAAAGTAGCCACCAAAATACAGCTTGCTCAATTAGCTGACAAATCCCAACTATGTATCCGATAGCGGTATAAACTTAGAAATTTGTCACTGACAGGTGTACCGACATCATAAAAAGTCAGTTCGGAAATATCTGGCGCCGAAAATCCAAAAATTTTAGGAAGTTTTTAATGAAATTTCATAAATGCAATGACGGACAAACGGCCAGTTCCTAAAGTAATTTGATGTTTTAGAGAAAATGTAATAAATAGTAGATCACCACAGGCAACTTGTAACTATCAATAAGTTAAAAAGCTTCCCAAGATGTCTTTAGAAAGAAAGTCGTTTACAAGTATAGTCTTCATGGTGTGTAAGAGAATTTTATAATAGCAATACTTGAAGGTTACACTGAAGGGAGAAGAGGAAGAGGAAGACCGAGACTCCAATATATAAACAGATTAATGGTGATGTAAGGTGTCCTCATTCCTATAAGGAGATGAAACGGAAAGCACAGAGAAGATCGGTGTAGAGAACTGCTACAAACCAATATGCTGATTGCTAAAGAGGGTAAAAGAGGTTGTAGATTATTAACTGACTAGTTAAAAAGCGATTACAATCAAACTAATAACAC
Organism: Magicicada septendecula; assembly: GCA_034769895.1. Classification (NCBI taxonomy): domain Eukaryota; kingdom Metazoa; phylum Arthropoda; class Insecta; order Hemiptera; family Cicadidae; genus Magicicada; species Magicicada septendecula. The sequence continues at coordinate 302,595,861 of CM068373.1, read as the reverse complement.
TATTCTAATACCCCAAAATATACTTAAACAATAGGGAAAAAGCGTATTAAGAAAATTAACGATATAATCAGAATATTGTGACGAAAAGTCCGAGGGTTAATCAAAAGTAAACGAGACTTTTGAGAAACTTTTTTTTTATTGATGTAGGTATAAATAAAATAAATACATTATGATTTTTCTACATAGGTTTTCTTATTCTCTACACATTTTGTACATAGCACTGGCATTTTTTAAATCCCTTCTTTATAAAAATTTGTTAGACGTGTTCGTAGCCGAATATGAATTGAGTCCTCTACCTCTGGGCCACTGGAAATTTTTTCCCCACCTAATTCTTTTTTGAGGGGTAGAAAGAAAAGAAAATCACATGTTGATAAATCTAGACTATAGGGAGGATGATCCAAAGCTGTCCAGTGTAGTTGTCCCAGTTTTTCTTGAAGAGCAACAATAGAGTGGGACCGGACGTTATCGTGAAGAAGCAAGACGCTGCCGATCGGAATATTTCGCCTTTTAGACCGATAGCCTTTCTAAGCTTGCCCGAAGTTCAGAGTAGTATGCAGCATTCACTGTTCATTATTCAAGTTAAAACTCGACGTACACAATATCTTTAGCATCACAAAAGATATTCGTGAGGACCTTGCCAGCAGACAAACGAGTTTCTGCCTTCGCTGGAGTTGTTTCATTTTGTGAACGTCACTCCATACCCAACCTCTTGGTTTCGTGAGTAAAGTGGCGCGCCCACGATCATCGTGCGTGAGAATTGCGGATCATAAACGTGTCCCCTCTGCTGCAAAGCGATCAAAATTTTGGTATCCATCTTCGAGAGATTATCCCATTTTCCGTCACTTTAACTCTGTTTTAATGAATGTCTGCACAGTTTAATAATTTCACAAACAGTTATCGATGAATCATAGTAAATAAGGTCTTTAAGATGCAAAATATTCTGCGGCGTAATGCTGTGTGTGTGTGTGTGTGTGTGTGTGTGTGTGTGTGTGTGTGTGTATAAGCGACTTAACTGGTCAAACACCTGTACGCCTTCTCGATCCCGACCAGGCAGACGGCTGCCCCTTTCTTTAGTGAGAATACAACGCCATCCGGCACAGTCTCCAATCGGTCTAAAGCCATCCCAACCACAGAAACTGAAAATTTAGATCATTTTGATCTGCTCATCCATGGCCGGCTCTAGTAGAAGGCCGGAATATTAAACGTGGCAACGTTGCGTCAGAGTAATAAAATACGTTGCATAGTGTAATAAAATAGCTGAAGTGAACATGTTATATTCTGATTTAATTTCATAGCATTACTAAAATCATGAGTAGGCCTATTTTTAGCTAAATCTAAATTATAGGTCTGTACGCACTTAGTACTGTACGTATAAGTTGAGAAAATTAGAGAATTAGGGTATACGAGACGGAATGGGACGAGCCATGGCCGGCTCTAGCAGAAGGCCGGAATGTTAGACGTGGCAACACTGGAACCAGCTGATATTTAAGGCCGACTAGACAATCTCTTAATTCATGTATTTCAGTAATCAAATCGCGTCATTTTTAATTGCCGGTTAACAGCAGTTTTATAATTCTTAATTTTTAGCAAATTAAAAGTTTGTTATGTAAAAAACACTGTTATATTATTTAAGAAATATAATAATTAACTCATTTGTATGCGACGAATTCTATATTTGAACAAAATTAATTCATTTGGCTTAACACTAATTCACTAATTTCTTCAACTCAAACGTATAGTACTAAGTGCGCACAGACCTATAATTTAGATTTAGCTATAAATAGGCCTACTCATGATTTTAGTAATGATATGAAATTAAATCAGAATATAACATGTTCACTTCAGCTATTTTATTACACTATGCAACGTATTTTATTACTCTGACGCAACGTTGCCACGTTTAATATTCCGGCCTTCTACTAGAGCCGGCCATGGATGAGCAGATCAAAATGATCTAAATTTTCAGTTTCTGTGGTTGGGATGGCTTTAGACCGATTGGAGGCTGTGCCGGATAGGGTTGTATTCTCACTAAAGAAAGGGGCAGCCGTCTGCCTGATCGGGAGCAAGAAGGAGTACAGGTGTTTGACCAGTTATGTGGCTTAAACACACACACACACACACACACACACACACACACACACACACACACACACACACACACACACACACACACACACACACACACACACACACACACACACACACACACACACACACACACACACACACACACACACACACACACACACACACACACACACACACACACACACACACATTAATAAACAAAATACAAGAGTTTATTTTAGTAGTTTGTTTATCTAAATTTCATTAGAGAATTAATTGTCTAACATCGTTAGAACCTTAAAAAAAAACTGTTGATTACTTACACATATGTTGCAATGGATATTCTAACTGCATATGAAATGTAGCATAGAGTAGCGCATATCATATCATATTAAGACGCTACTTATATGAATAAGTAAAGATCTAGGGACAATAATTCAAGAGAACTGTTTAGATAAATCTGCTATAGAAGAAAGTATTCATAAAATGGAAAGAGCAGCATATGGTATAACTAAAGATATTTATAATAAAAAGTGCATATCTAAATATACGAAAATAAGGCATTACAGTACAGCAGTGAAGCCAGAATGCCTATACGCAAGTGAATGTCTAGCATTGAATTATAATTTAGACAAACTAGAAATATTGGAAAGACAAATTATTAGGAAAATATTAGGCCCACGAAAAACTTTAGAAGGTTGGAAATTAAGAAGTAATGATGAAATATATCAGAGTATAGAAAATATAACAGAAACAATGAGAAAAAGAAGACTATTATTTTTTGGATATTTATATAGAATAGACGACAATAGGTTAACAAAGCAGATCTTCAAAAATCTGTGGAGGAAGAAGTCAACACCAAGTTGGATTAAAGAAGTCCAAAAGGATTTAGAAAAAAATAATATAAAGGCAGAAGAAGCGATTGAAAGAGATGTTTTTCAGGCGAAATTGTTAAAAATGGAAGGAGTCCAGGGTAGGAGAGAGAAAAAACGCAGGTTCAAAGTGGACTGAAGACAGAAAGAAGAGAGACAGTGAAAAGATGAAAGAATATTGGAGAAAATGAAAAGAACAAAGAATAAAGAATTGAAATTGACATGTGGTCCTTAGATGGCTGATACAAAAAAAAGTAGAGATTGCACATTCATTATACATTAGTTGATGAGCAGCATTGTGAAATATTTAAGTTTCAAGTATTTTTAGACTAGTAAAACAACTTTAAGTACAGTGAGATGGTATGTAAGGATACTTAGCCGCGTGTGTGTGGGTACGAAATTGTTTTACGAGATATTCATAAAAACACGTTGATTTAAATAACTTTCGAAATATAAGAATTTTTGAGATGGGACTTATATCAGAATAGTCATAATAGTTATTTTAAAATGGAGTAACTGAATGTATGAGTTTTTTTAAGTAAAAAGATAATGTAACCCAAAAAATTGGTCGTATATATTTTAGGTTTTTTTTGGACAAGAATTATTCTCTTCCGAAGACTTCTTACACAGGAAAGTTATTGTGTGTAGGAAAATCAGAAGTAGGGGTTACCGAAGAAGCAACCAGATTACAAGAAATCTAGTTTCAAATATAAAGCTCTGACATACAGATGTCGAGAGTCGATAACGAGTGAATGTGGTCTGCCAATCGCGACGAACGCAAGTTAGAAACTTTCTGTTGAGTTACTCCGAGAGTACTATAACTGTGCTTTTCCACGAAAGTGCAAGATATTCCGATTAGGGTATATAGACACTTCAAGCTGACTGAAGGTGTAAGCTCAGTACACCATAAGCAGTATCAATATCCATCGGTTCGCGGTGAAAGTGTATGTAAACGTGCCCGTGAGCAATATCTACACGCCCGAAGCCGGACAGAGTAAATGAATCCACGTATTCATCCAGATAGTATCAACTCATCACCTGAAGGATCTGCCGTCGACTTTAAAAGGAAGTGAACTTATATTATTTATGTAGCATGATAAAAGAAAGACTCTACTACATCAGTAAATACATTATAGTTTAAAAAAAGAACTTTTAAATTTCATTTTTAAAATTTCATTTACATTTCATTTATTTCATTTTAGTTTGTGGTGTTTTACGAAGGTCAACAGAGACAGATTAATTATTTTTTATAAACTGTATTAAAACACAGTAGATTGTCAGGAAATAATAGCATTTTAATAAATTAAATCCACTTCATTCAAATAACTTATATCTGGAGCCTATGGGACACCTATACATCGTAAGGTACATGTGTGTGTGTGTGTGTGTGTGTGTGTGTGTGTGTGTTAAACAGCGCCAAAGGGCAACATTTGTGGTTGTTGAGCTTCCGATTTTCTTCGTTTCTTATTTATTATATTTTTACGTTCCATTTTTGTCTCTTGCTAATGCTTTCCAATTTTTTAGACAAAGGAACTCATTTTTTTTTTGCTAATAATGTGATCAGCCATAGAAATTGTCTAATTGAATGTAAAATAAGGGTAAACTGAGAAATCAGAAATGCGACGAAATACGGAAAGAGAGCGATACAACATGATTTGAAAGAGGATCTTCATAAAATTGCACAAAGATAAGATGCTGACAAAGAGAAGGGGATGAGGACAGGTCTTGACTGCAACGTCAAGGACGGATGCGATTTCGTAAAACTTATTGCTTACTTGCAATTAACATTTACAACAACTTCATAACTAAAAAAGGCGATGTCTGTAATTAATAAACTGACGTTAAATACGTATACTAGAATAAACAGCAGTTAATTAAATATAAAATAAATACGTTGCACAGCGTGCAGGCGTACAACAACCGCACCAAATTGGAAACAAACGTCATTGAATGAACAAAAAATCGGCCGGAAAAACAATAATAAGATTAAGGACGCAGTAGGTAAAGATACATGTGTTAGTTATGAATAGAGATATCTTTTTTTTTGTCACCGTACTCTATCAAACTGAGCGGTTACGCAAGCAAAGAGTAGTTACGTAAGCGCGCTGCGACAGGGTAAACTTGACTGTCGGCAGGGTTCTGAACTCAGTATCTCCGGTATCACTACCGCGTAAACAACACAGAGTCGATCTTGTTCACGCACAACCGATTATACCATACGTACGTCGTGTTGCTGTCGTCTTGTCGGGAATCGGAGTAAGTGCAGATTTTATTTTACCTATGGGTTCAAAAAACCATTATTAGACATTTATTTTTTAATTTTAAAAATATTAATAAATGTTTTGACTTCAATAATTGCAATGTTTATCAAGTGGGCCATATTACTGTATACTTTTAGGTGCACTATCCTGGAAATGTTATTGTAAACAGAAACTAGTGATAATTAATCTACTAATAGACTATACATCGAAAGTAGTAACTGCATTCATTGCTTATATGAATAACGCTGTTTAACCTTTAACCTTGGCGATATGATAAATGTGTATCGTTACTTTTTTTCATTGAACGTATAAAAATAAAGTGATTTATTATTAACAGTACTGAATGAATATATTACTATTATTGTTATTATTGCTAAGCTGTGAATAAATGCATGTAATGTATGTTTCAAATAGGTTTATTTTCAAAGTTTACACACATTTTTTATATAAAAATTTTTCATACTTGTTTAAAATTATTTTTATATTTTAATGTTGATTTATATATTTATAAACAATTATTTTTAAAATGTACCATATATTTCTGTTATGATAGTAAATTAATTTTTTTTTGTAAATCGTGGTCAGTTAATGAAACAGTTTTAACAATTTTTTTAAAATCGTTAACAATATTGTAAAATTATAATACTAAAACATTTATAATTATATTGTTATTATGTATATTACAATATTATAGTATTATATTATGAAGTAATTATAATAATTAGAATTTGTTAGAAAAACAGAATTAAATTTTACGTTTCAATATTATAATTTTATAACAAAATCTCTCTCTCTCTCTCACACACACACACACACCCGCGCACGCGCGCGCTCGTAGAGTATTCGATGTTTGTGGGATCCAGGTACTGCCAGGTTATCGAAAATTCAGGTTAACTAAATTAAAAATAATTAAGGGCTGTATAATAATTGAAGGTCAAAGAAACTATATTAAACTTGCTTATACATACTTGCTTGGTATACATTAATTTATTAAATGAAATATAAGTTTAGTACATGAGAATACATTTGAAATGTTTGACAAGATTTAATTTGGAAAATACACAATGATCAAATAATAATGCATGAAGTTCTTTACGAAGGTCTGTCTTTTCAAAGATATCAAGTACGTGTAGCCTTTCAAAGACGTTTCCTGCCCTTAAAAGTCACCCCAATGTTTCAATTTTTATGTTTTTGAGTAGACGGGGTTACATTTAAACAGCGGTTTTAAGTTTACTCGAAGCGTCCGTAGATGATATAAGGATATAACCGTTACCTTGGAATTTTTCTTCCTGGATTAGCTTCTTCGTCTTCTGTTAGGAACGTTTTACAAGGTAACTGCCACCATTTGAGACCGGTACACACTCGGTGAGAATTAAATAAATTCTGTGTTACTAGAAAAAATAAATAAAAGACGCGATCTAAATTTTAAGAGAAACGACCTTTAACTTGAGTTCAAGAGTTCAAATAATGCCACTAACTTTAAGGTCATTGGCAATCAACTTCCCTATATTTTTTTTACAAGAATCGTAAACCACTTTATTTTGTATTTTTTAAAACGGAATCAGAAATTCTCCCTAACTCGGTGCATCGGATTATCAGGGTTGTTGGATGGACGAGCGTTATATTAACACGAGTTTACTCTGCTCGGGTCTGTGTAATAGTTTTGTACAAATGTACCATCATGATGTTTCTCGCTTGCTTGAGTCATGTTGCGACCATCATACAGTTCAAGCCGGTGTCATTGGTAGATAAAATTTCCGGGCCGTAGAGCCGATCCATGCCTTAAAATCCCAGGCGTTTCGATTCCAACATGTAAAAGTCATATCCAATGGACGATCTTATTTTCTTGTCAGTCTTATGCAGTCAACTGACAAGAAACGAAGAACGCCCGCTGAAGATGACTTCCGCAGATGGAGCCAAAACGTCTTGGTTATTAATAAATGGACAACCTGGAAAATTCACCTACAAATCAACATGCTCATCATCACCCACATTTGATCACGAACATACTTTTAAATGTTCGAAACATGTATTAAACAAGCCGGAAACCCGTCTTGCTAACACATTTACACCTAGTAATTTTATAATACGTTAAGAAAAGAAACTTCAAGTTTTATTTACTTACAAAATGTAGTAACAAGCATCTATAACTGTTAATAAAGCCAGTTCTTGACAATGGAGAATGCGATTTCAGAACACGTATACCAGGGACCAAATTTTAACATCTGATAACTAAAATAATTATTTTTAATTATAATCATTAAATGTATGAATGTAAGTAACAAAATTATGCTTTACACCTATTATAATGTACGCTTGTGTAACTGTTCTGTTTCATAAGTTATAAAAAACCAAGGGAATATATACGACCTATTGTGGGGGTGCCTATGGTGTATGGTGTATGGTTTGATTGTATTGATGTCACACTCTTAATCTTATAACGCTGTCTGTTTCATAAGAGTATTATGTTGTACAATAAAGTTTTAAATAATAAAATCGTGCAGCCTTGTTACAAAAATTAGAATTATTAAGTAGTTTCAATTTCTAATTTCTGATTATTACAATTAAAATTATATTATCTGTAAAGTAGATCCATGTTAACAAAAAAGTCTGAATCCATCATACTTAATCAGTAGACCTACCTATTATTAATTGTACTTATTATATTTGTATTTTAATATACGTAGCACAAAAATATTTTACTGTAAGGATCTTTTTTTGTAGGTTTGTATTTCAATTATACCTATTCGATGGTTTTGCCACAATAATTAGAAACAACATCGTAACACTTCAAATGATGATTGTTTTTAAAACCATCGAAATTCTCACAATTGCATTGTATAATTTAAAATGTGTCTTTGCTGCACAACTTGTATACATTAAATTTATTGAAGGAAATGCTTTACGAGTAACAAATGAATACCACTATTGATTATTTTAAGATTACGCCTGCAAAAGTTGTTCAAGCTACAAAAACAACATTTCCATAATTTTATTAAAAGATTGTCTGTTATCCTGTAGCTTCAACATAGAGAACTTTAATAATTTTAATAAATTTTAATTTTAATTTTTATAAACTAAATTCGGAATTTGAAAATACTTAAAAACCCTAATTTTATAATCACCTTATATGAATGATAACATTGTCCACCACTTTTGCCTAAATCATTCGTTGTTCACAATTCGTACTTTCCATGTAATTTTTCCGAGACACCACTTTACTACAGTCTGCTTCAATCGTTGTAGAAATTATCGATTAGTTTAAAATTATAGGCAATGTTTAGGAATCTTGATGATGAAAACAGCCTATTGAATTATTTTTACGTAAAATTCTGTTCACGTTTTCATAACGGCACGGTTTCGATTCTTACCTGTATGTATTACAGCCACATGTATCTTATTCTATTCACGTTTCTATAGCACCACGGATTCCATTAACTGTCTATTCAGCATACTATTATTTTATTCCGTTCACGTTTTCATAGCACTATGGTTTAGATCCTCAACTGTCTATACAACAGGTTACACGTATCTGGAAGTGTAAAAATCTTTCACCAGTTAAAATACAAAAAAATGGAGATACGTTTGTAATTACCTTTATAAACTTTTATAAAAACTGAGAAAATTGTATACTGTACTTGTAAACGCGTCATCTTTTTTTTTAACTTCTAGAGTATTTTGTTTCTTACGACACGCAAAGTAAGAAATACTTTTCTTTTATTATATTTCTCATATTACTAAATTTACATATGATATTTATTACATTACTTTATATTATCAATCTTAGTTACATTTATTATGTTTCTTGAAGTTGATAAACAAAATAAAATTATTGTAATTATTAAATTACTATTTGCTTTAATTTGTTTGTTTTTCTTATTTGAATCTAATTTTGGCAACTGTCCATTTTATTTCCTTTCTGTTTAACAATTATTTCTTACTGAATTTATGCTCTAGTGTGAGGTGACCGTGGTTCATAAGCTCGCAAACGATACCAACGCACACATAAGCACATAAGCAGTCATTAAATAAAATTAATTTTATTTAAATGAAAACATTGAAAATAATTTACCCTTTTAAGTATATCATTAATATAATTATAATTTATATGACTTATTATAAATTTAAAAATCATCACTCATTTAGTTTTTTATTTTCTCATAACTTTACATCAAAAGTGTTACTTATGTAGGATACACTTTATGTACATAATGCATTTCAAAGAAATAAATGAAATACGCAGGCGCAGGCACGTCTTTCTAGGGAATGCATTCATATTATTGTACGAATAATTTCGATGTTGTTTCAATTACCGCTGTGAGCAGTTTTCTTTTTAGGTTGTTCCTAGCTTGATGTGTTTGTTCATTCTTCTACCGAGGTCGTTTTAAAATATTTTACGCCTGAAGTGCATTTAAAAAAATATTTATTGTTTTCCCTAAACGTTTATTAATCCCAATATTCTGATGAGTAAGGAAATATTGAGATATCTATAGGCTTCTGACCGTCAAGGGATTTCCACAAATACTCGTAAGTTTGACCCATGTGTAGCTACTAATTCTCTCGCTGCATCCGACTTTGTTGCTTAATATTGAGATTGAATAGGCCTATACGAAATTAACGCATTTTAATAACAAATAAACAGTTCCACACCCTGATCGCTGCCAGTTATAGATCGTTTATTAAGTAAGAAAATATATGCAGCATCGGAATAAAATTGTTAATACATACAAATAGTTTTAAACCAGTTTTTAATTTGCTGTTTGTTTTCTTTTATTTATATGAATGTCGTTTTATTTATATGGGCGTTTCATTTCCTATAATTGAGAAAGTCGTTTTCATTTACGTGAACACTAAATACTTTGTGTGTGTGTGTATGTGTGTCACAAAACTATTATAATAATAATTAATTCCTTCTGGAAGTGTAGTTTTTATAAAATCATAAAACACACTTGCAGAAGAGGATTTCAGACTAATTATTCTGATACATAGTAACAGGAGAAAACATCTAAAATAATTGTTGCCTTTCAGTAGCAATTACTTTAAGTATGATTTACTTAATCATAATCCTTTTATCAAAATAGTATCGGGCTTTTGCAAATTGTAGTTTACGTCACCAAAGGAACTGTACACATTAATTCACAAACTTACTAACATCAATCGATAAAATATATCAATCAATTACATACATTTAATAAACATTAGACAATTTTCTATTAATACATGAACATTTCCGTTAGTATTTAATTATTCATTAATTATATATATATATACGTGTGTGTGTGTAATGTTTCGTGTATATTTATATGACAATTTATTTTGTTCCAACACTTCCCATTTAACAATTATCTTCGACCCCATCTTGCTCTTGGCATGTCAGATAACGTATTCATGCCTTAAGGTGTGCGCAACATGTAAATCTGGAAAGGTGTTATATAACACCGTATTCTGTAACACATACTGCTTTATATAATATACTTCTATTTAGAGGTTATAATCAATTCCCGGTTTGGTGCAGTGGATTCGTTAAAGGCGATAACGTTGATTTCATTAGTAGCACTAACCAAGCAAGAAACAATTAAATGAATTGCGCTGATACTGCGAATGTATCCTGTTCTCTATTTAACATAATGTGTATGTAATATAATATAACGTTAATTACTCGTTACCATTAATTATATTGTGTTAATTAAAAGATTATGTTCTCTTCAATATAGCCTACGTTCTTGGGCGTCATTTGCAACGGTAATTAAAGTTACAGAGATGTCTATTGATGTCAATTGTAATGGTATAAAGTTTACTTAGGAGTGATGAGTACAAATTATATTTTCGTGTTCAAGAGAACTAATTAAGTAATATTGTTGTATCATCCCTCAGGTTGTTGTTTAAATAATGAAACACATACACATTTATCAGTCTAATTAATGCATTTATTAAATTTACGTTACTTGTCATTAATATCAATTATCTTGATTTTTAACATATTATTATCATTCATTATTTTAATATATGATTTTTCTCAATAGACATTCTTCTAAGATCTCTATATCTCAAGGTTCAATTTAATTTATCTAGGCATGAATAACACTTATCTCTAGTTAATTATCATATTAACACATGTTTTATTTCTAAATGGATTCATGTTTAAAATATGAATTTATTCTTAACTGAAATGATGTAATCATACTACTTCACGTTTTAATGTTACTTCATGCGTTATTTCTTTAGTAGTACATGTTTTATTTGTAAGTTCTTTTAGTAGGACAGACAGGTGTTTTAGCAAAATATTAACTAATACATAAAAGTTACTGTTGGTACAATTATTCCAATCTACGGCGCGTGGATCTGCGATGATCTCATCTCCCGCTCCTTAGATCTGCGTGGTACGTGATGATCCGCTTCTCACTCCACTGCATGAATTCTCACCTTGCTGAATCATATCGTGGTTTACTCTCGTAGTGAATAATGGCTCAACACTTTTTATCACTCCACTTTAATTAATACAATTCGGCATCTTCTGACATTACATTTGTACACAAGTACCGTTCACTAGTTATAGCGTTTATTCTCATTACGTGTGTTACGTGAGTTATAGTTTGCACACGACTGATTCCGAACACATACTCCGATCTTAATTGTTTTTACAAGTAATAAATTAATAAAACCTTAGTTCTCACTCTTTCAATATTAACTGTATTACACACATTGTTTGTTAATTTTGATTCTACGAAAATATAGCATAAGTTTATAAATCTTCACAACTATTTACACATGTTAACCCTACGTAAGTCTTAAGTCAACTCGCTGAACTGTCACCACCGAATTTACGTAAAGACTCTTTAATGTTTAAGTCAAAACTCCGCGAAAATTATAACGGATTCCATCGATACGTTACTACCGACTTTCCGAAAATTTAGTAATAGACTTCCTTGATCGCGCTTTCAGCTTATTTTATATAGAGAATACACAGGATTCCCCACTAAGTTTCTTTTCGTCCCACTGCTGCGTTTCCATTGGTTCTTCTCTGTTTCTTCTACGAAATTTCCCTCCTAGTTCTATTACATGTTACCCTGCTACGTTTCCATTGGTTTTACATTCCTGTCTTCTAAGAACTTCACTCCTGGAAACCCACCTATGTTGAAAGCTGATTTCTGATAGGTCATCTTTTTACCATACTCTATTTCTTGGATTCTGGTTCAACCCCTCCTGCTACGTTAAGTCTGATTTCACACTTGTAAATCTTCCTGTCATTTTTTCTATGTCCCATTTAGACAGAATCAACCTTAACTGCCTTCCTAACGCACAGCTGCACTGGTTAATGAGTTCAATCAATTTTACTTTAGTTTTCTCAGTATTTACTGGTAACCCTCTCTCTGGCGTTTTTCTAGAGTCTCTGGCCAGAACAATTCCTTAATTGTCTCCTAGCGTCCAGCTGTACAGTTTATTAACCTTGGCTGTGTTTTCTCGGTACTTCATTCAGTTACCCCTTACTGTTGTTTTTCTACGCCTCTGCCAGAACAACCCTTAGTTCGCTAAGCTTGCATCTGTCTTGTTAATTGGTTCCATCACCTTCGTCGTATACTTCTGGGTATGTCCCCTTTCATACTTATATCTGGTAGTTTTCCATTCCTTTCAGTAAAAACACTTCCAGCTGCATCGTTGATGAGTTTATTCAACTTTGCTGTTGCATTCTTGGTATCTCGTTCAGCCACCCTTACTGTATCTTTCTCAGTATTACACTCGTGATTCTTCTTCTGGCGTTTTTCTATGCGTTCGCTAGAACAAACCCTAATTTCTGCAAGTGACCATCCATCTGTTCTGTTGCATTTACGATATGTCCATAAACATGCCTGTCGTCGTAATAGGATTTCACACTTCTTTGTGTTAACTCCCTCTCGTAATTTCCCTTCATATATCAATGTCAATTCAACATCTGCAACCTGCTTCTTCTCTTTTTTTTGTTTTTTGTTTTTTTGTTTTGCGTTTTGGCGTTACAATAATCATCATTCTACCGTGTACAGGTCTTGGACGTCAGCGCCGTCTCCGCTCGTATATAATCCAGATTTGAGCCTTCATCTATTCATACGACACTATATATCGTCCAAACCAGCAGTCGGCAACCCTGCGCCCGTCGATAAGGTTTGACGCGCCCGCGAACCAATTCGTAATATATTTTCTTTTGGATGAAGGAACGCATGCGGATTGTACCTGCTTCGAAATACTGTATTATAAAATAGTACCGAACCGCGCTACGTCTTCCCTCAACACATTGTGGAGCTTGTCGCCCACAGCCTGCAAAAACCTTTCTCCCCAAAGGGATTTTTCAAGGTTTACATTTCTGTGCGCTTTATGAAAATAAATAGTGTTATTGTGAATTTATTTTTATTTAAATGTTTTACTGTTTAACCACTTTTTCGTTTAAAGTTTTGTCAGTTTTAACGTGCGTGTGCCTGATGAAAAATTGTTGATGGTCTGCTCCTAATGTGAAAATTTTTCACAAATTTATATGAAAATACTGCAAACCTTTTTTTGATTCGGTGTTCCACGTCGCTAAGTATAAGCGCAAGGATATTATAAAGCGACAGTTAATGTTTGTAACGTCCAGCTATTGAACTCCGCACCTTTCTATTTTCTATTGATGGGTGGGGACGGGTGCCCCCATCGAATTGGTCCTCAGTTTAATATGCGCCCCCATAAATTCAAAGGTTGCCTATGACTGGTCCAAACAATTCAATTTTTTCTACCGCTCTCTTCTCTCCTTCAAAAACCGCTTCTTAATAGGATACGATAAATATCCTCAGAATACGACAAATATAGTTTCCTGTCTCTTATAACCCTCAGAAATGTTCTACTCTCCTGCACATCTTCATTGCACGTTTTTCATCCATCTCTTGATCACATTACCAGCGCCTCAATCTTAGGCTTTATTTTTTCCTCATCGTTCGTGTTTCTGACTCATAATAATATATTTACTTATTTTCTGTATGATAAATATTGACTGATGTACATTGTATATTGCATATTTACATACTATACGATCTTTTTATATATTCCATATGTTTAATTTTATATTATGTTACAAAAATAATAATCTTCTTCTGCTAGTAAAATTTGTATTATTATTTACATCTTACGTAACTTCGCAGAGATAAGTGCACGTCAGAGGTTTAAGATAATTATCGTCAGAGAGAGAGAGAGAGAGAGAGAAAGAGAGAGAGAGAGAGAGAGAGAGAGAGAGAGAGAGAGAGAGAGAGAGAGAGAGAGAGAGAGAGAGAGATACTGAAGTATCTTTATGAAGTATTCTATATGGTAATGGCTCCTTTTATAAACATCACACAGCGCCATGGTACATCCGTACATCGTTTCTGTGGCATTTCGTTAACCAGTCGTCAGTTAAACACTGATCTTGTTAATATCTATTATATATTAGCTCTTGTCTCTCATTTATAATTTTCTTATTCATCTGCTTCTAGATCGATCCTATTTTCTCCTTCCCGGTTGTTGCTATAAGATCTGTTTCTATAGGCGTAATTCTCCAAATTCTTTTTTCATGTCACGACCGTATCTTGACAAGATACTCTGGTCCAGTACAAGATTGAAAAAATATGAAAGTATTGAGAATTACTTAAGTCAGTATTAGTGAGATTATATTCGGGCAAGTAAACAGAGAAGAAAAGTCGGACAGAGATATTAAAAAAATTATGCTATACATCCATCCGGAGAGGGGGAGTTTATCTCATTTGGACCCTTCTAACGTACCTGTTCCTGTTATTTCATTATAATAATACCGAAGGGTATGTTTTATACGGATAATCAGTAGAATAAATTGTAAAATGAAAATAAACTTCATTATGATCGGATGCGATGTAATATACGAGGTGTGTTCAAAAGAAGACCGAACTTTTTGAATAACATATCAACCTGCATAAACAACGCGCTGCGACTTTGAGGGTGCCTAGCGATATTTTCTGACAACAAACTGCCATTTATTCTGTCCCGCTATCAGCATTAGTTTTCGAGCTATGTCAGATTGAGTGGGGACGTGTGCACGCTGGCCGGCGGATTAGTGACAAAGAGATTAAGAAAGACCGCGAAGAACAACGTGTGAGTATGAAATTTTGCGGGAAAACTAGGTTAAAACTTTAAAACAAACAAAATTCTGTTTGTTCGAGTAACCATACGCGGAAGCCTGCATGAGCCGAACGATTATTTTAAGTATTTTTAAAGAGGGGCAAATTAATAGTCGGTGCAGATCAAAGCAATGTCGAAGATCGTGGCAAGAGACTTGGTGATGTGGTAATTGTAAATCATCGTTTAACTGCTGAGACTTTCTGAGAGAATGCGCATCCGTATAAGATTGGAAAATTAAATTTTGGTAACAAACTTTAAATGTATCGTATCACTGAAAACCGCTTGCTACGTTTGTTGACTGATGATCAGAAAGAGACCCGTTTTGAAATCGGTCAACAACTGCGTACCAATGGTACCAATGCAAATTGGTAATGACAACTTTGGAATGCAATGGAAATTGCTCTGTAAAGATTTTAGGAAGTTAGCAACAAAATTTTATACATATGCGTTGTGTTAAGATCTTCATTCTCATTTCGTTATAAATTCGCCGGACGGTGTGTGCACGTACCCGCTGCAGCGTGTGTAGCTCGAAGACTAATGATCATTCCGGCGTAAAAAACTGTTTGTAGCAGCACTTAATTGTGCAGCTCGCTCTATGCGCAGATTGACGTACCACACAAATCGTTCGGTCTTGTTTTGAACACTCCTCGTATATCAAGGGGACGCCAGGGAGGTGTCGAGCGTTCGGACATCCTCCCAACGGATAGGCGCGCTCCAGGTCCTGGCCTACCCACGCGCTCCTGCCGTCGCTGTCCACGCGTCAGGTCGGAAGGAGCGTAGACATCTCCTTGTTTATTTCTAATACGCGAGAAACCCACCCTCATTTCTATATCGCAAGCTTCTCCGTGAAACCGATTCTGCGTTAAGGTTGTCCTTCCGGTTGTCGCACGGCAGTGTAGTGGTCCAGACACGTGACAGACGCTCTCTGTCTCTCTCTCCGCGGTCAGCTCCTCACGTGTTGTTTGTTGTGCTCGTTGTTTACGACTCCAGCAGGCGCCACTGCACGTGTACCTGGTGTTTACAACAACATTCTGTTATTTCTAATCGCACTACATTCGGATTAGAAAAAAATTAATCTGCTGACAACAACAATCGTTGTGGTGTTTTGATGACAAACACGTTTGCCAAGGTCAAACGCCCGTCTACACTCTGGGATAGGTACTGTACGTACGTACTTTACCTCTGTATCCGACTGTAAACAACATAGCATTCCACATTTTACACGTTTCCGTCCTTTGTTTACAGCAATGAAGCGATTACTTTCACTTATTTTTAAGCATTTGCTTCATATACTGTAACTCATACAACGCAGTAGCACAACAGATAATAAGACGGCGTAATTGTTTTAGTTTTCTCCATTCTTCGTAAACGACATAGATGCTAGATCAGGGTGCGATCAGTTTATATATACGTAGTTTGGACGACACTGACATCTCGATCATTAGTTCGCGAATCTGTCGCTATTGTAGGAAGTAGATAATCAATTAAGACGCTCATCTGTATACCTAGAAAAAAGTCTTGGATATTGTTGTCCATGACGTGTCCGTTGATTAACTAATTTTAAGTATAACACTACCGACTCGGAACACTAAGTTTTTTGTTGGTAACCAAAATGTAAAATTTTTACCTTATAGCCTGAACTAGTTTTCGCTTATTATAAGCTTCGTCAGAGGCTGCCACTGGGAGCACTATCCATTTTGTTCTTCGTGACGAAGCCGTCTTTTGAAAGATCGATGTTGTGCGTATGAGGTGTGATATGTTCAAATAATTGTGTCTGTTCGTTTAGGATTTTGTTTGTATGTGTTCAACCACCTCATTGAAGCAAACCACACATACACAAAGATCAGCAGCAACATTGATATTCTACACGTACACACAAAAGGCCGAAAACTAGACACTCTTGAACAACTAGAAATATACAAACACACAAAAACACATAAAAACGACATCCTAAACGAACAGACACAATTCAAATCACCCGTATTATTCGAACATATCACACCCCACACACACAACATCGATCCTTCAAAAGTCGACGCCGTCGCGAAGAACAAGACGGACAGCGCTCCCAGTGGCAGCCTCTGACGAAGCTTATAATAAGCGAAAACTGATTCAGGCTATAAGGTAAAAATTTTACATTTTTACCAATACAAATATTTGTGTTTCGAGTCGGTAATGATTTACTTATAATTACCAAAAAAAAGTAAACCAGCTGAGATATAGTAACCGGTAGAGTAGTAGGCAGATATTCAAAGGGTCGAAATAATTTAACCTAACCGAAAGACCTCTTTAATGCAACACGATCTTGCACACGCTTACGCTTCGTTAGCCAAAAATTGTGATAGCGTAGGATTTGTGTTTCATGACCGGAAAGTTAATCGAAGAATATCAACAACAAAAAATGCCGCTAAGTAATCGTGAAAAAAAACAGTATGTATGTATATGAGAGGGACACCAAAACCACCTTCCTAGAATATAGAAATGCATGAAACTCTGTTACGAATGTAAATATTTTGGATTGATAACGACAGAGAACGGAATTCTTGATTTAGAAATAAAGGACAGTGGATTATATGTACAAACGAATGTTCATTGTAGTGGCTTATTGTTTATTAATGGAAAGAAACACATGCCACTTCTACAAACAAAAAGGGGTCTGTCAGGTTTTGTATTATCTCAGGCACTTTTCAGTATTCATATTGATGATGCTTTCAGGGAATGGAAAATGACATTCAAGGGTGGTATAAGGCAGCCTGTTATAACGCACCTTAAATATTAGGGTGGGCTGAAACATATTTTTTTTCGATTTACTATACCGCGAAAAACTTGACCCTGGGATAGGTAAGTAAAATTAATAAAAATAAATAAAAAATCTGTTAATATCTTCCGGTCGCGCATCATTCCGGAAAATTACAAAAACTGATCAGTTTTAATAATTTTTCGTAATTAATTGCTAAAATCGTACCTTTGCTGCGAAGAGTAAGCGATGAGGATATTTCATCTGTAATAAAATCAGGAACAGCAGCTGAATAGAATTTTGACAAGTTTCCATGCCATACGCAAGCAGTGGAGCGGTGTGTGTAGCTGGTGACAGAAGCCTGGTGTCACAAAAAGTCGTTGATGCCAAGTCCAGAGATGGGTTCATCAGAATGACGCTTCTTTCACGATCCATTTTTCTCACAACTCGGAGTTTAAAATAGCTAGTACCAAAAAGAATTAGTAAAAGGCTATTGACATAATGCCATAGCTCGTAACAATTATCATTAACTATTTTATGTTAAAGTGTAAAATTTGCTATTTTAATGTTAAAATTGTTTTTTTAGGTGCAATGCGTAACCAATAAAAGTAGAAATATCTATGATTTTTTAATTTATTTATCTTACTGTGCTATTATTTATTATCTAAAACTGTAGCGTTGGACTTACATAGAAAAAATTTCGTTTTTTTAATTACGAAAAAATTGTTATTAAAACCTTGCGATCAGTTTTTATGATTTAGGGTGGTCATGCGCGACCGGAAGATATTAACAGATTTTTTATTTCTTTTTGTTTATTTTACTTGTTGGTCCTTGGGGGACGTTTTCCGCGTTATAGCGAATCGGAAAAAAATAAAAATATTTTTCAGCCCACCCTATTGAATATACTGCTATTTGTATACGATGTAACCCTAATAGTAGAAATGGTAAGGATTACAGAATTAAAATCTCAAGTAAGGTAACAGAAACAATGACATTTCTGGAAAAACAAGTGAGCACAAAAACAGTTGTGGAAGGTACAGTCATCGAACAGATTCAGCGTTTTAACTGTCTTGGCTATGAAACATGAATCGAATGGATCCAGCCAGACTTCCAGTTTAAGTCTGGAAGAAGAAAAGGCCAAGGAAGAGACGGGTACTGTAACAGGCGATTTGTGCTTATGCTTGAAGCGCAGGAGAAGAAGAAATACCGGAAACACTCGTGAAACAAAATTATTTAAAAAAATCATGACACCACCAAATAGCAGTTAGCCTACTTGACAAAACGCAAATATTTCACCAGTCGACAGTGATCATATTACATGATGCTCGAAATACGTCTCAACTAAGAAGAGATCTTTGCGATGTATGTTTATATAACATTAAATACAAAAGATTTAATTGTTTTTTCCTTCTATGAATGTAATAAGATCTTAAACACAGAAAAGAGTTAGATGTGAACAAAAAACAACGGTGAAGAGACAGACTTGAATTCAAAGCGAAATTGGATTCTATGAACGTTATTTTTGTGATCAAACATAACTTGGGTCAAGGAATTAAACAGCTCGCTCGTTCGAGGTCACTGACCACTGACTCGAGAAACGTCCACGAGTTACCGGATTTTGGAATGACAATTTACGATCGCGAGTTTATAGATTATTTTAATCAAAATCTCTCTCACTCATTGAAAATATCGCAAGTTGAATTGAAGACCTGCGCGGCGATTGAAGAATATCGGCGGTGTTTCTGTTCCAATTATAACCACAACCGGTGTCAAAAGCAGCTTAAAAATAAATCAATATTGTTAGTAGTAGTTAACACTTCAATAATTATTCATAGCCTGTTATTTACGTTTACCTTCATAATTTGTAACGATAACGCTTCCGTGCATGCTTTCTCTCTCTCTCTCTCTCTCTCTCCCTCTCTCTCTCTCTCTCTCTCTCTCTCTCTCTCTCTCTCTCTCTCTCTCTCTCTCTATCTCTGTTTTCTCCGTCGTTTCACTTATAACGTCGTTCGATCCTGTAAAACACACACACACACACACACACACACACACACTTAATCGTATCAGTAGTTTTCATGGTGCAGGGGCTCCAATTGTTTTTAGACGTTTGTCCTCTTTAGACTCGCACATCGCACGTTACAAATTCAGCGAAACCTCGCGAATTCGGACATCAGTAATCTAGAATTGTACGTATTCGGATTGATATTATTTTAATAAACAGCGTCGAGCTTTGCCGAAATAGTGTCGAGCTGTTACAAATGTAAGGTTACGTAAGTGCGACGATTGGGGTCGCGTCGTCATTTACTCACCAGAGCAGCAGAACAGAAGACCACGGAAGATGACTGCCGAAGGTGGAGTCGACAAGAAGAGAGCCACGGCCCAACGCCTCGGAAAATAACCTTACTGAAAAATGTTAGTTTACATTACAAAAGAAACTTTACATTATTTCAAAAACTTATGAACGTCAATCGACAAGATAAACTTAGTGAATGTTAATACATTTTCTGCCAAAATCGAACAAATCCGTTAATGTTTATTTATTATTTAGTAATAACACTCTAGTGACTTGGGATTGTCTACTGAAGATATGCAATCGCTCCCTGTTTGTCGCCAGTACTTTTAACAAACTCCATTTTTTCTTCTCCTCTCTAGAAGCTTCCTCATTGCTTCCTCCACTCTTTCTCTGTATTCTTACACTCTTCGCCTGTCAGTTGTCGTTCGTTCTACATAAGTGACTCTGCCAACTTAGCTATTTCGGTCATCGTCTTCAGTATCGTCTCTGCTGTCCGAGTTATTGACAAATGAGACCTAACTATTGAACAACAATTTACATTTTCTTTCTAATCTAGCGACGAAGATAAAAATTATTAATTAATTTAATATTAATTTAAGGCTGTCATAGGTATACACAGTACACTGTAGTTTGTCATCTGAACCTACATAATACAAAATTTTATTATGTTTTAAAGGAACCGTTTTACGTTGTTCCGCGTAGTTCAAAGCAACCTCTGCGTTCTTTTTTCGTACTAAATTCGTTACATTGAATTTAGTAATTAGAAATTGTTTGCCCTCCAAATAACCGGATTAGCAAAATTTTACTGTATTAACACTATTAGAGGTAAGTAGGGATATGTTAGTAACCGGGAATCGGCGTTAACGACAGTATTGTAAGGTAATTAAGTCCAAGACAGTAAACACTAAAGTCAAGTATTAAAGCATTATAGGCGTATTAGCGACGTACCCATGCACGGATCGGACACAAGCAGCAATGACTACGTGATAAACAACGACTGAGACATTTGAAATTCTGGTGTTGAAGACGAATTGATGACGATTAACGTTAAAGGATTATGAACTGAATCGAAAAGAAGCTGGTGGAGTCGTGAAAATTAGCAGATTAGATCGGATGGTCATGTAAGAAGGAAGAATTGCCGGAGAAGAACTAAAAGATCTGGAACGGAAATACTAACCGTATAAAGACTACAGAAAAAAATGGTTTGGCGACGTTGAAGATGATTTGTGGGAATGACAGTAAGAGATTGGAGAAGGTTACATGGTGAGACAACGAAATGCAGAAAAATTGTTGGAAATGCTAAAACCTACCTTGCGGGAGAGGAGGAGAAGAAGAAGAAGAAGAAGAAGATGATGATGATGATGATGATGTTGATGAAACGCGTATACAATGTTGGCAGAAGAATATAATGCATTTTGTTGAATTTCTAAGTAAAACGCTCGAGTAACTTCCGCCTTATCCAAAGATGGCTAAAAGTCTACTGCAATAAGAGAATCCTGTGACATATAGTTTCGTTAAAATACCGTTTCATAATAAATTATCACATTTGGCAGTGTTTCAGCGAAAGACCTTCAATTCTCGACTGTACAAAGAGAGAATTATTTCACTAATTAACGTCACTTAGCTTTGAATTGTCAACTAGAACGCAAACCACAATCATTCAATTAGCACATCATTGTTGGCGCGAGTCTCGAAGAGGGGACTGGCAAACATTAGTATACGTTTTTTTGTTTCATGGGTTTTTACAAATTCAAAACAAAGTGGTGACACAAATGAGTTCGGTATATCGTATATACAGCCATTAAGATCATGTCACCGATTTCCATATGTGCCTCCATTGTTAACGAAGTACACCATTAAACTGTGAATACTAGTTGTTAGTTATGGTAAATCTAGCTTGTTTGTTGTCTCCCCACAGCGTCCCAGTTCGTAAATTCAGTGAAGAAACACGTTACAAATTTCCTGTCCTGTACTGATGATGCACGGCCATTCTTTGTACATTGGTCTCGTCTTATCAACTCCTATAAATACAGAAATATGTTTACAGATAAGAGTATTTCACGGCAAAGGGGAACAGAATATGCACTATACCGATCCAACTAGTCGTTTCGATTAATTTACTTATTTACTCCCCAGTGTTTACAATATACGCTCGTAAATAAAGCCACTTGTTTAATAATTCTTTTGGTTGATGATGTTTTACCTTCGCCCTTCAGTGTTGTTCCACACAGTTAATCGAGTGGGCAGGTCCTTTGGGGGCATCTTAAGTTTAACACTAAACTAATTAATTAATCACATTCTCAGCAGAAAGCAATGAGATATCACGATCATCAACATCATCATTATCGTCTGGTGTTCTGCCGACTGTTAACGCCAGTTGGTCCTGTCTCAAAAGCTGTTGTTTAGTTCTCTTATATTTATGTATGTATGTATATATGCATATACATACATACATACAGACATATACATATATAATATATTTAAAATTTATATTTACTTTACCTCAAGATGTTTTTTCCCTTATTTGGGACATGTTTCGGAACACATATTGTTCCAAACAAGGGAAAAAACGTCTTGAGGTAAAGTAAATTTAAATTTAATAATATCATATATGCATCAAGAAATAGACTGTAGGAAAAAGTGTTTATATATATTACGATGTACAGGTGTCGCATAGAATAAGTAGTCGGTAAATCGTGTATTGGAATGATATGACTACAAAATTTCACTCTTTGATTTTAATACAGTTTTGAAACTTCCACCTAATTTATTTTTATTTTTTTGAGGGGGGGCGTTACTTAATTTTTTAAAACTAGACGCGTGGCCTAGATGGAAAAAGATGCGCTGAGCCCATCGTGACAGGACTTGCAATAAAACACTTGTTTAACGCCAACAACATTTTTATTAGTGCATTTGTTAATTCTAGACACATTCCTTTTACAAAACTCCTTTTTCTTTGTTATAGTTTTCAAGCTAATTTCAATCAATCTCATTTTATAAACACTAGTATTGTTGACTTGCACTAATAACATCCAATAATACATCTCACAAATAAATTACTACAACTGTATAACAACCAGACACAAATTATTTTCATTTTTCAATCATCGGAAATTTATTTTTGATATATCTTTTTATTACGCGTATTCTGTTACAAGTCTCATGTCACAATTTTCATTTTAACGAAAGTTATTTAATCTAATACTTTTTTTAATTATTATCCGGTAAAATAATTAAATATTCCCGCAGACACGCACTCGTCACATGCCTACGTATATTTTTGCACCATTTTACCATACTAACTGTGTGCATAGTATACAATGTCCAAACCCCCAGTCTTTACTTATACAAATTTTCATTTCAACATGCTATCATATATTCAGAGTCCCATTACTAATGTATATCCGCATTACACTCATTGCAATATATATATTGCAAGGTAACAGATTCTAGCCCAGACCAGACTTGCAGAAAAGAATGCACAATTAGTGAAATTTAATACATTTATTGTTCTTTCTCGTACACACTTTGTATTAAAATGTTCTTTAATTATTTTACATACAATTAATTTGTTGTTGTTCAAAAATCTGCTTGAAATGTCTTTAAATAAATGCTTTCTTGCTTTAAACAGATCTGTAAATTTATTTAAGTGTTCAAAGTCTTCTTTTTGTAACAAAATTATTTTCAATTAATGTTCTTTGATGTTATATTTGTAAGTTTTATAATTTTGATAACAATTTAAATTTTTGCTTCCCTGTTTGGTCGTCCTCTCTGTCCTCCCGGTCGACGATCTCGATCCGGCCTCCAGCGATCCGTCGTCTCGGTCCACGTTCCAGCAACCGCCTCCAGGTAGTGCCTTGCTCAAGGTCTCCGTATTCCAGCCGCCACGATCAGCAAACGATGCTCAGGAACGGTAGTCGAATATCTCGCACTCCGTGATGGTTTCCTGCTGACACTCGCTGCTAACTCGACTATACGGACCCAAGGACGTCTGGAATTTACGTTGCCTGGAATCGCTTCCCACTGCGACCACGTTCACTGAGAACTTTCAGAGAGAGAGAGAGAGAGAGAGAGAGAGAGAGAGAGAGAGAGAGAGAGAGAGAGAGAGAGAGAGAGAGAGAGAGAGAGAGAGAGAGAAGACTGGCTACTCCTTTTATAATGCAGCCGAATGTATATCGCTGCGCTGCCGAGTGACGTCACCGCCTCTTGCGCGTAGGCGTCGTTTCAATTTATTCTAATGTATTCAGTAGTGGACACGTGTTTTCTAACTTCCTCTTTCTTGAATCTTCTAGAACACATCTTTGTAACACATGAATATACGTCCCTAACATTCTATTCGCTACCTACATTACACAACACTTCACTCACATATAAAATTATATCTTCATGGTTGTACAATGTCTTATTTTCTAATTTTATCCTACTAATTCTAATTATTTTATTAATACTATTCATTTTCACACATTCTTTTATCGTTTGGGACATTTGTAATAGCTGATAATCATTATTCTCTATATTCACTTATACTGAGACCGTTTGTCACGTTGCAATATATATAGGTTTTTAAAATGTCATCCGGCGTTGTCCGATGCCCAACACCTGCTGAGATCATTCTACGTATCATTCCGGAGATTTCGCGCACACACGGTTCTTAACATACCTTCTTTCCAGGATTTCCTCTGTCTTCCCTGCCTCTGACGGTGGGAAGACACCCACTGAATCATCTTCTATGAAAGTCTCTTATCCCCCATTCTTTGGTGTTCGTGCGTCGGGTACACATAGACAAATCCTGTGACATGTTAGATATGATGCTCTCAATTTTTAAAGAAAACAATTGAAAAGAAATATTTTTATTCGTACATATATGCATATATAATAAGTTGTCTTTCAATTACAGTTTAAAACGTTAAAAGATGTGACGGCTTTCCATAACAGATAGTTGGCTCTGGGTAAAGATCTCTCTCAAAATTTCTACATCGAAGTGTCACTGGAAACTTGTAATAAAAATCTGAAAAAGCACTTGACCTTTGACCTTTTATTAACTGCAGTTTCTGTCGGTGAAATTTAAAAAAGGACAAGAAATAAAATCGTCCACATGACCATGGGCGATCTTCATTATGTTTTCTGAAATGTCAAAAAAATTCTAGTTCCGGTTTCAACTCTTGTCGCACATTGTAATTCAATATTTAACTCACAAGAGTGTACTACTTTATGAATGCAGACTTTCTCTTCAAACCGTTTGAAGTGTGTACTTGAACATATGGTTTGCACAAAAACGAGAATCGAGTTAATCCGGTGACGCGGCAATCGATTTATTGAGACAGTAAGTTGATAAGTTTATCGAACAGCAAGTTGCAGTTAAAAAGGAAAGACAACTGTTGGTCAGCCCTGACATTAATTACCGTTACGATGAAGCGCATCTCCGATACAAACTGATTATTCACTACTTACAATCTCTGTAATGCTGAATATGTAGTGATACGTAGGCCTACGGAACGCCCCCAGTTTTATCAGTCGCATACGAAAATAATTGTTTTTTTAATTATAATATCGCTTGAATAATCCAAAGGCGTAGAATTAAGCTGTTTAGCTTTCGCAGATGATCTTGCCATCTTCGCCACTCAGAAGAAGAAGCAAGAAAGCAAATAGAAGATCTCAAAGAGATAGCGGAGAATAATGGCCTCCAAATCTCCTTTGCTAAAACGGAAATTATGACCACCCTATATAAATTTCCGAAAACATGCCTGGACACTACGTCCACACACGTATTTTTTATGAAGAAATAAAAATATACTAATAATTTTAAATATCTTGGAGAAACAAAGAATCCTTTAAGATAAGGAAAGCCAAATGAACAAAGGCCTTTACTCTAATCCGGGAACTGTACGGAAAGAAAAACCTTTCCAGAAGTGCGAAAGTCAGCCATTATAGCCCTGTGATCAGGCCGGTGATCATGTATGGAGTGGGAACAATGTGCTTTCAAAATTTGGAACTTCTTCTTAAAATTGAACAAAGAATTCTTTGGAAAACTTATGGCCCCAAGAAAAAGAAGATGGGTACAGGCATACACCCAAAGAAGAGGTGTACAAGGATATTGAAGATCGGCTTTCAGAAGGAAAAGACTGAGATTCCTTGGACACATGGTTCGGTTGGATCGGTTCAGATTAAACAAACAAATTTTAACTATATTTGGCAACTTTCCAGTCCAAATGGATACGCCAAACAACTCAAGGAGGAAATGATGAAACTGGATATCTCTTTGAAAGACTGTGTGGAAAGAAATACATATAGAAACAAAATTCAAAATCTTGAGGTTCTCAGCGGTGAGAAGAAGACGAGAAAGGGGTGGACAGTGGAAAGGAAGGCGGCGCATAGTGTGCGAATGAGGGCCTTCTGGCAGGAGAAGAAAAGGAAATGGTATTCGCGTAGTCCACGGCTGGTCTGTTCGTGCAAAAAAAAATACTGCTTGAATAGACTTCTGCGTTACAGTTAAAGAAGTTATGTATATTTTCTGCAATATCAATGTGAGTCCCTTAGCTACCGTTAAATCAAGGTGAGGTTTTCAGCACCCAAAACAATTCACACTTTGATAATGAACACGTATGGTAACATCCTGGATAATAATGAACGGCTGAAGAGTAGTATATGGCGAACAGACGGTTGGCCACGCTACCTATGGCAAACAGGTCAAGGTGCAGCCAACACTGGCTACTTCGGCAATATACACAGAGGTGCTATTTAGTACTATCCGTACGTACGTATATTGCGAGCAGCGTACGGGATTTGTCGCATCTTGCAATTCAACCGTCAATAGTCTCCATTTTCCCAAGTCATTCTCATAAAAATTTCCGTTCCTCATATCTTTTTCTAGATCTTGCTTCCAAGTTCCCTTTTCCTACTACTTATCGGATGATATTCCATTATCCTCTTAGCCCATCTGTTTCCATGCTTCCATATCACTTGCCCATACCATATTAATTTCCGCTTCTCCGTTTTTCATAAATACTTTCCTTCCATTTCTCTCGTTCTCTCATAGTTTCATTTCTTACAGGACGCAGCTGCGATACTCCACAAGTTCTTCTCAAACAATCCATTTCAGCTGCTTACAATTTCTTTTGTCATGTCCTAGCAATATGATGAATAGGTTATGGTTGCCTGCACAATCATATTGTACAAAGTAATTTTAACACATCTCTTTTATTGTACACATATCTCTTTTGGTCACACAATTTTATGAAGACCAAAACAAAGAGATCATTCGAAAAGCTGTCTGCCCCTACAGTCATAGCAGGGGCTATTTAAGATTAAATAAGATTTTTTTCTTAAATTTAATACTTACTACGATTTATGTTGACCTAACGAATTGTTTTAAATGACTGTTGTCTTAACAGTCTATATGTAACTACAATATTATACGAAATGTAATATCTCGTATATCTAAAAGCTGTTAAATGAAGAAAGTTGTGTTAGTGGTTAAAATCACAAACAGAATTATCACTGTTGCACACCACTATAGAAAAATTATTACGATTAGCGCTTTCAAGCTTCACAGCTCATCGTCAGATCGGAAAACTTTTACAAAAGGATCAGATGCTTTTACAAACAGTGATAATTCTGTTTGTAAAAGTTGTTATTTGATGATAATTTTAATAAATGAGTTTTAACCCCTTGTAATAGTAAATTGAACACAAAATCATTTAACATTAATTAATTACGTTTAACATTATTTAAAGAAATCAATTTATTGTATCGTTTCTCATATGCGTCTCCAATAAAAAGTTTTTTAAAGATGTATTTCTAAATAGTTTGGAAAACTTGAATAATTTTATGTTTTTGAGTTTTTTTTGTAACAAGGCAATTTAAAAATCCACTTGATGAAATGACAAACGCTGATATATGCACAAAACGGTTTTACTTATGTAAAACAGATAGACAGACAGACAGATACGCGCGCGCGCACGCACACACACACACACACACACACACACACACTTACATGAGCCGCTAATCCCTTTAAATATAGAAACCGAATCCCATTAAAAGTGTCTCACTTTTATCGATGAATTCGAACCACGGTGTGAATACAAAATGTGTATTATAAATCTGTCTCGTAAACAGCACACATACTATTTTTAGCAATGCATAACTCCTCTTCCCTCTTGAATGTGCCGCGTAAATAATTATGTTTATTAATCTTGCGTGGAAAAAAGCTTTTAACACATATAGAAAGAGAAACTATGTCAAGACCGTAAGTTGGACTTACGGACTTACAACAACAAGTGTATATTCCCCCACCACCCTTTCCATCACATAACTTATGTTTTACACAAACGCGCTAACTCTCTCTCTCTCTCTCTCTCTCTCAACCACAAAGTTTTAAGCCAAAGGACAACTGGATACTCCTCATAGGGGAAGATTCAGGTTTTGGTTTCAGTCTGAGGAGGAACCCATATTTACCAGCAGTGGTTGATTTCTAAAATTATAGGTGCCGGAACGCGTCAATTCAAATATTGTACAGACACAAATATACTTATATTTTATATTAGCGTATAAGTTTACAACAGGTCATTACAAAGGAGGTCTACGTTTATAAAGCCTTATAAAATATGTGACATACGTATAAACTTGTATCTAAAAAGGTAATAAAGTTTACTGATATTTCCAAAGATCTTCATCATCAGGTTAGCCGCATGACAATCGAAAACATGTCACTCATGATGGAGTCATCCTGAAGCCTCAATCAAACTCTAAGTGATGGTTTCGGTGGTTCGGACATTTTAAAAACGTTTCCATAGATTCATCATTGTGTCATCATATTGTTTGTTTCATGACCTTTCATTACTCTTTGTGTCCATTGCTGTATGATGGCTAGAAATCAGCCCTCTCACATTCACTTGAAGATACTGCTATTGATTCAGTGGCATATTTCAAGATAGAAAGACTCTCCGGTAAAATTCTGGAATGCAGATATTCCCGGAAGCTCCAATCAGTTGCCTTTCATGTATTTTTAATTTTGAAGCAAGTTTTTTTTAAATTCATTTTCTCCATAGGTTATTGGGGCATTTTTTGAACGGTAGTAGTTAAGATAAAAATTAGTGCTGGTGTTTGATTTTGACAAGTGTTTAGTTTTGTAGAGGGGCTGAAGAGGGTTTACTACTACTTTTTAAATTGTGTCCCTACACAATTTAAAAAGTAGTAGTAAACTTTTGTAATAATTACGTTTTTCTTTTTAACTATTTTTTGGTAATTTATTTTTGGATCCAAGAGGTTCCGGAAGCGCCGTTCCGGCGCGTTCCCCCTGAAATAAAGCCTTGGTTACCAGTTAGAAAAACAAAATAATAATAGAAATAAAGTCTATTACAAACACATATTTTTATTTCTAAAAAAAATAAGACAAAAAAGTTATGTGTTACTGTACAAAACGATAATTTACTGATGTCGTTATATCCAAGAAATCAAAATACATAAAGTTTTTAAACTAATATAAACAAAAACCTTTCAAAAATATGAAGTGGTTTTTACAAATTTGTGATAACTAAACCAATAATTATTGTCTCAAAGATATTATTATAAATAAAATTAGCTTCCAAGATAAAAATTTAATTCTTAAAAGCGCGACACAAAACGTATATCTCAGAACACCCATTTACTCTACATTTTTGTTACATTTTGATTTTAAATTTATTTAAAAATAATTATTTTATTACATTGTGTAAAACTGACTGTGAAGAATAACAAAACTTTTCTTGATTTAATTACTATTTAAACATTTTTGTTTCCTAATCTGTGAATATTTTTTCAAACTTTTAGGGGGAAAAAGACCCCCTTGATATGCCCTTATATACGGCCTTGGCTCCTCGATAATGAGCCAATATTTAAGGTCGGTAAAGAATTGAGTAGAAGACAGACACGGCAAAGGTGAAGGCTGCACTTTGACACGGCCTCTCGTTCAAGTACAGTCAAACGTCACTCACTGCTCAGACAAAATTCTTATGCAAGTCCTCTGTCCTTGGAGACTTTGTTTCAAAGTAGTCGTGTTTATTACTTTCCATACCGTATCATCGTACTCCTTTTGAGAGTTTACCGATGGTCGTTGATGATGATGGGGGAGATTATGGTTGATGATGTAGTGGTTGTGATTGGTGTCTGAATTAATGATATGCCTTAATTACGCTTATACAGTGGAATCTTCCTCTTCACTTACATTATAGAATCGTTCACAGTACACAGATCTCATGATAGCGTTTGTAGAAAAGAAATAAGATTAAAGTTTTACTAATCTTACTCATATAACCTTATTGGGACCTAATCGATGGGAAGGTATATAATTCCCATAATCCTCTTTCGCTACGGCACTGCTTTGGAGACCAACCTCTAGATCTTTACCCTAACGTATTAACATCAACTACAAGGTTTTCTATTTCACCTTACAATTGCTATTCAAAATTAATTTATTAATTCTTATAAACCATATTTCAATCTAGAGTGCTGGTAGTGTAAAAGAATTCAATCTGAACTCTAGCCATGACACTTTTCAAATACTCTATACTCCCACAATTTGAAGGCTCCCGCAAACTTCTGTTGGCGTAACAAATATAATCTACAATAATATAATAGCAGTTATTAATAAACACCAAGCACTGAACGAGTCGTAGTTTTCAGTAGAAAGTTTTTTTTAAGATCCCAATAGAGAGACTAGAAACTAAGGTCGCTGGATCTGCGTTTCTGTCATATCCTGTTCAATCTTTATCCCAGCCAACCTTATTTAATTTTGTTTACTTATGGGTGATAATGGCAGACTGTCACTACCAAACCGATCTATTGAAAACTGACTTCCTCAAATATATAATTATTGAGAAAGCTCAGAACTCACACACCGGACAAACTGTGTGGAAGAACAAAAAGTTAAAACATTAGCCCCAACGTGTACTGTGAGAACACAAATGACTAGGTACGTTGATGACAGGAACGTACAGATCGAGTCAGGATAATGAAAATTGCGAAAGCCAAATTACCAAGCATAAAAGATGTAGGGATACCAAGTAAAGAGACCAAATCGGTGGCTAGAGGAAAAATAAAGCCACAACAAAGAAACGGCATGTTCTCTGTTCATTAAAAAAAAAACTTTAAAACTTGGGAGCAACTTGTACGAGGTTTGATCATAAATACGCAGAATTTTTGTTTTTCTCAAAATATCTTTATTTATTCATCAATATTAATTTTGCCCCCTTCAAAGTAGTCCCCATCAGATATAATACACTTGTGCCACCGCTTTCTCCAATATTCGAAACACTTCTGGAATGCAATTTCCGAGATGGCGTTTAACTCCTTCAGCGATTCTGTCTTTATCTCCTCAATGCTGGCTAAACCTCGTCCTTTCATGTTTTTTTTCATCTTCGGGAATAGGAAGAAGTCGCGGGGGGCCATGTCCAGCGAATACGTTATGACGCATCATAACGGTGTTGTTTTTGGCCAAAAATTCACGAACAAGCAGTGAATTGTGAGCATTATCGTGGTGCAATTGCCATGAGATGTTTCGCCACAAATCTGTGCGTTTTCTTCGGATTGCTTTATGCAAACGGAGTAGAACTTCCAGGTAGTACTCCCCATTGACTGTACAACCTGGTGGTAAGAACTCATGGTACACTTATGACAATGTCAAGATACGTCAGGAACAAGGGTAACAATACAACAAAAAATTACGGCAATTGGACTTATACAGCCCGCGAAATTCAAACATTCAAGGCTATTTATTTATCAAACCTCGTATATCCGCTTGCCTCAGGTTTACGTATTATTTTGAAGGCAATTCTAAATTGTGACGGATAGAAACGTAAATAGAAATAAAAAAATAGTGGATGCTATATGTCGGTATATTACATACATTCTATGAGATAATCGTTTCACAAGAGTAAGCTTAATGACATACAAGACGATAATAAGATCTACTTTAACATACGGCTTACGAATAGAACTGAAGAAGTGCTGGGCATATTTAAGCGCCAAATATTGACGAACATTTGTGGCCGAGAGGGGCAACTTTGGTTGGTGCATCAGGTTCCAGTACGTACTAAAATACTGGAACATACAGAGAACTATACAGAGAACATCGTAGATTACAACAGGCTGCAACGCCTAAGACGGGCAACACGTATTGAGCGAATTATTGGGGGAAGACTAAGAAAATGCTGGCAGGACAACGCAGGGACGTATTGTAGGTAAGGAATTGGAAAGCGCCCACAGAAGATAGAAATTGTTGGAGGAGATCAGGACAGTATAATATCGGCGTAGCAAGGGAGTCGTTTGACGTAATATCACTAGGTGAAAACAAACAGAGAAGAACTTCTTTATTATTTTTGTAAATCTTTAGCAGATCTGTTGTCTGATTAGAATGGCTTGTTTAGATATTGTGATATTTTGTGTCTTTGTTTACCAAAGCGAACGGTAAATGAAGCCGACAATTTTCTTCCAATGAAACTGTATGCATTTCTCATTCTTAATCCGTCTTATTCCGTTCTATTGCCACGTGAACTCTCTGGTGAGCTGTCGTGTGTAGTTCAAGGAACTTGACCTGGGTTGTTTGAGGTGTCAAGATACGGTATTGTATCAAATTTAGAACAGACCCTGAGTCTTCGTTTGAAAAATGAAAAATTGAAAAAAAAATGAAAAAAATTGTTGGCACGTACAGACACCGATTATATCGTGAAGTTATAAACTGGAAGAATTTCAACAGAACATCTCGACAGACCAGTTAGCGCGACTAACCACTGTCCCACGCAGCGATTACGGCGAATTAAAAGGGAGAGTGCGTAATTTAAAATTGAAGGTCGGTTCTGATCGTGTTTGTGCGCACTGCATGGTGATCCCTGGCTCCACTACAGAAACTGTTACGCGCCTCCCTTCTCAAAATACAATGAGCTTCTTCAATCCGTTTCTGCGCAGGTCCTTCCCCACCTTCCATATATACAGTAGCGTCTTCTTTTTTATGAAACCTATTTATTCTGTGCTTTCTATATTTAATGCTTACTGTGGTTGCTCTATTCGCTTAGACTCTTCTACCAGGCATTTGAAAGCGTTCACCTGTCACAAATGTACAGTTCCAATTCATGTATCTGCGACCTCTTCAACTATCCATTAAGTCTCTTTTATCGTCAGACAGAGACGTATGTTTTCTGCTTATGAAGTGAAAGAATAATCGCACACATGCAATGTAACCGTTTCTATTGTAACCCTCGCGGGTTGGCAATGACCATAAAATTTGTTCAGTAGCAAACAAACAGAATAAACTACCTATGAAATAAAACAAATCAAACAGTGAACATTTTGTTCATTTAGTTCTTGAAAGAGTTTCAGGTTCAACAACTATCGGATTACGCAACACATAAATATGCAAATTCTTATTCGTGTACAGTAATGCCAGCCATGTGTTCGTACGGGAGTCACACACACTCGCAGCATATACATATGTGTTGTGTGTCTACAAAAGTTGTTTATTTAAACACACACACACACACACACACACACACACACACACACACACACACACACACACACACACACACACACACACACACACACACACACACACACACACACACACACACACACACACACATATATTTATATATTCAGTCGTTTTATTGCATTCAGTTTGTTTTGTTTCTAGTAGTTTATTTTTTTTCAGTTTTTTTTTTTAATTTAAAAACCGTCGGGGGATGATGCAAGTGCTGAACAGATTGCATGTGTGAATTATTTGTTTACTCACAGCCAGACAAACACAAACAAAACAATAAATTTGCCAGCACACCCACGCATACTAGACAGCGTTATATAAAGTACAACAATTATCGCAAGTACTATCAATTTAGTCTAAGCAAACCGGTTGAAGGAGCCGCGATCGCACACAAACACAGACATACATGTGTAATACTGTTACATAAGTCAATGTGTGCGTGTGTGTGTGTGTGTGTGTGTGTGTGAGAGAGAGAGAGAGAGAGTGCGCGCGCGATTAGTTCTATTAACACAATTATTGTTCACTTAAAGTGATTATAAAATCGTTTACATATTTATGAGATATAATTTTTTTTCTTTGGAATAATTATAAAGATAAAAATTACGTAATACAAGTACTACAGTTATACGCGTAACACCAGTCTTTTGTGTTCTGACAAAACTCTGTGTTGCATCTTCACTGCCTTAAAAAAAATTAGCTCAGTACGAATTAAAAGACTAATATGTTCACACACACACACACACACACACACACACACACACACACACACACACACACACATTATATTATCAATAATTATTGTAATTATTATTACTACTGCTAATTTATAAAAAAATTATTATTATAGCCAGTTGTTTTTGGTCAAAACCGTTTCTCGCAATCTAGTTTCCACTTTGCTGTGCAAATATTGCTCAGTGACTCCTTTACTCCTCCCACCGCATTACTACGTCCGTATTCTAATTTCATGTATCTTTGTTCCGCCTCTTTTCCTCCAGTTTAGAGGTGAAGACTCATTTGCCCTCTTTTCAGAAAACCTCGCCTTTTCAGCGTTTCCGTAGCTTTCCGACTGTTTTTTTTACCACGTACACGAGTGTTATCTAATGCTTTTGATAGTCTACGCCAACAGTCAGTCACAATCAGTGCCACAAAATTCAGATAGTGATACCTTCCTGAGAGTATTGCATGGTAGGCCAATCATTGCAACTTTGGAGAAACATTTGCCAGCGTCGTATCTCCTTCTTTAGTACCTCGAAATGGTCCAGATATTTCGTTAAAGTCCAATTCTCAGACCCATAAAGAAGTGTGGGAAGGGCCCATCACCTTGTAGAATTTTAGGCGTGTTCCTTTACTTGCTGACTTAAGTGTTCGCCTAAGGTTGTCCCGCACAAAAAAAAAAACAGATTTGTTTATCGAATTTTGTATTAAGATCTACGCTTCACTAACGTAACTTATTACCTATCGCATTACTGTCTTATAGATCTTTAACTTTGTATTTCGGTGGACATTCCTTGATCACCATGTGTAGGAGATCAGCATGTGTAGATCCTCGCGGTAAACTGAACAGCGAGATGGATTTCAACAGTATAGATTAATTTATAAATTATTTGTATTTGATGATTTGTGGCCTATCTCTGGCCCTGTCGTACACATGCATATTATACATGTTATATTATATTATACTATATTATATTATATTATACATATACGTGTTACATGTCACTAAGATCAACTCCCAAGTACGTAAATTAGTTTGTTTCGAGGTTGTCTTTCACGGTGATATTTTGCTTGTCCTTGTTCGTTCATATTTCTGTTTTTCGTTCAGTACTTTAGCTATCTTCACGTATATAATCTAGTTCTTCAGTTCAGATTTTGTCTTTTCTTTTCTATGTAAGAGGTTGCGTTTCCCTCTCATCTGTCATTAAATTCAGTTTATGCGTAAAATATCCTTTCCCCGTCTCCTGATATGCATTTTTACTCGCATGTACACAGAATATTTATATTTGTCTCATTAAATATTGATTATTTATACACTCATTTTCCGGCGTATCAGTGTTTTAAGTTGTTTATAATATGTTTTTATCACACTTGTACTATTTAATTATGTTTTGTTACGTACATTTCTTTA
Source organism: Magicicada septendecula (assembly GCA_034769895.1). Lineage (NCBI taxonomy): Eukaryota > Metazoa > Arthropoda > Insecta > Hemiptera > Cicadidae > Magicicada > Magicicada septendecula. Next base: position 302,559,865 of record CM068373.1, on the reverse strand, counting down.
GAACGTTGTTTACACGGTTAGAGTTATTTTCTGATCAGATTAAAATTAACAAAACCAATTTAAAAAAAAATAGAGAAAACCAACCTTAATCTGTTAGAGAGTGTTCTAATGAAATGTACGTCAGGAAAACCTGTAAAGTAAGTATTTGCTTAGTAAATATCGGTATGGAGAACCATACATGTCTTCCATGTTTTAAGATTTATATTTATAAACACAGAAACTGCTTCTTCCTACTTCTTGCTTCAGCCTTAACCACAGTACTGCGGTCACTAACGTATACCATCTCACGTTAGCGCACTCGATTTTCACAGATGATGGCAGTCGATGGTACTGTCGAAACGTTTGGGTTGCAGAAAACAATGGACCACGGCCAAACAGCCGGAAAGGAATTTTAACAACAAACTACTTCTTTGTTGCCGATAACGTAGTATACACGTATAAAAAATTATCACCTTCCCCTTCAACTATCATTTTCTTTTATAGAAAATTACCCTCTCCCCCTTCAACCATCCTTTTCATTTATAGATACTTCATCTACCTTTCTACAGTGGATTATTATGACCTTCTTTTCAGGACACTTTGTTTATCAAAATTAAGTACTTTACTCTTGTTAAAACATGAAACGTTGCTGGTAAACTACCACTTCCCATTAACCGATCTTCACAAAAATCAATAGGCCTTGAGTCCTTTAGAATTCAGGCATGTATGCAAAAATATTATTTAATTCTGATAGAATTTGCGGCAGTTATCGTTCGCCATAGAAAAAATTCTACACACAGACACACACACACACACACACTTTTTGAAAAATGACTTTTCTTCATGTTTTGAGGGTAGTACAATCGGAATCAGCCCTTATCTCGAACACTATTTTGTCATCATCACCATACTTCCATTTTCTTATGGAACATGGAAGTAAAAAGAATATTATATAAGATAAAATCTATAAATATACTATAGGAAGTGATAGCTAAATAGTTTATTTATTATACAACCTTTTATGTTCTATAAAAAGAGCTGTTTCTACTTTTCCAATGAGCATATATGTTTAGTTGTATTATAATTAAGAGATGTCTATAATAAAGCACAATGTATACTTTCATTGAAAAGGGAAAACCGTTTAACCTCTGTCGCCAGTCAAGAATCGTATAACCTTTGTTAGCACTTTGTACTCATTGACCTACATACATTTCTGAATAGTAAATATTAACTTGACCTTCCCGTTACGTAATTATGTGTCTCACGTGTAAGTTAGTCTACTACTTTTGCGCGTGAGAAACTAACTTTATCTGTAACAACTTTTTCTGAAAACTTAACCGGTAAACACGTAAGTATCAATATATGTATTTATGTAAATGTCGCTGATACGAGCAAAAACGAAATTAAATGAAATGACACGAGTAGGCCTACAAAGCTTCTTTTAAGTTAATTCGTATCAGTAATTTTTAAGTTAATAGAATCCTTTTTGTGCCGTCTAAATGGCTTGGAAGGGGCAGGATAGGCTGTCTACATGGACTGTACGACATGCGTATAAGCAAAAGAAATGTGGCCACCATGAAGCTTACGCCGCCGCCTTCAACATTTAAATACTCCCGGTATCCGCCACACTCCGGGGGGGGGGGCAGTTTCGGATAATAGAACGTCGCTTGCGGCATTATAGGAGTAGGCCTATTGTTTAGCGTAAATATGGTAGACTCATAATTAGTATATAGTATTAAACTTGAACATCTAAATAATATTAACTTTTTAGTTCTCATTACGTAACTGCAATTAAATAAAATAATGTCTGTTTTAATCAAATAAATTATTTGTGGATATCGGTTTTGTAAAAATAACCGTTCACATTCGTGACCAAAAATCGCTCAAAATATCTTCTTCTGATATTTCCTATCCGTTTCGGGTGTTGGATACCATACAGGCTATTGTAACTTTCTGCACTGCTGTGCGGAATAAGTCAGTGATTTTGCCGTGAACATAGCCATGATGATATTACTAGGGATATCTAAATGGTCTTTAATGTAGTGGTTTCTCGTTACATCCCAATGTCGTTGACAAGTAACTAGTACATCCGCCTTCGGGGCCGATTTCTCCACCCCAGAACAGTGAGGTGCCCTACCGCTTGCCCAACCCGAAGCTGTTGACTAGCAAGCGGGAGACTACTTATTCCGGTAGTCACTCGGTAGCCATATCCTCGTCAGTTAAAACAGGGTGCACCACACAACCGAGGATGTACCTCGAGCAGGACATATTCGAGGCTCAAAATATAGTAAATTAAATTTAATCTATTTAAAGTGTTTCTCAAAATTTAGTACAGTGTGATAGAAAAATAAAGGAAAGAAAGTTTTCGTGCAAGATTTAATTATTCTTAATGAAATCGTGGATGCTGCCGCCGATTGTCCACGTAATGTGGCGGTGGTTTCTCAACGGAGGTTGAATGACTATGCAAAGGAAGGCATCGCATTCCCTTCATCAAACAGTTTTGCTAAAATAAGAAAGTGGATAAATATACATGTGAATTTTTTTATGATGAATAACAGTTGCTATAATAGTCACTCTGAAATACGAAACATGTAATACAACTTTCGCATTTATTCACCAGCCGGAAAAAATTCTGTTTAAGCTTAACTCGCGATTTCTCTACCACTTAGAAAGACATAATTACTCAACAGTTTTATTATGTTTCCTTGACGACAATTTAATTATTTTCGTGTCAACACCGTCCATTTCTTTAAATATTTAAAATATTTACTACTACATTTTTATAACATTGATTTTTTGGGTCTCATGTAATTTGCTCTCTGAAACTTATTGGTATAAGCGGACCAAATGTAAATTGATTTATGTTAATACGGTAAGTGGTTCTTGCGATACGAAGAGTTTAAAAACATACTGCATCCTATTTTGTAAATAAACACATACTCCTGGTTTTCAGAAATTGCCTTCGATAAACTGGATTCTGTACTGACCGTTATTTTTGTATTCTTATAAAAAACTTTCAATACCTCTATTAGATTCCATGATAACCTTTTGCCTTTAATATCCTTTACAGTAAAATCCTGTTCATTCGACTAAATAGATAACGCTGTACGTGTTTCCGCACTATATTCTCGTTTTTTTTTCAATATTTTATCGCAATATTTTATCAGCACATGACCTTCCCACACAAAACCCATATTGCTCTTTGAAAAATTAACTATCTCCCTTGCAGGTGTCAACTCCATAATAATCATTCTAGTATATATTTTACGTAAAAAATGTATAAAACAACACTGCAAGGCTCATCATAAGTGATGGTTAAAAACTATTCGGAAGTGAATTCATCGATAGTCGATTGACAGGAAACAGTACTCTCTAAGCCTATATTCCTGAAGAAGAACACAAAATGTCATAATGTTTTTATTATTTATGTAGGAGGATGTGGAGCTAAAGAAATGGATGAATTGCGATGACTGGAGGAAAATTACAAGCGTAATTTTTAAAACTGCGACGACCCACAACCTTACCTAAATATAATTAATTCACTACCGACTCGGAACACAAAGTTTTTTGTGGGTAAAAACGTAAAAATTTTACCTTATAGCCTGAACTGGTTTTCGCTTTTAAAAAGCTTCTTCAGAGGCTGCCTTTGGGAGCACTGTCCGTCTTGATCTTGGCGACGGTATCGACTTTTGAAAGATCGATATTGTGTGTGTGGTGTGTGATATGTTCGAATAATGCGTGTGATTTGAATTGTGTCTGTTCGTTTAGGATGTCGTTTTTATGTGTTTTCTTGTGTTTGTATATTTCCAATTGTTCTAGAGTGCCTAGTTTTCGGCCTTTTGTGTGTACGTGTAGAATGTCCATGTTATTGTCGATGTTTTTGTATGTGTGGTTTGCTTTAATGAGGTGGCTTGCAAAGGTGGATTCTGTAGTGGTGTGTAGTGCCTTTGTGTGTTCAATGCATCTTTCTGTCCTGTCTGGCCTATGTAGAATTTGTTGCAATCTGAGCAATTTAGTTTGTAAACACCAGGTAGATCGAATTTGTTTTGTGCTTTGTGTGTGTGTTTTGATAGTGTGTGTTCTGTTTTGTTAGTAGTTTGTATGCGATTCTGTATCCTGCTTTTTTGAATTTGTGGGCTATTTTTTCAGTGTGGTTGTTGATGTATGTTAGTGTTATGAATTTGTTGTTTTCTGTCTTTGTCTGTTGTTTGTTTTGTGTAGGAGTTTGTTGACTATTGTTATGTTGTATCCGTTAGATTCTGCTAGATATTTTATCGTGTTTAGTTCGTTTTTGTAGTCTTTTTCATCTAGTGGGATGTTGTTAAGTATTAAGTTCCGAGTCGGTAGTGAATTAATTATATTTAGTAAGTAACGGACACGTCAGTCATGGACAACGAAATCCAAGAACATAAACAACCTTATGTTTTTTATGAGAATAATATAAGACGTTGTTTTCGTTAACAAATAAATAAGTTATAGTTTGATGAGGATTGTTACTTGTAAACTGTAAGCAATAAAAAGTAATTTCTTATGCATTTAGGTTTCCAGTTTTCGTTTCCCAGAATTTAAAACATGTTTCGCTCCGATCGGAATAACACTATTTATTCACTACTGGAGCCTAATAAATAACACACGTTATCTCCGTGTTGTGACATTTTCGTCACATGATGCCAATTGGTTTTGAATGTCGACAACTTTCCTTATAGCTTGTAATAATTGAGGAAAGAAAAGCATCGATAGAGATTCTTGGTGAGTCGTGAGTCGCGTACTAATTGCCCCACTTCATGAAATTTCCATGTCTGCTTTACACGGATACGATTTGTTTTAAGATTACAAACACAAAGTTTACACGAAAGTGAAAAGATGTTTACGGATCCGCAGATCCGCTTCCCTGTTAGCTTTCCAACCTAATAATTATTGTCACTGTAAATCATTGTCCTAAAGTTCTAAGTTTGCGTCACAGTTATGTGATTGAAACAACCCTACCTTATTGCTTGCTGAAATTAACGGTAATTATGAATTAATTCGATGTGCATATGAGCCTCGTTATGTGTCGAGTTAGTAAGTTAGATATCAGCCTATTTTACTTAGGGTTTTTACAGCTTCCACCAGGGCAGCTTCCTCTCTTTCGCCAGGTTTTCCACTCTCTCTTTAATACTTTTCTCAATCCTTCACCTCGTTCGAACACGATCTCCTTAAACGTCTTCATCTCGTTCTACTTATTGAACTCCGTTTTATCAAAATATTAATCCGCCTATTTTCATCTCTCCTAAAATACCATATGACATAAATTTGTTGTTGTCTGTATATTTAAGTTATCAGCGTAAATTGAGTTACCCACTCTCAACATCTTCGTTTCTTGCTCTGTCCGCCTCACAAACTCCAACATTTCATCGCCGTTACCACAATCACACGCTGGTGTTTTAAGCGTTTTTTAGTTTGGCTTACATAGAATTTATTATAATCAGGGCATGTAATTTTATATACATCATTTAAATTATGCATTATATATTTTGAATTTATATTTATATGTATTTATAAATGTATAAATTTATATATATTTATAAATTATATATATTTATATACATTTATAAATTTAATATTGTGATATCGTTCAATATGGTTTCTTCTGAAAGTAGAGTATTTATAAATTTGAATTATGTATTTATACATTTTTCTTAAATTTACTTGCAGGTCAATTTTTCTGTTTTCCCCATTTTACATATGTTTCTCTGCTAGTTCTTCATACAGTTAAGACCTTCTTTAAGCCGGCCCATAGGCACTTGACCAGAACTCCTGTTTGGCATCGATCAGAATAGAAATATGTGGATTATGGTTCATGTACATTTTTATAAACAATTTCTTTGTGTAGGGTTTATTTCAATTTTTTCAAAGCGTAGGATCCAAAGAACTATATACTTTTCTTTTTAAAGCTTACCAGATTTCCTTGTGTCTTATAGAGCGTCGTTCTATTCTCTCATCCGCCCTCTTCACACATCTTGCCATTTTCTCAGTTCGTCTACCGTTTTTACTCACTGGTTAGCCATTCCCTTGCAAGAGGCACTGGCCATATAAAGACCAGAATATTTTTTTTACGGCGCGGCGGGAATCGTGTACAAACCACCACACTAGCTACTACACCAACAACATTATTACTCTCTGCTGACAATTTCCACACGCTCGTGCAGTTATTAATAGGCTATTTCATAAGAATATATTCCTATTCCTATACATTACGTTAGTAGTTCAATCATAGCCATGCACGTATCTGTCCCCGAGAGTTGTTTCGGGAATGATGCGAGTTTTTTCGTAGTGGAGGCGAAATTACAGTAAGGTCACAAATTCACCTTGATTGAAGAAGGCTAGCCACTCGGGGTAGCCTCAGAAATAATAATTCCGAGCGTTTGTTCCGTTTGAGAAGAATCTATACCAGCTTAACTGTAGACACCCAATCGCTTTCTCCAGAATCTATACCAACTTAACTGTAGACACCCAATCCCTTTCTCCAGAATCTATACCAGCTTAACTGTAGACACCCAATCCCTTTCTCCAGAATCTATACCAGCTTAACTGTAGACACCCATCACTTTCTCCAGAATTGTCTTTACGAGCCGCAGTTTCCACTCTTGTTAGACAATTCTGGAACAACATTACCTCAAAATACGATTTCTATGCATTAACTGTCTGCAAAAGTAATATGATACGTATGTAAGATACTCTTATTAAACTGTAATCTAAAAGACAATGAACGAGCCTTCTATGAAGTTCTAAAAAATCTTAAGTTTAAGTTGTCAAAAATTCGTTACACTAAAATTTACTGAAAGAGAATAAGAAGCTCTCAGACAGAATCTTATTCAGTTTTGACACTATAGAGTGTTTATAGAAATCGTTATCTTTCCATTTGTCGAATACAAAGCCTGGATGGGCAACTTGGCGGTTGGGGTCTTCTACACTAGTCAGCACAGTTAACAGGTCGATGCAACAAAATAAGATCTATAACAACGTACAGTTGTAGACGCCCAGTATTAAGATCGACCATACAAATTTTACACTTAAAATATAAATTTCACGCATAGTGGCATATAGAAAAGTCCACCAATCAGAATATAATGTGTTTTACTCAGCCGAATTTCTAAAAATATATTTTAAAAATACAAATAGTTTTCTATAAAACGTCTTGAAGTGGATTTTCAATTTCAACCTAGAAAATAAAGGTTTTGCCACAAAAAGTTTCTAAAAATTAAGTACTCATGACTTTTAGCCACTTCAATATTTACAAAATTGTTAAATAAAAAATAGAGGTTATGAAGAAAAGTTTACCGTGGTCGCTGACAGTAGGAATCTGATGTTAGATCTGCAAAATTTTTAAGTGGATACCATAGATAACCCACTGAGAACGATTTCCAAAATGTTATGATTTCTAGCCAAAGTTAGTGAAATGTATGTGGCATAGAAATTAAAATTCATAGAATCTGAAATGAAAAATATTGCTTTGAGATATTTTTAGAAATTGATTTGCTAGAATTTAAAAAACCGTTAATGCGAGTCAATCAAGAATCGAGGACTCTAGACAATTGTGTACAGAAAATTATTTTTACTAAACTTGTATTGCAACCACTAACACGCAATTATACTTTCCATAAGCGCTTTCAAGCCTCTCGGCATGGAACAATTTCAGATGAGCCGAGAGGCTTGAAAGCGCTTATGGAAAGTATAATTTGTGTGTTAGTGGTTGCAATACAATTTTAGTAAAAGTTAGACTGAACCACTAAATTGTGTTTATCTTTTAATTGTATAAGAAAATGATTTCTCTATGTGCTGTCACTACACTCGCCCGACCGCTTGTCGCCGTATAGTGAATGCCGTGTCAGGTAGGTATTGAAAATGGCGTAGGTATAACCTCTATAGTCAAAAGTGACAACATTGAAAATTTAGACTGCTGTCAAAACTGACACTGAAAGGCCTAATCCAGTACGACGCGACTATGCGTTTGGGCAAGTGCCCTAGGCAACGATGAGATTACATAACATTTAATAATCTGACTGAGGAATCCTACGAATTTTTAAACAAAGTACACAAAATTAATTTATAAATACGATTTTTGAGTAGAGTGTTTAACCAAATAAATAAAGCAACAAAATTGCAGGATGTCTGACGGAAATCGTTTAGAAAAAAATAAACATTTCAGAGTAAACTCAAAAGTAATAATATACAAGCTAGACACAGCAGATAGCTGGCCGAACACAAGTGAACGGTAAAGCCTCTTCTAAAACACAGTGAAATGAACGTTTTGATAGCTGTAGCAAATAAATCATTCATTGAGGAACCAAGTCAAGAGTGAAAAATATGGAAAAACAGAACAAATATCACTTTGGATTCAAAACGGGGGATGCGAAAGAAAGCGATGGTTATATAAGCCGCATGAGGAAGAATACAGAAGACAACAAGAAACGATAGAAGATAGTTTCCAGTTTTTTAAAACGAGTGTAAATCAACCAAGAGGTTCATGGAAAAATTATATCGAGGCAGAATATTAAAAAGCTATAGTACTTGCGTACACTGAAAGTTAGAAGAAGAAAAAAGTTGTAATGAAGGGCCTACTAGCTAAATGCAGTAGGCTTACAAGAATATTATGGTACTCTTATCTTCCTACCAATCGGCGCTACCGCCCTTGGCCAGCCTTGACCTCCTTTACAATCCTCCGCCAAGCATTTCTATCCTTAATATTCTCTCCCCACCTTCTCACTTTTATCGACTTCAGATTCTCCAATACGCATTCCATCCATCATAAGGAATCCCGATCTTCCTCCCTTCTTAGATAGAAAAGAATTTCAGCTTTCAAAATCCTTTTAGCATAACAGTATCATCTCTTTTCCCACATGATTCACCGATTGTAGCTTTTGAACTTTTACGAGTCTTACTATATCCGCTCTCCCTAGTCGAAGAAGGTTACAGTGTAGGAGGAGTTAAATGCGGTAGGCATATATTGGCTGGTTCACATTTGAGATTTAATGGATTACAGGTGAACCACGTATAGTAGATGATATTACATAACGCCAATAAGAAACACAGACATTATAGATTTCACGCTTTACATAACGCGTACACAATAAAGTCAAACAGCGACAGTAAACCAATCGATATGTCGAGAGCTCTAACTACCGTGTTTTTATTTCGCTAAATAGGGCCAACAGTAGATTATAGACAAACTGTACCTTTTACAAAGCTGTCGTTTTTTAATTTAGATAATGTTTGAATTAAACACACACACACACACACACACCGTTACTTTTCCATAGGAATAACATTAACACAATGTTACTATATCGGAGACGAATCCACGGCCAGGGAAATCTGAGAAATCGTCCCCCCCCTTCAGGTATCTTGAAAAACGTCTTCCTCAATTCGACCGAAGGAAAATTATTTTGCTTATGTCTGGCAGGTTGGGCTTTATATTTAAAATATCCAAAATTATCGTTCAGGAATGATCAGAACTGGAATTCAATGCAAAGAACTGGTACCTTTTCGAAGAAGAAAATTGAACAGCAAAAGGATAATATATTTTTGTTGATATTAGTAAAAGGAAGTTTTTTAATCTTCTGTCTCACATGATGTGTCGATGAAGACTACATAGCCACCGTCTAGCGGGTATAATATAGCCAACTATTCTATTAGTTATTAATTTATTGTTGTCGGAGAATACATATGAGTTATCATAATAATTTAAGTATGTGTCAGTCAAAAAACCGGAAAGTAGGGTTGCTAAATGTAATGATTGCTGTTTAAAGTAAAGTAATTTTGTTTTCGGTAAAATATTCAGCTGTCAACATTGATTAAAATAATACAATATAAAATTTCTACGGTTTGACGGTAGCCTCACTAACAATAAATATCTTTACTACGATTGTCTTTCAATGCCCTTACTACGACAATAGGAACCGTAAAAGAGTCAGGAAGACAGTTATTTGATGAGCGAAATCGATTTCTTTGATTTTGTCCGGTGTCCTTTGTCCTTTGTGTAAGTACGGTTTGTCATCGCGTCAACAGCTATTTGTAAGATTGTCAAACGGATTTATGAAAATCGCGCCCAGTAGAAGTCGCGCCCAAACAAAAATCTGTGAAAATCGCGCCCAGTTTAAGTATTCATAGCTAGCGTTACTACCTGCACCCTGTGATCTATGAGTCACTGCCTACCCCGGTAAATGACCGCTTGAACAATGTAGCAGAAATTCCTTCCCCTCAACCCCCTCGAGCTTTCTCTTTACCATCATTAGTCCTGATTAGGGATGGGCGATGTCGGTCTTTTTAATGATCCGTTCATTTTTGACTGATCACTGCGGTGATCCGTTCTTTTAGATCCGTTCACTGGTCCCTTTCATCCCCCTTCACGTTTCCTTAGTCTTAGTCCTTATAATAGGGTACTTTATTGCCAATCAAATTTGCCCATTAGATAAACTATGTTACTTTTAAATTAACCCTGTTAACAATGGAAAAAAATTAACATTTCTGACGTCTAACAATTTATTTTTACTAATGAAACTGCATCAAAATAATGGTACTAAAAAATACTATCTTAAAAATACACTAATTATTACGCTCAAATATTTTCCTATTTTTCCCTTGTATGAATATTCATTTTTTTCATATATATGTTTTTCTTTAAAACAAAATATTTTTTAAAAATTAAAATACTACATATTAAACACACACACACGCGCGCGCGCGCGCGCGCACACTCACACACATTTTTTAACCTTAATTTTAATTTCTATCTGTTCCTTACTCTACACTGGTTAAAAAATGCCTAAATCAAAATTAAAATAATTTTTTAATTAGTTGGCGGTTCTGAAGTATTCAATATAAATTATTTGTAACAGTCAAGTTTTTTAGTTTAATAATTAAATTGACCGTTACAAAATTAGTTAAACTTTTAAGGGATACAGGAAAAAACAAACGTATTACAAGTTAATAAAACAATTTATTGATAAAACAAACAAAAAATAATTACAATTAAAAAACTACTACAAAGAACTAAACTAAATTTCCAAATTCTAATTAAAAATTATTTTCTTGGATTTCGTTGTCCATGACGTGTCCGTTACTTAACTAAATATTCACTACAAAATTACAATATTCGTTACAAAATTAATTCACTACCGACTCGGAACACAAAGTTTTTTATGTATCATAAAACAACAGGGGAAACAAAAGACAACGTAAACAGTTACTAACGCGCATAAACAAAATACTCAAAAACACTACCTTTACTGCCGAATACGAACACAACAATAGCATAAACTTCTTAGACCTCTCCATCACAAAATTTGAACACAGGCACAAATTCAGTATATACAGAAAACCGAATTCAACTGACACACTAATACACAACTCCTCCAATCACCCAATACAACACAAACTAGCTGCCTTGGGAATTTCATTGTAAACATACTGTAAATAATAAATAAAACCGAAAGTACTTAACAAAATGATATAGTAGATCATAGTAGATAATGTGTATTTAATATACTATATTGTTATTATCCCCGCCAACCCCTTTATTAAACGGCCACATTTTACGGTGATCCAAGGGTGACCACTAAAGACAGGTTTACTGTATATAAAAAACATTAAAATAATTATTGAAATGAAGTGTAAACTTGTTTACTTTATTTAAGCGTAAAGTTAGTTTACTTTATTTAAATAAAAATTATAATTAATGTATTAATTTAAAAAAATATGTATATTATGAAAAACACTACGTCTTTATTTCAAGACGAAAGAAATGTATACAGTATATACTACAATGAAAATAAATGTACTCCAGACGCAGATTTAGACTCAGGAAGTCAATAAAAAGTGGTGGTGTGGTGTGTTCAACGGTAGATGTTCTGAAACAGAATGGAAGAACGAACGAGGTCCGATTGTCCGAGACCGAAGAGGAGCCGACTAGAGTGGGGGTAGGTTCTGTTAGCATAAAACATCGAACCTGACGGTAAAGGTGAACGATCGTGGTTCCGAGTTCTGAAATGACCGGCCGTTCAATTCAGAACAGAACAACGGCCGTTCATTTCAAAACTCAGAGCTCCCCCACCCCCACTCTATTGGGATCATCTTCGGTCTCGGTCTCTCGGACCTTGATCTGTTCTGAGTTCTCGTTCATTCATTTCTTTAGTGGATTCGTATCTAATGATCCGTTCGGTGAAAACCGACACATCGCTAGTCCTGATCGAACTATCCTGTCGTTCAGTTCTAATTGGGTCATTCATTTTGTGTGCACTGTGTGTTTGCATGGTGTTTGATATTATGGAAGTATCAACGACCAGCCACGGTAAGCCATGTGCTCAGTATCAAGGATGCAGGTGTAATTTTAAAAGAACTAAAGAAGATGGGTCTGTGATTTGGGGCTGCTCAAAACAGATATCAACACGTTGTCGAGGAATGCTCAAGACCAAAGATGGTGAAGTACTCGGTTCAAACGAGCATCAATTTGAAGCTCCGGATGACGCTCACTTAGAAATACAGAGACCACAAATCGGGCGAAGAAGAGAGCACGCGAGGAAGACACTTCAATTGCTAAAATCTACTCAGAAGAGTTAGGTGACCTGCATAACAGAGGTTATGATTTTGTCACGGAAATGCCTGAAGAGCAAGTAATCAAGACGACTTTGTACGGGTCGTACTGGGTGCGATTTACAGGACACCACACTTCCAAGAATACGTTTGATTGACAGGTATACGGTAGGTATAAGGACCCTACTGGTCACGAATTTCAATGGGGGCGATTTACAGGACACCTTGTCAAACATTCCTGAGGCTACGTAGATTTTAATTATGAGATATGTACGTATTTGTACACCTGTCGAATTGAGAGCACATTACTATACTGTATACGATTGTAACTTTCTTTGCAGCAAAATGTTTTTGTAGGCCTTAACGCTATGTAGGTGAAGTGAGGTACGAGATTCAAGCGTGTAGTTCACTAATCATAAGAGAAACAAGGTTTTTCGGCGATAGACCAAAACAATTTAGAAACCTATAAAATAATATTGTATACCGTATTTGCTCGCGTATAATGCGCACATATCCCCAGAAATTCTTCCCAAAATATGGGGGTGCGCATTATACACAAATAGTATAACTTGTAGCTGAATTGATGCTAAATTGTAGGTCTTAACAAGTATAATCAGATTGTGCAACATCGCTTAAAGCTGGCAGACTTGAGTCTAGTAATAGAAAAATGAAATTTACCGGTAATTTGGTTCGCAGTTTTCACTCCTTCTCAGTAAGTTATTTGCTCGCGTTGTAGACTTATAACAGTAAAATACTCTGATGTAGCATTCTGTTAATGTAGGCCTACTTGTTTGTCGACGTTATTCTGTTGTTTTTACAGTCGTTCAATACCTGTCTTGCGCATGTTGTCAAGAACATACTGTATAGTCATAATGAGTGAAAGAACATTTCTATCGTCATATGCGGCTAAGTTTAAATTATACGTAATAAAATTCAGAAAAAAAAATGGTAATCGCGTATATTTGGTGTAGCAGAATCTAATGTTCTGGAATAGGAAAACAAAATGCAAATGCAAATGCTATGTGCTAATGAAAAACTAAATATATAACAAATTAAACAATAACTATGACATGTGTAAGTTTTCAGTTGTTTTTTAAATTTTATATGATTTTAATATTTTTGTTTTGTGTTTACAAATAAATAGGCACGTAAGTACTTTATTTTGATTATTTTCTACGAAACACTTTTTCTGCACAGTCTAATTTTTCTGCGTCCTAATAAATTTGTTGAACTATTTCTCATCACAAATATGGATGCGCCTCATACACGAATTACATTTTTTTCTGCGAAGCGTTACGATAAAATGGGAGTGCCCACTATACACGCGAAAATACGGTATTTGATAGTATCGAAATGAATGCGGTGTTCATACATCGATTCGCTGTCGTAACTCGGCGGTCGTACTCGCCTTGTTTACTACAGCTGATTATACTCGAAAATATTAGTAATAGCTGACCGACTGATTACATACAATTGGGTGGTCCCTTCTCAGTGCTGGCAAGACTCCAGGGGTGGGTTCGGAGGGATGGAAATACGCGCAGCGTCAGTTGGCGCCGCTCGGTAACGTCAGTGTTTGTACGCACGCGGCGCCGGCGTGTTCGGCTATAGGATAACTGTGCGCATTCCCGTGTAACTTTTCAAGTCGATGATGCTTTTTGAAAACAACACCTTATTAGCAGTCGGTATTTTGGTGAAAATAAGGTAAGCTGTTTGGCGAATAAACTGTCAAATCATATATAACAACACTTGCTTCGGCCACCAAAAATTTCGTTCGCGCGACATCGTTGGTAAAGATCCGTAGAAAAATTGGTTTTCACAATAAAAAGTGACGGTTAACAGAAATAATATTAAAATTTGCGATAGCTCACAAGTTGACGAGTGTAAATAATCACGTATTGAACTGTTTTTTTAATTAAGAAAGTTGTGTTAGTGGTTATAATCACAAACAGAACTATCACTGTTGCACACCACTATAGAAAAATTATTCCGATTAGCGATTTTTCAAGCTGTGAGCTACTCGGAAAAAATATTCCGACTATGAAGCTTGAAAGCGCTAATCGGAATAATTTTTTTATAGTGGTGTGTAACAGTGATAATTCTGTTTGCACTGTTTCTGTATAATATATTGGGTATGTATACAGTACAAGGGCGCATAATCACGTGTTTTTGTATTACGATTAGGCAAACGTTTATAAATAATACGGTAAATATTTAAACTTCATCAGTGCCCTTCTTGCTGCCTCGTTTATGATTAATGTAAAACAGTTTTCAGGTATTAATTTTATTTTTAAAACTTGTAAGTAACGTAAATTAATGCATATGCAAATATTACACATTTAAAATATTTTATTCATAAGTAATAAAAAATTAGCTTACATATTTATTTACGACAAAATGAGCTTTCAAAAAAGTCACTTGTTAAAGGTAAACGTTTATCGTATTTGTTTTCGTCGCTACAATTTGGAGATAATACGCAATGAACAACATGGTCGCGAAAGCAAACGCGTGCACGCACACACACGCGCCCTTGTGTGTGGCGGGATGTAGAGAGGGAAGGAAGGGATATTATTTATATGACTATTTCGCGCATTATGTGGGCCTTTATTCTTTTATTTTATTTAACATACCGGTATATTTCCAAGTGTAAGCTTTTTATTTTATTGGGAACGCGTGCTAATGTTCGTATGAACCGCACCAACAATTCTATACCCACAAGTGGAAGAACTAGCTAAAGGTATGTTTTTAAAAAATTACATAGAAGGTTTATGAAAACGTGATAGTATTCATGATTCAAGTATGTTACAAATAAACAAAAATATTTTAAAATTATAAGGAAAATTTTCTTGTTACTGATGATTTAATGGACAGAGAAAAAGAGACAGTGTTAGTAAGCAGACAACAAAAAGGCAGACTTCTTCAAGTCACCAAAAAACAAGATGGGCGAAGAATACCTAAAAGCTTTTTGAGTGTTGTATACTTCGCTGATAAGATGGTATGTGTATAAATACTGTAGTTTCATGTTTTATTCAATGAAGAGTGTTAAACCTTAAGTAGGTATGTTTAACAGTTAAAATATTAAAGGATTTTTTCGTATCATTGCATTGTGTGTTCAAAATTATCAACTTTAAATATTATTAACATTTTGAGCTGTGCTTCACGTTGGATTTATAATTTTTTGATAAAATCTATAGAATGATTACAACTGATAATGATGATGCCTCGAAACGCGTTCTAATTAATGCAAAACGAAGTTACAGGATGGGTAAATTTTATTTTACTTTATCCATATACGTGGCTTGGATACTGATGATCATAAATCTAATATTTTGAATTTAGTTTATCCTTATGCGTATTTCGATAGATAGTCTACTTTTTTCGTTAAAATTCTTCTTTTTCTTCTCCATCAAATCGTCGTGGTGTTACGTCTTCTACCTTTTTGTCTAACCGTTTGCCTTTACTTCATCAAGTTCTTCCTTGTGCCGTTTCCCAGGGTTCCGATATTATGTTTCCACTGCAATCTGGATCATCCAGTTGGCCCTTTTCCGTCTAGTCTCATTGGAAAGAGACTAGAGAATCACCTTGGGTTCAAGCGCGCTGGATATCTGTACCCTTGTGACAGTTTCTTTTCTCTTGTACTGTATAAACATTTAATCTCGTTAATATACTCTTGCAATTTGATTTTGAATTCTATACTTTCGAGTTTTATCAGTTATTCTTCTCAGATATATCATTCTTCGACGATGTCATGTCAACACATCGTTCAACACAACACTCTCTCTCAAAACAGCCGAGTTGGTGTTATATGGTTTTTAGTAGTGGATTTTGTGCTAATTATGTTTCACTTTATCTAGGAAGTAAAATCACAAGTGATAGACTTAGCAGTAAGGAAATTATAAGGAGAATTAACCAGGCTAAAATTGCTTTCAACAAACAGAAAAACCTCTTCACTTCAAACACTATCAGCCTGAAAATAAGGAAGAATTTTGTAAAGATATACGTGTGGAGCGTTGCCTATATGGGAGTGAATCTTGGACAATTGGAGAAAGTGACAAGAAAAGACTCCAAGCGTTTGAGACCTGGTGCTACAGAAGAATATTCAAGATAAGCTGGAGGGAGAAGATAACGAATGAGGAAGCCTTTAGAACAGCTCAGGAGGAGAAGAGCTTTCTGCGAAATTTAAGAGGCAGAAAAGCTAAGTTTATAGGGCATATACTACGACACAATGGGTTAGTTAAGAGAATAATAGAAGGAACAACTGAAGGGAAGTATCACAAAGGACGACCCTCTTTAGACTACATGAAAGAGCTTATGGTCGATATGAACTGCACGTCATATTGTGAGTTGAAAAGAATACCAGAGAAGCGTGAAGAATGGAGAGCTGCTGCCAACCAACCTATCGGCTGCTAACCTAGAAGAGATGTTTCACTTATGATGGTGTTATTTATACTACTATGCTCCTTGGTCTGCAGAACTCGCTCAGTATTTTGAACGAAGTAGGCCTACGTTGTTATTAAGTAATTTCGATATCAAATAATTTTTCAATTATGAGAAATTTACAAAAATCCGTATTACTCAACTATTTCTTTAATAATATAACAATTGTAGACCATACAATCATACAGTAAACGTTAAAAATTTGAAACATTCAGATTTGGGTTACAATTCCTTTTAGTCTGACGCACTGCTGGATTTTCAGTCTTTTAAAATTTTTGACCTTTTTTGGGGGTCCTGGGGTCCAAAATTTTGAAATTTCCAAAACTTCACAAAAGATTTAGGTGTTAGTTAACATTCTTTTTAATTGGATACACCGCCTGGGCTTTTGCGTTTTTTCACAATTTTTACCTCTTACAATTTTGCCTCCCTCGCCCCTATTTTTGGAGGGGTCAATCTCAAAAACAATAGTGTTCTGTAGGATCAAAGTATGGACATGTACGCCAAGTTTTACGAAAATCGGTTAATGTATTAAAAAGTTATCTTAAGACATACCCCAAATAGACGGAGCACAAGATGACAGACAGACAAACGCCGAACGGTCCAGTTAAAACTAAGAACTCGCTTCGCACGGTCAATGACAGTAGACTATATTTTGTTGGCTTTATTTATGCGCTTTAATGTTTATTTGTTCATCTATTTTATCGCCTTCGCGTGTTGTAACTTCCAAATATTATACATTTTACACGTTTCAGCTGTTGTTCGTTTTTCGTTGTGGACATGTTTGTTGTTCTCTTATCTTTATTTACGTATTTTTGTTGTTTGAGAAAAAGATGTTGAACACGCGGATCATTAGTATTAGTGGCGCCCTTGGTTACGTTAGGCCTAAAACAATTTAGGTTGTGGAAGGCTATTAATAGAGCGGAGATTGCTGGCTGAATGCTTTTAGCATCACACCTCCGTGTGTACGGAGGCAGGTGCGTCCGTCAGTAGACTACTAGCCTCAATAAAATGTAAATACTACAGTCAGTGCGTTGAAAATATTAGCAAGTTGTTTACAGCCTACAGTGAAATAATTCAAGTAATGTAACTGGCTGAAGTGTTTATAGTCTTTGTAATCCTAGCAATCATCGACTCTTATTTCATAACAAAAATGTAATTTAAAGTGTTGTCACACACACACACACACACACACACACACACACACACACACACACACACACACACACACACACACACACACACACACACACACACACACACACACACACACACACACACACACACACACACAATGTAAGGTAAATTTTATTTTCGAAGTCCAAAGGTTCTTTGCAGTCACGAGATACACAGAACTGTTACAATGACAATTAATTTATTCTTCAGGTGTATTTTATTTTGCCTGACGCACGCGTTTTGTGTATTAAACAATGTTTACAAATGTGTGCGTGATTATGTCTGTGTGTGAAATAGATAAATAGACAATACAGATAATAGATAATGGAATAGATAAATGTATCCCTGCAACTGATAAGTGTACAAAAAATGTATAAAATTCGTTGTTAACGTTAATGTTTAAAACAGTTAGCTATACAGTTTATGTCAATCAGTGAAACATCAGTACGAAAAAATGAAATAAACTTCCAGAAGGAATCAATGTCTTAATAATAATGTTTTATAATAAACCTATTATAATAAAATATGAGCAGTTTGTTATAATTCTTTTATTGATGTGTAAAATGTGTAAATAACTTAATACTATAGTAATCTACTACAACAATGTTTTCTTACTTGATAAAGTATAGTATAAAAATTATAATTATATTTGTAATTAATAATTGTATTATTCTGTGCACACACACACACACACACACACACAGGTCTAATATTATTGAAAATATTTTAGTAAACAGGCCCACACGCATCTCAGCGTATTTTATACTCCACGTATTATGATACATACTTTGGTATTTTGGCAATGAAGATAACAAATTTTCAGTATGGGAACTCCAATCGTATCATGTATGTAAAGCCTTGTCCGACGGCGCGTGGCTTGGCGAGCCTGGTCTGAAGTTTGTCATATCTCACGCCGTGGGAACGTAAAGGCTCCTCAATGCTCGAGGGGACTCGAGGTGGCTCGCCCTTTCCCGTGAAATGTCGGTAAATCCTCGGACATCAAAGGCTTGTGGCCCGACGGATGACAAGCCTCAGTACGGCTCGTGTACCTGTTCCCACGGCCTGTTGTGGTTTGTACAAGTGTAGTTTCGCAGTTTTAACATAGCAATTTTCATTATCGGTAGTATAATCAGTAGTTCATTATGGAGTGGAGTAATGAAGTAATTATTGAGTTTTTGGATTTATACGAGGGAGAACCTGTCATATGGAATCCACAATCCTAATTTAAATTTTATATTTATTTTATTAGTTTCGGTATTGTTATAATTACCTTCTTCGACTTTTATTTAATGACACCATCCACCAACGCCTTTTGCGTTTCCCATTTTCCTCTTCAAAAATTCACCACTCAACAGTACATAAGTCGCTGCGGCACACTCTACTTCTTCGACAGTGTCCGATTCGTAAACTTTATTCATACTTGTTCAGAGACTTAACTAACATAACTTCAAGAGAACGTCTGGCAATGGTGTATTGACGAGAAGTGATCGACTCGAGGTTTGCCAAGCCACGCGCCCTTCCACGCGCCATGGGAACGGCGCGAGCTCGGGATTCGACAGACCACAAGTCCACAGTACGAACCTCGAGCAACTCGAGGCTCTCCAAGCCACGCGCCGTGGGAACAAGGCTTAATGCGGGCGGACGCGCGTGTGTGTTTGAGAATATAGCCTACATATACATAGCTCGTTGTTGATGTAAAGAACTGACTTCCATTATTTTCACTGTGAATCTACTATTAAAGTTGTTTCTTAAATCATATGACTACCCACCTGCCGTGCACACCAATTCCACATAGCCCTACAGTGTAGGCAAAATATATTTAATGATGCCCATAAAAACTAGCAACCGATTTTCATTCCTTGTAAATTATAATATATTTTCCAAATAGACAGGCCATTAATTTTTCACGAAACTGTTAACATAAAAGAAACTTTTGTACTTCAAAACCGTATATTTGGCTATCTTGTTTCAAAAGTGATCTAAAGTTTGTCTTTTAAAGTTATGGGCAAAATTTAAGTTCTTTAGGAAAAAAATTATTGTTCAAGAATGGTTGGTTTAGATCTGTGATCTTCTTAGCTAGGCCTGCTCTTACGACAGTGCTATAAAATATTATTTAAATCTAATAAACAAACATTTTGTTTACTTCTACAAATGTTTAGTTCTGTAAACATTTGTAGGAGTAAATTATGCGTTAATTTATTACATGTAAATATTGTTAACATGATCTACCAATTGCCGAGCGACCATTCCATCACTGTAAAATTAACATTTTTTTTTTAATATTACGGTATAAAACCTTTTCCCGGGCTTCAAACACTTTTTATAATTATCAGATTTGAGCAACTTTTAATCAAAATATTGTGCAATATTCAACTTCTTGTCAGGTATTCTCTGGAGCAGGGCACTAGCAAGCGACATTCGTCTCATTTACGTATGTCGAAGCACGACAGTCTGTGTCGCGAGCTGTTTACGCAGACAGGTTGTGTCGCGCGGCGTGATCGTGTCCGTTGACTCAGACACGCGCCTACAGACACGCGTCGACAGACATACACACACCCAAGTGTCAATAAACGTTCTGCCCTTGTCCGCCCGCGACGTCCTTTTGTCCTTTAATGGACCGACCACTCCTCCTTGGCACAAACAAATTAGACGTGACTGACGTTTTTCCGACACATGTGATCCGAGACGCTTTGGCAACAAAACTAGTTTTCCTTACCCTCAAGGTAATCTTGAGGTCTTTACTCTTCTTCTTCTTCTTCCTCAGGCTTTTCGCTTATCTTGTTAGTGTTTTCAGTTTCTTGTTTGTTCGGTGACCTCTCTGAGACGTCACAGTGGTAGCGTCTGGTGACTTCAATTATCCGTTTTACACCTCTGACAGGGTTTTGCTCAATGCACACTGTACTCATAGTACGTGCGTCAGATGCCGGCGCTTTGCACCCCCCCTCTTCTCAATATACCCATTTACCGACGGATGAGTGTTGCCACGTGACAAAATACTATAAACTGAGCAGCAGGCACAACATTTCAAGTGTACAACTATTAATGTAGCATGGATGTGTCTATCCTTATCGCGTAACGCGTTTGTTATCGACACGCTTTTCATCATTACAGAAAAAATAAGAATAAAATCTGTTATGAGCATTGGCAGTACAGCTATAACTTATGTTAACTTTTTAACTTACAAATGCTTTTTTCATAAATTAGGAAATTACCATTTTAACAGAATTTACGTTTTGTGTATTCACATGATGGAATATGTATGAATATGTCTTATATGGTTCACTTTAATTTTCATTACATTAACTAGGATTAATCAGAAACATTCTTTGTGTGTGTGTGTGTGTGTGTGTGTGTATGTGTGTGTGTGGGGGGGTAGAACTAAAGCAAATGTTTGTTTTTTAAATTTAAATAATGTTTTATAGCACTGTCGTAAGAGTAGGACTGTGCGTTAGCACAAATCATAGACCTAAACCAACCAATAATAAATTTTTTCCTAAAGAACTTAAATTTTGCCCACAACATTAAAAGACAAACTTTAGATCACTTTTGAAACAAGATAGCTAAATACACGTTTTTGAAGTAAAAAAATTTCTTTTATGTTAACAGTTTCGTGAAAAATTAATGGCCTGTCTATTTCAAAATTATATAATAATTTACAAGGACTGAAAATCGGTTGCTGATTTTTATGGGCATCATTAAATATATTCTGCCTACACTGTAGGGCTATGTGGAATTGGTGTGCACGACAGGTGGGTAGTCATATGATTTAAGAAACAACTTTGGTAGTGGATTCACAGTGAAAATAAAATAATAATAATAATATATTGTGTATATGTATGCAAATGAAAAAAAAACTCTCAGCTAATGAAAAGAATGGCTAACTACAAACATTAGTTTAGTTGAACGATTAACTTTACCGAGAACGAGTAACATATGCGCGAAAACAAAAGTATACTGTCATATTTTATCTCACCAAACGGAGTAACTCTCGTGAATCAGGAGCAATTGTTTTATCCCTACGCAACCAATGAGGGTAATGTGACAAGACCAATTTACCCATTAGCGCTGGACATTATGAAATCGTACATCCTAGGATGTAATTCTGATAGGAAATTGCAACCTTTATTCACTTAATTTTGCTGATGATCAGGTTATTTTTGCACATGAAAAGAAGGTTCTATGCTTCGCAATCGTATGAGGCTTAACAGAAGTATGGTCTTGATAACAAATGTGAAAAAACAGAAAAATTTGTTTATCGGCGGCTCAGGTCAGGTAACTCAGAAATGGAGGACGAAGCAACAGTCACCCGGTCCTCAATCTTAGTTACCTAAGGACTCGCACATCAGCACAAGGAGGAAATGCGTAAGAAACAAAGGACTGCTAAAAGTAGAATGGCGATTCGACACCTGTACTTGGTGGTTTGTGATAGGAACATCATGAAAAATGTAAAAGAATGATTAAACAAATCCGTAGTTGAAGTATTGATCGGCATCATCCGGTGCCGAGGCGTAAGAAGTGACTGATAAAACTGTCAAAAACCTTATGCGACTGAAATGGTTTAGTGTAACGGAAAACTGTAATAAGGTTAGATAAATTAGAAACGCTTAGGTAAGAACAAGAGCAGAAATCGACACTGTCAACAGGAAACCATTTGAAACTAAGATATGGAATGGACACACGCGACGAATGTCGGGAAGATGAGTGGCCTCGAAAATTATGAAACTGGCAGGGGAAAAAGAGGAAGACCATGATGTCTTGGAATGGTGGAGTAGTCAAGGTGATGGAGAATAAGGAATACTGGATTAGTCAGGAATACTGGAGAGACAAACTATAATGTAACCTAGGACTCGAAAAACATCGGATGACATAAATAGATAGATATACAGATAGATATCTATTCTTGTAGATAGGTAGTTAGTTAGATAGGTACGTAAATATCTACTCGATGGATAGATAGATATATCTATTCGTATGGGTGACTAGATAAAAGAAATATTCACTGTCAGGGCTTGATTTCAGGGGGGAACGCGCCGGAACCTCTTGGATCCAAAAATAAATTATCGAAAAAATATATGCAAAGAAAAATATAATTATTACAAAACTGTACTGTTACTTTTTAAATTGTACCCCTAATCTAGAATTTTTCCGAAGGGTCTTTCTACCTTGAAATATGCTATTTAATCAATAGCAATAACTTCAAGTGAATGTGAGAGGGGTGATTTCTGGTTATCATATAGCACTGGACACAAAGAGTAAAGAAAGGTCAAGAAACAAACAATATGACGACACAATGACGAAACTATGGAAACTTTTTTAAAATGTCCGAACCACCGAAACCATCACTTAGAGTTTTCGATTGTCGTGCGGTTAACCTGACGATGAAGCTCTTTAGAAATATCAGTTAACTTTATTACCTTTTCAGTTACAAGTTTATACGTATGTTACATATTTTGTAAGGCTTTAAAATGTAGATCTCCTTTGTAATTACCTGATGTAAACTTATATGCTAATATACAATATAAGTATATTTGTGTCTGTACAAATTTGAATTGATGCGTTCCGGCAACTATAACTTTAGAAATCAACTACCGTTCACTGTAATAAAACACGTTACCCTCCACCTTTTGTTATAAATTTAGCTGTTAACTATGAGAAGTGTTCGTCATCGCTTCACTGTACGATCAATTTACGAGGGACTCGGTGACACTGATTCATTTAAATATGACCATCCTAACGTTGACGCAGACGCGCGCGCTCCAATCTCTTCATTAATGTAAAGAGTGTGGGCTGATATTACGTTGATAGTCATTGGCTTACGTATTGTTGTTTTGATTACAGAGTCTGAAGTTGATAAGCGGCGTGGAGAGAGGAGCGACGAAGGTTAGTTACTACGCACAGATAAGCGTTGAGCGGGAGCGGTATATGTTGTGTTTGTGTTTGCCGTCAGTATGGTGGAAGAGGACAGTTGGTTCGGTCCCCAGTTGAACAGAGTCGTCATGTCGCTGAACAGCACCCTGTCGCCGACCCCGCTACAGTTCAACGACTCCATGACGTGGCCCAAAGGGCTGCGCACCATGTTCTACCTGGCCAGTCCCGCCGAGACGTCGTACCAAACCGTCCAGCAGGTGCCACAGTTCTATAGACAGGTCAGTGTCAAGTTTCGTATACCAGTACATAACCCATGAGATGGATATTTAATATGTTTCAGAGTGCTGTTTTTAATGTGTGTAAAACAAAGAAAGTACAAATTGCACCGTCTCAGGATTATTTCATCTCATTCTCGTACCCTGTGCGTTTGTATATTCTGCTCATGTAGAAACCCATATTTTCAATTATATAAGTTATGTCTAAGCTCTTGGCAATGTTAAAATTATCGCCACTATTTCTCGGCCGTGGTGTTAACACACACACACACACACACACACACACACACACACACACACACACACACACACACACACACACACACACACACACACACACACACACACACACACACACACACACACACACACACACACACACACACACACACACACACACACACACACACACACACACACACACACACACACACACACACACACACACACACACACACACACACACACACACACACACACACACACACACACACACACACACACACACACACACACACATTATACTGTAACTAAAATTATATAAATCATATACTATATTAAATATACGATTATATTAAGTTATATATAATATATTTCAAATTTATAATAACTTTACTTCAAGATATTTTTTGCCTTATTTGGAACATGTTTCGGGAAACTTATTAGTCCCATCCTCAGCCTTCTTAATCTTGTTACTGTTCACTATTTTCACTGTAGGCTTATCTACCTTGTATGGTATTATTAATTCAAATACTTTTTGCTTCACTCTATTTCTTGATGCATATATAATATATTTAATATTTATAATAACTTTGCCTTAAGATGTTTTTCCCTTATTTGGAACATGTTACGGGAAACTTATTGTTCTCATCCTCAGCCTTCCTACTTTAGGATGGGATGGGAACAACAAGTTTTCCGAAACAAGTTCCAAATAAGGGAAAAAACATCTTGAGGTAAAGTTATTATAAATATTAAATATATTATATATGCATCAAGAAATAGACTGTAGCATAAAGTATTTGAATATATATATACACATAAATTATAATTAGGCATACACACACGCGCAATGAAATTCCATATTATTCTTATATTCTTATACTTACCCCTATTATACGTTTTTATTAATTTCCGTATTTTGTATACGGGAACACACACACACAACACACACACAACACACACACGCACACGGGTCAAAAATATTTAATTTAAAATACAGGTCGCTTAAATATGCAAATTAATAGAATTAGGTACTTCAGATTACTCGATAAATCAAAATTCGAGCAACATAAATGTGAAGGAGGATGGAAGTGATACCGATAGAAAGTCGAAGAGATATGGATAGATGGCCAAAAAAGAAATGCGAGTGGTTCCAAGAAAACTAAACTAGAAAGACAGTATATCGCCCAGGACGAGAGGGCAGACTGGATATTGTGAAGTAAATAAGGGGAACGTCAGAACAGAAGCAGGCGCATGAAGCAATGTTCGGCTACAAATGCAGTAGTATATACAATTACCCGAGAACAGTTTGAAGCATAACTCTCTTTCTTCTATGTGTTGTGTGGGAGCCTGTTTCATCACTAGACGTTCGGGGGAGGACTGTTTTCATTAACTAATAACGAGATAAATACCAGTAATTTATATTTAATTACTGGTATAAATTAATTGTTAAGCGTGACGTAACGATGGAATTCAAGTGGTTAACGATTAATTGTTGACAGATATCTACGGCCAGGAAATTAACAGAACGATTAGGTGAAGAGCGCGATGAGTGTTTCTTTGTGAGTTAATAATTAATCTCACGTTTTCTTACATAAAATTAAATATGTAATAGATATGGATAGATGGCCAAAAAAAAAAATGCGAGTGGTTCCAAGAAAACTAAGCTAGAAAGACTAAACTAAATAAGGAAATTTCAGTGAACGCAGCAGAACAATAGAAATATACAAACACCACACAACACAACCAAACGACATATTTAACGACCAATTACAGTATAAATCACACACACTTTTTGACACAATTATACATAAAACTAAAAATAATTTAGATCCCCGCGCCAATCCCCTTCCTCCACACACCACCCCCACTTTCATAGCTTTCATACCTTTCATAGCTTTCATACCTCAAAGCTGACGAAGGCGAACACCACGCCGAACCGCGTACGAGAAGAAAAGACAAGTAAGTTTCACAAGTTGAAAGTTTCAATATTCTATATACTGTAGTAAAATTAAATAGTTACAACATGGCCATTTTTCTACAAGGCGTTTATATTATTTCTAACCATTATCAAAATAAAGACATAAGCTTGCTGAAAAAGTGTTAAAGCTAAGATTCGATGGCATAATGTTATTACTTATACTGGTACGGACTTCCTCCATCGTTAATAATACAATAATTACAACACTTCGACCATTAACAATCATTGGCCTTCTTTAGATGTACTAAGAATACTGTATTCTAGTAGAACAAACCATCTATCAAGAAACTAAGATATCGTGGAACCACTTGACAAATCAATCAAGTTACAAGTCAAATCACGAATTACATCATAATATAAATATACAATATTAATATTATATAATAATTAAATGTTAAATATAGTACACTAAGGGAATTTATAAGAGCACATATGCAGTGTGTGTGTGTAATTTATTTAATATTTATAATTTCTTTACCTCAAGATGTTTTTTCCCTTATTCGGAACACGTTTCGGGACACCTATTGTTCCCATCCTCAGCCATGATAGTTTTGGATCTAGTTGCATACTTGTGTGATGGGAATAGTTGCCATAGTTGCCAACCACTATGATGGCTGAGGATGGGAACAATAAGTGTCCCGAAACATGTTCCAAATAAGGGAAAAACATCTTGAGATAAAGAAATTATAAATCTATATCTATAAAAATGAATGTTTGTTTGTTTCTTTCTTTGTCCCGTATGCGTTCCTATACCATTCATCCGATTGCGATGAAACTTCGGTGAGTTGTTGTGCGCACGCCCGCGAAGGTTTACGAATTTTTTTCGATGGGGTCCTATGGGGGGTTCTTGGGGTCTTCCACATCTCCTCCTAAACCACTGGACCGATTTCAACCAAACTTGGCACAAATATTTTATGCAACGGGAGAACCAACATAGGGTAGGTGTTTTTTCGATGGGGTCCTTTGGGAGGTCCTTTGGGGTCTTCCACATCTCCTCCTAAACCACTGGACCGATTTCAACCAAACTTGGCACAAATATTTTACGCAACGGGAGAACCAACATAGGATAGGTGTTTTTTTCGACGGGGTCCATTGGGGGGTCCTTTGGGGTCTTCCACATCTCCTCCTAAACCACTGGACCGATTTCAACCAAACTTGGCACAAATATTTTACGCAACGGGAGAACCAACATAGGATATGTTTTTTCGATATGATCCTTCGGGGGGTCCTTTTGGGGGTCCTTTGGGGTCTTTCACATCTCCTCCTAAACCACTGGACCGATTTCAACCAAACGTGGCACAAATATTTTACGCAAAGGGAGAACCAACATAGGATAGGTGTTTTTTCAATGGGGTTCTTTTGGGGGTTCTTTGGGGTCTTCCACATCTCCTCCTAAACCACTGAACCGATTTCAACCAAACTTGGCACAAATATTTTACGCAACGGGAGAACCAACATAGGATATGTGTTTTTTCGATATGATACTTCGGGGGGTCCTTTGGGGTCTTCCACATCTCCTCCTAAACCACTGGACCGATTTCAACCAAACTTGGCACAAATATTTTACGCAAAGGAAGAACCAACATAGGATAGGTGTTTTTTCGATGGGGTCCTTTGGGGGGTCCTTTGGGGTCTTCCACATCTTCTCCTAAACCACTGGACCGATTTCAACCAAACTTGGCACAAATATTTTACGCAACGGGAGAACCAACATAGGACAGGTGTTTTTTCCGACGGGGTCCTTTGGGGGGTCCTTTGGGGTCTTCCACATCTTCTCCTAAACCACTGGACCGATTTCAACCAAACTTGGCACAAATATTTTACGCAAAGGGAGAACCAACATAGGATAGGTGTTTTTTCAATATGATCCTTTGGGGGGTCCTTTGGGGTCTTCCACATCTTCTCCTAAACCACTGGACCGATTTCAACCAAACTTGGCACAAATATTTTACGCAACGGGAGAACCAACATAGGATATGTGTTTTCTCGATATGATACTTCGGGGGGTCCTTTGGGGTCTTCCACATCTCCTCCTAAACCACTGGACCGATTTCAACCAAACTTGGCACAAATATTTTACGCAAAGGGAGAACCAACATATGATAGGTGTTTTTTCGATGGGGTTCTTTGGGGTCTTCCACATCTCCTCCTAAACCACTGGACCGATTTCAACCAAACTTGGCACAAATATTTTACGCAACGGGAGAATCAACATAGGACAGGTGTTTTTTTCGATACGATCCTCTGGGGGGTCCTTTGGAGTCTTAAAGAACTAACTTATTAGATCTGGTTACTATGGCAACCCAATGGAATAGATTCTGTTCTAAATATATTATCGCATTAAATTGAAGACCACGCGAACGAAGTCTTTATATATTATATATATACAAACACTTTCTTTCTTTGAGTGGCATTGCAACGCATGCCGGGTACTCGCTAGTATTAAATAAATTATACATGCATCAAGAAATAGATTGTAGCAAAAGGTTTTGAATATGTGTGTGTGTGTGTGTGTGTGTGTGTGTGTAATGTCTTAACCTCAAGATGTTTTCTCTTTATTTGGAACATGGCTGGCTGAAGATGTTTATAAAATCAGGAAGCCTGAAGATGGGAACAGGAAACATCTTGAAGTACAGTCATTATAAATATTAAGTACGAGTCGTATATTATATACATCAAGAAACAGACTGTAGCAAAAAGTGTTTGAATATATAATACTGTATTACCATATTGAATGTAATTACCATATTACCGTATTTTTATCGTTAGACCGGCTACTTTCATATGCAGTATACAAAGTGAGAAAACATATAATTGATATGTGTCATGTTTCTGTATTGTAGTGTAGTGCATAGTTTTGTGTATGTGTGTGTATCTGTGACTCAACAATATATGTAAGTACTATTAGTTATTCTATACAAAACAACGCCATTGTTAATACCATACAACATATATATTATAATTAACACTCATCACAATTATATTACTTTATATTTTATGTTGTAGGTATGAATATGAGATAAAGTAAATCTCGAAACGTCGCAAAAAACCTGCATTTTCATTAGACCGAACCTCGATATCCACTTGAAAAAAAAAAAATATATATATATATATATATATATTTCTATTTAAGTAACTCTACGAGTTTCTTGCAGTATACTGTATAATATTATGTATTATCAAATATAATTATTTCTACAAGTAGTTGTAATGTATTTTTGTCGTTTATAATTATAAAGGGCTACTTTATTTTGTTTCTTACTTAGCTTTATGTCTGCAACAGGTAGCGACGGTTGAACAACACGATGTCAGTTATTCTGTTGATTGACATTAATCCTTAACAAGTCGCAACCGACACGTCAAATGTATAATAAGATAACCCAATGCTGTATAATAAGATAACGCTAAAGTGTATACTTATATGTAAAATAAATTAACGTGCGGAAGGTATGGTTATTTACGTCATGAACACTGTGTTGGACAGTTTCCATGTAAACTTTGTGCAGTTCGCTCTCCGTCCCTCTGACATACGCCAACTAACTTTATCTACAGATTAAAGAAAAATGACCCGGTGAACAGAAGACATATATATTTACACAAATTTGTATTTATTTATAACTTAAATGAAGAGGTATAAAAAATGTAGGGCATATATAGGTCAGCGATTTATCTGTTTGTTGATGATAGAAGTTGTTTCTATTATTTTCCTTTATTTATATTTTATAAAAAAATGTATTTGTGCTCGGGTTCATCGTCCGTCCTGGTCACCTAGTACAAAAGGTTTGGTGTCGAACAGTAGGAATGGGCTTGCTATTGCATTGTAAAATTTTATTTAAATTTGCACTGATTTACCGCATATTATTTATGTCATATATTAATATTAATTTTATACTAATGTGCTGCAATATTAGTACTTTACGTACCCGTCATCGTATTGGTTCATCCGTTTGGACCATTGCACTAGTTGTAAACTTAAAGATCAATTATAAAGTAAAAAGTAAATGCACAAATTCGACGCATCTTTATCTTGGACTTATAACTTTATAAATTGAATTGGTTTATACTAAAATACGCATTAAGACAAATGTCCAACGGCTACATGACCTCCGTTTAACCCAGCTTCTAATGGCGTAAAATAGTGAAACGTAAGGGCCCATCCACTTAGACGCCCACGAACTGAAGGTTCGCCAACACAATTATCACACTGGTCCTGCTTGCTTGCAATATTTTAAAAATCACCTTATACTGTTTCTTACTTATTTATAATTTCCATAAGTTTAGATAACTACGAAGTACATTGTTTTATATTTACAATTCACATAACTTATTTCCCATTTTCAACCTACTGGAAGTTTTAGGTTGAAACAGAATAATGTATACAATTAAACTTAAATAAATAGAAGTGTTGTAAATGTGTGCGTATGTGAGTGAGCACGCGCGCGCGCGCGAATCAGCGCGAACGAAACCACTTCAAAGATAGGAAAATAATGCGGATTAATAATTTGGTATTTCAAATGTTTAGTATAGTAGTCACTACGCGCCGAAACAGATTGCAAAAAAATGAAGAGTCTTCAAGACGACGCATCCTGAACGTTCCAGTGGTAGAACGCAGATGCTTTCGTATTACAAGAAACGTAGGCTATATAAATAATAGATTATTATTAAAAAAAAAGGAAAAAGCAGATAAATAAACGTACTTGGACTCTTTATAATTAGCTGTTTATAGTAACATTTATATATTTATTATAATAATAATATTAATAATAATAATAGTAATAATTTACTGACGTTCTCTAAAGTTTTGTAAGGTCCGGTTATTGACTAGACACGAATTTTAAAAATATCTACATTTCGACACTTTATTTTGGAGGTTTCAAATTTATTGTCATCATCAAAACCTGTATACAGACATCATTATTATTATTGTTGTAATCATAAAATATATATTAATATTCATATATAATTATTATATAACTATTATATAATTATATTGGCTATTATTTATTAGCTAGATTGGGCTTATGGCTAAAACACTATGTAAATAAATTACTATATCCAGAGTCATTTGAAGCAAGAGGTGACGAAGGTTCACACACTACGTTACATTAAGAGAGCAACTTACAGTGACGGTTGTTCATGTTACTGGCGTTTGTAGATGATAACGAATAAGAATATGATTGACAAACAATAATAACGATATTAATAAACGTTTTATAAGTCCGGTTATTAACTAGACAGAATTAAAGTGAAAATTGTGTCTACATTTCTACACTTTGTTTTCGAGTTTCAAATTTATTGTCATCATTACAACCTGTATAATACATTTTAGTACTTATAGAATATTATAATTGTTGTTTCAGAATAATAATAATAATAGTAGTAGTAGTAGTAGTAGTAGTAGTACTAGTAGTAGTAGTACTAGTAGTTTTTTTAAGAGGGGAAAAATGCTTTATGCACCGTCAGAGGAAAGCTTCTGTCCCCTGATGTGTGACACTCTCACCCATTAAAAAACCCACCTCTAATTCAGGGATTTATATCTGAACTGGAACCAATTAGCGTATTACTTCAGGGTGGAGCCTACTGCGCCCTTATCGGGCTCCTTCTAATTGTCCCTTATCTTTTACAGCTCGTTGGGCTTGTCTTCTCTTTTCCAGTAGGACTCACTGAAGAAATTCAGAAATACGGTCCAATTCCTCTTTGCCACGAAGCATAATCTCAAACTCCCCGAGCTCCGTCTCTATTGGCATCGTCTCTCTGCACGTGAGAAACAAATAATATGTGTGTAACAGCTCTTACACAAAATACGCTCATGATATATGTTTGTCTGTTTCGTCCGTATACGCATACTGATGATGACAGTAAAGTTTGTCGAAACGTGTTTAAAAATTGTGACTAGTCAATGACCGAACCGCATAAAATCTTTCATCAATTATCACGTCACAGTCATGACTAAGGACACCTTCTGGTGAGAAACAACTTATGACCTGTAGCCTAAGTTTTGTTTTTATTTTATTGTTTTTCTAAATATAATATTTATTATTCTGTCCACGTTTATTTAACTGAAGATGTTTCTAAATAATCTCATTTGAGCTCGTTCTATTTTTGTTCGTTGTTTCCCAACGACTGTCTGAGACTCTGACCCATACGTAATTATGGAGAAATTCTGAATATTTCGTCTCTCGTTCTTTCGGAATTTTTACTACAACCTACGAAAGTTCGTTTTACTTCCATGTTCCATAAGGAAATGAAAGTATGTTGATGGCAAAAAAACTGTGTTCAAGATAAGGGCTGATTCTGATTGTACTACCCTCAAAACATGAAGAAAAATCATTTTCCGAAAAATGTGTGTGTGTGTGTGTGTGTGTGTGTGTGTGTGTGTGTGTGTGTGTGTAGAATTTGTATTATGGCGAACGATAACTGCCGCAAATTCAAACAGAATCAAATAATTTTTTGCATATATACCTGAGTTGTTGAGGACTCAAGGGCTATTGATTCTGGTGAAGATCGGTTAAGGGAAAGGGGTAGTTTACCTGGAACGTTTTATGTTTTAACAAGAGTAAAGCACTTAATTTTGATAAATAAAGTATCCTGAAAAGAAAGTCATAATAATCCACTGTAGATAAGTAGATGACATATCTGTAAATTAAAAGGGTAGTTGAAGGGGAGGGGATAATTTTCTATAAACGAAAATGATAGTTGAAGGGGGAGGGGATCATTATTTATGTGTACTACGTTATCGGCATCAAAGAAGTAGTTTGTTGTTAAAATTCCTTCCCGGGCTGTTTGGCCGTAGTCCAATGTTTTCTGCAAAATCAGACGTTTCGGCAGTGCCATCGACTGCCATCATCAGTGAAAATCGAGTGCGCTAACGTGAGGTGGTTTCTGCAAAACCGTCGTTAGTGACCATAGTACTATCAACCAGGATAAAACTAAATATCGGTATGCAGAACTATACATGACTTCCATGTTCTAAGATTTATATTTAAATTCATTTTCGAAATGAAATATTTTCATAGAAACTACTTCTTTCTACTTCTTGCTTCAGCCTTAACCACAGTACTGTGGTCACTAACGACGGTCGTCAGATCTGACGATGAGCTGTGAAGCTTGAAAGCGCTAATCGGGATAATTTTACATAGTGGTGTGCAACAGTGATCATTCTGCTTGTAATAAAAAATTAGTTTTACTAAACAAATTGCAGCAGAAACTAAAACCAAAATATTTAAAACCATTGTTAGAAGTATCATGACTTACGGCTCAGAAGTTTGGACTGCTAATAAACACTTTTTGGAGACATTTTGCAAGAGTATCCAAAGGTGAGAAAATTAGAAATGAAGTCATTAAGGATATAATGAATGTGGAAAATTCAATTGTTGATTTTATCCAAAAAAGAAAAATTAACAATGGCATGGACACACGAAAAGAATGGCACAGGAAAGATTGTCAAGGAGAGTTCTGGAATGGAAGAAGGAAAAGAGTAAGACCACCGATCACCTGGATAGAAGAAATTCAGACTATATTGAGGGAACGAGAAATTGAAGATCTTTGGCTGGACAAGCAGCAGTAGAAGATAAGAATTCTATCACTTCTGTAATCTTTATCTGATCCGGATAATGTGTAAACATTGTACAGCCGGAATAGTAATAATATGAAATTATTTTACACCTTTTCATAAAGCTGAAATGATTTTCACGTTAATCCAATTCATTAAAGACAGTATACGATAATAATCCCGTACTACGCGTTTTTATCTGAAAATGTGACCATAGAAGTTATAAAACCCATTTTCAGGGTGTTTTCGTGAGGACGTAAGTTTGCTCTCACAGGTGGATGTAACGCGCCGTACGACTCCTCGTGACTTCATGTTACCCGCTGCAGGGATGCAGTTTTGCAAAGTACACACGGATCCAACACGATACAACTTCCTGTAGCTTCCACGGTCTCAGTTGGGCTAGGGGATACACGAGGCGTGGGATCCGCACGCTTTCATTGCCTCGAAGATATAAACTTACGGGGCCGATCACAAGAAGTTCTCTTCACAGCAGGCTTTGTCGTCTCGCGATATCCGCGTGGTTCTTGCTCGGGTTTCTCTCTGCATACATCCTAGATGTCTATAAAATAGTTTACAAACAAATAAATTTTTATGTATGAATTGTTCAATTATTCATATTACACATTAAATACAGTAGTGCAATCGTAAATACGTTAGCTTTTTATTACAGTGTACAAACAAGAGAGCGAGGCCAGAACACCTCTTCGCCCTTAAATTATTACATTATTGATCTGGGTGTTTCTACGGGTATATATTATTGATCTGGGTTCTTCTACGGGTATACATTATTGATCTGGGTGGTTATACGGGTATACATTATTGATCTGGGTGCTTCTATGGGTATACGTTATCGATAGAATTTGAGGCTGATAACCGCACACTGATTTTATGGCACTGCCGGGAATCTAACCTACGATGTCTACATTTTTCACAAGCACCACTCCTACTGGCACTCCTGCCAATAGGAATAAAAAATCCTATTATTAGCATGGGAATAAAATCAAAGTCCATAGGCTTCGTAAACACAAAAATAAAAATCAGCAATCCTATGAGGTAATGTGCTTAAGGTCATTGTGTGTGTGTGTGTGTGTGCGTGTGTGTGTGTGTGTGTGTGTGTGTGTGTGTGTGTGTGTGTGTGTGTGTGTGTGTGTTGTACGTCCGAGCCTTGAAAAGTTTTATTAAGGAAGGACATGGCGCGGGGGACTTGTTAATCTATGTGCTAAGTGTCATATATGTTGCCAAAATGTAATCTGATAAGAAAAACAGTTAATTAGGTCCAAGGTTAAGTGCCGTATCAATGTTGCAATTAGTTAACAATTATATAAACGTATTTAAAAATTAATCGTGTTGAAATTATTTATTCGAGTCTTCATATTCCATTAAAGATTGTAACCTCTCTTTACATAGTTCTTCAGTTTCAACGGAAGACAGCCGTTACTTAACCCATTAAAGAAAGCAATAACTTCGGTTACACAAAAAGTACTATCTAGTTACCTGTCTTCTTCTTCTGATAGTTCCTACCCGTTTCGGATGTTGGATGTTATACAGACTATTTTAACTTTCTGCACTGCTGTACGGAATAAGTCAGTTGTATTCATGCCAAAGCAGGTCCTTAAATTTCTCAGCCATGATATTTTCGGTCGCCCAACTCTTCTCTTAGAAGTACTTTTCCCTGTAGTGTGGACTGCAATAAGTAAAATCTCTGTTCATTTCTCATGAGATGTCCCAGATACTGAAGCTTTCTTATTTTCACTGTGTTAATAACTTCCCTTTCTTTCTTCATCTTTCTAAGAACTTCAACATTAGTTATATGTGCTATCCGTGAAATGCTCGGTATTCTACGGTAGAGTCACATTTCAAAAGATTCCAATTTCTTGGCTTTAGTCAAAGTCCAAGATTCTACACCGTAGAAAAGGACCGAGAATACGTAGCAGCGTAGAAGTCTTATCTTTGTGTTTATTGTTAAATCGCGACTT
Organism: Magicicada septendecula; assembly: GCA_034769895.1. Classification (NCBI taxonomy): domain Eukaryota; kingdom Metazoa; phylum Arthropoda; class Insecta; order Hemiptera; family Cicadidae; genus Magicicada; species Magicicada septendecula. The sequence continues at coordinate 302,523,838 of CM068373.1, read as the reverse complement.
TTGAATAAACTGCTCATCCTAGTGTAGACTGCTCTTGCCTTTTCAATTCTGCTCTTTATTTCTTGAGAGTGGTCCCATTGTTCATTGACTTAAGTACCAAGATATGTAAATTCGCTTACACTTTCAACTGCCTTTGGTTTATATTCAGGGTGTAGTTGGTGAACTTGTTCTTAGATACAATCATTAGCTTCGTATAGTTACCTGTAAGTCAAACTAAAACCAAAACATAATGGACAGAGGTAATATAAACAGTAGGGTTAATACTCAAGTGATAGAGAGTCATGTTAGTTTATACGACTTTCGTTTGCCTGACTATATTAACTAGTTTATATGACTATATTAACTAAATGATACTTATTGTTTATGTTGCGTTTATTCTTAATGTTTTCGTATTAATTAAGCCTGATTACGGCTGCTGACTTCCTGTGTAGCCAAAACGTAGTTTCTAAGCCGATTCAGCAACAATAAACTCGATACCAAAGTAGCGATCGACGTTTCGTAAACGCTGAATATTCGATACATTATACTACTTTAAATGCACTGTCTTAACAAACAAGAAAATATTGCCTTGTTACTTTACCACTGGCGAAAGTAATTTTGCGATTGCATTCAATAAATCGATCATATCTTTTTATTGTTATTGTTTTGTTGGAAGCATTTTCCGGGAAAACGCTGAGATGCAGGATGTTTTGTTAGTAATAAGGTGAGTCTCGTGACTTCTGCAACCGCAGGTTCGTGACCGCCAATACTACAGAGGCGGTGAATTCGACTGTAAACATAATTGTTGCGGAAAACCAGCGTAATTATTATGCCCGCACATTCATCACCCGCGACAACAGTAATAAATAACAGTCCTTTAATTATTAGATTGCTCGTGTTTGTGCTTTGTATCCCGCAATTGTAAACACTGATGTATTTTTTTGTGGTAGATAAAATATTATGTTATCTGCGGAGCTTAATTCCGTTTTAGGAATTAAATAATTAGAAATAACTAGAAATCCTTCAAACAATAATAGACAGGATAAGTTGAAACGTCCAAGTAGGCTATTCCATATGAACAATTGTGCAATTGGAGATGATCTCGTAAACTTTTGAGAGGAAACCGCTTGTAAAGAGGAAAAGAAAGAGCTCCGGCGGAATATAGAAATAAGCAAGCTTGGAATGTAGAAATAAGCACGGAATGAAGGCCTTCAAAACATCGTGGTAGGGTGCTGAAGAGAAGGATGTGCTGGATATGTACTGAAAACGTATCGAGTTTGTTTTTTTATAAATTTTTATTTCTTCGCAGAGTATGTCTGAATATATATACATATTTTTTTTTTGCTCTGCACATTCAAAACTTATTTATGCAATTAGTTGTTGGAATGGTACGTATGTATCATATTTAAATCCTTTATTAACATTAAGAAACAAAACATTCCAGTTATAGTAGAAAAACAAAAGACATAGTTCGTTTTATTTGTACCAGTAAAGTAATTATTAATATTCAAGATATTTTTATGTATACAAAATAGTTTAAATATATTTTAACAGAAGTGGAGATTACAGAAAAATTAACATTCGTCAAACAAAATAAAACTTTTATAGCTTTAGCTAAAAAAATAAATACATAATAAATTTATTTATATTTTGTATCCTCATTTTGTAACTATATGGCATAGAGAAAATAAAATAGAACAATATTTTTTTAAACATTAAAAATCTTGGTTAAAAAATCAGAAGTCAACTGAATTCCTCTATTATCTTACATACCGTTAAAAAATAATTTAATCATAAGGTAGTTTCTTTCTTTAATATTTTTAATAAAAGCAAACCTTTTTCAACCTTAATTGTAAAGGGTTTATTTAGGGTTAGCTATGATTTATAAGTTTCTGTGAACTCTTTATTAGTAAAAAACTTTACAATTGCCAAATTTATGTTTATTTTGATACTATTAAAAATATGGGTTTAATATAATTATTATTTTTGATGTAAATTATATTACAAATGTGTAGGACTCGTTTTCTTATATATTGAAGTATTTAGTGTACGCTGTATAAGGTTTAACAGTGACTGCATAACGACTCTTTGACGGGAAACATTGTCAATATGAGCTATCCTGACTTGAAAAACTCCGCTCTAATGCGATAGAAGAGGATGAGAAGCATATCTTAGGGAGCTCACAGTTTGTGGTATCATGCAATTTTTAGTATTATAAATACAATTGGTATTGTAAACTTTAATAAATTGAGTAGAGAGATAAATTGTGGTGATGGTGATGACGATGAAGAAGATGATGATGATTATTATTAATGTTATTACATAAGATGTTGGAGGTTATGAGTGAGAATGCTGTAATAACCAGAACCCGCAGGATAGACAAATAGATAAAGAGATTATATCGACCCTATAAAACGATGAAAAATTTCGTAAATATTTTATGTGTATGGCTGTTATTTTACGACTGTATGACTGTAATCGTCAGATCTAGTATTTTGTAAGGGATCGAGAGTTTCTAGGATTTTCTGCCACTATCATACGGGCGCACCTTCACCAATATCAGTAAACAAAGACTAAAGGTTAACGTATTTCCCATATAACTTTCGAAATAAAAACGCTGTTAGGCAGGACTAATTAGAAAATCTGTCTCAAATCCATTACGGTAGTATGAATATTCTTTTTATTTCATAGTTTTATACGAATTTTTATGGCCAACAGAGAGAAAACCGTCGACCACTACATTTCTAATGATTTTGCGGCCGTTTTAAAACTTTCAGAGATACTTACTCGATTGTAATGTAATTCAGAGATACTTTGTTAATGTCGTTTTCAAAACTCTTTTTAAAGTGCCCTATGAGCCATGTTTAGTAAACCAAAATTTGATATCCGAACAATGACAACCATGTTTCTGGAACACTTTGTACTTAAAATGGTTATTACCATGATTTGCACAAATACCTGAGTCAGTCCGCATCATCGCAGCTACTGAGACTGCTGAACCTTTATGAAACCACCATTGGCATTAAGATCGTTTATTTTTTGCAAATGCTGTTTTATATTTTGTATCACTTTCATGACAAACTACTTGTACTTAATAACTCGTGCGATACTTTCGGTACTACAGACAAATTTGACGTTTCAGCAATATGTCAATTTTTGCTGCATTAATTAGGCAATGCATTAATGTCCTACTACGTAGGTAATCAGGGCCGGGGTCTTATTTAAAAGATTAATTTTCGGCGGGCTGTTGGGAAAGCTGTTGATTTCAAAACAATTCGTCTCAAGTAGGGGTAAATTCGGTCCCCTTTTCGAACGATCCCTTTGTCGCACGATTTTTAATTATTTTCACTACTGATAAAGGCCTCCTGTGGGTGGCTAAAACGTGTAGTTATGATAACATCAATGAGTAATCGACCACAGCCCAACAGCCCGAAAATTAATCTTTTAAATAATGTATTATATGTTCAATCCATCCCAGCTTACATTCCTGATTCTTGCATTTACAGAGAAAATACCCTATTCAAGTTTTATCACTTCCTTTCTAATTCTGTCGTTTCGTGTATTATTAAGTTTTGTAATATGCGGCTAAAGGGAAAATATGGCTTGAAAATATAAACCGGAACATGTGATGTCGCCTAATCTTGGAATGAAGAAGGAGAAGAAATAATGTATTCTTGTGTTAATAAACATATTAATATACCTATTAATTAATCCGCTATTGCTCCAAGGCGTCAAAAGAACAAAATTTCGGATTTACGTAATGGCTCTGCCCAGCAGCATCTTTCTATCCTCTATCATTCTTAAACCCAGTAATGTGTAGAGAGGTTCTCTAAACGACATGGTTTAGAGAGGTTTCATGTCGTTGCCTCTACATCGTCACGTCTTCTCGTGATTGAGATACGTTGACTTTTCTTCACGACTGCGTTTCATTCAATTTTATGCATGTTTATTACGAACATACACTATCAATATGTCTACCAGTCTATGGTGTGGTCATAACACGAGGTATCAGAATCAGGATCTATCCATTCTTTGATATCTTTGTCTCTCAGCGTTTATCCGTAAACCAGTCTCACAAGGAAGAACTACTAATAACAGTGGTCTTATTTAATGTATCTGCGACAGCATGAAGATCAGGTCTGATGGAATCGGAATTTTAAATACAAATGTAGGTCTGATATGGATGGAGAAAACAAGGACACTAGTGCAATCAAACTAGGGATGTAAATGCTGAGAGTACGCCAGTTGACAAGCTAATTATTAATTAAACAGTTTAAAAATTTAGCCTATGAACTATAATTTAGGTAATTTTATGTAGAAGTAACACAAACACAAATAAAACATCGCTTTTTAATTTCAGGGAATAACGGTTTGAATCTGTTTGAGAAATAAATTGATCGAATCTTTCCAAACCTATTGCTACAAATTATCAAGGGGAAAACCCTCATAAACAACGCGAATCGAACGCGCGACGCCTTCATTAATATTCCGTCTGATATAAAATGCCGAATTAGATAAACATGTCCATATTAAATTATAGAAAAACCATGCTTCAGTTGATTATGGTAATTACGAAATTAATAATGTGAATATTACTTTGATCTTATTTGAAGAGGGTATTCCCGGTTAGTATATCGCAAAAGTACAGCAATTTTTGGGTATAAAGCATGAAAAATTATAAAACAAAATGAGTGATCGACAACTGGATTATTGGCTTTAATGCCCACGCGATCAATCAACCCATTGTTATTGACGTTCGTTTTATATTATAATGATGATTACACACGCGCGGGCGATACATTTTTTCCACGTATGACGTCAGAGCTGTGCGTTTAGTGACGTTTATGAGTTAAATGAGCCTGCGGGAACGCTTCAAACGGAAGGTCGCATGTTAGATACGTGCCAGATTTTTGATCTTTCTTCTTCTTCGTCCGAGAAAGGCATCGATGTATCTATAGTATACATCGATGGAGAAGGGTAAAGCGTTCTAAGTAACACAGAAAATGTTTATAGGCATGTTTAGAACTCCGGTTACAGACGGAACTAATGCAAAATTGAATCCTCTATAAAATTATGAAACGAATCATTTGCTGCCACATTACCTTAAAAAATAATTGTCTTTATTGATCCTACATGTTTGTATCACTATATCTCTCTAAACGTATATTAAATAAGTTAAATATGCAATAAACATGATACATATATATGTCGCAAGAGGTTTGTCCTAAGCCTAAAATATAACTGACGTGAATGTTTTTATAAAATAAAATATTGAAATAACTAATAAACATATACAGGTAAGAAAATTATACTGAAAATGCTCTGTCGATAGTTAGTGTTTTCTTTTCCGGTAAGAACTGTTTCGTATACTTTAACAAGGATATTTTTTGTTCAGATCCTCGGAGATAATACAATTCGGCAAAGCCATGATTCGAATGAATAACAATTTTTTCCGTAAGTAGAAAAACTTGTGAAACTGGTGCCCTCATTTTTAAAATTAAGTAGTAAAAAAATACTGAATCCCGTGAAGGTTACAGTGTGTTGATTTATGGAGCGTTAAGTTTTAAGTAACAACTTTGGTTTAAAAATACGCCACTGTCAATTAGGCCACTGAAATGTGTTTCATCCATTCACAACACAACAATACTGACGTATATAGTAGTAGCATCCATATTTGGTCAATTATTCTTGCATATATTTTTATATTATTATTATTAATAATAATAAAACTTTTCGTACAAGAATATACTTTTTATTATTTTTCGAATATAACACTGTTTCAGTAGTATTAACTATCATCATCAAATATACAAATTATATATCTGATGATGGTAGTTAATGCTACTGAAACAGTGTTATATTCAAAAATAATATAAAATATATTCTTGTGCGAAAAGTTTTATTATTATTAATAATAACACATTATTAGTAATATAAGTTATATATATACATACATAAATAATATTATATATTAATGTAGTATTAATTTAATATTATACACACACACACACACACACACACACACACACACACACACACACACACACACACTATATACAGGATACTGTACTTTATAGTGTGTACAGTATGTATGTATACTATATATATATATATATATATATATATGTGTGTGTGTGTGTGTGTGTGTGTGTGTGTGTGTGTGTGTGTGATGCATTTATGTATAACACATATATTATTGTATAGGCCTAGTATATTTTTATTTAACTTATTGCCAAACAGTAGAGACAAAATATATTTAAAAACAAAAACTACAAACTATGAATTTTATAATACACTTTTAAAGAGTACAGCATACATCATGAAGGTAACAGGAGCAACATGTTATTGTATTACGATTCACAACCGCCAAGGGTAGATAGTGTGTACCTTCAAGTGAATACGTACTGCAATTTGAAGTACAACTATGATTGACTAGGTTAGGTTAGACTGCAATTATTGTATTAATCTTAAAATTTTTTGATAATACCGGATTTAAAATGCAAACCTTTACGTATAAGAATTTAGATGGAGCGAGCAAAATATAGGTGGCGCCGATTATCTAGACAAGTAAAATACAAAAATATGAACGCGTGAAAGAAGAAGAAGAAGAAGAAGAAGAAGAAGAAGAAGAAGAAGAAGAAGAAGAAGAAGAAGAAGAAGAAGAAGAAGAAGAAGAAGAAGATAATGATGATGATGATATTGATGATGAAGTGATGTCAACTAATTATAACATCTGGATGTGCAAATTTTTTCTTCACATCTTCTATGGCAATAATCTACGAATATAAAACTCAAAGTCTGAGGATTTATGGGTACTGAATACAAATTCACACCGTTACACCGATTGCCACCAAAGTTTGGACAGGTAACCTTTGACACAAGGCAAAAAACACTGTCTAACTTGGAATTTGATATTCCGCCCCGTTCGCACGATTTAGGCCCTTTTAATTATGCCTTTTAGTTGACGGGTGTAAATATATCAACAACACCATGGAGACCAGAAATAATTACCATAGTAACAAGTAAATAAACAAATGATATTTAGAGGCATCGGAACTGTACCTTTATGCTGTACATTTTCAATGTTTTTAATATGCGATTGTATCGACATATTACGATTTGGAAAAGAAGAAGTGTAGCCTACTAATTGTAAATTATCCTATTTCGTAATGCAAAGCGAAAATACGTGTTGTTTTCATTTGTGAGGTTATGTGACAACGGTTTTTTGTTTTTAGTTTACTGCTGAAATAAATAAAAGCCATGGTTGAGGAAAACATAACGTTTAATGTGTATATACAATGCTTATAACACAGTAACACTTAAAGAACCTAATGTTTTTGAGTTAACGGGTACTTGTGTTGACATAATTTGAAAATGCGTATACGCCTATATATTTTGTAATTGTCTTAAACGATTATACAATTTATGTACAGTATGTACGTATTTCTGATGCTGCAATAAATAAATAATGAAATACATTAAATATTACTATTAATTTATCTATATATACCGTATATAAAACTCAAAGGATGAGGATTTGTCTCTTTGTATTAAATACAAATTCACACCGTTACACCGATTCCGACCAAATTTGCGTAGGTAACCTTTGACACAAGGCAAAAAACACTGTCTAACTCGGAATTTGATATTCTGCTCCGTTCGCACGATTTAGGCCCTTTTAATTATGCGGTATATTCACAGTCGATGTGTGACGCGTGTAAAGATGTCAACAGCACCATAGAGACCAGAATTATTTACAAGTAAATAAACAAATGCTATTTAGTGGCATCTTTGAACAGTGCGTGTGACCACCCTCGTACGTGTTAGAAACGTAACTAAAACGCAGCAGGTTGCGTTTCGATGCGGGGGACCTTGAAAACGCAGCAGAGTTGACAACCGTGCGTTTTTTCCACGTCCGTGTGCTCAATTTCTTTGCTGCCTGTGTGTTAAATTCAGTTAAATTCAATGTGTTCCCACCTCTCAGAAAATCTCAACAATCCCTAATGACACACGACATAAAGGGAGCAGGTAATATAATAATGAGGTAAAAAAAAAAAACTTACCAGAAACACAAAATAAAGATAATTTGACGAATGATGATTTTAAAAAGTCTTTAAGGACAATTAAAATAAAACAATAAAGCGGGCGAAGACGCGGATGTAATAGCTAGTCATTAAATAAACGACACGTTAAGGCTACAGCTGTGACTGATTGTGCGGTGAATGTCGATTAAATTTATTGTTAAAACACATGTATTTGTAAATTATTGTTAACAAAATATTTACACTAATTGCTATTTTCAATCCCATGAAGTTTTATTATATTTAGAAGCAAATGGAACGGAATTTCAGACGGAATTGCCTAGTGTAAGCAATCTCTTTGTTTTCTTTTTATGTACATACATTTACTACGACTGAATGGAAAGAGGCAACTGAGCTTATTTTATCAATTGTGTGTGTGCACGCGCACGCGTGCGTGTGTGTTTTAACGCACGAGTAAATTTGTTTTGACAGCCTGTCAAGGCTCCCTCATCTTGGCTTTTTCTTGTTATATAAGAATTGCAGAGGTCAAGCCGGAAGGGGACTCGCAGTCGTATCCTCGAAATAATTAACTGATTTTTACATCTGTCGACCGCTCTATTTCTTGCGGTTCTTGATGTCGTCTCGTTAATGCAAATATAGCATCGACTGATCTCATCTATTCCGTTAATGTTTGGGCTTAGATTTACTATCATAGAAGCCCGTTATGATTCACAAGTTTAAAACTTGATCTGTACATATTCGAGACCGTCCCGTAATATTTATACGCATGAAGAAACTGGACGACGAACCCGTGACCCTAAATTGCAACGAAGATGAAGTCAAACGTACCATTCTGTTTTGGTACGTCGCGCGTCGTAGGATCGACAAAACGTGTGACACTGTTAGCGTAAAAAGTGTGTTGTGTCCGAAGATAACATTATTCGTACTTCATCACGGTACTTAACTCTTAGAAAGGACTGCTATTGTGACCCGTTTAGGTTTCTTGGCTCGCGATCGTCTGCTCACCTAGATAAGTGGCCCGTCCATGTCCGCTTTATTTGGGCTCAGCGTGTGTCCAACTCTTTCATCTCCTGTTTTAACCTTAGGAGCAGTCTAATATGTTTAACTCACTTTAGTAGGTTTTTGTTAGTAATTTTATCCGGGTACCTTATTCTTCCATCCACCTTCAAATCTACCCTCTCAATCCTATTTCTAATAATTTTCTCCGTTGTCTAAGTCTGATCGAGTAAAACGCTCCATATTAAAAAATCGGTATCTTCGTTGTATAGTGTGTGTGTGTGTGTGTTTATTCAGTTATCGTTAATATCTATGTTTCAACCGCTCGTATATTATGTAAAACAAGCAAGCATAAACTATAGGCCTATAATTATTTTTTAAACTGAGAAGCAAAATAACATGTATACGTTTGTCGGGGCAGATATGGCTTGGTCAAAGTTAAATTTGATACTAGAGACGGATCATAGCGTCACATTACCAATTATAATGGCTCAAGTTACGGTCACGTTAATCACGTGTGCTGTGTGACATATAGCGGTGCTTCGTGTCCAGGATGTATCCGCTTCCACGAAAACATTATGTAATTGGTAATTTTAATTGAACCTGTGTGCGCACATGAAGAGGATGTTAATGTGTAAGGTTCAAGGTTGTAGAGTGCTTGTCTACATACTTATTTATTTTTTTCCACAGTGGTGTTAGATTAATGATTCTGACAAACACACAAGGAATAACAAGTACCAGGATCGAGGAAAAGTCGAACTGTGGGCGTCTAGCAACACTGTTCACGGAAAAACTAATTATAGTTTGGTATCTATACTGTGAACGACCGATCTTCAACGAATAGGTTACAACAATATGCTATAGAAATAAAGGCGGATATCAGAATATTTTATAGCATTGATTTTTTATATTAAAAATGGGAAATATCATCATCATCATCTTCACGGATTAAACCAAGGATGGTTTGTTCCGGTCTCAAACAGGCAAAGGTTACAGCTGGTCACTCCAGCGCTTCCTCGGACGTCCCACACCTCTCCGTCTCCTCGGCTTTTAGTTCCATAGTTGTTTGGGGATGCGGGAGTCATCCATTCGGCAAAGATGTTCCCACCAATTCAGCCGATACTGGGCGATCCTGTCGAGTATACTCATAATAATATTCAGTTTCTGCCGTATATCTGTGTTTCATCTATGATCATGGAGAGTATACCCTGCCACGTGGCTGAGAAATCTCATTTCAGCCGCTTGGATGCAACTGACCTTTCGTTAAAGTCCAATTCTCAGACCCATAAAGAAGTGTTGGAAGAGCCATCACCTTGTAAAATTTTAGGAGTGTTCCTTTACTTGCTGACTTAAGAGTTCGCCTAATGGTCCCGCACATAAGGTTGAACTTATGCAACTTATTCACAACGTCGTTGCATGCATTATAAGACACACTGTAGCCCAGGTATTCAAAATTGCTAACTTCCAGGAAATGGGAAATATATTGAAAATATTAAATATCAAAAAGTAAACAAAATATCAAGAGGAAACAAAGTATAAAACGGTAAGACTTCAGAGGAATATTCTTAAGTAGCAACATCACTCGCTGGTTTAATAATCGCCTTGCCAGGAGAATCGACCCAAGCCTTGCGGTGTAGCGAGAAAGCACTATACGCATTCAACCATATAACTTGCATCCTAATTACCATCAGGACGCTGGCGTCCTTTGTGGATAAACAATGATTTTAATATTTCGTTTTGGAGAGTTTACTGGTTTGAAATGTATGGTTTATATTTAATAAATACCTTATAACAAGATTTAGAGCACCATTTACGCGCTTCATACGCTGTTTTTTTGTAAATCAGCCCCATTGTCTCTTACGTATAAAAATTGATTCGGAATTTGGAAAAAAAGTTTGTGACTTTCAGGTCGTTGGATAGATCCTTTTGATTAAGCTAGTCCAGCGATTTTTACTTCCATGGAAATGAAAGTGTGGTGATGGCGAAAAAAATCATGTTCGAGATAAGGGCTGATTCTGATTGTCCTACCATCAAAACATGAAGAACAGTCATTTTCGAAAAGTGTCTGTGTGTGTCTGTGTGTAGAATTCTTTCTATGGCAAACCAGAACTTCCGCAAATGCAAACAGAATCAAAAACAATTTTTTATATATGTACCTGAGTTGTAGAGGACCCAAGGCCTATTGATTTTGGTGAAGATCGATTAAGGGGAAGCGGTAGTTTACCTGCAACGTTTTATGTTTTAACAAGAATAAAGCGGATCTTGGAGACGAGACCTCCGCGTAACTAACAATCGAAATGTTAACACACGGCCCATAGGAGGCCACAGTCTATATCCCAAAGACCTTTCGACTTCCAAATCTGTAGCTGAACGTTTTACCATTCCCGGCGTTAGGACAATTAGTGGAGTTTAGGTTACTTGGTGATGACCAGAGCTTCGAGAAGATTTATACAGGTTAAGGATTAAACGAGATCTTTTTCGTCATAGTAATCCCTGTCATCTGGTGCAGTCCAGTTAAGTTTACTACATGTGGTTCATAACCGTTGCTAACGGTCGTTCCTAGACACAGATCAAAATTGTCTCTCATTGTTTACGGCGCTATGTAGGTCAAAGAATCGTTTCAGGGCAACTAGCGGATGGAGAAAAAGTATCGGTTGTCAAGGCTCAACACTGCCCGTTTGATCTCATGGTATCGCTGTGTTTGATCTGTGATATCGTAACAGTTACGTTCTGCCCCGAGAATCCTCTCACCTCGTGCTGTGTCCTCTACGCCGCGCGCACGCAAACTCGATCGCTTTGCATTGTTTTACCTTCGAGAGTGTCACAATTTATTCGAGTTTTTTCACACGAATTTAATGATTTGTGTTACTGTTACATTGTTTGTATTTGTTACATTATTTTTTATGTAAATTGTTTAGAATTAATAAATAAACTGTTTAGTAAAGAACGTAGGCTTTACGGCCGGAATCCTATTGCTTATAATTTACACCTAATTTACAGTAAATTTAGTCTTTTGCGAAACTTGAAAACTATTTCCTGTACCTCTGAGGAAGGCCGTAGTGGGGGCGACCGAAACCTATAATGTTTTATTTTTGTGCTATTTGTTGAGTTTTTAAAGTTTATCGACCGTTGTTATTTTGCATCATGGACAATGGACAACAATAATAATATCGACCTTGTTTCTACTGGCTTTAGACCACAGCCCAACAGCCCGGTAGATTATAATTTTCACAATGCTGACCCCGGCCATTATAGCCTCCGTAATAAAGAATTCTAACTTTTGCATTTGCATAATGTTTCTAGAAAAGTAAGAAGGACGAGTGGTCAAGAAGTCTCAGTTCAAAAACTAAAGGGAACGATAAATAATCTATCACTATAGTATTGACGACTCGGAACACTAAGTTTTTTATAAGTAAAAACGTAAAGTTTTACCTTACAGCCTAAACCGGCTTTCACCTTTAGAAGGCTTCATCAGAGGCTGCCATAGGTAGCGTTGTCCGTCTTGTTGTTGGCGACGGGATAGTTATTCGAAAGATTGAAGCTGTGTGTGTGTGGTGAGATGTGTTCGAATAATGCGTGCGATTTGAATTGTGTCTGTTCGTTTAGGATGTCGTTCCGCTTTGCGGCGACGAAAATCCAAATGGTCAGGTCGGTTGATAACTTTCATTAAAAGCTGACTTAAGAACAAGAAGAAAAAGAAAAGAGAAAGAAGAAGAAGAAGAATATTGCACTTAGCATATTTGTTACATAAAGCTACCAGTTTTTCACTTACACAGAACTTAAAATTTATAAAATTGTTAACAGACATTAAATCTAGTCAGACTGGAAGGCCGACTACAGAGTGTAGCGTATGGAAATACTATTTCTTTTTAAATACTCGTAAAGAGTACAATTAGAACTTTTAAATATTAATATATTTCATTTAATAGAAAGTAAATTTTTAGTTGTATTACAAAGGTTAACAGAGACAGGTTAATTATTTTTTATAATATGTATTAAAAGCTCAGTAGATTGTCATAAAATAATAGGATCATTTATAAATCCACTTCATTCCAATACATATCTCGGCTACTTATTCTATGCGACACCTATACATCGCAATATATAAAACCAAAACACACTAGATTGCGTGAAAATCTGTTTATATACGAGTATTTCGATTATTTAAATTGAATTACTGTAAGCTAAAAAGCGTAGTTACTTTTTGTTAGTGTAGTGCACTATTTTGTACAAGCACAGTGCGGTCAGCTCGTAACTTTGTTTATTAACGCGCAAATACGGTTCGGCAGTATGTGGGCAAATAAACTAACCCTTGTAATGTTATCGGTCACCGCAGAGGTGATAACTACTGCACGTCATTGGTAGTTTTGATAATGAGTCTCTATCAATAACAAGAAAAATTGCATCATCATCATCATAATCGGCACGCGACTAACATTACGATTCATTCATTTCTTATTTGTTTATTATACGTACTCGCGTGTATACATACTACGTATCATCACGAATTGTCACCACTACTTCCTTTGAAGGGTCACAGTTCACGAACGATTGTCCGAGCAAAGGGTTCACAGATCTTCTCTGACAAAGGTCAGGCCTCTCGAAGTATGCCGGTGTTTCCTAGCTCTCCCTAATGTTTTGCCGTTACAAACATAGACAATTGTGTTTTTTCCATTCAGTAAAGCCATTCTCAATCCCGTTAAAATTTTGCTGTGACATCTGTATTCCGAAGGCTGCCCAATTTTCCGTGTACCAAAAATTCCTCAACCATAACGTAGAAGTTATTGCCTTCCTTCATTATCGCTCACACCTCATTTACGTAAAGAAATTCTGTTACGCCTGTTGCCATAACTTTCTAATAACGTTCTCTGTAGTGCTCCCGTGAATACTATGAAAAATATTGAGTACCAGAATCCACGGAAAAAGACCAATGGGAAGACCGAGGAGAAGATGGGAGGACGCGGTGGATAAGGATGCGAAAGAAATACCGAAAGTGTGTTCCTGGAGGAGGATAGCTCCCGACAGAAGAGAATGGGAGGAAAAATTGAAGGAGGGCAGGGCCCAACAAGAGCTGTAATGCCATAGGAGAGAGAGTAGTGCTCCCGTAATTAAAAGTGGTGCTCGTATCATGGATGTAAAAACGTGCTTGCAAGGTCAATAATACCAATTTTCAATTATGATCTATTTAGCACGACCGAACAGTTGTTGTCCACCAAACACAAAGTATAGCGGATTGCATTTTGGTTACTCCAGTCATTTCTATGCACACCAACAGCAGTTTTCCTGTTTTCGATAGCGGCTCGCAATGGTTCAGCAAATGGGGGCAGTCTTTCTCTTACCTGTAGCTCCGGCCTATAAGAGATTTATTACTGAAGACGCAAGATTGTCTCATTTGGTATACCCGCTGTTAAGTCTTCCTCTTGCCTACAATTCCTGCTTATAAGAGATTTATTACTGAAGACGCAAGATTGTCTCATTTGGTAAACCCGCTGTTAAGTCTTCCTCTTGCCTAAAATTCCTGCTTATAAGAGATTTATTACTGCAGACGCAAGATTGTCTCATTTGGTATACGCGCTGTTAAGTCTTCCTCTTGCCTACAACTCCTGCCTATAAGGGATTTATTACTGCAGACGCTAGATTGTCTCATTTGGTGTACGCGCTGTTAAGTCTTCCTCTTGCCAACAACTCCTGCCTATAAGGGATTTATTACAGACACAAGACTGTCTCATTTGGTAAACGCGCTGTTAAGTCTTCCTCTTGCCAACATCTCCTGCCTATAAGCGATTTATTACTGCAGACGCAAGATTGTCTCATTTGGTATACGCGCTGTTAAGTCTTCCTCTTGCCTACAACTCCTGCCTATAAGGGATTTATTACTGCAGACGCTAGATTGTCTTATTTGGTGTACGCGCTGTTAAGTCTTCCTCTTGCCAACAACTCCTGCTTATAAGGGATTTATTACTGCAGACGCTAGATTGTCTCATTTGGTGTACGCGTTGTTAAGTCTTCCTCTTGCCAACAACTCCTGCCTATAAGGGATTTATTACTGCAGACGCAAGACTGTCTCATTTGGTATACGCGCTGTTAAGTCTTCCTCTTGCCAACAACTCCTGCCTATAAGGGATTTATTACTGCTGACGCTAGATTGTCTCATTTGGTATACGCGCTGTTAAGTCTTCCTCTTGCCTACAACTCCTGCCTATAAGGGATTTATTACTGCAGACGCTAGATTGTCTTATTTGGTGTACGCGCTGTTAAGTCTTCCTCTTGCCAACAACTCCTGCTTATAAGGGATTTATTACTGCAGACGCTAGATTGTCTCATTTGGTGTACGCGTTGTTAAGTCTTCCTCTTGCCAACAACTCCTGCCTATAAGGGATTTATTACTGCAGACGCAAGACTGTCTCATTTGGTATACGCGCTGTTAAGTCTTCCTCTTGCCAACAACTCCTGCCTATAAGGGATTTATTACTGCTGACGCTAGATTGTCTCATTTGGTAAACGCGCTGTTAAGTCTTCCTCTTGCCAACAACTCCTACCTATAAGGGATTTAGTACTGCAGACGCTAGATTTGCTCATTTTGTAAATGAGCTGTTAAGCACGTTAAAATGTTAGAAATATTGTGTGAAAGTAGAGATAATACTTATTAACACTTTTTCAAAAGGTTGAGTGATCGATTGATTTCTCAGAAGTTTAGTTGATTTGGGAAAAACAATAGGTGTCTTAGTATTTTTCCGCTTAAAGCCAGGTAGTCAAATCCATACAATCATATTTAGTGCAGTTCACGCGAACACATACAGACTCCATTAACTTTATTCTGAAAATCAAATTTAAAATACAAATATGTACATAAATAAGCCAAGAAATATAAGAAAGAATAGGGTATACAAAACATTATAAGAAAATTTATGTTTCTCATAAAAGATATGTATCATCTCCGTCCCCGTTTATCCGAATTCCATAAACGAATTCCAGATATCATCGGAATACAAATAAGAGGGCTAATATTTTATGTAATAAGAGCTTTTTCTGGTTATAATCACTTATTTTTGTAAAACTTAGAATTAAAACTTTCAATCAGACGCCATTAAAAACACTTTTAAGTTAACATTGTGCTTTGTTTATTACACTTATTTTGTATGCCAAATTCAATCTGTTCAACAATAATTATTAATTTTTTTTGTAATAAGAACAAAGGCAGACGTACAGACGGAAAATGGAGCATACGTTAATCGATATCTTCCCTTCAGTTTAACGAGTAGAATCATTTTCTGACGTTTGGCACCACCTTTTGGAAACCCCCTGTATAATTGCCGTTAAACATCTTAAAGCCATCTTAAATCTAAAATCTTTAAAGCGTGCGTGTTCGTCTTTTAATATTGTTACGACGGTCTCCTGATCGTCGTATGGTACAGTGGAAAACAAAATACAAGACACCAATTAAGTCACTAATCACCAGCTTTAATTATCACAATTAAACAGTTTGTAATGAACAAGATAGTCTCTTACAACAAATCGAATAAAAATTGTTCACACGCAATAATAATGTCAACGAGTCTCGCACAATTATAAAACACATAACACTTCGCCACAATACTACGAACCGCACTAGAATAAATCGCCACTAAAACTGACTGAGTGTCGCTGAATGCCTATATTTATACCACGCTGAGATATCTAGAATAATCCGTACTACGCGTCAGCGCTACTAGAAAACACCAGAACGTAATTGATTGCGGCCTTGCATACAGCGCGCGCGGACCGGTGAGTCGGGAACAATCTCGCTAACGCATGTTGAGAATCACGTACGAACACAACATTACAGCCGGTTTCTACTGGAATAGCCCAGAAGTAGGTAGAATGTTCTGTAATGGCGTAACATACGTAACAATATTATTACATATTGCACATTTGTCTGTCTAATATTATACAACATTACAATGGTGATGCGTTTTACAGTGGATTTGTTTTTCTTCTTCTTTTTATTTTCTGCTCACAGACGCAGAGACGTGTAAAAACGTATGACAATAAGATATAATGTAAAAAGAACAATCATTAAAAATTATAAAACCGCTTCAACGATAAAGAAGGTCATGGGGTAAGTTAGTGATAATGGCAGGGGAACGCCTGCGCGATCTTGGTGCACCTGTCATACAAAACTGGGACAAAAGAAACTCATCAATTATTTTAGTAAAAATAACAATGTTTAAATTTCTGAAGTTTTCTTGTAATATGTTATTATGAAAGTAAATGGTTAAATACTGTACGTAATTTGTGTAATTCAATTTATCCCCTTATTTTATGGAAGAAGAATTGAATGTATATGGTTTACTGATGACATGGCTGTTTTACCAGAAAAGGAAGAGACAATGAATAGAAAGATAAGAGATTTGAATTTAGTATGGGAGGAATATGGAATGAGGATTAATAAGGAAAAAAACTAAGTGTATGGTGATTAACAGAGGAGCAAAAAGGGCAAACATAAAGATAAGGTAAGACAAAATACAACAGGTGGAGTTGTTTAAATATCTTAAAAGCTTGATAAGCGAAGATATGTCCTGCACTCGTGAAATTAGAGCAAGAAAAAGTCTAGCCAAATGTTATGTGTGGAGCGTTGCTTTATATGGTGCAGAGACATGGACACTGAGGAAAGAGGACGAGAAAATATTAGAAGCATTTGAGATGTGGGTTTGGCGAGCAATGGAAAAAGTCAGGTGGGTTGATAAAGTAAAGAATGTTGAAGTTTTAAGAAGAATAGGGGAAGAGAAAAGAATCCTGAAGGTAATAGAAAATAGGAATACGAATTGGATAGGTCATTGTTTAAGTAGAGACTGCTTGCTTACAACTGCCATGGAGGTTGTCATAGAAGGAGACAAAAGAAGAGGGCGTAGAAGAATGAAGTTAATAGATACCATTAAAAAATCAGAGGTTGTTACGAAAAAAACGAAAAGACTGGCATGCGATAGGACAGCTTGGAGAGCTCTTACTATTTGAAGACCTGCCTTAGGGCAGAACACCAAATAATAATAATAATTTTCTGGATTATCAGGACTTACGAATTACGAATCTGGTTAATAAGAATTACTTCCGGTCCCACTTAAACCGAAACTGAAACGTGATGTACGCTGTGCAATCTGTTTATGTTGCCGATGTTTTACGTGTTTACGGCTCCAACAGTTCAAGGACAACAGAGTGTAGGAAGTAAAAGTAAAGAAAGACATGCAAGAAAAGGAAGTGGTACAATACGGCGGTTACCCAATGCGTTTGCGGTTGGTCTGTAGACGTTGAATCCTCGGTGTCACTCTCCACGTGTAAGCGATTCGTGCTTGTAAGTGTGAAGAGCATTATGAAGCAGATTAACCAGTGAAGGAATAGCTAAATTTAATTTGGTAGGAAAAAACAAGCTACATAAAAAACCAACAGCTTTCTTGCTTTCAAAGGCGTATGGCAGTAAATCCTGGCAGCTTTGAATAGAAATAAAGAAAATTTTAAACCACATAAATAGGCCGTTTACGACAAATTGTAAAATTTCCCGAACGGACCACATGAGAAATCAAACCATTACAGGAGAACAACCAACACCAACAAACATATCACTCACAAAATAGAATCTCTACAAACGACCTAGCGTGACCATTCAAGCCGAATGAGAAAGTCAAGATACTAGTCAAGATTTGGAACATATTCAAATAAATTGACGAATAAGTGGTATTCATCGCAAATCGAAATCGAAAGGCACTGAGAAGCCAATAAGTGGAAGAAGAGGATTGGCCAGAAAGATTTGGGGCGGGAATAGGCACTACATTCTGTACTTTTCTTGGGTCGGTTTTTTTCGCGGAGGTTCGAATGACGAATTACCACTTTGTAAAACTGCATCCGATTCCTTCCGTATTTTGTAATCTGTGTTCTTAGAAATGTCAGTTGCTTCTAAAACACATTGTTTAATTTTCTTTAATAGAATTGTAAACCTTTCTTTAGCTTTACGTTCAAAAAACTTTGTAAGTCTATAATCTCCTTAGCCTGACTGTGCAAAATTAAACCATTTTTCCCGAATGTCGAGTTTCTAGATTTCTAGATATTTTTTATAATGTCACATAACATAAACAGTACTCCTCCAATTATGGTACAATTGGCATCTTCAACTGATGTAATGCCCCTCATCGTATTCCACTGTTTTCAAGGTAACAAGTCCCTTTACATTTGTCAAAAGCTCTAACACGAAATTGTTTGTCCAATCACTCATTCTATTTATTCGTTTTTCCAGTATAAAAGCTTATGTATGTATCTTCCTTTTAAATACGTATATGTGCATATGAATTTTAGCCTAAATTAAAATAATTAGTTTAGTTCGTGCAGTTTGTAGTCACAGAAACTTTGAGGAGATTTATGTTTTAAAATTTGAATTTCTGTTTCTCGTCTCAATTTCTTCCTCTTCTCCTTCTGTACTTTTATTGCAGTAGCAATAACGCTTACCAGTCACGTTCCCACAGCCGGTAGCAGGCCACATCTAGGCCCCAAACATTGAGGCCGGTAGGCCCCAAACATTGTGGTTCCCATGGCGGTTATACTAGAACCTCGGAACGCGACTTCAAGTCGAGCGACGGGCTTTCACAGCCCTCAATCTCTCATTAACCCTTGTTCGTTTCGGTACCAAACTAAGAAGTGTCAAAACTTTGGCTCTCTGATCAATTCTGTTAGCCACAATACTTTATGTTATATACGCACACGTAAAATTTTAAATAAAAGGGATTACTTAATGCAGGAACAGAAAACAGACAAAACACATTTTCTGATCATAGCAAGCGAGCGGATATCATCATCATCATCATCATCATCATCATCATCCTCAAGGTTTTAAACAAGAATGGTTTATTCCGGTCTCAAATATTTTTTTTTTAATTTTATTTAACTATTTGCAATCAGTATAACATAAAAATAACATACTATAAGCAAAATGTTTGTATGAAAAGAAAAAAATAGGTGAATGGTCTCAAATAGGCAAATATTACAGCTGGTCACTCCAGCGCTTCTTCGGACTCCCCACACCTCTCCGTCTCCTTGTTTGGGGATGCGGCAGTCATCCAATCGGCAAAGATGTTCCCACCAATTCAGCCGATACTGAGCGATCCTGTCGAGTATACTCCTAATAGTTGAATACTCATAATTCAGTTCCTACCCTATATCTGTGTTTCTTCTATGATCATGGAGAGTATATCCTAGATCGACGTGCCTGAGAAATCTCATTTCAGCCGCTTGGATGCGACTGGCATGGCCTTTCGTTAAAGTCCAATTCTCAGACCCATAAAGAAGTGTGGGAAGAGCCATCACCTTGTAGAATTTTAAGCGTGTTTCTTTACTTGTTTCTGAGTCAAGGGTTCGCCTGATGGTCCCGCACATAAGGTTGAACTTATGCAACTTGTTCACCACGTCGTTGCTTGCATTATAAGACACACTGTAGCCCAGGTATTCAAAACTACTAACTTGTTCCAGGACAGTACCGTCTATAACAATTTTTGCCCGTACGGGATCAGTTGCACAAAAAGCCATCACCATGGTTTTAATTGTGGATATCTGCAATCCAGAGTCTTTGCAGATTCCATTTAACTCATCTGCAATCTGTTTTCAGAGTCCGTCAGAATAGCCTGGTCGTCCGGAAACAACAAAGTGTCAATTGTAGAGTGATCATTCATAAAATTGTCTGGAAGACACATATGCCAGTTTTGTATGGCATCGTAAATAAATAAATTAAAAAGAGAAGGTGATAACGTACACCCTTGTCGTTACTCCACAATTGATCAGGCCAACTCTAGGAAATGTTCCCGATCTCCCTGCTTCTATTAAGATTTTATTCTCCATATACAGACTCTGTATTACTCGAATTAGATGTTATTGCGAACGGATATGCGCACGTAAATTTTATTGAACGACTGCTTCACGAGAACACGTACAGAAAATGACGCCAAACGTTATTTTAAGGTATCTCTAAAATAATTTTAACCGTTACTTTTTAACGGAGGCAAAATATCTCTCGTTTACTTAACCAACGATTCCAACGGCCGTTATTTTTTAACGGCACTTCATTAAACGGGTTATCTCCTGTTAAATTCTTAACAAGTGATTTGAAAGGCCGTTAACTTCGTAACACAGATCGATGAATCGAATCGTAAGTCTTGTTTGTCGCGCCCGGAACAGTGACAATGAACCGTAATGCTAGAAAGAGCCGTGTAGGCTGTGGCTGACAGCGACGCCGTCTCACACAGAGATGTTAATTAGCATTAATTTGTAGCGGCTGCGTTATTTTTGAAGTAACAGTGAGTGGTAATTTGTTAATATTTGACAGCCCGATGACCTCAGGAGGAGGTACGACTTTCACTGGACCAATCTCACTGGCGAGAGAAATTCGGAAGTAATTCCATTGTGTTTACTTTATTATATTGTGCTATTGAATTTTAACAAGCGATATGAAAATCCATTTATATTCATTGTAACATCCCCCATTGCGTTTGTTTTATTTTCTTCGTATTCAGGTTGTGGTCCTTTACTGTAAATTTTTATTTATTTCGGCAACATGTACGTCAGATCTTATCGAGCGGCTGTGTTGGTGCGAGACTCGGTGTCATTTGCATGGCTGTCCACAGGCCTGTAGCATTGCCACAGGTGTAAGAAAAACGAGTAACTGATAAATATCTGACAGCGGACCGCGGTCCTCAATACCCGGCGAACATTAAACTCCAGCCGTGAAACACTCAGAAAATTTTAAACTCTATCATTTAAGTAATTAAGATAAATATCCGTAACAAAACGAATCAGACGGGGCATTCCCGAAGTCTCATCCTCTTTAACGTAATCGTAGATGAGATTGTTACTGCTCTGTTTACAAGCATCGAAACTTTACGTAACTAGTTTATTAAATAAAAAGAAAAAAGAAACCGCTAAATAAAGACAATAGAATGCAAAGTATTTGAAAATGCAAAGAGTGCAAAAAAGAATAAGGTTTAAGGCATATGGACATACAGGGGCCAGCCAGGGGCGGATCCAGCAAACAGTTTTGGGGGAGGAAAGTGTTGACTTTGGGGAGTATTTTGGAAAGTTAGACCATTCTTGAAAGATCTAAAGTATAAATGATAGTAACTAGTGAAGAAATACAGTTTCTTATTATCAACGTAATAGATTTATTACTGTATAAGAATTAATTCACATTTGTGTTTGTTAGTACAGTTTTCTTTTAATAACATTTACATACAGTTTAAAATAAACACTACTCATTTAGGTTATCTATAAAAACAAATCTATTTCAATTACAATTTAGAGTAATTTTAGCGTAAAACCATGATCTTACATACTGTGATATAATTTTTAAATCATATTCACAATCATAAAACGACAAAAACTTTCCTGTGAAGTGACCATTTGGGGAGGGAAATTTTCCCCATTTCCTCCTCCGTGGATCAGCGCCTGCTTCCAACACAGAGTACATGATGTTTGGGGAGCGAGATCTGGATTAGGTCTCGGATACAATAAAAACGCAAAAATGATATAAATATTTAGGCATAAAAAGTAATTTAGGAAGCAGTGACGAAATTGCTTCGAGAGTGGCTTAAACGAGTAGTGCTGTTGGACAACAAAACAACATTGTGTCGAGTGAAAAAGTGACCGAAATTCGTATTTATTAGTCAGCAGTCGATAGCATTGGAACTTACGGTTCAGAAGTGTTGGCAATAGACAGGAAAATAACTGAAAAATGAAAACGGTAGAAATGAACTTCTGGAGAAGATGCTGCAGGCTGATTAGGCTTGACAAGTAATGAATGAAGACGTGAGAGCTAGACGTGGGCCTGTGACCCACCGATATTATAGACACAATTGAGACATTATGAACACTTGCGACGCAGCGATACGAGGGACGACGTCAGCTGTAACCAACTCATCATATGATTATGATTATTCCAAAGGTAAAACATTATAAGTGATATAGCACGGATGCAACGTTTTTAATATTATATATTATGGGGACAACGTTGTTTCAGTAGCGGAGAGTAAAATTGACTTATAAAAGCTTGTATTTGAAATTAAAACAGCATCTCAAAAATGGTAACGTGAAGATACACGAATCTAGAGTAAACTCAATTACAGACTCCCATGAATTATAGATATGTAAAGTTGTAATAATAACAAAAATAAGAGTCAAAATAATCTTGATTATCTAAAAACTGGAATTACAAATAACAATAGGACAGGCGCTAAAATAGGACACTAATTGACAAAAGCATAAAGAATTGATAGATGTCTGAATACTCTTACGTCGAACAACAGATACCTCCTTCAAGAAGTAAAAGCTAGGGTTTACAAAAACATAATACGACCGATACGTATCAGAGTCCAAGCCAACTGAAGAACAACAATTCAAAGAAAGAGACAAACAATAGAAAGGGATATTGAGGAGAGTTCTAGGAAGGTACGATTATAGAATGTATGGAATTCATCTTCACTATACCTCTGATGTCCCTCGCATATAGCCTAGGCCTACAGTGAAGCAAGTTGTTATGGAAAAGGACAAGGAATTAATAAAGAAGTTCAAGAAGACGATTTGAATAATTCATTTCAATACGTATACGGTACCTCTGATGTCAAAAGTAGGTCTACGGGTATTGTCGTGTCGCGTACGACTCTGAAGCATTGCAATGTCGCCAGAACAAGTCGGCGTTCGTCAAAAGACAGTTTGTCTTCGACTGTGAAAAGTGTAGGCCTGTATCTAAACAATAATAATGGTTTTAGCAGCGGCAAGCGAGTAAGAGCTAAAATATGCAGGTGTAAGAAATGAGACACTATTATAGAATAAACACAGGTGCAAGAAAAGTAAATAATAATTAATCACGTGCGTTATTATTTAACTTGCTGTTGTACAAACAGCAGTTTTGTCGTCGCTGAGATAATTTTATCAGCCGTTTCCTGCAGCAAAATACTCACACACCGATAACAGCTGATATTAATAACTATACACTATACACTATACACTTATTCACATTTCAACTGGTCACTTGTGCGACGTGAACAGCCTCCTGACCACCTTTGAACCGATATTTTAAAAGTAAATAATACTTTGACCTGATGCAGCAGTCGTATGGATAAAAAGCATTGCGTCTCACAAAGTCAAGCGCTCACGTGTACGAGAACAGAAACCTGGATAGATGACCATACGATGGCTCGGTTGTCACAGAGCTCTACACTCGTAATGTTAGCCAGAGAGAGATTATTACATTATAAAATAATAACTTTAAGGTTTCAAGAAATAATAAAATACTGTGTTAACGTCAACAAACCACAGTCGACAGATGACTGTAATTTGACTACTTTTGTATTCTGAGATTTTCGTACACATATGCACATGAACTGGGGCAAATAAAGCAGATTAGTTATAACAACTAGTCATAACAGGCAGATCGCAAAAGAAATGGAAGTCCTGAAATGATGTAGGCTATCTGGACATTTGTTTCCCAAGATGGACGCTGGAGACATCTAAGGAGGCTTCAGGAGCATTAACTGCAAGGGGGAAATAAGAAGACCTGAAAATTTTTGTTTGTCACGACATTCCGGTATATATACGACCAGAATGCCATTTTCAGAATGTTACGACTCGATCGCAGAACGAATCCTTCCATATTCCGAAAATTAGCAAATAACAAATATTAAAAAAAAAATAATAATAAGTCACATGTAAACTATTTTGGATTTACAGCCGTAAGAACAAGGGCTATTTAAAATTTCCGAAATTTAAAATTGGTTTTGAAAATCTTATGGTTCAAGGTAAAGAGATGTACGTTAAGGTAGGTGCATAGACCTAAATAACCAGTGCTACATTCACTATCCGAAACAATGCATTAGTACTGGATAGGTCTGGGAAGGAAAAACGAATACTGAAGCCTGTAATTATCCCCAAACGCTCATGCAATATCTTGGCTTGGGGGGGGGGCTAAATATTTTCTTATTAAAGTATATAGAGTTATGCACCGTTCGTTATTATGTACAACCGCAAATTATTTTTATTTAATAACGATTATTCTTATAATCACCTACTACCGTGGACTCTCAAAATTAAGATTTTTATATAACTGTTATTGTCATTCCCACCTAGGAAGTTGCCGGCACCCCCACAATACAAGCTCTATAACCATCACTTGTAAAAGTTTATAGAGGAGTGGCTATCAAGTATAATTTTATCATAATAATAACTATATTATTGATTAAATTTTGTCCAACAGTGGGTAAAGTAGGTATTTCCAGTAAAGCAATCAAGCGGAACATCCGATAAATCTTAGGGAGACGCGTGCCGGTAGGATGATTGAACAAACAGCAACTGGTTTGAATGACACATTTACCTTGGCCTAAAACTTGTTATCCACCAACCGGTCGAGCATTAAGCCACTACAGCTGTAGGTCGCAGGTTCAACCACCTGTTATATAACCGTCAGCCAGCCAGCTCTCGACACCGCGGAAGGTTCTTATATAATCACTAAAGTGTCCGTGATTAATGTCCCTAGTTAGTTCTTGTTTTACTGTTTAGCTAATTCATCTCGTTCATTTTAGTTCGCTAATGTGACGAAAATAATCTTATATTAAAGGAAGTAAAAACAATGAAATACTTCTTTTACTTCTTCCTATGTTTTGCGTTGTTATGCACGCCCAAATTCGATCAGCCTCTACATGGTTGTGCATTTGCAACACAGATAATATTTGCCCATCATTAATTCCAACTGCGACTTGCTTACCATTTATTGTCAAGCTAAATATTTAGAACCCAAATAATTTTCAATATAAAAAAGAAAAACGAAAAAATATAATGTTTATTTGATTAAATTTTGTCCAACAGTGGGTATTTGGCCTCTTCATGTGAAATATGTTGTCCTCTTTTCCCATCGTGGATCGCGGGACTGTTACTCTTCACATGTACATTGTACGTAGTTTATGATAATGTCGACTGCTTATCGTTTTTGTTAAGTAAACTCTTTTACTCTTTTCCTTTAGGTGGACGTTTACACCAGTTGGCTATTCCTCTCTCAGAAGTCCAGAGTTTAAATACTTTATTCAAAGATTTTACGAGTAGATAATTTTGTTTCAATTTTGTTTCTTGCGTTAACGATATTTCAACGAGACTATTCTGTCAAGATTTGTCGTTATATGGACATAACTTTACATGAAGTATACCAGGTAATATTGTAATTTTACTGGACGTCTTAAAAATATTAAAATACGTTTAATAAAAATTGCACCCTTTCAAAAACAATTAAATACATATAATAATTGTTAATTAGTAGGTATTCGTAAGTGTGTGTGTGTGTGTGTGTATGTGTGTGTTTAGGCCTAGGCGATATTCACACAAGCCGAATGGCGCGCGCGCGCGCGCGCACACACACACACACACACACACACACGTGTAAGTATATATGATAATATTTTTATTTTCGTGAGTATAAAACGTACGCGCGCGTGTGTGTAAAATACTTTAATTTTAAGTGAATTTAGAAAATTATAGTTGGGCTCGTTTAGTCGATACTTCTATGACTATTTCGTTCAGAAACTCGTTACCTCTCACAAATCGAGTGCCCATGTGTAAATAATTTCTTTTGTAAAGTTGCAAAGTTGTCAAGAACTGTATAAAATAAATAAGATTTAACGCGAAGTGCATGATGGTAAGTAGCCTATAGGCTATAAAGAATGTTTCCAAAAGATGGCGCCAAACTTCGGGAAAGAAAAATGTCCAACAAACATACATCGAAAAATGGTTCGTTTTCAGTCTGCATGTCTACTTGTGTTATCATTTTTTTTTAAATTAATCACTATCAAGACGGAATGAGATGTAGAGCTGAAATTTGGTGTACGAAGTAAATGTAGTATTTTTTTATAGGTACTAAGCACATAAATGTGATAACTTGAAAATTTTCGAAATACCGGGTGATTGAATGTTTTAATTCTAAATTTCACAAAAAATCCGAGCTTATAACAAAAACTGTCTTACTACATTAAAAATTAGCCCTTTTATTCATAATCCAATGATACTTTGCTTATGGAATTCAGATAAAAATAACGGAGCTTTGTCATTTCTTTTTTAACAAAACAGGCCAAACAATAACTGTCGGAATAAGGGAAATAAGCCACTATATTCTTATAAAGGAAATGTATTATCTCTGTCATTTTTTATCCGAGCATTTTTCAAATCATTTTTGGACATACTCGTATGTTTGTAGGACATTTTCTTTTCAGTTTAATGAGTAGAATAATTTCCCTAAATTTGGCACTAATTTCTGGAAACCCTTTATCGACATGTGTACCGATTTCCAAAAATGTTTAAATGTTTTTCCGTTCTTGGTAGCGTTCATGCAGATTCGTTTTCAGGGTTCCGATTACGCCTTATACTCGACAACGAAAAATAATCTAAAGCTTCAAGAAATGACAAAGACGAACATGTGAAATAAACGCCGACCAAACCCTTCGGAAAAAATAGACCAAACGTCCATCCGAATTCATCATAACGTATTTAATTGTTTATGGCGAAGAAACCGTTCCAAGCGTACGACTTAATTGAATTCCAAGCAATGAATTGAATGTGGAGCTACTACAAGAAAAATTCAAGTGATATAAGAGCAAATTGGTAAGAAGAGAGCAGAAAACCGGACGTCAAGCATATTTATTGTTGTCGTTGTAAGCCTGAGAGAAGCATAGTGTAGGGCGTCTATTGAAACATTGGTGAAGAAGAATAAGGTCTACATTAACACGACGAAAAACCTTCAAAGGCTGGACACAACTTCCCTGAGCGTGAGTTGTGGGGAATTTACAATTATTTTATCACTACATATTTTCTTTAACAATCGTTGTAAACATTTGCTCCGTGTAGGGTACTTCACCAAAACGACACGCAACAGTAAGGATGGTGCATGAGTCACAAGGTCTGACTATCTCTATTCTGTGCCGACATTACTTCAGATTGCATTCTCCATCGCTTCCTCAGTATTTTTGTGTGAACCTAACGTACAACTGTACCATATCAACGTTATTAAGTAATGCGTTCGTGTTGCAGGCATGGCCGTACTTTCTGTTGTTCATCTTGCTGGAGAACATCGTCTTGTGGCTGGAAAGGAAACCGCTAATGAGAGTCAACGACGGACTGACCTCGCTTTCCCATGGACTGATACAGGAATGTGGAAGGTAACATTGTTTGTTTATGTAATAACAATCAAGTGTGTGTGTGTGTGTGTTTATGGCCTCACTAATGCAGGCAATACAATAAATTTCATTGACTCTTTACCATTTGTGGCGCTGTATATAGCTATAATACACAGCGCTGTCAAGACTTTGTAGTTGTATCAATGAAATATACGTACTCTGTGAATTCTTATTGCTTACTAATAAATATACAAAATTTATTGTTTAGATACATTGTAAATAAAGTATCTGTAAAAAATAAAGTTAATTTGACTTGTAATACCTGAATATATCAAAACAGAGGAGAGGAGAAAGGAGAGAGAGGAGGAAGTGGGAGAGAGAAAGAGAAAGAGAGAGAGAGAAGAGAGAGACAAAGAGAATGTCCTAACAGATAGGGAGGGGGAAATAAGAAAAGAGAACATAACTATCCGAACTAAAAAAATGATGGAGAGGTCAAAACACTTCAAAGATAGTTAAAACAATGTTTATTAATACTAAGATATTCCCAATAGCTGATGATGCGTCTGACACTTGGGCGTTGAAACAGACAAGTTGTAAGAGTACAAATCCACGAACGTTTTTTCAGAGCGTCATGTGTGAAACACAAAACGAAACTATCAAAAAACTAAACAAATACTAAAAAAAATACTAAACAAAAAATATCAGAATGGAGTGCTAAGGCATGTCTACGCTACTTTTGACGTAAGCGTAGGCCTGTTGCCAGAATAACAGGTCAAGTGGTAAACCTTGTGGTAGAGGGTAAAAATCTAGAGATGGTTCTCAAAGCAAATGGAGTTGAACAGAAAGAATACACAAAGACATATGGGACATTAATTATATTAAGCAATACGGTTTTCCCAGGTTAGGGGATTCTGGAAATATAAGTATACAGTCTATTAAAAATAATAGTGCCATCAAACTCTAACGAATGTAAAGGACAGAAAATGAAATTCTAATTATTAATACAAATTCTAATTAGGCCTAACTGTCAAAATATTTCATACAGTAGTCTAAAATCTCAGTAGGCCTTGAGATGAAATGAAAGGAGAACTATGGCTGATCAAAGACTAATAATGATGTAACAAGACTAATGTTGTAAGACTCGGGAAGGAGAAGGTAGGCCATAATTGGCACGTGCCAAAGCGTCAAATCGAAGTTACCAAATAGCACGAGTACCTTATACACTATGCACTGCCTCAACAGGTATTTCTAAGTCTGTTTGACCTATACAGCCAAATGAGGGTTAATCTGTTTTGGTTCGTTTGTTTGTTTGTTTGATTGATCCTGAAGGCGGTCAGCCCTCCATACCTGCGGAGTTTCGCCTTCAAATGTTAAGGTGACAAAAACAAGTACAGAAAACTGACTGACAGGTGAACATTTAGACAGTATCACGGACTAACTCTTCAGCTTATATAAAACAGATTGTTGATTGAAACAAGAGTAAGCACAAATTCAATAAACTTCTCATTAAAAAGTAAACTGATTGATCTTACTCGATATTGTTTAGTTTGTTATATTATTTCTTTTAACTGAAAGTGTAGAAAAATAATAATACTTCGCAGAAAATATTTAAAAATATAAAATAATTATCCGCAAATAAGTCGAACGATTAAAAACTAAACCAGCACGCTTTAAAATTAATTATTGTCTTTGCACATTTAACGTTTAATGTTACTGTGTATATAATTGTGTATGTGTATGGGTGCGTATACATGCCGATAACCAATTGCTCTTACTTTCTGTCAGCTCGTAGATCCTCATTTACACCATATCATAGATTTATCAGACTATTTAATCTTACACCTCATCACCAGCTCTTCCAGGTGACCACCAGAATGTATCTGCTTAGGTAGTTTTCATTCAGGCGTCTTCTGCACATGGCCATACCATATGAGTTGTTTCGTTTGAATATCATCCTCAGCTGCATTTTTCAATACTCGTTATTTCTTACAATCTATTGTTCGTAACCCGGTCTCTTCTAGAGCTACTTACAGAACTTCTCTACAAGCCAATCGTATGACCCTCGACGTTTTTTCTGTTCTTTCTTTCGATTGCGACACTACACCTGTTTATTAAACTTTTCACTACTGAGTTGCAGAAAAGTGAAAGCATACCTACCGTCGAAAAAATTTTAGTTAAGTGCAGTAACTCACCATGTATTTGATGTTGGGTATGCAGCTTAATGGGTATGAACATTTAGGCCTGGGAGTCTAGAGAATGAATATTATGTTCACAATTATTTTTATATTTTGAAAGATGGCTGAACGAATAGTAATTTTTATCTGAAAAAATAAAAGGCTTTGTGTTCCTCAGTGTACCATACTTGGTGTACCGAATCATGTATGCAATTCAAATTAAAAAAATTCTTAGGTTTCAGTGTTAAAGAGTATGTGGTGTAGTGTAGTGTGTTTAAGGTTACCATACTTATTTATTTTGTCAGGACAATCCTTTTTTTAAGTATTGTCCCAAACTTTTTGAGGCCATGTTTGGCGTAATAACACTGCATCATGGTAACTAAAGCGAGTCTACGCAAATCGGTAATATTAACTACCAAAAAAAAAAAAAAACAATGCTCGCTGGAATTCCGTTTCGCAGAAACTTCGTTCGTGTGAACCAAGCCTTAAAGGAATCTGAATAAGGTCAACTTTGATTACACGTATGTTTTTATACATTTTATAAAACGCTGTGTGACGAAAAGGAAGATTCACTCACGAGAAAAATGTAATTAACAATAATCGGAACGTAGTAATTGTACATGGTTTGTATAATTTAGTAATTATACATAATGATTTTATATTATAGGCCTACTAAGTTTGTTAGGCCTACTAGACACTAATTTTTGTTGTTGTTGTTGCGTGGTGTCGTGTTGATTTCATGATTTTGAACTATTGCAATTTGACGATTTCGCGAACATAAATATGTACGGTAAAGGTCCAAACAATCTAGTTAATTTTGACTCGCTTCGTACAACTTTTAGACGACTGTAGCTTCTTACGAATACTTGAAAGGAGGAAGCGTGTGTGAAACTGTCAAAGGAAAGAGAATAAACACAGTGTAAACAATACTGGAGCCTTGAAGCAATAAATAAAATCATATTATGGAATATTAAATTACGAACATACGTAAATTTTGTTTTAAACAGGCATAAAATCAGCATTTGTACGAAAATTTACGAGTTTTAAAATAAAGGCAGGAAATTGTTTTATTGAAATTTAATAGCTTTTTTATCATAAGACGGAACAATGTAGATTAAAGAAAAAATTATAGCCACCTTGTCGCTGTAATATGTGTAAGGCAACGAAATACAAGTACTACTGGTTTGTTGCACACGCTTCCTTTATTGCATCGAGGTTAGTGCCAGTGAAAAGCAGTTTAGTAAAAGTTATGAAATTGGTTTACTATGCACAACTAAACAAAGTTACAAGCGTTGGAAGACATTAAAAAAGAATTATTGATACGATATTTACGGTTTAGTTGTGTTCAATTTGGTAATAAAATTCATTACTTCTTTGCGTGGCGTCTAGTCTGCGACAGCATTGTCGTGTCTGTCGGCTCACTGGCAGCCGACGAAAATTAATCGAGAAGGCAGCGTGCGAAGGAAGGAAACCGACACGTGACTGGTCGTCAGATCTCAGACCAGTCACGTTTGCGCACTCATTAAGCAACGTCGCCTAATGGTTTTTAGCGAATTATTTTTATTAATGATTGCACTTACTCAGATGAAATGGCAACAGTTAACGCTGTTAGTAAGAGCGCATTTCTTGTCGAGATTACGTAAGTGTGGTATTGAATGAAGCACATCAACTACAATGGCAACAGTTAACGCTGTTAGTAAGAGCGTATTTCTTGTCAGATTCGTAAGTGTGGTATTGAATGAAGCACAGCAACGTTTGAATTCTTGACATACAGAGTATAAAATAGTGCAACCAGCCTTTTGCGTCTGTAATGTAGAAGCAATATTGTAAGTTTTTATACTGATATAAAATCTCCCTCTCGTATCACCGGAAACGAATCTATTCTCGTTTACTGAGAGCTGAGAATAGTCACGTGACAAAATACCAACAATTCAGCAGCTGTCGTCACATGTGGAGTATGTTGTAATATTGTCATAACACGTCTAATGGCAGTCTAGTGTTATTATATCTAAGCTTATCGGGAAACGTTTTTCCTAGCCTATCTATAATATACACATTCCATCATTACAATAAACAACAAGCACGTAATCTCCATGGGCAAAGAAATTACTGTATTGTCAAATGCGATTTTCTGTTGTATTTTACTTTCAATTTTTGTTCTTTGTTTTTATTTCGTTTTATTTTTATTAATTTTCTTTAATAATTTTAAAAATTCTTCTGACACAATTTTTTACACTTAAAAAAAGGAACAAGGGAAAATTAGACAGGTTTTTATTTATTACGCAGGAAGCCAAAACTCTTTTACGTGCCACGTGTTCTCAAATAAATAATTGTTTTGATATCGCTTCCTCCACATAAATATCACATAGATAATAATAAGTTAAATTTTGATTGTATCACATTCATTTTTTTCTGTATTCCGATGATTGTACAGTAGAGAAACACAGCAACATTGAAACTTTGTTTGAAAGAATCGTACAGAATCTTCTTTGGTACAAATTTCAGGAACCAGCTGTAAAAAAAAAAAAAAAAAAAAATTTATAGGACTCTGCTTCTGTAGTACTACAGGCTCTTCAGAATAAAGAAAAGAAGAATAAAGTAGGCAGACTTAGTAAAACGTAACGTGAAAATTGGTGAGAGTATAATACTGTAGTGTGTGTGTGTGGGGGGGGGGACAGTGTCAGGAACAGCGGTAACGGCGAGATACCGGAATGTAGGCGCTTAACAGATAAGACTTTAGAGTAGTGGTTCCCAAAGTGGAGTCCGCGACAATGTTTCAGGGGGTCCGCAGACACTTTTAAGAAAATCTAGGATATACCGTAATATTCTCCGATTTTTTATGCTCTAAAATCTGAATCTAAATTTTAGAATCTTAAAAAAATTAGCAGAAGATTCCAGTATTTTTTTTTGGGGGGGGGGCTCAAACTAATTGTAATTGTTTCAAATTAATGGTTTTAATAATGTCTTTAAATCATGTCGTGTAGCAGATCTGTTTGTCAGGCGAACTGACTAGACCTCTCTCTTACACTATAAAAAGAAGATTCATTGGCAGAACTTTCAACTGACGGTTCATTAAAATTACAGTTTTTTGCAATTATAGCTAGCTGAATTGTGATTATATCTAATGACTGCCTATCCTGAACTCGGAAAAAGAGCTTTGAAGTGTTTAACTGTATTTTCCTCTACTTATTTGTGGGAAACCGCAGTCTCCCTGCTTACGTACCTAAAGTCAAAGTTAAGAAATAAACTTGATATCGAGAGTTACTTAATATTGAAGTTATCTGACATTAAACCCAATATTGCAGAGCTAATTGGCAAAACCAGCTTCATTGTTCACATTAAACTATGCTTGATATCATTAATATTATAATTATGCAAGTTAGGAAAATTTTAATTTTAATACATTTATAATTAAAATATTAAGAGTTTCTATCATATTTACTGTTCGTTTTACTTCAGAACTCAGACGGGGTCCGTGAATTTTTAAATTTCTTGAGAGGGGGTCCGCGGACTGAAAAGTTTGGAAACCACTGCTTTAGAGCTTTAACAGCATTGCATGGACAACCGTAACTTGTCATTCAAATTTTGTCTTTCATAACATCATTTTTCATTCAAATTTATCACTTTGGTTTGTATTTTTTTATCTTAGTAGAGTAACTCAGAATGGGAAAACGGTTACTAAGCAGGGTTCATCTCATTTAAGATGTGAATTTTCCAGCACTGATACAGCCAGCAGGTCGCAACGCTGTATTTGGGGAAAGGGGGTCCAATGTCCATCTCCCTGTTTAGAGTATCCGTCAACGTAGTACCTAGTGTGTATGTGACGCGTTGTCGCTTTGGTTTACGCAATTGCAGTAGTAATATTTTAATCATAAAAGATTATATCTGCTCAAAAAATTATTAACGTATTCTCCCGCGGACACTTGTTTATTGTAGTATTATCTTGTTACACTGTTCTACGATTTTGAAATTGTTGTTGTTTTTTAAATTGGTAAACCTTACAATTATTTTTTCCCTTTTATTGTTGCTTGTGTTATGTGTGGAGCGTTGCTTTATATGGTGCAGAGACATGGACACTGAGGAAAGAGGATAAGAAAAGATTAGAAGGATTTGAGATGTGGGCTTGGCGAGCAATGGAAGAAGTGAGGTGGGTTGATAAAGTAAGGAATGATGAAGTTTTAAGAAGAATAGGGGAAGAGAGAAGAATCCCGACGGTAATAGAAAATACGAAACGAAATTGGTTAGGTCATTGTTTAAGAAGAGACTGCTTGCTTACAGCTGCCATGGAGGGTGTCATAGAAGGAGACAAAAGAAGAGGGCCTAGAAGAATAAAGTTAATAGATAGCATTAAAATCTACGAAGAAACAAAAAGACTGGCATGCGATAGGACAGCTTGGAGACCTCTTACCATTTGAAGATCTGCCTTAGGGCAGAACACCAAATATTAATAATTGTTGCTTAATAATAATAACTATTATCTCTCTGACTGGTCCTTTATATGCATTCCACAATTTACTAATAAAGAAGTCGAATTACTTTGTCGGTTACTGAAATTCCTTTTGAGGTGTTCAGAGATTATCCAGTGTTTGGATCCGCCCTCCGCTACTGCGTTTATTTAACATTGTCTGTTATTACTGAAGAGAGTGTAAGATCTTTATCCAAAAGTAAAAATTACACACAATTATCAAATAAGTAGGCCTACGTACATAATCCAAGAAATCAACGAAATAAAAATTTTATCAAATTTACTTATAACAAGTATTCAAAATAATTTAGACAAACTACAAATATTGGAAAGACGAATTATTAGGAAAATATTAGGCCCACGAGAAACTTCAGAAGGTTGGAATTAAAACGTGATGATGAAATAGCCTATATCAGAGTATAGAAAATATAACAGAAATAATGAGAAAAAGAAGACTATTATTTTTTGGACATTTATATAGAATGGACGACAACAGGTTAACAAAGCAGATCTTCAAATATCTGTGGGGGAGGAAGTCAACATCAAGTTGGATTAAAGAAGTCCAAAAGGATTTAGAAAAAAATAATATAAACGCAGAAGAAGCAAATGAAAGAGAATTTTTGGGGGCAAAAGTGTTAAAAATGGAAGGAGTCCAGGGTAGGAAAGAGAAAAATGCAGATTCAAAATGGACTGAAGACAGGAAGAAGAGACACAGTGAAAAGATGAAAGAATGTTGGAGAAAAAGAAAAGAACAAATAATAAAGAATCGACATTGATATGTGGTCTTTAGATGGCCGATAAAAAAAGTGTTTAAAATCACAATAATAATAAAACGTAAATGATTCTGTAAAACAAAATCTAGAAAAATTTATTTCGATTGTTGAAAAGTAACAAAAGTACCATCAGCACTGTAGGCAATTGATATTTCGATGTTATTGTATCGTGACATTAAGACTGTTAAGTTTATACTAAGTATAGTTGTCTACATAGCTTCGCTCAATTAAATCACACGTCTCCTAAGCACCGAGAGAGGGAGGACCCCTCTCTCGACAGGCGACAGGTGAACCAGAGACGCCACTGATCTCATCACTCGTCAAACTATCTGAAAAACAGCAGCAATGATAGGCTACCTACTCAGGAGTTGGCACTAATGTAAATAACAGTGACGTAGCTATGCTTTTTGGTGCCCGGGGCAAGATCGTTGGCCGCCTCACCTTCACAATTAAAGGAGGACAGAAGAGCAAAAATGAAGGCTCATATAGTGAACAAAGTACTGTACTCAATAAATCCAGATGTGTAGATTTTTTTATGAAAACACGTTCAGCAAACGTTTTAACAATATTCATTAAGTCAAAATTAAGAAATTACAGATTATAATATTACCGATATTCAGTTTGTATACATTTATTATTAACAAATGTAGACTATAAAAAATGTAATAATATAAAAAATTTATAACGAAAACATTTTATAATAAACATGCAAATTCCTTGTAGGTCTAAAGCGATCGTCAAATCAATATCCTAAAGCAGCATAAAGTTAAACAAAGAATTACATTAAAAGTAATAAAATAAATCACTTACCATTACAGGTTAATGGTTCCGTCTTCTGTTAATAAACACTTAATATTTATTTTTAATATTTAATAAATATTTAAAACGAGACATTTTAAAATGTAACTTTCCTGGTCTTAATAGGTGCAAAGTGGGTTATTAAATCTCTATTATCTAAAGACGAAGCAATGTCGTTTTCATTTGAAAGTATCGCTAGATTTGATACCCTGTCTTGAGATATTGTTGATCGTAGGTACGATTTACTCAATTTAAGCTTAATAAACGATCTTCTTTCACAAGAAGACACATACACTGGTAAAGTAAGAAATTTTTTTAAAGCTGTTGCTAGTGTTTTGTAGGGTTCTAATGTCGTTGAAGAAATGTATTGTAACAGTCCCTGAGGTGTAAAGTCTTTTTGTTCTCCGTTAACGTTTTCCCTTTTAAATAAAAGTATTACGTCTTTCAAGTCACTGAACAATTCTTCACTGTTTAGGTCATGTGGATATAGTTTTGCAAGCACTGTGCACTTAATAATGATCTGAGAAAGCTGTTCCTTAAAATGTATATACCCATCATTTACGTACGCCTCAAATTTACAGAGGAACCCAAAGCGTTTTTCTAATTCTTTTATGTTAGAGAAACGGCTTAAAATTTCAACTGACAGTTTGTCCAAGTTTCTATTAGAGAACGTCACATTTCTTGCTGAACGGTTAATGCAGAATCGTCTGCATAACTCCTGACATCGTGCGCTTCCTTCTTATCCTTTCTGTTATACTGACACTACATTCATTACATACCTGCTCTGCCTTAGTAACGACATTGTCACACAGCTCATTCCTCCAAACTTTAATTTGTCCGTTAGCGTCTCCAGAAGTGTCACTGCTTTATTTATCCAAAGCATAATAAAATATTTTAACACGTTATGCACAAAGTATATTTTTATAATTTAAAAATATATCCTAGTATTTTATCAAAGCCAGACAGTTTCCAAGATTTGGATTGTTAGTAATTGACCGCTATCAGCCCTATCAGTGCCAGATTTTGTTCTGCAAGAGTTTGTACTATGGCAATGACCCGTTCGAGGATTTCTTTCCATGTCTTAACTGCTTTACTCATTTGTTCCTGAAGTAGATCACCAATAAGTGCCCCTTTGTTTAAAGAACGTTCCAATTCCTTCCATTCAAAAAACGCAGAACGATGAGCAGGATTATTTTCATGATCCTGAATACGGAGATTTAACTTTTGACACGACGAAAACCCATTTTTACTATTGAAATGGCTTCTTTGATACTTTTTTTTGTGGAAATAAAGTACAACAAAAGCAAAATAAAGATTTTTTAGTTGGAGAAAAACACATCCAAGTGTTACCTTTTCTACATTTTGCAAGGTTTTATCAAACCAATACTTGTTTAAGGATCGTCCGGCTTCATCTTCAGAAAATGGCTGTCCTTGTTTTGCAATTGACTTGTTCCTCTATTCACCACTATATCTCGGAAGGATTGAGATTTCTCGCTTGCCCAAGCTCCCATATCTTGTAGAGCAGCACCGGGAACACGGTCTACATTGTTACTAATAATGTTCTGTCCTTCATCGCCTGTAATTTCAAGACTGCATGATGCAACATCATCCATAGTACTAGAACCAACTGAATCTTGTAACTGTACTTTAACACTTTCACAGTTTGAAGTATTCACGTCGTTAACTTTACTGTATTTATGAACAGCCTCGTCGCTAATAACATCCATTTTATGATCGCAAGTTGGCTCCTAGTTGTAATATTTTGACATTTAGGGTTCGATTTTCCTTGAATAAAGACTTCATAAACTCTTTGGAACTTGTTGTAGTTCTTAATTATATTAAGAAAATCTTATATTCCTGTAGCTGTTAAGGAATAGTCATATTAAAGAAGCAAGTTATTTGTAGTTTTATAAACTGAAAACAATTTTTTTAAGTCAGT
Source organism: Magicicada septendecula (assembly GCA_034769895.1). NCBI lineage: Eukaryota > Metazoa > Arthropoda > Insecta > Hemiptera > Cicadidae > Magicicada > Magicicada septendecula. The sequence goes on along the minus strand of CM068373.1, from coordinate 302,485,515 downwards.
GCTCACTTTGCCGCCCGGGGCGGCTGCCTCCTTGGCCTCCCCCCTAGCTACGCCTCTGGTAACTAACATACCGCAAACAGATTAACCGCATGTCAAATTGATTGGGGAAAATAACAGCGACAGACGCGAATAATTGCTACAATTATCCGTTGGTAAACGTAAACAAACCTGCGAGCGTGGTATGTTGTGCTGCGCATTAATAATGAAGGGCGCAACACACAACAGCAGACACAGACCAGACTAAACTGTTTACATTATCTTGCACCAGTGTCTGCGCCATTACGATGGGCACGTGCCGTAACGGCGCATATTACACTTACCATCGTCTCGTCATGTCCATTGCAGTTCAAGGCGGAACAGAATTGTCAGGACTGCGCCAGCATCTCAAGTGTTGCAGTCTTAGTCAACAAAGAAAACAGTTTAAAATTTATTTTACATAATGTGTTACTTATTTCCGTGCTAGGGATGCTCGTTGAAACAAAACCGTGGCTGTTACCCGTCAATAAAACAGCGAAGTACAATGTCGATAATCAGAAAACGCGAGATTATTCTATTGATGCTTGATATTATGCGTGGAAAATGAAATCAAAGATAGAATTCCATTCTTTATTAAGTCGTTCCAAAAAGAAAAAAAATCCAAACGAACACAGTGCATCAAGTTTTTCCAGTTTTGTTAGTTTTATTAGCAGCCATCTTAACACCAACTTTGTCACTAGTTATTGCCACACTGCTAAATACTTCGTTCTTGACGAGGCCTTTCGGTGTCTCCACCATCTTCAGGTCTTAAACGACCTAATCAAACTAACATACCGCAAACAGATTAACCGCATGTCAAATTGATTGGGGGAAATAACAGCGACAGACTTCGTCGCAGTGTTTGAACGCGGTTCGACGCTTTGGCCAACCTACTGCTTAATACTTAGGCATCCACTTCTTAGCTCCAACAAATATACGACCATGTTCGTTTAGTTTTATAATCACGTCCCTATCTTGGCCGTACGAAATATCACAGTGAAGATAGTTTGAAAAATAGTATTAACTTTAATTTGCTAAAAGATTAATCTGTAGTGAAGGTCAAAATTGTTCAATGTAATATAGTAACTTCGGTGTATTACTGATTTTAGCACTGTCGAGATGGCTTAGGAGCAGCAGGGTAGGTGAGCCTTACGGCAGTGGTTCCCAAAGTGGGTCCGCGGAGCCCTGGGGGTCCGCAGACACTTTAAAGAAAAAATAGAATATACCGTATTTTTCTCCGAATTTTTATGCTCTAAAATCTAAATCTAAATTTTAGAATCTTAAAACAAATAGTTGAAGAATCCGGTATTTTTTTTTTGTTCAAACTAATTGTAATTGTAAAAGTAATTTCAAACTAATGGCTTGAATAATGTCTTTAAATCATGTCGTGTAGCAGATCTGTTTGTCCACCGAACAGACTAGACCTCTCTCTTACAGTACAAGAAGAAGATTCATTGGCAGAACTTTTAACTGACAGTTCATTAAAATTACAGTTTTCGCAATTACAGCTAGCTGACTTCTGATTATATCAATATGTAATGACTGACTATCCTGAAGTCGTAAAAAGAGCTTTGAAGTGTTTAACTGTGTTTTTCTCTACTTGTCTGTGCGAAACCGCAGTCTCCCTGCTCAGGGTACTTAAAGTCAAAGTTAAGAAATAAACTTGATGTCGACAGTCGACACAGTCGGGGCCCGTGAATTTTTAAATTATTTGAGGAGGGGACCGAGGACTGAAAAGTTTGGGAACCTCTGCCTTACGGTATATACTATCAGCAGTTCACCTTTGCTACCGAACAAGGAATGTGGTGACGTATCCCATTCCGCTGCACTCATCACTGTAATACTACACATTTAACATACATTTAACACAGTTTCGGTATGACTTGACTGTCTCTCACACGGTATTTCTTGTAGCAAATAAAAAAACACACTTTAACAAGATACAGTATTCAATAAATTACACTGACATATAACGCACGAAAGGTCAATCTAATACGCACACAAAATTACAAGTAAATACGTCTTTTGAACATCTGAACAATGTTTTCAGAACCAGTAATACCTCACCAACACAAGCACGCACTATCATTCAGTAGATCCCCCGCTCCTCAGCCTTCTCGGCAGCAAAACTGGTGTACGTACAGTAGGAAAGAATGCACTGTAGGGAAGGATGCCTGCCCTATGGTTCGGTCGCCTTTAATTACTACAGCACGAGTCGACGTGAAAAGTTCAACTTGATTTCATGGTGTGCCTGGGAATCGAACTGGAAACCTTTAAATTAATAGCCAAGTGTAATTCTGTGTATTACCGTAATGAAATAGTCTTATAAGAGGGGAATATCTGTTTTTTTTTCAGGTTGATATTCCGTGGCGGCGAAAGCGTCCTATACGTGTACATATACGAGAGATATAGACTGATCGACCTGCCCTGGGATTCCCCGTTGACCTGGTACTTGGCTGCCCTTAGCGTCGACTTCTGCTACTACTGGGTTCATCGAGCTAGTCATGGTAAGTTGGACCCAAGAACTTTAACCTCTCTGAACGGAACTCGTTAAGATGAATTCGATTATTGAAACTAGCACCTTAACGGGATCAGATGTAGGTGTATAGATGGTACAACTATCAACCCAGTAGGTCTAGGTCTACTCTATACCTTGAGATGTGTGTATTCTAGCTGTTGTGGTCACTGCCACTCCAGCGAGAGGCTACAGGCACTTTAGCCCCCCCCCCCAAACGACTGTAACATTTCTATCATAGCCATATGGAATGTCATATAGTAACCAGTCTCCTGACCTACATGCGTCCTATATTTCAATAAAACAGCTGTACCTATAAAGTGTTTCTTACACAAAAATCATTACAGTAGTGGTGCTGATCTCCTCCCCCAACCCTTATGACGCTATCAGTTTTAAGAAATAGATCTTCCCTCTGAGACATTAGGCCCCCTCCTCATTTTATAAATAGGGTCTACGTACTTAATACTAAGGAAAATATATTATAAAGCTCACAATCACAAAATACAGTATTTAAAACATTTACTATGTTTGTGGCATGGCTTCATATTTAAAATTGATTCTAAGTAAATCAAACAAATTAAGTCTCAAAACAGGTGAAATGACCTTATCTATACTTTCATCACTAAACTCCTGTCTTTTTTGTAACTTTCCCTACTTAAGCAAACATTTGTCAATAATCACTTTTGATAATTAATTAACTACCAAATTATTAACAATAAAATGTTCTATAATCAATCCTGATCTTCTTGGATTTCGTTGTCCATGACGTGTCCGTTACTTAACTAAATATCACTATAATATTGACGACTCGGAACACAAAGTTTTTTATAAGTAAAAACGTAAAGTTTTACCTTACAGCCTAAACAGCCTATAGAGGCTCTGATGAAGCCTTCTATAGGTGAAAGCCGGTTTAGGCTGTAAGGTAAAACTTTACGTTTTTACTTATAAAAAACTTTGTGTTCCGAGTCGTCAATATTATAGTGATATTTAATCCTGATCTTGTTTATTTCAAGATCAGGGCTACTACCGCATCCTGCACCAAAATCTACATGGGGATGTTTGTGAGATGATTTTTGATTAAAATGTCCTTTCAGATCAGTTTCTCTGTATCCATCTGAAACTGACCTTCAACTTATTTTTTTTTTATATTTCTCATGTAATTAAAATTTTTTACATGCTCTCTCTTTTACATGCACACAAACTTACACATTCATAAACATTGCATACACAAATTGGCAGACATATACCTTGTGATTTAAGTTTTCCCAAAATTTTCCTATCTTTGACACTTTCTGCCGGCCATTTATACTCCACTTCTGTTTCCACCACTTTGCATGGGGCATAAGAAAGACATTGGGTGCTTACTTGTAAATTTTCAGCCATATACCGAGTGATTTAAAAACCTTAGAAATTTTCCGACTTTCACCGCTTGCCCCCATTTTCATCTTCCGAAACGCTTTCCGCTGTCAGTTATTTATGATCGATATAGGTCATAGAACATTTTGCGACAAAATTATCCCATCGACCTAGTAAAAAAAAAAGGCCTCTACCTCTTAGACCATTTTTAAGTGTCTGTATTATTCCAATTATTTTTTAAGTTCATGGGTGTCAAAATTGTCTTTTATTTTTAAATTCCCAGTTGGCTCTCATATTCCATAATATTGGTATGTAAAAATTTTTTACTAGTACTGCAAATTTTGTTAAACTGGAGTTGACACTTACCGGTAACACTTAATGATGATTATATAGTACAATTACAGCACTGTGTCTGACTTTGTCTTTAAAAGCAGCTGTAGCTGAAGATGTGACTACTGAACAAAGACAGTAAACAACATTCATTGTGGAAACAGGTAATAAACTTATATTTACCTTTAATAATTACTGAATGAAATGTTAACAAAAATTGAACACAAGAAAGGTAACAGGTTTCCATGCGTAAATAAGCTGAAGTTTACAGTCTGCTTATAACAGATTAAGAAGTGTAATGAATTTTTCATTTACACAGTATAAATTATATAAAAATAATTTGCAAATTACACATAACAAAAAGTACATACACTTATGTTCCTGCGAGGTCTTAGGCCACCTTTGCCTCACAGAATCATCACATTGGTCCTGCAACTTGAGCACTGTGGATTATATTTATGCACTTCTAGACATATGGTTGATCTTTAAATTTTGATCACTCCTTCGGTGGTCTGTTACGCCATTATGATCCAATAAATACATACACATAATTATCGTCATTCACAAAAATACAACACACAAATTCCCAGTGCAGTGTAAGATTATACACAAAAATTGTTAAATCAGTAAACATTTTTTCAAAGTAAATAAATCCTTTTTTCAGTCACTTGTTCAAGAAATCCAAATTTTCAATCAGAATCTGGTCACATCCATGGGTGGACCTGGAAAGGATATTTTATAAGGACGAACAAATATAGTAAGAAAAATGATTTTGTTGTTTCAAATTTTGTCATTTAAAAATGTCAGCTTTCTAGTTTGAAATTCAGTTTCTGACTGCTCTTGAAAGGTGGATTTGAATAAAACTAAGTTTCCCAGAGCTTTCTTCATATTTAGGAGGAATTTCCCTGATTTACTCCCTCATGGATTTACCACTGACTCACCAAAAGTATATGCTTATCAGTGTCCAAACACATTGTAACATGTTCTACAGAAAAGGCAATAACAATTTAATATAGTATTTGTACAAGTGTATAAATTAGTTGTAGAAAATCTGCACATTCAGAAAGTCTGTGAGGTCAACAACTTTGCTAGATTGGTTCAGAAAGTTAACACTATGTTCAACAGCTTAAAATCGTTGGCTCAAAGCACAGGCTAAACCTAGTAAAGTATTATGTATTTATAATATGATTATTACATCATTTTAATATTTTTCTTTTTATATATTTATAGAAATACACATTCTGTGGGCCCAGCATCAGGTTCACCACAGCTCAGAAGACTTCAATTTAGCTGTAGGGCTGCGCCAGTCTGTTCTACAGGGTTGGTGCGGTTTTGTAAGTAGTCACACTTTTTTTTTTGCCATCTAAGGACCACATGCCAATTTCAATTCTTTATTCTTTTCTTTTTCTCCAATATTCTCTTTTCACTGTGTCTCTTCTTCCTGTCTTCAGTCCACTTTGAAACTGCGTTTTTCTCTCTTCCACCCTGGACTCCTTCCATTTTTAACACTTTTGCTGGAAAAACGTCTCTTTCAATTGCTTCTTTTGCATGTATATTATTTTTTTAAAAATCCTTTTGGACTTCTTTAATCCAACTTTGTTAACTTTTTGACTTCTTCCCCACAGATATTTGAAGATCTGCTTTGTTAACCCATTGTCATCCATTCTATATAAATGTCCAAAAAATAATAGTCTTCTTTTTCTCATTGTTTCTGTTATATTTTCTACTTTGATATATTTCATCATTACTTCTTAATTTCCAACATTCTGAAGTTTTTCGTGGGCCTAATATTTTCCTAATAATTCGTTTTTAATTTTAATTTATTAAATAAGGTTTTTGTCTTACATTAAGCTTTCCTACAGAATCGAAGCAGTTATCAACTGTCAATTATTGCAACAGGAGTCTTAATAGCATTGATAACAAATGAATACATTCTCAGTTTTAATAGTTTAAGATGTATATTTCAAATTTGTGTGTTTATGTGTGTGTGTGTCTGTGTGTGTTTTTAATATTGTTTGAATAAGTTACAACAAAAATTGAAACAGCTTTAGTCTTCAACTGGTTAGAAAGCAGTTTAAAGCAGTTCAACATAAATCATAGTTTGTTCACAAATAAACTTTTGATGCTTACCTAATGATCACCTAAACAATCATGATCATGGTAGGAATATTCAGAAGATGGTGTCTTACATCTGGGCCTTGGAGGTGGCCTGGAAGATGGCCCTCTCATGGTGTACGCACAGGTGAATATACCTACTATTTGTTAACAACCAAGAAGGAGACCTCCATATACAAATGACAGAGATGAATATTCCTTGGGTTACCCATAAAGTAGGAGACTCTGACAGATGAAGAACAGGGACCAATAACCTCGGCTTAGTAAAAATAGATACTAATGCCATTTAGTTATTTCTTGTACAGATTTCTATAACTACAAACTGTATGAAAAAAAATAATTAAAACGCAATTGAAGTACAATAATCATTTTCTTATACTTCTTCTATGGCGTCACAGTTCAGTGTAAAAACCTTAGCCTCCATAATCATCCGCCTTCATTTTTCCCTGTCCTTGGCGATCGATATCCATCGTTTTAGTTTCTTAGTCTTATACAGTAGTACTTATTTTTAAAATTAATAGACAATTAATATGGCTGTTTATCTACAAATCTCTCTCTCTCTCTCTCTCTCTCTCTCAGAACCATATTAAACCAAGTGTTGCAGTTTAATATATTCTGAACTGTGATGATTTTCTTGGCCCACTGGTTATTCTGTTGATTCATATCATCATTATGGTAGTTATATTAAAGTTGAATATGATAAATATACAGAATATGGTAATGCATTATAAAAACTAGTATACAAAGATTTAAACTTTTTTGGGCACAAATATACTAACAATAATCAAAGTTAAGAATATATTACAGAGACTTAATAATGATGGTTATATAACAGAAAAAATGCACACATGTGCACACACACACATCCACAAGAACAATTAATACATGTTCACTTCTTTGCAACTGTCACTTGTAAGTTCATTTTGAATACCTGGTGGAATAGGCATTTACTGTAACAATATAAAAATCCTATTAAATAGAGAGGGAATATAAAATTAGACTTTCTATACATATTCATATAATAAAGTTAACAAGGTAAGATGTTTCTGTATGCAGTGGCAAATCCATTATCCATTTAAATAAAACAAATACATGTTTACTGCTTAGTTCACAGAGAGGCAGTTCTTGTAGCTCCTACAATGGGTAGTCTGAGAGGCATATTATAACTAAAATTCATATAGAATAAACAGTTCTATAAACCACCAACTCCTTTTAATTGCATCTTGTAATTTTCAATATTGATGTTTCAGCCAATAGAAAGCAAAACTGAGGTTTTTAACAAAACCTCAAAGTTTATGGTCAAACAATCACTTATATTAAATACTTCTTGCAAATAAGTGGCAGTAGATTCACTGTTTTCCTTAAAAAACTACTTTCATTCCATAAATTTTCCCCCTGAAATACTTACACTGTATACTTGCGTTTCTTCTTATTAACCCTGAAGTTCTGTCTGTCTTAGAACAACCTACGTGTATAATAACAACGAACTGCCAATTTTGTTGTAGAGATGTACAGTTTCAGATATAGTTTGCAATCGTCAAATTTATTGTTTATGTTGGAGAAGAAACAACCGTGGGTAAACTTTTTTGTATTTATGAGGTAATCATTATACTAACATATGGTGAGTCCATATTGTAGAAGGGTCAGTGCACTCTCGTTCAAAGCAGATGATTGTAGGATTTAATCCATGTCAGGGTGAAATACTGAGCCATATTCTGGGGCTCATCCAACCTTAATGATTAACTGGCCTCATCACAGTTTAAGTCAAATTTGTTTACGAATAGTGCTTGCTTGACTTTACCCTCTACTTGCATGCCATAGAGCTAAAATAACATAAAATGGCCTACATTGACTCCAATTTCTGGCCAATTTATAACCTCAACATAATGTCAGATACTCACTGAAAGAATCTGTAAAAGATTTGAAGTGGTACTTTTGGATTAATTGTGACATGTTGGATCTATGTTGGAATGTATAGTATTCAGATTATAGTGTAAAACTAAGGTTATGCTAACATATTATTTATGGTATCTTCAAATAATACGTACTTCTGCAAGTAAAGTTTATTTATACCTGACGCACATTTCACAGAAATTATTCTGTATCTTCAGAGGTTTTATGAATTCTTTTTATTTTATTATTAATTCATAAAACCTCTGAAGATACAGAATTATGCCTGTGAAACATGCACCAGATGTAAATAAACTTTACTTGCAGTAGTATTTATTACTTGAATATATTACATGGGAGACCTGCAGGAAGTTCAACGAGTTACTTACAAAGAAATAATATTATTTAAGGTAATAAAAAAATTTTGAACATCAGTAATAAACAACTTAAATTTTATAGTTATCTGCATGAGCAGTGAAATACAGTATATGCATATAAATAGTAAAATAAAAATAAAAATAAATGCACTCAAAGGATAGTATAAAAGGTAAGGATGGTACAGAGAGAAGTTGAAAACATCTAAAAAAAACCTGTGAAAGATATGAAATACATAATTTGCTATTAAGTGCTTCTTCTGTGACATATTAGTAACTTAATATTGACTTACACAGTCCAAACCAGGTAATCTGAAAAAGTTTTGAACTGCAGTTTTTTGTTTCACAAAAATTATGATATGTTAATATTTAATATAAGATTAATAATGTGTCATCTATTAAACAATACTGTGTACTAAATATCACTATTACATTAACGACTCAGAAGACTAGGTTTTTATAAGTAAAAGCATAAAGTTTTACCTTACAGCCTGAACTGGTTTTCTCCTTTAAAAGGCTTCTTCAGAGGTAGCGCTGTCCATCTTATTGTGGGTGACGGAATCGAATTTTGAAAGATCGATGCTGTGTGTGTGGGGTGAGATATGTTCGAATAATGCATGCGATTTGAATTGTATCTGTTCGTTTAGGATGTCGTTTTTATTTGTTTTTGTGTGTTTGTATATTTCCAATTGTTCTAGAGTGTCTAGTTTTCGGCCTTTTGTGTGTACGCGTAGAATGTTCATGTTATTGTCGATGTTTTTATATGTGTGGTTTGCTTCAATGAGGTGGTTTGCAAAGGTGGATTCTGTAGTGGAGTGGAGTGCCTTTGTGTGTTCAATGTTCTGTTTGAAGCTACATCCTGTGTGGCCTATGTAGAATTTATTGCAATTTGAGCAATTTAACTTGTAAACACCAGGTAGATCGAATTTGTTTTGTGCTTTGTGTGTGTGTTTTGATAGTGTGTGTTCTCTTTTGTTAGTAGTTTTGTAAGCGATTCTATATCCTGCTTTTTTGAATTTGTGGGCTATTTTTTCAGTTTGTTTGTTGATGTATGTTCGTGTTATTAATTTGTTGTTTTCTGTCTTTGTCTGTTGTTTGTTTTGTGTAGGAGTTTACTCGCTATTGTTCTGTCATATCCGTTAGATTCTGCTAGATATTTTATCGTGTTTAGTTCGTCTTTGTAGTCTTTTTCATCTAAGGGGATGTTGTTAAGTCTATGTATCATGGTTCTGAAGGCAGCTAGTTTGTGTTGTATTGGGTGATTGGAGGTGTTGTGTATTAGTGTGTCAGTTGTAGCTGGTTTTCTGTATATACTGAATTTGTGCCTGTGTTCTAGTTTTGTGATGGAGAGGTCTAAGAAGTTTATGGTATTGTTGTGTTCGTATTCGGCAGTAAAGGTTATGTTTTTATGTATTTTGTTTATGTGCGTTAGTAACTGTTCACATTGTCTTTTGTTTCCCCTGTATAGTATTAGAATGTCATCAACGTATCTGTGCCAATATAGTATTTTATGTGAGTGTCTGTCATTGTTTGTGAGTATTTTTGTTTTTTCTAAGTGTTGGAGGAAGACTTCTGCTAGAATGTTGGATATGGGGGAGCCCATGGGTAAGCCATCGTTCTGTGTGTAGTATTTATAGTTATAAGTAAAGTAGTTTTGTTTTGTGATAATGTTCAGAGTTTCTGTTATTTTGTTGATAAGTTCGTCTGGTGTGTTGTTGTGTTTGAGTTTGTTTTGTAGGATGGTGATTGTTTCAGAGATGGGGATGTTTGTGTACAGGTTTTTAATGTCAAAGGAGGCTAATGTGGTATTATGGGGGATGTGTTGTCTTTTATTTTTGTTACTTGGTCTGTGTTGTTACTAGATTCTGTCCACTACATAATCCACCTTTGCAAACCACCTCATTGAAGCAAACCACACATATAAAAACATCGACAATAACATGAACATTCTACACGTACACACAAAAGGCCGAAAACTAGACACTCTAGAACAATTGGAAATATACAAACACACAAAAACAAATAAAAACGACATCCTAAACGAACAGACACAATTCAAATCACACGCATTATTCGAACATATTTCACCCCACACACACAGCATCGATCTTTCGAAATTCGATTCCGTCACCCACAACAAGGACAGCGCTACCAGCGGCAGCCTCTGAAGAAGCCTTTTAAAGGAGAAAACCGGTTCAGGCTGTAAGGTAAAACTTTATGCTTTTATTTATAAAAAACCTAGTCTTCCGAGTCGTTAATGTAATAGTGATTCTTGGATTTCGTTGTACATGACGTGTCCGTTACTTAACTAAATATCACTATAATATTGACGACTCGGAACACAAAGTTTTTTATAAGTAAAAACGTAAAGTTTTACCTTACAGCCTAAACCGGCTTTCACCTATAGAAGGCTTCATCAGAGGCTCTGATGAAGCCTTCTATAGGTGAAAGCCGGTTTAGGCTGTAAGGTAAAACTTTACGTTTTTACTTATAAAAAACTTTGTGTTCCGAGTCGTCAATATTATAGTGATATTTAGTAATAGTGATATTTAGTTAAGTAACGGACACGTCATGGACAACGAAATCCAAGTAATTTTATGTAATAGAAAACACAAATTACTGTTGTAAGTGCATACAACTATTTAATAGCGGCAATATTTTGTGAATAATCTACATAATAATACTAGAGTAAGTTTAATGATGGTTAAAGCACATATTTACAGCTTATATAATACTACACACTAAATTTTGTACCTGAAGATAAATTTATTGACACTTCCCTGAAGTGTCAACATATTCTTGGATTTTGTTGTCCATGACATGTCCGTTACTTAACTAAATATCTGATGAAGCCTCTGATGAAGCCTTCTAAAGGTGAAAGCCGGTTTAGGCTGTAAGGTAAATCTTTACGATTTTACTTATAAAAAACTTAGTGTTCCGAGTCGTCAAACAATAGTGATATTTATTTAAATTACATTAATTAATTCTTGGATTTTATTGACCATGATGTGTCCAAGTATCACTGAGACTACTGCGATATGGAACATTAGTATTTTAGATTAAAATTTTTACCTTATTGCCTGACATAAGGTACCTGACCTGACATACTGTTGCTCATTGTGAGCTTCATCAGAGGCTGCCGTTAAACGGTTGTCGATTCTGTTTCTGGGTTGGTTATACGTTAATTAAGAAAAATAGTTCTTTACGGTAATAAAGATTTTTCTTCAAAACATGATGTTTTGGACTAGCAGAATTGCTTTTAATGTAATTCTTTGGTTTCAGATATTTTACTTGCCAATGGCACTGATCGTCCCACCTGCACATTTCCTGACACACCAACAGTTCAGTTTGCTGTACCAGTTCTGGATACACACAGAGACTGTCAAGTCATTGGGACCACTCGAGTGGCTACTGAACACACCCAAACATCACAGGGTCCATCATGGTATGAATACTTTATTTTAGACTTTTTCTTACTGTCAGAATTATTTTTGTAATACTATATTATTATGTTTATATAATAAAGACATAAAGTGTGTGTGTGTGTGTGTGCTGGATTTCCACATAGCTCAGAGATAACCCAGTCATGTATAAGAAACTGCACTTAACTCCATATATTCCATGATTTATACATTTCCTTTTAATTCCATTCTACACAATGAAAAGGGAATGATATTCTATGTTAAGAAATATCATGTAGGAAAACAAAATATCTTTTGGCTAGAAAGTTGAGGGACTTGTCCAAATTTAATTCGAATTAACTCTCTGGAGTTGCTACAAATAAAATATAAATTAGGCAATATACAGCCTCCAATAGGAGATAAGTTTTAAGGATAAGAAGAGGAGAAGAAGGTTATATTGTATGTTTCAAAAAAGAATGGTAAGAGATCTATGTATCCATGGAGTGTTTAGGGCAATTCTCCCTTAAAAAAAAGTATAAAACATTTTCTTTGGTGAAATTAATGAGAGAAAATTATTTTATTTTAGTCCACCAATCTTAGTTTTATTTTACATATTAAAGAATAATAAAACAAAATTTTATTTAAAAAAACATTGAATTTTTTGTAAGAAGAAATTTAAAGTAAAAGACATTTTCTCTTACTGATTTATTCACCCCTACCAAAATACCACAATGTCCCTTTGCAAAATACCTCTATATATTTGCTCTTGATTTATTTGTATTAAACTATAGTGAGAGATTGGGAATTGTGGAAAAACAATAGTTGGATTTAACACTCTATTAAATACTCTCTAAATCTTTCCAGTCTAAATCACAAATATGTCTGATTATTTCCTGACTTCATTTTTTCCAATAAGATGGCAAGTTGTGGCACAGAAAACACCGTGCAGGTTTTGTCAGAGTGTCTTGTGTAGAACACAAAACTAATACTTCCACATTACAAGAACTAAAGAATAACAGATTATTAATAAGATTAATAAGGTATATCTAAATTACCTACCTTGTGAATGTAGTCAGAAGAACAAGCAAATTGGAAAATTTTTTTAGTAATAGCTAAGATTCTAGGTAGAAGGTCTTCTACCTAGAATAGTTCTGAAATAGTTCTTCTTTGAGACACGTCGATGGACTAAGGAAGCAAGGGGACAATTAAAGTTTTTAAATGTTATAATAGATTTATTAATAGAGATATTATAATTACAGATTTTGTATAAATATATAATAATAGACCAATTTAAATTGTCATTTTAATATCCAGGTAGTGTTCTGTACTGCCTGGACAAGAATTATGGCGGCTTCTTGATTATCTGGGATAGACTGTTTGGAACATTTGCTGAAGAGCAGGAAAAGAAGGAAATCATTTATGGTCTTGTTATGAATGAGCCTTCATTTAACCCTTTTTACCTGCAGGTGAGTATAACTGTTTAAACGGTTTCTTGAATTATTAATATATCTGTAACATAATCATATTTTTTCTCCTTATTCATTGCGTGGACTATGCAGTTACTGTTCAGTCTTCTAACTGTTCTTTCATTGACTGTCTAATGTTCCCTCATCCTCCAGCCTCAGTATTTAAGTACTTGTATAAATAATTTTTTACAAACTGTTTTCTAATTTTCTTTCTCTGCTTAAGATTTTTATTTACAAAATGCTGGTTATATTTATGCCATCTTGGATGTAGTAACGTAGTTTTTATAATTATTTAAGAGATTTCAGCCTTGGTGTCAGATTTCAGCAATTTTAGCCTTGATGTATGTTTTATATATAACAGAACACAGCTCTGTAGCGTTAAAAATATAATTTTTGTATTCAGCTGTGGTTTGTCTTTAAGCATTCTACTAATTGTTAAACATAATATCTAACACTTACATAAATTTACTTTCTACATCCATCTTTCATATTTCCTAAGTAATTAAAGTCACTTGTTATTATCTTCAATTGTCAATAATCAGGCAAGTTTTGTTTTTTTGAAACCAAAATCTTAGATATGAATTCAAAATTACGACTAAAAACTGAGCTGTTAGGCTATGGTCAGTTGCTATTAAATGCCATCATGTTGGCTACATTTCCACGTTGGGAATCTTCTTCAGGCCGCTAAGAAGAGACAGAGAATAAAAACACAATAGCGGCAGATGTGTGCTGAACACTACCCGATACCTGTATCAGGTAAAAGCAAAGTTGTGGCCTGAAGAAGATTCCCAATGGGGAACTGAAATTTTGTTAATGTGATGGCATTTAATAGCAACCGACCACGCCCTAACAACCCGGATTTTAGTCGTAATTTTGAATTTATTGACTCAGGCCGTGTAAGATTCAGACAAATCTTAATTATATTTATATATGGTATATTTCACTGTTTACCCTCTTCATCTATTACATGCAAATTATAGATTATTCTACAATGCTAAGTGTCAGAGACAGACAGACAGATAGACGGATGGACAGAGAAAAAAGGGAGTGAGGAGGATAGTAATATTTTTTAAAAACTTTAAACATACCATATTTGATTATACTTTACTACGTGGCAAGTTAATAAAAAAGCCACTCAATTTTTAATTGCGTATTAAGAACATTTTACTAAATTTGTGTAAAAAATTATATTACTTATAATGTGATTGTCATCGCTTGTTTCAGGTATTCTACAATGCCAATGTGTATAACAAATGGAAAGCAATGGACGGATGGAAAAATAAACTTAGTGCTGTTTTTAAGGGGCCCAGTTGGCTACCAGGAAAGCCATGGACAGGAGGTGAAGAAGATAAGATAGATGTAAGCTAGCATTCATCTATATATAGCCAATAAGTGTTTTTTATCTCTAAATGCCTGTGCAAATGTGTACACACTCTGCTTGATGATATGAATGTGTGTGTGTGTGTTACTTGTACAATTACACTATACGTTGTTGAATTACCGTTTGTTTCAAGTGGATTATAATTTTTACAATATTTTAGGTAAAATTAAATAAATACATCATTTAAATTATATCTTCTCTTCAATTTTGATTTGATTGTTCAGATGTTAATGCTGTGATAATTGTTGGATTATTTAATATCTGCTAATACAGTATCAACTTGTAGGTCAATCGGGTTAAAAAAACTAACTGTACACCAGATGTGAAACTTGTACATCTAAAACAATAACAAAATCCAATGCATTTGATGTGTCTTAGCATGCAATTTATAATAAAATTACTGTGCTACTGAAAAAATAAAAAAGGTTTTCATTATACCTTTTTTTGGTTAAAAACAGTCTAATTTTTAATTTATAATACATATTTAACATTTATTAACAATAAAAATTATATACATAGACAATAAGCTATAAAACTTCTTTGTTCACAACTTCGCGCACATATACTCAGAAAATTAAAATATACAATTTTTTTTCAGTGACAGTCTATAATTTCGTTGAGAGCCCAATCTTTTAAGATTTTTCTCTATTTTTAAAATTTAAATGAAAAAAAATTGTAATCAAAAATCAAAACCTAATAAACTTTGTACAGATTTGTGATTACATGTTACTGATGTCTGACCTAGCTATTGCACTTCTTAAAATCAGTATTACCAACTGTTTTTTTTAAAGTACTGATAAAATCCCAGACTTTGACAAAAATTACTTCTGTGGTTCCCCTCCTGCATGAAAAATGTGTAGAGAAAATCTGGACAGATGGCAATCCTAGATTACCTCAGTAGATTTTGTGACTTTATCTGCTATAGTCCTTGTTCAGTACTTTCTTGCCTTTCCGGTGACAAACTCACTACCTATTTGCAATACTTGTCTTGCACTTACACTACAAAGTAGCACACTGGTATTGTTATAAAAGTTCTGTTCTGATTCATGAACGTGTATTTTCTGTAAAACAAAACCAATCCTCTCCACTTTTTCAATCTATCAAATACATCAGCTTTCACACTTCTTGAATATAAATAACGTTTTATAACCTTCATTTATTTTAAATACAGAAGCAGTGAATGCAATGCAGATATTAATTCTTCTGTGTAAGCAACAGTGATAAATTAAGAAAAATGTATGTAAACATGGCAGACATACTTACACGCACATGCATGCGCGTGCGTGCACACACACACACACACACACACACGCACGCACATCTATTTATATACTAATTATAAATATCATACTACTGGCTTGGAACACTAATTTTTTATTGGTAAAAATGTAAAATTTTTACTTTGTAGCCTGAACCAGTTTTTGCTTATTATAAGCTTCATTGGATTTCGCTTATATGAGCCTCTGACAAAGCTCATAATAAACGAAAAGTGGTTCAGGCTACAAGGAAAACATTTTACATTTTCACCAGTAAAAAAATAGTATTCCGAGTCAGTAGTATTATACTTATTATTAGTAATCAACAGACACGTCATGGAAGGGTATTTATTTACGTATACATGTTTTATTAAAAAAATTATATAAGATTCTGTGCATATCCTTACCATGAAAATCATATCAATCTAATTTCATGTCTCTGGTTATAAAACAGATAACAATTAACAGGTCCTGCAACTTTTCTAGGGTCTGATTCTACATCAAAAGTTAAAATTGGAAGCATTTATGTTTATGATTCCAGAAAATTGTATTTCTAAACTTGTACGCAAAATACTTGAGGTCATAACTGGAACAAAATAATAATGTTTAGGTGGAATAAAAAAGTTGACTTTAATAGGAAAAGTAGATACTAGTATGAACATAGATGCTTAATCACACTGTGCCAGTTAAATAAAAGTATTAAATGACCAATGGCCATTGGCTGATAACAAATGGCCAGTGACACTGACTGTTTTATTTGACTACAAGACTTAACATTCTGGTAAATTCATATCCAATAAAAAAGCTGAAAAGGTTACAGTATAAATATTATGTTGAATGCTTGTTGACCCATACTTGTATATGCATAAAATCTATATTCTTGGATTTCATTGTCCATGACGTGCCTGCTTCTGAAGAAGCTTTTTAAAAGCGAAAACTGGTTCAGACTATAAGGTAAAACTTTTACATTTTTACCCATAAAAAACATTGTGTTCCGAGTCGGTAGTGATTTAATTATATTTAGTAAAATCATATATTCTGTCTATGAAAGGAGAAGCTTGAGTGTTATGGGTGTGACAAAATTTTCTGTAGCTTGCTTATTCCCTCAGTTACTCCCTCATCCCCTTACATTTTTTAGATACAGTTGTAACTGAAGTGCAAGGAGCTAACCAAAAATCCAATTTTTCAGCTGGAACTATTAAAATTGCATTTATAGCTTCAAACACTCTTCACTTGAAAGCAAATAGCTGAGTCTACTGTTTTATTTAAACAGATAGAAATAAACCCCCCGAAAGCACTGCGTTTTATTTATTTTTTTCAAAGCAGCATCACAATATATGCTTATTTTTTTAAATATTATTGATTAAAAAAAATTACAGTTAAAATCATGTATTGATTTTATGCAATTTCCAGATTAGGGCAATTCATGTAGGCCTGATTCATGTATATCAAATATAATGATCAAAATTAAATCCCTTATAACAGAGTTACAAGCAATTTACTACAATATGTATTTATTAGTAGCTGAAGAGTCATATGCATTGTGGCTCCACTTGTAATATGTAGTATAGCATGTATGAGTGAAAACTTGGGTGAATGATGAATAAAAAACAGCAACTCATTAACTAGGGATCTCTATACAGTCATGAGGGCCAACAGAAGGTAAGACAGAAAGTGAATTACTGTAAATTAATAATGTAAATTTTATTTACATTGTTTGTTGCAGGTGAAGAGTCGAGAGAAATATGACGTCAGGTTGCCAGCCTGGTGTAATATATATATAATACTTCACTTTGCCGCCGTTACAGTTGGATTCCAAGAGTTGGCACATAGATATATGGTAAGTTCTGGTTCTGTATAACCTACAATTAGTTTTGTGAAATTTCTCTGCTACTTAAAAACATTTATATTACTGTTTCTATCATCTTCTTCTTTAAATGTCAAGCTTGAATCGAGTGCTCATGACTTCTACATATATACCCACCGTGTGTTACAGAGTTGCCTACATAAGTATATATGAGAGCTACAGTTTAATGTTAATTCTGAATGACCAGATTCCTTATGGCCTACCTAGTTTGTGCACTTTATTTCACTCCTTTTATGCTGGTTCTGTGGTTAACACACACAGACCCCCCTAATGGTGTATCTAGAGTTTGGCCTTGAAGGGTGAGGTCCAGGGTTGAGTTGGCTTCATACAAAAGAAAAAACAAGTTAAGACTAATCAATATTACTATCTTTAAAGTGACTGTAAAACATCAGCCCACCATTTTTTTTTTTTTTTTTTTTTAGCAAAGCTCTGTCACTTAGATTCTTAAAAACTTTGGTATAAATAATGTAAATGTTTTAATACTTATTTCTTCTATATTAAAAAATATGAGTATCATTTAGTAGTACATAATATAACAAAAATTTAAGTTTATAAATGTTTCATAACATTTTATATTAATTACTTATTTGTTTGCGTACCGTATCACTTATTATATGATATATAATTACCTTAATATCCACTTTAGCGATACACAGTTTCGTCACTGATGACGCGTTTCGGGACTAAGTCCCATCCTCAGATACATAATTAATAAATTAAAATATTAAAATCACGACCATGATACTGGTCAAGTCAAAATAAATAAAATAAATTATAAATCGCATGTAATAAATTACTACATAAATTATTACATGCGATTTATAATTTATTTTATTTATTTTGACTTGACCAGTATCATGGTCGTGATTTTAATATTTTAATTTATTAATTATGTATCTGAGGATGGGACTTAGTCCCGAAACGCGTCATCAGTGACGAAACTGTGTATCGCTAAAGTGGATATTAAGGTAATTATATATCACATTTTATATATTTACTAGCATTAATATAATATTAGGCATTCACCACACCTCTTAAAACAGCACTATATGTAATTACCAGTAACCATTGTACAACTTGTTTTCCAGTGCATGTGTTCGTGCCATTCAGACCAAATATTTCTGTTATCAGTTTTTCTTTCAAGATTTCCAGTTATATTGTGTATATCTGATATTTCTAAGCCTGTTACAGATTCTCTTTCTAATTGCTAATTTTTCTAGTCAGTATCTCAATCTCTGGTAATTATCTATAGTAAACCATTCTTACAAGGTGGGCAAACCATCTTAAAAATTCTTTTGCATTTATATTTCCTAGTGTCTTTGTGTCTTCACTCACTCTCTCCATCTCTCTTCTCCTTGTGTCATTATTCCTAATTCTATCTCTTCTTATTACATCTCGTATATTCCACTTAGTTATTTCACCACCTCAACCACTTACAATGTTTGCTTAACACCCAAGCTTTATTCCTTTGTGTATTTTAGACTAGTTTATTTCAACATTTATTTTATGTTTAGTTGTAATTTCCATATACAGTTAAACGTCTTTTCTATGACTCTTATTCTGCTAGATATTCCCCCTCATATTCATCTATTTGCTTTTGCTACACCACCTAGTATTCACAGATATCCACTTCATGAATTGTTCATCCTCTTCTATATATGCTACATACAACTTCTGTTGTCTACCATAATTTTAGTATTGTCCGTATACTATATTATATGCAGGCTGTTTTTGTATCATCCTCTATTCCAGACTATTTGATCCTTTTTTTAGAGAGAATTTAATGTTAGTATAGTCATTACCAAATCATCTCAGTGTGGTAATTTTTAACAATAATTTTTGTAATTTTATTGTCATCAATGTTTGCATTCATCAACAATGCTGCATGTATGAAAACTTTGTATCTCTTGACTACATACTATGCTTGACATGTCATGTAGTAAATTGTGCTAATTTTATATTTCACTCGAATAGTAAGTTTTCTAAATATCTGTTACTTTTATAAGGAGCAATATGTCCGTTCTTCACTGTGTTATGTCTGTGTATGTGTTAATATTAAGAGATCTTTATTTTCTTTATGATTGTATGTTTAGTTGTTCAAGTCTACTGTATGCACAAGCTTTGATTATATACCGTACTTATCAGCATCTTCCTTGTATGTCCTAAAAAAAAAAAAAATTATATATTTATATACTACTATGAGATTTACTGTTACTGATAGTTGTGAATGTGGAAATATATACATATAAAATTATATCAGAATGTTTTACAAATAAAGCTGGTCAGCTCAGCCTAATCTACATTTGGTATAGAAGAATATCTTCTCCAAGTAGTATTAAGTTGTACACCATAAAAACCAAACACTTGTTATTTATACATTATTTATCTCAAATAAGTTTAATATTATTTAACAAAAATCAAGCAAATCATATTTTCTAGAATCTGGTTGCTGACAGTCGCATTGTGTAGGACTGACTGATTCATGTTGTATTTTTCAGTCTTTGCAGTACAAACTACGTGTGTTCATTGTTCTAGATACTATCATGATAGTTTTATTTTTCTTCATTTTGAGATCCTGCTCTTTGGATTATGACATAATATGCACATTGTGCATGTCATCGTTAGATAGGTTTGTGTAGGGTTTGTTCATTATGTCTGTAATCTCACATAAGTTATTACATTAACACATGCATAGAAGCATCAGTCATTTACGTTTCATGAATTACATTTACTAACCTGTTTCACAAACTGTTTACTATCAACTGCCAGATAGGCCTACTCTGCTGTTCACTAACTGGCTTAGGCAAATGTGGTTTAGCTGTTGTTTACAGGTACAAAAACCTCATAAAAAACATGTCAGAAAGTTAAAGTATCTTACACATAAGAATAAGGAAAGGAAAGGGTGAGGGGTGTAGAAGAAACAGATAAGTGATTTAATATGAAAGTACATGCTGAATAGAAAATAAATTAAACATAATTACATCAAAAAACTAATTATAACATTTTATTTTTCAATATTTTATGAAAAATATTTATTAATTTATTAAATAATTATTATTCACGTCTATTTCAATTACTCGTAATTCTTCTTCAGCAATTAAATATTACTGGACAACCAAATATTGTTATCCGCAGTATTATTATAATCATGCCTATATATTAATAATCCATTTTATAAGTAACAAATAACATTTATTACAATAAGTACGAACATTTTTAAAATTAGAAAAATTTGATGAAAACATTTTTTAGACAATAAGTTACAACAATGTAATAATTACAACAATATGAAATAATTCGGCATTGTTCAGCGATCCAGCAATGTTACTAGCTTTTTTTGACACCAACAATCGAGTTAACTAACATTTATATATCTCAGAAAAATGGACAGAGTAACAAGAAATTTATTTCAATAACATTAATTAAAACACCATGTGATCCATAGGAGCAATGTGTAGTTCTATTCATTGAGTTCTCTACAAAATTGTAACTTTTAAGGGTTTCATGGATGTCTGCCAGTGCCAGTTAGCATTCACATTCAGTGCTTAGTGTTCAAAACAACTAAAAATATATACGAATATTTTTGGTATGAAGAGAGTCACTTGAAAATTTCATAGTGACATCTACAGCTTAGTGGTAAAACTAAAATTTTTCATGTTTTGTAAGATTCATGTTTCTTATAAAACCTGACAATTTCTAAAATGATAGACATGCATTGAAAAAAAAGACAAAATTAAATGTCATGCATGACTGCATTGTTTCTTAAAAAAGGTCTAGCGCCAATGGAAATTCACAATGAAATGGTGACTGTGTTATGAGGTACTGTGCCTTCAAAATCAATGGTTTGTAAGTTGTCACTTGAGTTTAAACATGGTTGTGCACTGAAGGTGATCCCTGCAGTGGACAGCTCCAAAAAAAGTGCAAAAACTCAGATATTACTAAAGAAATTCATAAACACATTGAAAGATTGGTGGACTGAGAGTGGCCGACACTGCCAAGATTGCAGGCATCTCACATTAGCATGTGTGTCATATTTTAACCAAGAACATGGTGTGAAAATACTGTATGTAAGCTGGGTGCCGCATTTGGAGTTACCACACATTTTGGATGTCCAAAGCAGGTGTCATCTTCAGTGCTCATACTACCATGTTTAAACTCAAGTGTCCATTTACAAACCATTGTTTCTGAAGATGCAGCATGTCCTAACACATTTACCTTTTCAATGTCAGTTTCCATTAATGGTAGATCCTTTTTAACTATGAATTGTGATTTCATCCACTGTTCAAAACACATATGAAAAGTAAATTTCAAACAGATTCTAAACAATGAATAACTTGAGAGACAGATTTCGAAATTAAAGGATGTTTGCATGAAATATGGATCTTAAAAATACACAAGAATTTTTAGTTCTATTGGTAAGCTATACATGTAGCTCTGAGAATTTTTCAACTGATCCTCGTATACCATTTTTAGGCCTGTTGTTTGAACAGATGGTATAGAAATTGAGAGCAGGTATCTAAATCGTTTTACGTCTTCAAATATTTGAATGTAGCCAAGTGACAATTTGTAGCTGTTCACATATTACTTCTTTATAGAACAAAATGTACATTGTGTCAAGCAGAAGTATGAAATACATGATAAATTTTTTTTTATTATATAACGCTTTAAAAAATATGACGTGAATATCAATGAGTACAATTCTAATGAATAATGTTAAAAATATTCAAAATAAAAGTTATTAAACTGGAAACATTACAATGTTACTATTTATTTCTGTCATGTATAGCCAATAACTACTTTTATTTACTTTAATTATGATTCTGTCATTTTTTTAGTGTCATTGGCTACATTATGCGGTGTACTGACAATTCAATAGGCCTGGCAATTATATAATGTAATAGGCCTACAAGAACATAAATAGGCCTGAAATATCATAAAAAACAAAAGAAACTTATATTGTAAAATAAAAAGGAATACTAATATGAGCTATATCTGCAGAAGTATTGGAATTTTTTTAAACTAAGATACATGCGTGACAGATACATAAATTGTTCCCACAGCATACTACTAAAATGTTAATACTCAAAAATATTTACTATAGCATGAGTGCTAATTTCTTTTTTTAAATCTAGGATTCTTTATAGATGCAATTGTATTGTTAGATGTATAAAGTAAAAACAAGATTTTGGTCAAATTACAATTTATAGTATACTGGTATAAAATCTATGGTAAATATACTGAATTATCTTCAGGGGCCATTTTAAAGTGAATTTCTGCCACACTTAAATAACAATTGTAACCCTGTATAATAGCCCTCAAAATGACAATTAAGTTGTACAAATACTGATACATCTTTTTCTTAATAGTAAGTCTTGACAGTTTGAAGTATCTTGCAATAATTAAATATTAAATGGTATTACCAAAATAATTTAACACAGTGTTGAAGATATACACTGTAGCTTTTCTTCATCTGCTCTACATTAAATTTACTGCGATCAGGTAATTCAGTTTTGTATATTCCATCTTTCTTTATTGTGAACGTCTGATTAGTTTTGTTTCACTTAATTGGAGACTATGTTATCTATATTTGTGTATCTTTAAATAATTTACTTAGTTTTTATATTATATTCTCATAACAACTGAGGTTGTGTGTTTTCATTAACAGTTGTATTTTTAGACATGGATTTATTAGGTATTTGTTTAGCAAGTTTTTGTTCAATTTTATTTTCTAATTTACTAAAAACATTTGTACTGTATGTGTTGTCTATTGGTAGTAGATGTTGATAATATTTTTTTTGTCATTTAATCGGATTCTAAGCATTTGGTATATTAAGGAACTGAATGAACCATTTTATGTTGAGGGTAGATAGTTGGAGTTATTTGAAATTAGCAAATAAATAAATGCTGATACAACTACTTTAAATTGTGTGTAATAATTTGACTAGTGATAACTTGACCTTGTTAATTTTTATTTGAATTTATTTGTATTACTTTCATAAGCCATCTAATTTTGTTGGATTCTTTCATAACTTTATGACACACAGTAGAATGTATGATTTTGAGGTACACCATTTAGTATGGAATGTTGTCTAGTATACTATAACCTCTCTCTCTTTATGGTGGTGTATCAATAATTATCCACAACTTTGTTATGTTCAATGTCAACACTCGTTTAGCTAAGTTTATAGTCACATAAATGCACATTTTGCAAAATAATATGATGCTATTTTCAATGTTGCTTCTGTGACTTATTCCACATGTTGCTTCTGTGACTCCTTTCTGTTCATGCTAAAGAAGATAAGCATTCACTGATCTGTTTTTGTGTCCTGATAATAAATCAGAACCTGAAATACAGCTGAGACTTTTGGCGTGTTACTAGAACAATGTTTTATACAACAGAGTGTTCATAAATGGATTCAGAAATTCAGAAATGATTGCAGATATTATGCAGGACAAAAAAGCTGAACCTCTGTTCTGATTCACAACTGACAATACTGATATTAAGCGAGTCTCTAAGATATAGACTGAAGTAGTAAAACAGTTTGGAACTATTGGAAATTATGTCCAGGTTAGACATAGTCCTATGTATGAAATCATCCAATGTAAACTTTGCTTTTTTAAAGTCCGTTCAAGATAGGTTGTAAAACAATCTTGGACCAAAAACTGTATTACCGGTATATGATGTGCTTCTTAGTCAAAAATTTTCTTCCCTGATATCAAAAACAAGCTTATGCATTGGTATTACAAGTGCACTGGAAAAAGAAAGGAACTATTTAGAGAAGTGATACTGTAAGTTATCTGATTTCACTGGACAAGCATTTGTAAATAATATTCACTCACCCTTGTACTTCATATTTTGTTGCTAAAAAATTGATTACAGTACAGTGAACTGAACCATGGCTGGCTCTAGTAGAAGGTCACAATATTAAATTTGGCAACACTGGAACCAGCTGATATTTTAGACCGACTAGACGATCTCTTAATTTATGTATTTCAGTAATCAAATCGTGTCATTTTTAATTATTGGTTAACAGCAGTTTTAAAATTCTCCATTTCTTGCAAATGAAAAGTTTATTATGTAAAGTACTGTTATATTATTTAAGAAATACAATAATTAACTCACTCGTATTATACAAATTCAATAATTCGAACAAAATTAATTCATTAGGCCTAACACTAATTCACTAATTTCTTCACGTTAAACGTATAGTACTAAGTGCACATACACCTATAGTTTAGACTTAACTACATAGGCCTACTCATGATTTTAGTAATGCTATGAAGTTAAATCAATATATAACATGTTATATTTTTGGCTATTTTATTACAATATGCTTCAGGCCTCAGATGCAACGTTGCCATGTTTTACTAGAGCCGGCCATGACTGAGCAAAATGCCAAATTGTAGCACTGTATTCTACACAACATTAAAAAAACAACAATCGATATGATATAAAAGTGCAAATGTTAACACACACACACACACACACACACACACACGCGCGCGCGCGCGTGCGCACACGCACACACACAATACAAGCAAACTATGGATCACTGGTTACTAACAGTTTTTTACACAAGTTAAAAGTTACATACATATGAACACACTAACATAATTATGTGTCTTGCAATGTTATAGTTACAAGTATATATACATGCATAAATACTTAATGAAAAGTTATTCTTTAGATGCCTTACATATGGATCTGAGGAAGCCACAGGACTATCTCCAAAAAGTATTAACAATTAATTAATTTTCTACTATAAATGATTTTACATTTGTCTAAATGTGATAAAACTCTGTTAAGAAGTTCCTGCTATTTACACTGTTTCATACGTGCTTTTGCCCAGTCCCTGCATGTCTAGTATGCAGAACATTTATAAAAAAACCCCATTTATTGCACTGAAGTCCTGCATAATATGCTTCTTTCATAAGACTTTTCTGTTTATTTTCATCAATGTCTGACACAAATAGGACTGTTATGCAATGTACTGGTCTTTGCAGAAACATAATTTGTTTTCCATAGGAATTTATGGTAACAATAAATTCTAAAGGAATTCCAAGATAATAACAAAGTAAAATAAAGGAAAAGGTAAAGGTGCTAGCAAGTACTGATGGTATGGTGGTGGAAGTTCTTGTGAAGAGAGAAAGACGTGAGAGGAATAGAATTCAGTGGAAGTATTTGTTCAGTTTCAAAAGCTTGCACCTCTTGTCAATCTGGTAACATAATTCCTAATTGTCACTCAAGTCAGAAGTTACGTTTAGTTACACTTATGAAGTTCAAATTCTTGTACTGCATTATAATAAGTGATGAAAGCATATTTTCATAATAGTATTTGGCACAGGAATGTTTTATAAACACGAAACATTTGACTTCACAATCAGTCATTGATTTGGAAATTATTTCTGTTATTGCTCATGACTTTAGATTTTTAAGTTTAGTTGATATACATACTCTTGCAATCTTTCACTTTTTTCATATATTTATTATGCTATAATCCTTTTCAGATGTATTTAACTACAGCAAATAAAGAATAATTTGTTTATTTTTATTGCTTTTATTTGCGAGCACCGTATGCCGCTATATGTGTGTGTGTGTGTGTGTGTGTGTGTGTGTGTGTGTGTGTGTGTGTGTGTGTGTGTGCATGTTTGTATGTGTGGATTAATGTTAACAAAGTTAATGATTTCATGAGGACAACACTGCTCATAGATAAGCACAAACTTGATAATGATTTTACAATAAAATTTAATGCTACTGTTCTAACGGAAAATGCGCACACATACTGGTGGAAGACTGGAATTAAAATACTCAATATAATTTAATATAACAGCATTACAAATACGGTAAATTTTATGTTAAAATTGTATTGCTTTAACATTACACTGGATGTTAACATTGCAAGACACGAATTCAAAAAACAATAACATTGATAATTTATACCAATAACATCAATAAATTATATTATTATTATCATTAATTTGTATATAACAATTATTATAAACCTACGTAGACAATGAGTAGTAACATTAAAAAATGGTAACCACACAGTGTACGTCAAACATGTATACCTCTCTCATAACATCTATACACAGAGGACAACATATTTCATCAAGTCAGTTATTCACTACCATATTCCTGTAACTAGGTTTGGCACATCAGTATTATTATTTTCACAGGGATGGAGCTTACAATTATTAAAGTACAGTAAAATATAAAAGTAAAAATATTTTTTATTTAAAAAAATTCAGCTACAACAACGATAATAACAGTATTATTACAGTGTTTGGAGGAAATTCATTGTAAAACCTCAATTATTCTTAATTATTCAATATTTTGTGACCATAA
This sequence comes from Magicicada septendecula, assembly GCA_034769895.1. Taxonomy (NCBI): domain Eukaryota; kingdom Metazoa; phylum Arthropoda; class Insecta; order Hemiptera; family Cicadidae; genus Magicicada; species Magicicada septendecula. Next base: position 302,458,203 of record CM068373.1, on the reverse strand, counting down.
ACAGTGCAAAATTGGTTATGGTGACTGAGGTGTTATATGAGGCAGAAGAAATAATATAGAACAAACAGAAAGCTATTCCATCACCAATATAGTAGAAGACTATGGAGAGGACAGAAACCAGCAAAAACTATGTTGCAGGTAGAAGTAGTCTGCCACATAACTGCCAAGACTACTGCCAGTCAAAAGACACTCTGAGCCGGAATAATGAGTACTAATGAGTTACTAGCTAAAGTTATCAGTTCACAGATGGGCACTGACAGTCAGCCAGTATGCAGTGCTGTTCAAACATTTGGCTGAAGAAGGCATCCAACAAAGGATCATAACCTTAACACTAAGAAAACATAAACAAAAGCAAAGTTTGTATCATAAGAGTTTTTTATTTATAATATTGTAACTGTGGAAAGGTTATAATCCTATGAATTTATACTCAGGTTATATTACTTTCTATATATTAAATTTCTCTGCACAGTCTTTTTTTTAATTGCTGATATTTTTGTCAGCACCTGAGCTGGTGGATTATAGTGATGTATCATTTAGTTCCTGTTTTCAATAAGTTTCATGATGCACTGGCTTCTGTCAGCAAGCTGGAATACAAAACTCATCACAATTTCTATGCAGTATAAATATTAAAAATAAATGTGATTAAGTACTTGATGTTATTCATTGGAGTAGATTATGCAAGTTGCTTAGATGGGAGGCAGCTAATGTTTTTTAGATGAACATAGTAAACTTCCCCATGTCTATACAGCAGTTTACAATATTACAAGACCTTGAACAGAAAGAGTGAACATACAATAGAAGCAGTTGCAAAAAAAAAACTTTACAAAAATATAGGACTAATGAAGGAAGAAGGCATATGGAATAATGAAGAGTAAATGAAAGGACTTTATAGTTCACTTCAGGATAAGATTGTTCTTGAAAAGTAGAAAAATGTGGGCTTAGATGGACTGGTGATTTTGTGAGGATGGATCTCTGAACATTGTGCAGATATACATACAGACACAGATAGTGTATACACTGGAATTGTACAGTGTATTTTACTGCAGATCCCAAGTGCGAAAAGAAAAGTTGAAAGCCCAAAGCTGACATAGCAGAATGCTGGGCTGACTGAAATATACAATTGGAAGCTGATAGCATTCAGCAAAATCTACTTCATCAAGCATATGTTTGCAGAAGCGTGAGTGTGATGGAAAAATTAAATTTTCTTTTTAAAATTTGACAAAACTATGCATGATTCAAGTGAATAAGGTTACTGTTTAAATTTTATTTTGTCTTTCCTCTCTGACTACCATCATCTTGAATGACCAGCTACAACTGCTACACAAAATGCACATTGGTTTTTAAAGATCTATGGATTAAGTTGAAAATTCTGTTTATCTGAAAACAGGCATAGTACACTCATACTTTAGTTGTTTTTGCTGCATACTTGTTTAACTGTCCAGGAAACACTGTAAATTAAGAATTCACTATTTCTGAAATAATACGATGTTAATAGCCAATGCAAGAAATTTTGAAATATTGAAAGTGGTAGCTACAGAAGGCCACCAGACTGCTAAATAAGCTGCTACATTTTAATCATGATTCAGACCTTCTGACACTTAAGAACTGACAGCAAATTATATATGAATTCTGATAACATTGAGTATCTGCCAATAACAGGAGAGAATGTACAGACTCTAGAAGTCGCTGATGAATTAGAAAGGGACAGGAAAATTTAGGTGCTTACGATTTATACTATCAAAGTAAATGCTGCTTTAAGAAAATCAATTCAATACTTTGGTTAGACACATTACAAGACACATGAAAGTGATGATATTCAATACCATGGTCGACAGCATAATGATGGAATTATGTATGAAAGAGAAATTGGTTTATAAACAAAAAAGTATAAAACAAAATAATAGCAATAGAAACAAAATATTGGAGGCAAGGTCTGTAATCTCTAAGATCTGTAATGGGATCACCAACGATGAAATAAGGAGAATGTGGATAGAAAAAGACATGCTTAGTTACACTCCAGAGAAAATCCTGACATGGTATAAAGATGTAAAAGGAGCTGTAGATGACTGATGAATAACAATGGTTATGAACTGGAGTCCTTTGAGAAAAATAGAGAGAGAGAGGCTAGAAGCTGACCTGGAGAGGTTAGGCTAAACTTGGACATTAGAGAGGCTCAAACCTTGAGAGATGAAGTGAATCGTGAAAGGAAAGAGAATGGAGAAATTGAGAGGACTGGATAGTATGGCTAAAAGGAAAAGGACATCAACACCTTATGTATAAACCAAAGACAAAACAGGCTTCATAATTTGTTACTTTCCCTAATGCATCAGTTTTCTAGTCCTTATCGTACAAGTTCTACTGTTAACATGAAACAGAATAAATGTGTAATTAAACAATAAAAACATACAAAGAACATATTTTTTTGTATCTGGAACATTTGAGTCATCTGAGTTGGATATATAACAATTACAGTAAACTTGTAAAGCACTTCTAATGTAATCATAATGTTAAATTTAATTCTCAATGTTTACATAAGACAATAAGAAGATTTGCTAAACTAAACAAAAGTTATTACCTACATTTTTCAATGTGATTACCACATGCACTATATATAACAATGATCAGTAAACTTTAAAATTTTCAAGTCTCTGTGTCGCTAAGTATAGGCCTATTTCAAGACAAGATATCTCAATGTAGGTCTGATGCACCTAAGTATGACTGACATATCTATAAAAAAATGAAAAAAATATTCAAGAGCCAATTATTTTTAAAATATGCTCTTCAATAAACTACTCATATGTTTTAAAAACAAGTTAAAGTTATTCAACTAAGGGAATGCAATTACTATGAAGGATTTAAACAACACACTTTTCAGGGTGAACGATTTGAGATTCTTATTGCCTTGCCAGGTAAAGTGTGAAATCATGGTGTTGTAAATAAATTTGGCATTACAGAAAATTAAACACAATTATTTTATTAGTGACAGAACAAGAGATGGAGTTAATTGATAAGACCAATACACTGAGAGAAAGACAATCTAATAAAATAACAAAGAAGTTAAATTCTGTAACAAGAATGGAAAATACAAAGAACATTTCAAATGTACAGTTGAAAACATGAGAAAAAGATCATGTTGATTGGCAGAGTTTGTTGAGGTGAGTCTACCAAAAATGGGTTGTGGAATTAATACACTTGAGCAGTAATATGTGTTTCAGAACATTAAGTATTTGGTTCTTTGTTTTTCAGAACCATAATTCGGGTTTTGCATTGGTTTTTTGTTTTGTTTGGCGGCAGAAAAACATTTTAAAAGAAGAATTACATCTGGCATACAATTGTCCAAGATGTGGTTAAATCATAGCATACTGGTTTACCACAAGCTAAATCCAGCCAACTGTTTCTGATAATGTTAACACAGGCACTAAGGAAGAATTAATTATCCATCACAGATATAACAAAGTGGCAGCTAAAGAAATGGCAGTCAGCCTACAACAAGCCTAATACTCAAGTACTGAAACCAAAGCAAAGATAGAACAATTATTTAAAACAAGAAACATTAATCAAAAGGGAAAATAACCCCTTGGTTATGCAATATACATTTTAATATCCCTTCACTGTGTTACATATAATTTATAGAATTCTAAAACACATACACATGCACATGCATGAGCACACACACACACACACACACACACACACTACATTTCTTACTTTTACTAAACGTGTACTTGTATATATGTTTTGACTAGAGTAGACCACTTTGTATCTGTTACATCAATTGGGCAATAATTATTTTGACAAGTTTAGTAGAAAAAAGACATCAGTTGCAGTAAGTGAAATAGAGATCAATGGATAAGGTTTCTGGCTGTTGTGTGAGAGTATGCAGCCCCACAGCATCAGGAAACCAAATCGATTTTTTCATACGCAGTGTCTTTTGCCAGAGAAAGTCATAAGTATGACTATGAGTCATACTGATTCACAGTACCTACTCCGCTGTTAAAAGACTACATGGTGGCTAATGGGCTATCATGCTGGACAGTTCATGTATGTGTGTGTGTGTGTGTGTGTGTGTGCGCGCGCACCACTCTTCTTTACCTAATTTACCCATACATAAAGGATCAAATTTAAACTGTAATTTCCACCACAAAGAATTACAGGTGGAAAATGTTAAGCTTACATTAAGTTTTTTAATAAACAAATTACACTTATAGTAATTATTACTACCAATGTTTAATAGAAGATGTAGATAATTAAAAGTTAACTGGCACATACTGTTTGCAATCAAATTTTAAAATTCTGTAAATTCATACTAATTAAAATGTAAAATGGAACTCTTACTTTAAACTTAAAAAATCTCTATAATAGTAAAAAAGAAATAATGAATTAAAAATTATTATCTCCTTATTGTCTTATTATATTTTTAATTAACTCTGACTTAATTAACTTATGTATAGCTTTTTAAAGTGAATTTAACATACAATTTTAGAATCTATAATATATCAATTAATGTTATAGATATGATGTTGACAATCTACATCATTTATTGAAACTGATATACAAACGTTCAATTTTAATTTTATATATTACATAATAACAAAATTTTAATAATAATGTCATTAATTTTATACTTTTAAGGAATCAAAAATTTGTTCTTATGAATTGCTTTTTAAAACCACTTCATGCGTTACTAAATATGACCAACACTTTCAGTTAAATCCTCATCTCCGGGACAGTCTGATGATGATTAGAAGATGGTGAGCTAACTGAAAGAACTGGTCAGTGCATGCTAGTGATGACACAGTTGTTGATAGAAAAAAATGTTTATAACTAACCACTGTACAATATATCATCATGAGCATCTTTTAGTAAAATGAAGCCAAGCAAGAGTGAGGTGCATGGTGTAATGGGTAATGATGTGCATGGGTAATGGGCATTTTGGAGTTCAGGGAACTTCTTCCATCTTCTTCCAGTCAGTGGAATCAGTCCGGTTACTGGAAACAGTGATGAGAGCAATTAAGTAATGGGGAAGTTCTCTCTGTTACCCCCCCCCCCCCTCCCGACAGACTAAAGTTTCCACTTTCAAACTTCACTCTTGCTTGTAGCAACAGTATGGACACACGCTTGGATAATACAATTAAAACAATGTTACATTACTTAAGGTCAGACTGTCTTTATGAAGTCAATAAATTTTGCAGAAATTTAAGTAACCTAAACATTCATACTAAAACTGAAGCTGTTTTTAAAACATACACATCTTAGGTAATAGCATAGCATTAATATTCTGAGCAAATTTATTTAATATTTTATCACATAAATTACAATTGCATTATATACAATTATATTAACATTATTTTATATAAATCGCTAAACTTACATATTTATAAGCTTATTTTATATTGCCATATTTGCCTAATATGTTTTCCAGTCAGAATAAACAATACTTTCTTCCTTGTCATTTACGTTAGTATTTCAAATAACCTTTAACCTTGATTATAACTATTATCTTTTGTTTAAAGTTAAACCTGGATATACGAGGCGTGTCCGGAAAGTAAAGATACAAAGGTCGTAATTGGTCTAAAAATATTTATTTACAAATCATTAACTGACAATTACGTAAATACATATACTGTATCTTTAGTTCTCTACATAATTACCGCCATTATCCAAGCACCTATTAAGTCTGGGAACCAGATTTTGTATCCCCGTGTCATAGAAGTCTGCCCCCAACCCTTTGAACCATGTCATGACCTCTTCTTTTACCTCGTCATCGTCATCGAACTTTTTTTCCGGCCAGATATTGTTTCAGGTAAAGGAACAAGTGAAAATCACTGGGCGCGAGGTCCGGGCTATGCGGCGGGTGATCCAAAACATCCCATTTCCAACTGCCGAGCAGCGCAGAGGTCACGCGTGCAGTATGCGTGCAGTTGGAAATGGGATGTTTTGGATCACCCGCCGCATAACCCGGAAAAAAGTTCGATGATGATGATGAGGTAAAAGAAGAGGTCATGGCATGGTTCAAAGGGTTGGGGGCAGACTTCTATGACAGGGGGATACAAAAGCTGGTTCCCAGACTTAATAGGTGCTTGGATAATGGCGGTAATTATGTAGAGAAATAAAGATATATGTATTTACGTAATTGTCAGTTAATAATTTGTAAATAAATATTTTTAGACCAATTACAACCTTTGTATTTTTACTTTCCGGACACGCCTCGTACATCGTTTGTATGTTCAGAAGAAAAATCTGTAGGCCTTTATACATAAAACATTCAAGCAAAACAGAAAATATACTATTCCTTTATTTTATAAAATACATATTAATTCTATATATATATTACAATTTTGTAATACTTCCTCAATCTTTGTTTAATAAATTTCAGGCCATTTATTAGAGGAACAGGTATTCTTTACATGTGAGTGAGAATAATTTGAAGCCAAAGCATTTATTGAAATAAATATGGTTTGATAGGTGCAATAGTGTAACTACAGGGCGTGGGAGGGCTCAGAGATCAATCCTCCCCTCGAGCTATTAAATATTTCAGTGAAATTCCATAATCATTTTATGTAGGCCTACATACAAGCCACTTGAATGTGTTAAAATAGGGTTAATAAATAACTGTAGAAATAAAGGGAATTACAATATTTATAAATTAATAAAATAAAGTTAGAGTTTTCTTAATAATGAAAATCACTTAACATTTGGTAAATAATGTGTATATTTGCAACATTAAAAAAAACAATCATGCACACACCAGAAAATGTCAAAAACTTTTGAGCTGCAAAAGTTTATAAAATCTTTTTTTTTAAATTAGATGGAAGTAATCCTAACTTTCTCATATTTCTTCAGAAAATTGAGAAGTCCAACGTACAAGGTAGTTTTATGCCTCCCCAGAACACAAGTTGGAGGGCTGTGTAGGACGAAGGGCATGCCCGTCGCCCTCTCATATACTGCGTCCTGAGCTTCAAATAGTGCTCCTGCCGCAGGGACCATAGATTGGGCTGGATTTAGGGTGTGACGTGCTACCGGCCATGGGAGTTCAATTAATTATCATTTAATTTAGGGTGAGAGTATGTTGAGGCCGGGTCCAAGATACTCCTGGCACAGATTGATAGTGACTGAGGGCGCTAATGAGGTGGTTGCCCAGGAATTGGGTGGAGGGTGACAGATTTTTCGGGACAGTGTCCGTATAGTGGCGTCCAGTGAACGGACACATAGGGCTTCATGGATGGTTCTATTAGATGTCAGATAGTGGGCTTTGCACGCCCAGCGCAATCCTCGGTCAAGGAGAGACTGAAGCTTTCGCTTATAGGTCTTGGCCAAGTAGCCCCATATGGGAATCATGTAGGTAACCATCGGCATCACATAAGTTTCCCTAGGCGGTGGGTCATGGCATTGCTGCATAGCACAGGACAGAGTTGATAAAGGCGATTGGCTGTCTTGCGGGCTACTTGTGGCTGAGTGTGTCCGCCAGGTGAGATGACGTTCAAGGTGGACCCCAAGGTACTTAACCTTTCGAGACCAGGGCAACAGAGTATTGCCTATGTATAGTCTGTCGGGGAACCTTATGCATCTGGAGAAGACTACGGCTGTGCTCTTGGCCGCTCTCCCTCCCCAGAAGTTAATCTGATCCCCTCTCCCTGGAACAGATCCTAGTTATGCCACTGGATAGGTGTAAAAGTAATAATAGTATGGTGAGACTGAAAAATAATTAATCTTACAGACTGAAGCAGTACAATTATGTGGAAAAGAAGAGTGTACATTGAAGGGGGTAGAAGGTACTTAATACAATTAAAATAATTATTTTATAAAAAAATAGTAAAATAAATACATAAATAGAAAATGGGGTTAAGAAAGATAATACTACGACAGATATATAAAAATATTTGGAAAGATGGAATAGACACAAAGGCCAAAATTGATTTACCTATGGTAAGTATGGTTTTTTCAAATAAGGTACAGAAAACTGGCCAATGGTGATAAATGTACATGATAACCTGACAGCAGTAGCAAATTTTTAAAAGTGTTACAAGTAAAACAATAATGGATAGAGAAAAGATTCAGAGAACAATTCCAGCTGGAGCTCTCACTGGAAGCTTAGAAAGAGATCAGCTTAGGAAGAAATATAAATATCTTAACAGAATGACAGAAGAAATGGATGGGAAATGACAGACTGTAATAGCTAGGAAATAAAGTAGAGGGGTGTCAGGTGGCATGCACTCTAGGACACAATCTATATGGTACTGAAATATAGAAGAAAAATGGAAAAGAATACAAAAGAACTGAAGATAATTATAATGGATTATCAAGGACTGAGGTTGCTTTTTTAGGATCCAAATGGTTTTAGGAGAAGAAAAAAGATTCCAGTTGTAAGTGCACACAAATTCAAGTCTTACTGTTTGCTGCCACTGTGTAGCTAGAGCATAATGTGTGATTGTGAAGTAACAGCAGTGTGTTTGATCATGCTGGTTGATTGTAGTATCACATATTGTCTTGCTACAAAATTACTTTGTTAGCTTGAAATAATTAAATTTTTATTCTATATAAAACATTCAGGTGATAATTCTCTTAACTATTTTCAGAGTATGAAGAACTCACAGAGATTTAAAATACTAGTTCTTCAATAAAACTTAAATAAAAAAAAATAGTATTTAATAGCAGCCATTGTATCATTAACCAACATGTTTATGAAGTACTGTTTATATGATGCAAAATTTCTGAATACTATCGTTATGCATTAGTAAGTCACTCATATTTCTATTTATTGTTCATTTTGAAATCTGCTGCTGTTTCTGATTCAGGTGTTTCCATGTGCTGTTACTGTTTTGTTTTAATTACATTTATTACGTGTATTCCTATTGTCTTTGAAATATTTTTTGTAACATTGTTCAAAGATTTTCTAATTGTTGTCACAGTAACTAACCTTCACAGTTAACATGTTGTCTGCCAATATTTGTTTTTTGCTATTCATCCTAGTTTACACTACTATTGAAAATATGACTGAAAAAAGGAAAAAAGTGGTCTTATCAATTCAAGAGAAACTAGAATTGATTAAAAAAAATTGAAAATGGTGTGTCGAGAAAGCAAATGAGGTTGCAGTGTGGAATAGGAGAAAGCACTGTTAGGGACATTTTTAAACAAAAGGATAAATTAATGCAATTTGCATCCACATCAGACAACTCCTCATCAATGAAAAAAAGAAAACCATGAAAACTAGCACTTATGAAGAACTAGATGTGGCACTTTTAGAATGGGTGAGTCAAGTGAGAAATGAGAGAACTCCTATTTCAGGGCCTATTGTTGCTGCAAAAGCAAAACAGTTTTTTGAAATGCTAGGTTTAGAGGGAACATTTGATGCATCATCAGGGTGGTTGACAAGGTTTAAACAACGCCACGGGATAAGAGAAATTGGGCTTCACAGCGAGAAATTAAGTGGCGACAAACAGGCAGCAGAAAATTTTAAAACTGATTTTGAACAGTTTCTTCAGTCACAGGGAATTTCTTACGAACAAGTGTACAACGCTGATGAGTCGGTGCTGTTGTGGAAATGTTTGCTGACACGAACACTGGTATTTGAAAGCGAGCGGCAAGCTCCAGGACATAAGTCCAGTAAAGAACGCATAACAATAATGATGTGCAGCAATGCAACGGGATCTCAAAAACTAAAACTAGTAGTGATTGGAAAATCAAAAAAACCGAGGTCTTTTAAAGGGACAAGGGCTGGAAACCTCCCAGTACACTACTTCAACCAAAAAAAAAAAGGCTGGATGGACCTACAAATATTTAAAGAGTGGTTTGAAAAAAACTTCATTCCTCAAGTTAGAGAGCATCTCAAGTCTCAAAACATACCCCAGAAAGCTGTATTGCTGATTGACAATGCCCCGTCCCACCCAGGGGAAAGTGTTTTTAAATCGGAAAATGGAAATTTTTTGTCAAGTTTATGCCTCCCAATGTCACAGCTCTTATCCAGCCCATGGACCAGGGCGTAATTGCTTCAATGAAAAAAAAAATACAGAACAAACTTACTGAAAAAAAGGATTGAAGAGGGGAATGATCTTCAGGGATTTTGGAAAGATTACATGATTCTTGACAGCATTTATGACATAAACATTGCTTGGGAGTCGGTTAAGCAATCTACGTTAGTAAAGTCCTGGAGGAAGATTTTACCAAATGTGGAAAATACTTTGGTAGAGTCTGCAGAGGAAGAAGAAGAAGTTTCTGCTTGCGATTTGGCTAATTTAGCAAAATCTGTTACTGGAGGAGATAACGTCGATGAAGATAACATCGTTGAGTGGATTAATTGTGATGCCAATGATCCAGGCTTTGAACATCTTACTGATGAACAAATCGTAGGTGGAGCATTAGGTATGGTTTTGGAGGAGAGTGAGGAAGAAGAAGAGGATAAGACACAGAAGCAAGTGAGCCATGACACAGCTTTAGCACACATTGACGGGCTCATTCAATATCTGGAAGAACAAGATGATGCATCACTTTGTGACAAAATGTTGTTAAAAAAACTTCAATCGCAAATAAAGAAGAGGTGTTTTATCACGAAAAAAAAAAACAGTTGACCGATTTTTGTGTGAAAAAGTAAACCAACAAACTTGTAAGTACATAAAACTACTGTCTATTAAGTCATAATTGTATTTGTAGACCTCCTATTGTAAATAAAAATTGTTCAAAAAAATTTTCGTGTTGATTTGTGTCCTTTTTAGGCCATTTTGCGGATTATCCGCGGAATTGGCTTATCCGTGGTTGAAGCGCCACCCAATTCCGCGGATAATCGGGAGTTTACTATATTTTTAATTATAGAAAATATATAAATGTTGATTTTTGGTCATAATGACTGATGGGGCATAATTAATTGGTCTGACCAATTTTCGGTCATTATGATCAAACAGCAGAGAACATGTTAAGTAAATAAAATTCTTTGTTTCTGCGCATAATGTCTGCAGATGGACACATTTACTGATTATGAACCAGTAAATCACCTGATAACCTGATATCTGATGGTTGGTTACACTGGTGTAAAAACACATCATTTTCAAGTGTATTTGTTTTTATGTGTTCCTTCAATTTGCATGTTTTAAGACCATTATGTTTTGATGACAGTAACACAGGGTAACATATAATATTGTTTGGCACACTTTGCATAATAATTATTACACGGCAATAATAAGAGATTATGATACAAAAAACAAATCATTTTAATGGACTAAACAATCCATTAAAATGCTTGGTATGATTTAACTAAAGTGATATCCACTACATATTGATACTGACTACTGCATAATCAAAATATAAAAAACTTGTGCTGGTTTATGGTTATTGTAAAAGTACTGCTGTGCCTTTCGAACCATTTAAAAACTCAACCTAACAGCCAAACCTAACACTTAACCTCAAACTAACAACTGGATGGTACAAATGGTGAGAACTTACTTTTGACGGGTTTGACTTGGTGTTGTATTAAAATCAGTAAAAATGGTGCACATTTAATAAAAGACTTTGCATTAATACCTTTGACCATCAGGTGGAATACTTAGCAAAATATGATAGAAGTTAATTTGTGATAATCTGCAGAAAATTGCTTTTTCACAATGTCTGTTGTTTCTCAGCTAAGTACGCTGACACTTTTTCTAATATATTTGGGATTACATAATATGTGTACTGTAACAGTAAATAATAACTAGTTGCAGTATGCTTCAGTGACTTATAAACAAGTTTTAACTCAGAGCTGGGAAGAAACTTAAAAATGATACAGTTGGCTTATCCTAAGCATACACATGCTGACCCACTGTTTCACAGTAATAACTAGGGGTGGAACAAAATTAATTCTACAGGTTATAGACTACTTTCTAACAACATGTGAGTTTAGGTTCTCACTTGTTCCTGTTTCTACTGTGTGACTATTAAATCCCCTCATTTTAAATATTCGGCAATGAATGCATACAGAATTTTATTTTGTAAGGGGGATGAATTATGTTACAAAAAGTGGAGGGAATAAATATTATGGCTTCACATATTTCGTAACAATATTTCTGTAGACACATAGCATTCTGTATTATTACTTATTATATTTAAACTTACCTTAAAAGGAAACACAATCACACAATATTACATATTTTTAGCTGAGGAGGACATTTCAGGGGATTTTAACACCAAAATCTCCTCTGCCTATGCCCATTTATTTTTCAATAATTATTGTGCACATAAAGTTATTAGCACAGTTAAATAGTAGTTTTTTTTAAGCAAATTAAATTGAGGTGGGTAGGTTTGGGCATCTAAAAGTCAGGGTAATAAAAATGTCATTGGCAATAAGGTGTGTACGGTTTCACCTGAACTACAAACTTCATAAAACTTAAATACACTTGAAATAAAATTTAAGAGGGTATATGAACTGAAGATATATTGTAAATGCATGCTCTGAACATATATAATTCTGGACACTTCAAAAGTAAGTTTTGGCAAAGATAAATAAATAGTAACCAACAGCAGAAGTTTAACACTTATGTTACAGTAATTCCTGTATGTTATGTTAATCATTTTCAGTCAACATTATCTAGTCGCTGTACACATGAAAACGTAGAAGTATTAATTCTTATCATATAATTTTGTGGCTCATGAGGTTTTTTTTGTTTGTTACAGGGAATGAGCCCATTGGCAGTTCTGTTTTTTGTCACATACATCTTAGCCTCATTGACTGTTATAGGACTGATGTTAGAGGACCGTGCGTTTGCCTATGTACTGGAAGTTGTTCGTTGTATTGTGCTCACTGCACTGATCAAGAGGTGTAGTGCCGCAATCAGTGATCCGATAGTACCCCTGCATCACCTTCAGCTGTTCTATCTGGCATCTGCCTTGTTCTGGGGCATCCACTGTATTCGTACACTGAACATTAAAATAAAAACAAAATAATCAGCTGCATGAGAACATCTGTATGGAAAATGAAAGTTGTACCAAAGAACGTAGTCTATCTATTCATCAACCTTGATAACTCTTTATCTTGAAAGTATTTCAACATGTTTTCATAATCTCAGATATTCTGTGAACAAATATTACCTAGTGTAAATTCTTTGTACACGCTTTTAGATTATTGATTTAATTTGTAATTAATAAATACAGCGAACACACAAATTTACATGAGATTATTTCTGTGTGTGTGACTTGGAATAAAAATATGTGCAATTTTAGATTCATAGCTTTTTATGCACTTTTTAAAACATCTTTAGGCAAATATTTGAAGCAGTGGTTGTAAAGAGTAAAATGAAATTATCGTGGATTGTTAGACAATTTTAGAATCAAAGTGTTTAAAAGTGGATGGCACAATTTATGTATGTCTATAAAATGCAAGAATTTTACAACCTTTGCTCTACATTAACAAGACTTTTTTGCTCATCATTAACTTTTATGTTTTATTGCAACTAAAATTTTGTTAAATAAAAATTTTATAATATTTAAATTTCTTTCATTATATCAAAATTTATTTTGACAATATAAACTGAGACTAATAATTTTAAGGGGTGTCATCTTCTTTCAGGCAATATAGAAACGAAACTAAAAAGTCTGGGGGATGTTTGCTCTAAAGAAACTAAAAAAAAAAATGAATGAAAAATTGGGCTACAAACTGAATGACAAAAATTATTTTGCTCACATTTCATGGACAAACAGGTAGGATAGCAACAAACGGAATTTTTCATACAAAGCAGCTTAAAATTAAAAGATGTTTGTTTTTAATAACTAACATCAAAAAATGAATTTTTTCTATATGAATGTGTAAACATAAACATTCACATGACTGAAATTCTGAGTCTGAACAAACTGTACTGACAAAATAATTAAAAAAAATAATATAATTATCTTGTTGGTACATCCTCTTCATTCACTTTTTTAAATATTATATATATATATTAAACTTTCACTGTGAACACTTACTTTTTGGTTTTGTTTCCCAAACGTTTCAACGTGGTGTTCGTCTTCCTCAGTGGGATTTGAAATACTGAATGTCTGTACAAGGTAACCGTTATGGGTTGTAGGTGTGTGTGGTGGGGGTTGCTGGTGGGAGGGAATTGGCGCTGGGATTCAAAGTGTGTGTTTGAATCAGTGTATCGAAAAGTATGTGTGATCTATAATGTAATTGTTCATTTAATATGTTGTTTGGTTGTAGTGCTGTAGTGATATCTGTATATTTCAAATTGTTCTGCTGTGTCAAAAAGTATGTGTTCGACATATTCATTTAATATGTTGTTTGGTTGTAGTGCGTGATATCTGTATATTTCAAATTGTTCTGCTGTGTTTAGTTAAAAAAAAAAACTAAACACAGCAGAACAATTTGAAATATACAGATATTATGCACTACAACCAAACAACATATTAAATGAACAATTACATTATAGATCACACATACTTTTCGATACACTGATTCAAACACACACTTTGAATCCCAGCGCCAATTCCCTCCCACCAGCAACCCCCACCACACACACCTACAACCCATAACGGTTACCTTGTACAGACATTCAGTATTTCAAATCCCACTGAGGAAGACGAACACCACGTTGAAACGTTTGGGAAACAAAACCAAAAAGAAAATGTTCACAGTGAAAGTTTAATATATATATATAATAAAAAAAATATGTTGACACTTCAGGGAAGTGTCAATAAATTTATCTTCAGGTACAAAATTTAGTGTGTAGTATTATATAAGCTGTAAATATGTGCTTGAACCATCATTAAACTTACTCTAGTATTATTATGTAGATTACTCACAAAATGTTGCAGCTATTAAATAGTTGTATGCACTTACAACAGTAGTTTGTGTTTCCTATTACGTAAAATTACTAGTACAATTATTTTATTTGATAAATGAGTGGAAGATGATTTTTAAATTGCACATATTCTCTGAATTCAATAATTCCAAATAACAAAGTATCAGTTTTTGTATTACTTTGACAAATGTCCATAATATCTCATTTTAATAATTATTGATAAGAAAGTAACCAAGAATTTATACAATAACTTTATCTTTGTACGGATTGTAAGTACGTTTACTTCAAGACATATGTATCATGTCCAGATTATCACCCTGTCAAAAGTTATTAATTTACCCCCCTCCATACACACACACACACACACGCGCGCGCGCGCACGACAGAGTGTAGCTACCACAGCAACTTCTGACACTTATTTACTGGCTCTTGATGTCATAATTATGATGAAATAAATGTCTCATACTGTGTAATACATGCATGGACAAACTCGCTGAATAGATAATGGAGTTATCTGATTTATCCATATGTATCTTGGATAATTACCAATTACCAGCATTGAATTTTGATATTAATTTTTTTTAACAGTGTTAAATCCAATGTAATGTTATGTTTTTAAGACTTGTATTTTAAGCACTGATGTTTTGTTAATTGTCAACACACTGACAGAGTATTTAGTTTTTCGATGACAGATAAGTGAATCAACTGATGTGATCAGTTGATTTGTCAGCATAATGAAAAATTAAACTAGAAATTGGAAATTTATTTATTGGAACCAATGTCTGCACTTCAGCTCAGTTTCAAAGTTTAAATTGTTACAAACTACATAGGAGGGTGAAGGTGCCAGACAGACAAGCTTGGTTCATCAACATTTTTCCTTAATTTTTAATTGTATTCATGGTTTTTTGTTTCTTTACTTTTGAGTTTAAGAATGTATAATCAAGACAGTTTTACAGTGTAGTTTTCTAGAATGTTTATAGCATCAAAAAGTATAATTAATTAGATCTGAGTCTGTGTTAAGCCAGACATGTTAGTTTGAGATGAAACATTACTGACAATAAAACTAATAAAATAATAATAATACATATAACCATTCATACCCCCTGTCCACGCATAGAAAAATACCTACATACTCTGTGAGACAAGTAGTATCAAGATATCATCAGTGTTAGAAAGTAAACATGAAAGTAAATATCTGTATCTAACATTTCTATAAAATCCTGAATTGTACCCACTTACCCTCTTACCCACTTATACTCTAAGAAACGATTAGACAAAACAATCTTTTCTAAGTTTCTATCCCATGCATGATACATTTCTTACATTAGCAGGTAACATTAAAAAATTTGTATATGCAGGATATCATAAGTATGAACAGTTTCAGATAATCTGTGATCAAGAACAACTGAACTAATTTTATTTCTTATATCATTTTCATATAAATTCTTGAAAGTGTATATAACTCTAGTAAATTTTAATTATACAAATAACACAGGAATTCTCTTTATAATAATTTCTGGTACTATAATTACTTTTTCCAAAGTTATTCCAACCTATGGTTACTAGACTAGAGTAGTCTAGTAACCATGTTCCAACCTTTCTCAAACCCTCTGAATAATTATTCATCACTTGTTAGCTAGTCATATTCTATTTCTTTGTCCTATGTGTGTCTATTTATTCAAGGTGTTACTTAAGAAGACAACATCGTCGAATTTTTATAAGGTGACAACCAAAAGCCATTTCCTCCATATTTTCTTGTCCTTATTAGATATCTGATGTGTCCTTTCCCTAAGCTCAATATTTGAAATTACATTTGTCCAGAAGACAGGAAATTTATAATATAAAAACATTTTAAACTTTACAATCGATTTTATTTAACAATTTAGGCTTGTTGAGGCGGCAAAACATTCTGTCACGAGTGTCTAAGACAGTATCTACTATTTTTATAAATTTCATATTTGCCTCATTATTGTACAAATGTATCATTAAATCATTATGTTAGTATATTATTAACTGTTTGTATATAGATAAATTTGTATATATAAAGAATAGTGAGTAATTTTATTTTAATATTATTGTTTGTTCATAAAGTGCCGTCCAGTGTAAATAGAAAGTATAAACAAAATATTTGTTAATGTATATTTTAGCTGTGGATGAAGACAATAAAAATAAACAGAAAATAAATGGTTTATTTTGTGTGTTTTTAACTTATCCTGATTTTATGATGAAACAAAGCATGTGGATGTGCTAGTTTCACGACCTACCTTCATTTAGTTGATAGTACAATAGAAACTATACCAGAAAAAATTGAATTCAAAAAAGTTCATAAGTAGATAAAACGCATGAAGCATATTATATCACATCGATCACATTTATTCACACCCTCTTGCAGACAATATTTATCTTTTGTTGTGTTTGTTTACTACAGAGTTTTCATTTTTTAGAGTGGCCAGGTTAGACTTTTTTTAAATTCATAGATGATTTAATATCTACCCCACTGTATAGGACTACACCAACAGTTCTTGCATACTTGTCTTAGGTTCAGTTTTTTCATCTTGCCTCTGCTCTCTCTCTCTCTCTCTCTCTCTCTCTCCCCCTCTCTCTCTCTCACACACACACGCTCTCTCTTTCTCACAAATCTCCTTCTTTACTTCATCTTTGATGAAAATTCGGCCATCCTCTAGTCCTTTTCTACTGTTTGTTAGTTGCTAACTATATTTTCATGACAAATTTATTTCAGTTTTTATTTTCATATGCCATTACTAATTTAGCTGCCTCTTATACCAGCTTCCACTTTTAAACTATCTTTTGTTGTGTTTTTCATGTCCTATTTGTGCCACCGATTCTTCTTCATTGTATCTCATACTTATTTTTTAATAACAGGTGTAGTTGGTGAATAACTGTTCTACCCCTTAGAATCGTATGTTTTATTTCATCACCACTATCCACCTTGTTTGGATCTAATGGCATTACATCCTCCCACCAACTGGTATTGATCACTGAAACAGCAGTGCTAGTTATTGGTTTTATTGATTCAATAATATAGATTTGGTCGAACTAATTCGCAGAAGGTTGGAAAAGGTGATTTTGTTTAGTTTTATAAAAAAACCTAAAAATGAATAAGTGATACCAAAGCCATTTTATCTAACCCTCTACAGGAAAATAAGTTTACATTAATGTACAGCTCATACAAAATGCCCGATTTGGAGACATATCTACAAATAAATGATACCAAAATCATTTTCGCTAATCTCAAGTGTAAATATGTTACATAACAGAACACATTTTCAAAATTTAAGTTCTACTGGATTGTTTAATGATCTAAATTGTTTATTTTATTTCAGTT
Organism: Magicicada septendecula; assembly: GCA_034769895.1. Classification (NCBI taxonomy): domain Eukaryota; kingdom Metazoa; phylum Arthropoda; class Insecta; order Hemiptera; family Cicadidae; genus Magicicada; species Magicicada septendecula. The sequence goes on along the minus strand of CM068373.1, from coordinate 302,440,098 downwards.
ATGTTATTCCATCTATTGAACATCCTCCCTCTGTTATTATATGCCATAATTTCAACACGAACGTACAATCTATTGATATTGGTAATAACCAATATGGTAAAAAGGAGAACATGGAGAAGGGGGAAATGTATCTATGCTGTATCATCTGGCTTGCACAATTAAGACCTTGTAAACTTTATCACTCAGTGTTGCAAATAAAAACCGATAGCAGACGAAATGCAAACACTTTATGGTTCTGAAGGTAGAAGATCTTTGACAATAAAGAATGACTGATCTTTTAAACCATGAAAGACAATCATTAAATGGGGAGGAAAGTCATAATGAAAAATTACCAACTTCTCAAGAGTATGACTTGGAAGTTGAGCCAGCAGCTCAACATCTAAAAAGCTCTATTTTTGCTAAAACTGACAGAAAATTGATTTAATCTTCTTCCATCAGGGAGTAGGCAGACCACATATTCCTATCCCAAAGGAATTAAGTCTGCATCACATAGGGATTCCTGTACGTCTTTAAGCTTTGGTTGCCAAACTTCTTTTGGGAACCTGCCATCTGGCATCCCATTCAAATGAGAAATTGATCTATCTTTGTTCTCTGCAATATAATCTTGAATATTAAAAACTCTCAACTCTTTGTGTAGGTGTCTATACTGAGAGTCTATCCCTTTGATGCGCAGCCTTAGTGCATACTCATTCATTCTTATAAACAATTATGGAGTTATCTGCAAACAGCATTGCTTAGTATATTTTATAATCTATTTTAATTCTTGGATTCAGATTTGATTTTCACTCTCTGGTCATCATTACCGATGTTAAACACTGTTGGAGATAAGCTAAAACCTTGCCATACTCCTTAGTGAATGTAAATCTCGTCTGTAAAATCCTATTCTTTATCAAGGCTATAAGTGATTTAGTATTGTATAAGCAATACAAAAAATTATTTAATATTTTCCCTATACCCATTTCACTCGTATCGTTGTTTAATATTTTATCTATTAAGTAATCATCCTTTTGGAATGGTGAACTAAACATAAATGTTTTAAAGAATAAAAATAATGACTATACAGTTTCATAAGATTCCTAGATGTAATCTCATGAGAGATATATAGGTAACATTGAAATAATAAATAAACATGTCTCATAAGAAAGAAAATTTTCACTAGGTAAAAAACAAAGAGAAAAGGAAAAGAGCGGATGAATGAAATAGAAGAAGAGCTAATAAGAGAAATAATAATTATTATTTGTAAGTTTATTACTGGAAGATATTATTGTTTGAGTAGCCAAAACAAATTATGAATTAAGTACAAGAAGGAAAGGAAGCAGGAAAATTTCAAGAAAATGTTAACATATACTCTAAATCAACACACTGTAAATATAATAATGAATTTATCCATTACATTGAAAAAGTTATAGTGAACTGAACAATTTTGATCAAAATTACTTTAATTCAGAATTAATTTAATTAGTTGCAATAATAACTTCAAAGCTGAAGGTTATGTTAATGCAAAACAATTTAACAGGAGAAGAAGACGGGTAGTCAGAAAAAAAAGCAAAAGAAGATAAAGTCAGGAAGTCAAAGTAATGCTTACCAAATGGGTGGAGGTATTTTTAGGCCAACATCATGCTATCAGTGATTCATTGAAGTCTGTTTCTTGTCGGTTTAATGAAATCATCAGCTGCTCATTCTCATTGCGAACTGAAAAAGAAAGTCAATGTTTTTGTTTAATATCATTTGAATTCAGAAAGTGTGTATCGTTTGAATTAATATCATTTGAATAAATATTATTTAAATTAAGGAACCAGAGAAGAAATATTAACTTTAAAATTAATTACAGAGAAACAAGTTGAGAGTAACACAACACAACAAACACAGTGTTTACAGATACAAAAAACTTTTTACAATTTAAATGTGACAAAATGTTTAAGAGGTTCTGAAGTGTGTGGGACTAGACTACAGAGACTAATGAGTAATATGGAATCTTAACAGGAATTAGACAGTAGTTATTGATGGGAGGACAAAACAAGAAGAGGTAGACATTCAAAAGGTGTCTGGCAAAGATTCAGATTATCACAATAATTATTTTTAACACACACACACACACACACACACACACACACACACACACACACACACACACACACACACACACACACACACACACACACACACACACACACACACACACACACACACACACACACACACACACACACACACACACACACACACACACACACACACACACACACACACACACACACACGCGCGCGCGCGCGCACACACACACACACACACACACACACACGCACGCACGCACGCACGCACGCACACACAGAGAGAGAGAGAGAGAGAGAGAGAGAGAGAGAGAGAGAGAGAGAGAGAGAGAAGAGGTATTTAGAAAGTTAGGGAAGATCAAGGGTAGGTGTACATGGTAAAAAATAGATATATTAAGTTATGTTGACGACATCACTAGCAAAGAGGACAGAGACCAAAACCATGTTAATTAGGATAAATAAGATAAGGATAAAAGTATACAATATGAAAATAAATATATATAAAAAAAAAGCAGTGACCTGCAAGAAAGGAGAACAAGTTGAAATGTGAACTAGTATAGGCTATATTAGAACAATTTGAACATGTGGATTCATTTGCATGTCTAAGAAGTAGGATCACTAGAGATGGCTGGAGTAAAATATAAGTATTAAGTAGAATTGTTCAAGCAAAAACCACCTTCAACTAAAAGAAGAGGATCTTGACTCCCAAAAGTAATAGTCTTGAAAATAAGAAAATATTACTTAAAACATATGTATTGATGGAATGTAGCCTTATTTCGTTGTGAGACGTCGATTTTGGGGACTGAAGAAGAGAGGAAGCTGAAGCCATTTGATGTATGATGCTACAGGTGCATGCTGAAAATTACACGGACGAATAACATTACAAGTGAGGAAGTTCCTAGAAGAATGAGCGAGAAGGGAAATCCATTGTAAACAGAAGAGTGCAACTTAATGCAATTAATGAGACATGAGGGACTCCTAAAAGCAATAATAGGGGAGTCCATTATTGATGGGAGGACAAAACAAGAAGTGGCAGACATTTGAAAAGTGTCTGACAAAGATGTGCATTATCACACGCGCACGCGCGCGCGCGCGCACACACACACACACACACACACACACACACACAGAAGAGACATTTAAAAAGTCAGGGAAAATCAAGGTCAGGTGTACATGGTAAAAATGGGAAATGATGGGAGACAGAATGGTACATGGACGTGATGAAACAGATTTTGAAAAATGTGAACATGCAAGTCAGTTACCAACGAGTCATGGAATTGTTGATAATTTGTGACATTATCACGTATTATAGTATACCACTGTGCTGCTGAATCTTTGAAATGGTGAGTAACAAAATTTATTTTTTCATTATCGTCAATGGTGCTACCAATTTTTTCCATTTCTTTTTCACAATTGGTCAAAAATTCCATGCTGTTTTCCCATTTATTTCCTGCAAATGTTAATTTAACTCTTTCTTCTACTGGTGCTCATCTCGAAGTTGGTCCATTTCAAACTTCACCTCTTCCTTCATATTGGCCATCTCTCCAGAATAATCTTTCGCAGTCTTGGATGTTTATTCTAGATTATTCTCTATTACCATTGTGCGTGTTTCTATCTCACTTGTTTTACTAGAGGTCGCTTGAAGCAGATCATGTACATCCTGTATTTTACTGTCCTGTTCATGCTTTATTGTATTCTCATTTACGTTTTCATTTATTTGTTTATGAATGTCCCTTAAATCTTTCTTCCATTCTACACGTAACCCTTTATGCTTGTTCTCTAACCTAACAGATTGTTTATGCAGGGCTTGTTTAACTTTATTTTCTAGTGCATCTAAGCGCATATTTGTGTCTATAATTTTATCTGGTAAATGTGTAGTATTATCTATTATATCTTGTTTTAACTCTTGTTTTAATTATACATTATCTTGTTTTAATTCTTCTTTTAATTGTACATTATCTTGTTTTAATTCATTTAGTTTATCATTTAAATTTTCTGCAAGTTTTAAATTGTCCTGTTTTAATTCTTCTTTTAATTTTTCTGTTTGTTTTAAATTAACCTGTTTTAATTCTTCTTTTAAATTTTCTGTTTGTTTTATATTCTCTTGTTTTAATTCTTCTGTTTGTTTTATATTTAATTCGTCCATCATGGCTCGCATCATATTTTGAAGTGCCTCCAGACTAAAACTACCTGGTTCTGCCATGTTGAATTATTTTTATTTATATTATGTTTTTAAAATAATTATTATTGGTGATCCCGGTTACACTATTCTTTGTTTATTATTTTGTTTTGTACTATTATTATTACTGTTATTACTAGTAATGTTACTATTATGATTACGCTTTTCATTTACAATAATTACCTGTTGAGCGGCAGTTGTGCTATCATAATACACAACAATTGAAATAACATTCAAATAATATTTAATATAATATTAGTTATTACATATAATATATTTTTTTTATTTAACACACCTTTTAGAGCATACATTTAACTTTAAAATTTTTAAAATAGTTAAATGGCATGGTCGCGCACCACATTCTTGGGCGACATTTCTTTTATAATGTATTTGTGAAGCCATTTATTTTGCAACGTTAATGCCGTTTATTAGCAACATTACTTATGCTATAAAATTATGACAGGTGTAATCATAATAATAATAACACAACGTGAAATTGTTTAGAACCTTTTAAAAATTTATTAATTAAGAATTTTCAATTCTTTTGCGATTTAAACTATCATTATTATTTGCATGTGTGTAGCCGTAGTACACATCTAGTTATTAACATATAAGTAATACCTCATATTACACATAGAACATAATATACACTTTGTACTGTGCCGGGAATTTAAGTCCCGGCGCTTCTATTGGTAATAAATTATTTAAGAGAATGAGCTGCCGAAATAAATTTAATTATGGTAATTACGCGTCGGTACGGAGTGGACGTTTCGGGGGGTTGCGCTGGATGCCGTCGCGATCTGGTGGTGGAGTGGTGCTTTATGTTTTTCGACACGCTTGCTTGACGCAAGCTGAGTCACTATGAATTCAGCTGTTACGGGCAGAAGCAGTCGTCTTCCCAAGTCGAACCAAGTTGCTTTAAACTTCAAATTTCTATCCACTATGTTTGAGTAGAAGCTAAAGCGATCTCCGGTAAGTGACTTTAAGGTATATTGTTCCTTATATTGTAAAAGATTTAAAACGTAATTTGAAATTAACTTGGTTGCGAATGAAATAAAAGTTGTAAGTTGCCACGTGGTGGTGATTGAAAGGGGATGTTCATGATTAAATATTCGATTTATTTTTAGCTCTAGTACAGCATGATAATTTGTATTTATAATTAACTATTGTACCTATGAAAATGGGGCGTGAAAGAAAGATTATTTTGTAATTTGTGAAGATAGGGAACTTTATGAAACCGTTGTGAGCGAGCACGTGCTGCTTGACGCCTTATGCCTGTTTGAGTTTGTTAATTTGCATACAGTCATCACTTTATGAACTATAATGTAATACATTATATTCGTTATGAAAATATATACATATAATTGTGAAGCATTGTGGCCGTGAGTGTGCTCTAGTATTTTAAAAGAAAAACCTAAAGTAAAAAAAAAAAAAAAAAAATCAAACGGGTTATGATGAACAAAGTGAGTTTTTACGCTGTGGGATGTGGGTGTTGTGAATTAGGGGTCACTGAAGTAATTATCCTTATAATTGTTCAGGGTTCCCGTCCCGTCGGAAGTCCGACTCATTCCAGCGGGTGGCTGTCCATCTGCCACGCTGCAACGAACATAACTAGACTCGATCTTGGTGGCCACGGGAGGAACGACTGCACATCATGCCACAGTGCCCATGAGGCATCCCCTGGACAATACTCAGGTGACATTTATGCCTTAAATACACTCTAGGCCGTGGCAGCAAATACCATCTGATGTGACATTATTTTCAGTGTAACTCTAGTTCGATTTTCATTTGTGCTCACGTCCAGCTGGATATAATGGTTACAAACTTTATCTGTTTTACTTTCTGAATGTAATTACGCCCCAGAATAAGTGTAGAACCGGCCGGGGCCATGTGTCCGGCGATCTTTAATGTTATCCTTTTTTTTAACGGTAAAAGTTGTGGGGAATCTGAATTTTTGTGATTCATGTGGGTGCTGTTCATTTATGCTGGGGGACTTAACCGGCTGGTTGGGTCCCTATTACATTTGGGTATTTTATTGATATATATATTTTAATAATTTAAAAAGGGGTTGGGTTTTTTAATGGGTTTTAAGGGTTTTTGTTGTTCTTTAACCTGAGGCCGTCACCTGTTGGTGCAGTTGTCTGCAGGAACCTGACAGGTTATTTTCTGTTGAATCTGGTTCGGGCGCATGTCTGCGGCTGGGTCAATTCAGTTCTCTGTGAATTCTTATATATATTTTTATAAGGTTTAAACTATAGATTTTACAATTTTATAAAATTATTTTGGCTCTTTAATAATTCTTTAATGATTAAATTCATCATTGTCTTTTTTTACTGCCATAGTCAGTTCAGGATTTGTTGAGTTTTTTTTACATATATTTATAATATTAGTTTCTCACTATTTCATTTTATAATTGTAAAGTTATAAAATCCGCCTCAGTTTATATTTTATTTTCTGGTGGTTATGTTCCACTTGGTTTTTCTTAAAATTTTTGTATTCTTATAAAAGCATAAAAGAAAGTGAGAACTTACCATTTTATAAACCCATACAGACATGTTAACCTTGTGATGGTACTTTACTATTTGGGAACAAACCCGAAATTTTTAATCATGAATTGTAACCTGAGAGTTTGTACAGGCTGCTATGCCAATTTAAATTGGCAAATTCTAGTCCTTATAATTAATTAAGTTTTTTTAAATTATGTTATACTCTTATGAGTTAATGGATTTTGGTTTTTTTAATGCAAATTTATATAAGGCTGTGCCGGGCACTTAAACTGATTACTGTAGTCTTGGGTCATGATGACTAATCCAGAGGTTCTCCACATTCCTGTTTGGGGTATGATAAAAATATACAGGCTGTCTGCCAGGTTGAACATGTGTCTGTGATATGTGTATATATTTATATGTGTATTTATGTGAATTATGTATTCTTTATGTCAGTGTGTTATGTATGGGGAATATTTATGCAACCATATAATTATAAATATTAAGAGATATTAAAGCAATTTTGTATTGTGATATTGGATATTGAATTATGAGGGTAATTTTAAATTACTAATTTGGGGAGTTTTGGGATACTAAAGAATTGTGCATGATGATATATTAAATGTGAATTGCGATAAAACATTTTTTTTTGAATTTTTAACAAAAATTGCAGTTAAGATGTATGAATACTAAAATGAATTTGGAAATAATAAAAACTGTTAGTGTTGGGTAAAAGCGAGTTTTAATTGCAAGTCCCGTCTCACTGGACCCAGCACATTTTATGCTTCATCTAGGCCCTCCGCCTAGTTTTAAATATCCGGTAGCCTTAAAAAAAAAAATTATAAAAATTGAATAAAAAATTAAGGAGGGGTTACAAGGTTACAATACTACAATAAACATTTGTTATTATATAATATTTTTTCGACTTGCTCATTACTTTGATAATTATTAAATTATCTGATCTCTTTTTAATAATCTATTTTCTTTTGATTATTGCATATTGTAACATGACGTTTCACACTACATAAAGTTTGTCATAAAAATAATGAAGTACAAAACAGAATGAAAGTTATAAACCTGTGTTATGAAATAAATGTATTCACAAGTAAATTTAAAATCATTATAAAGTAAAAAGAAAAGTAGAATATCAAACATTAAACTTATAACAATATAAAACATGCATAGAACAAACTTAATAAGAATAATTCCAGTAAACTGCATTACAAAACATGTACAGGTTAGGTCAAAAACCTATAGTGCAGAGCCTAGCTGGATAACCAGTAACTGGGAACATGGCAACTTAACCTAAAGAAAATGTAAGACCAAAAACTATTAACCTAGATTCAGTATAATATATAGGCCTACTGTAAGTATAGATTCAGTTATATTTGAGTGTAACTAATAGACACTTAGACAATTCAAATAGAGATCATTATGTTATACATGTGTTACAAAAGTTTTATTTTTGTATAATAATGTTGTACTGTGGGGTAGGAAGGAAGGATTACTATTGTATATTGAAGAACGATAGAAATGTAAAGTAGAATGTAATGTAAATAATTTAGTATAAATTAGTATAATTTAGTATAAAGTGTGACAAATAAACTAACTACTAGCCATTAATGTTAAAGAAACAACTATTGTTGGTTATGGACAAATAATAATGTAGTTAGTAAGAAATAAATGTTTCACTAAAACCTACATCTACTTGGTAGATAAAAAGAGACAATATTATGTAGAAAAATTGTAATAGACGATGTCCAAAATAAAAAGAAATGGTATATGTTACTAGATTAAAGTATAAGTAATCTTAAATGTCTGCAATATACTAATAAGAAGGTAATTAACAAGATATGTACTTGGACAAAAACCCTACATCTACTGTAGATGATAGACATGGACATTACAAGGTACCAAGCCTGTTTTAAATCATAAAATGCATAGTAAAAGATCATGTTGTTTATTAGGATTAAATACCAAATGTTACATTGTATTAGATGTAAGCAATTTTATTGTAAGATATAAAGAATAGGCCAATGTACACAAGACATTCTTAGGTCTATTATACAAGCCAAGGGTTTTATAGAAAGTTAAGGTTCATAATTATAATTACTAGTATTAAAATGTTTGTTAATAGCATAAAATAATATATACAACTGAGAAAACAAAAAATGTAACAAAAAAAGATAACTTTAAAAAAAGTAATGTATTAGGATAGGCCAAACATTAAAATTGTTCACTTTTAGAAATACTGTATGGAAACATATCATGTGAAATCTTAAAATGATCAGAAGAAAGAAAGCAATTCAATGATAATAATATATTGACAATTGTAATTAGCATAAGGAAATTATGTTAAATTTAAAAATTTTAGTAATTTTGAGATCAGAAAGGTGACGCCACGCCACGACAATGTGTTAGATATCGACCAATGGGAATTTTTCACTTTTGGGTGTATGAACCCAAAGGGCGTGTGTATTAACCCAAAGACCCACGCCAACTAGCCAAAAAGTGATGCCACGCCAGGGGAGTATAGTGTTGAATTTCATCGAGTAAAGAACGTATCCTCCACGACAGTCGTAACAACGAAGTTAACATCAGAGTCGAACCTCGGCTAGGTTAGGTGCAACGTAAACATCAAAACATAAAAAAAGTGAGAACAGTGTCGTGAGAGTTTATAATAACAAAAGCAGAGTTAAAGTGAATGATAAAGTGTGTTTTAAAAGAAAAGGAAAGTATAGTGTGCATAATTAAAATTATAAACGAAATATCACTAATTATCATAATACATTATAACACTTTGTGTACACTTGAACACTATTTAATCCACTACCACTAAACCAAAACACTATCAATATTATAATTTTTCACTTTAAACCATTATTTCTTTGTTTTTTATTGTTAAAGCGGTATAACCTGATTGAAATAGGTTAACCTCAACAGTCGACATCGTTCAGCACATACAACTCATTGTTGTTCTAGATTTAAGATATTGTTCTGTTTTATTGTAGTCACTCTTATATTGTGAGGTTTTGTACTTCGTAAAAGACATTTTCGTTTATTATGATTGTAGTCAAAAGAACCTGAGTTTATATATAAATAACTTAATAATCGGTATACTAGGCTTAGAGATAGAGCTCATATTGCCAACTACCGAACAAAAATTTTAACTAGCCTGGCGCTTTGTTTAAAAAAGAAAAGGTTGTTATCTATTTTAAAAAGAAAAGAACCAAAATATAACTAAGAATAAAAGAAATTGAAGAGAGTTAATTGTGTATGGACTTATTTTAAATACTTAACATTTTTTTTTGTATCAGTTTTGAAATATTAGTACTTTAACGAACATTCGTAGAAGAAGTTGGTAATACCTATTGCCCGGGTACCATGTGCGTTTTGAATTATACTAGGTAAGTGAATCCAATCAACATAAAGGAAAGAATTAAAAGAAGTTAAATAATTAAAACATTAAATATATTAATTCATACAAAATAACCTCAAAACTGGAACACTATTGGTACAAATCAACAAGTGAAGGTATAAATTTAACCCCAACTCAAGTCGAATACTCCACTCAGTTATCATTTAATAATTATTTTATTAATTTGAAGGTTTAATTGTTTATCAACAGAACCATAATTCATATTGATAATTATATTACAAATCAGTGCAAACAACTAGTGAGGCATAAGAAAAACATAATTAAGAAGATTTTACTATTAAAATAGATCAACCATCAACTCAAACTAAAGAAAAAATACACGTTACATATCATTGCGCTTACAACGTGAGGCGTACTAGAGTAACACGATAAAAAGTCTTATAAATATTCTTATTTGTAACCAAAATCAACGTTACATAATATGGCGACCAACTCTGGGCTATAAAAGAATTAACGATTTATTAGATTAATGATTGTTTAACGACCAGTACTACGCTTATTATTTTTATTTGTAAATAATACGTTACAATATGCACAGCTTTGTTTTCTAAACAAATTTACTATTTACTTTCAGATTAATTCAAATATCATTGATTAAATTATTTATTCAAAATTATACTTTCATACATTTACATTTTCAAAAATTATTAATTCCACTTTGAATTATATTGTCTTTCTTTTTACATAGTTAATTGTCTTTACTTGAGTCTTTTTGTTTTTACAACTACATGGTTTTGTTTCACCTTATTTGTAGCGGTAATACTCAACGTATCCTCTTCGGTCCTATGTCCTCGATCCTGGATGCTCCTCTGTAGTCGTGCAGTCCTGGAGTCCTTGATCCTCGTCCTTCAGATCCTCTCCGAAGTCCGTTGCCTCTTCCCGTACGCTGGACTCTATTCCATGTATTTGGCTGCTCCCTCGTATTCCGTCATAGCCTCTGGCTGCAGGTGCTCTCACGAAAGTGATGAGTAGTCGTGAAGAGCCTCCGGCTACCGCTGTGGTTGATCGAAAAAGAGTTGTTGGGCAGAGCCTCCGGCTGCCACGGTAGTTGTACGAGAAAGAGAAATAAGTCGGTGTGTCTCGAGTATTTATACCCTAGGGCGCAAAAATCATGCTTCGACAATCCTCTGCAGGAATCGTTTTGTCGTTGGCGTCCCTTTCTAAAACACGATTATTTTCACACTTATTTCGCTTGTCTTCGCAACATACGAAGTCTTTTGCAAATTACCCGATATTCATCTTGTCCGTAATTTTTATGAGTTCACTGTGTATAAAATGTTTTTTCCTATCTTAATTAATATAAGTTTTATTTATATTTATTTTCACTATATTCGCACCTTTTATTATTTTCGCACTATTTTTTATACACATGTGCGTCTTTATTTTATACACATGTGCGTCTTTATTTTATACACATTGTGGCGTATATGGTTTTATGATATTATGCACACACTCTATACAATTTAAATAATTCATATAATTAATAGCGTTCATTTAGGGATGACGTTTTACAGGAATCAACTGGTCTCACACACACATGTAAAATACACGTGTAGACACAGACACAGCGGTGTGGCGTGATCAACCTGTCCAAGCATGAAATTTGGTTGTTCTCTTTACAATTCAGATTGAAAGCTGAATTATTATTACTAACAATATGAATTATTTATTTAATTATATTAATTATCCTATTATGTAATGCACAGTACCCTATACATTTGTACTGTTGCAACACACACACACACACACACACACACACACACACACACACACACACACACACACACACACACACACACACACACACACACACACACACACACACACACACACACACACACACACACACACACACACACACACACACACACACACACACACACACACACACACACATGATTTTACATAACGTTTACTGGTACACAAAATGTGATCATTTTATATTGTCTTTCTCCTTTCCAAACCATTTCAACTTCTGATACTACTTGACGAGGAGTTCAACTTCCAGCTTGACTCTCACCATATCATTTCTGATCCTAACCATCTAGTGATACCTTTCATACCATTTGAATTAAAAAAATTGAAATAGAGTAATAAATATATTGATACAAATTTGAACTCTGTATAAATGTACCCCAATTATTTTCTGTAAATAGCCTATGTGGAAACATAGGCTTCTCTTATTTGATTGCATATGAAACATACATTTAACTAACAGAAATATTAATTTTTTGTTTCTTTTCACTAGCAGAAGATAATGAAACCAAACAATAACAATGGAAATATATATGTACATTAAAGCATATGTTAAAGAATACCTGCCGCAGGTTCAATGACAATTATAATAAATAATGTTTTTCAAGATTGTGTTAACACTGACTTTACGTTGTCACAATTTGCAAACCAAAGAAAACTGAACGTTTTTATCTATTACTTTGTAAACAGAACTATTAAGTTATGTTTTTTTTAGAATAGTTGATATTCTCAGTGCGAAATTTTGACTATATGTTTAAAATTTTGTATTGCTTGACATTTTAAAAATTATAAAACAGGGTAACCATTGCTTATGTATATAAAAAGAAAGCACAGAACAAAATATGGAGAGTGTTTATATAAAGAGAGTGATGACTAAAAACATGTTGTTTATGTTCTGATAGATAATAATTTTGCACAATTATTTTATAAAACTACATTCTAGATATTCACGTACCTAATTATTTTGGTTTTCTTTGTATAAAACAACAGTCTAGTTAAATGATTAACAAGAGATTTTCCGTCTAACCTAAGGTACAGCTAATAGGGGTTGAACTGGTTATCCTTGTCCTGACCCCAGACCAACTTGATGTAGTTGACTGGCACCAGAATTAGTTTTCCTTGAAGAGGCCCTACAAATATTCGGCATATGGAGTCCTCCAAACATCTCTTTTCAAGCTGTATTGTTACGGGTTTTGCCTAAGTCAAAACAACATTACCCAGGCAGATTAAAGATCACTTCTTCGAATATTATTAAACGAAGTATAAAGTCTATACGGCGCAAGATTAACATCGACGGACCGCTCATTATGAGAGAGGACTGAAAAAGAACTGCCTAAAAATAACTGAGGCATAACTATGAATGAATTACATAAACAGCTTACAGTTACAAGGAAAAGTGACAAAAGACAAGATCTAAAGGACAATCATACGTGGAGAGAAAAAAAGAAGAGGCAGAGGACAGCTGCTCCTACTGATCTCATGAAATATACAAAGAAGCGACCATATTTTAGTGGAATTTATATGAAATTGATCAATTTTATTTTTGATGGATGTTTAAGGTTATACTGAAACTTTTGCAATTGAAGGTAAGTTGATTTCACAACAGTGCCATAATTTCATGATAATATATAGGCGTACTTATGCTCAGCTAGGTTCAGCATAAGGCTCTGCGCAAGTGGGCATGGGCATCTGAGGTTTAATACTGGCCACATTATAGGTCTACCATATGGCTCAAGTTAAGCTTACTTATCCTGTTCTGAACAAAACAGGCGGTACGAAAATGTAGACAATATACTGAGAAAAATACGTTCAATAACAGATTAGTGTATTGAAAATTTGCAACTTTTGAGAAACAGGTTGGTACGTGGGAAATTCATTAAATTAGGAGCTTGTTCAATAATGCGAAGATACGGTACTTCGTTTGGAGTCTGAGAATTTGATTCAACAAGGACGCCGCTAAGGCTTGGTTCACCTTCGCTGACCTACTGATCATATTTTTCGTACCGTTATTTAGATCTGTTTCTCAGCATATTGCCCACTGACATCTTCGCTTCTTTCAAATTTAAGTTGTTTTAAACCTGAAGAACCAACTTATACAACGTTAATTTCCTCCTTTTTTTGAGGCATCTTTTCACTTTCCCTAGTATAAGCTAAAAGTTTTCTAAAGTTCCACGTAACTTCTGTTGTTGTTCAATTTTTATCTTTTTTATTTATACTGAAAACCTGCCAACAGTCTTCTTTTTTTTTATCAGACATTCTGATGATATTGTCACTATAATCTAAATACGAATTCCACTTGCCTCAGGAATGTGGATCTTGTTATCAACAAGACTCCAGTATTTGGCAAGGATAATAAATTTATTTTACTGATTACTGGTTACAAACTGTTATTGTTGTGATACAAGTTACAGTCCCAAAGGCGCTCATTCTCGATAACATAGCAATATATTCTTATCACGTAGGTACTTTATTGGTTATTAAAGTTACACTTATACGCAGAAGAGAATGCGCAATTATGCGCATACGCTTTTTTTGGACTTCAAAAGAAAGGCCTGAGGTTGGCACAATGCTAACAAAACAAATATTAATAACAACTCAAGAAACATTAGTTCATCTAATATTAGGCACTAGACCGAGGCCGTATTGACTTTTAAAAATTTATTTCAAAGAATTTACTTTTAACAATTTATTAACATCTGTTGATATGAATTTAATGCCTGTAGGGACAGAATCTACAGCATATTCTCACGTAGGATTCCGCGGTCGGTGTCCATTATGTTTTTGAAGTCTTCTTCCGGTATGGACCACGTCAAAAATGTCTTGTATGACAACGTGTCATTCATATTACAATGAGTATCCTCTGGTCTAAGTGACAAAAACTCCGGCATGCGAACTCAGTTATATAGTGTAGAAGTGGCGGTGGGTGGTCCGGTAAGTATACTCTGGCCAATGTAATGTAATGTAATGTCTGGCCGCCTGATTTCCACAATAGTCCAAGAAAATGTCAGAGATACGAAGAACTCGGCAGCTGAAAAGTCTGCAGTTGCTGAGCATTTACTCTTAACTAATCACATGGTAAAATTTGAAGACGCATCTGTAATAAGATCATGTAATAGGTATTATGACAGATTGATCCTAGAAGCAACAGAAATTAATAAACACAAGGATAACATCAACAGAGAAACCGCCACGCTTAGTACGACTTTGTACCCTTTACATTCTGGTTTGACTGCACGCAGGCTGACTGACCGCACAAACAATGCACACAGCGTAATGCCCACAGGGGCTGGGTCCACTTACCGGACCACCCACCGCCACTTCTACACTATATAACTGAATTCGCTTGCCGGTGTTTTTGTCAGTGGCGAAGCTAGTAGTTAATGAATGGGTAGGCAAAAATCTTATCTTAAATTTTTTTTAAGGAATCACTAAAAGGATGGTGGTTCAAATCGGACGCTGAGGTAGAGTTTGCTGTAAGCGAATGGTTCCACAAACAGCCGTAAGAAGTTTACTAGCAAGGAATCTACAGGTTGGTGCGACAGTGGAACTCATGCCTTAATGTTAATGGAGACTTTTTTTAAAATCATTGAATAAAAAATGCTTTACAGCTCTATACGTGTTTCTATTGAACAATCCTTGTATTAGTCATACACAATAATACAATTGATTGAACTTCAAAATTTTAAACTTGATTAGTTTCTATATATATGTTTAATGTTACAAATAATTCAAATAACAATCTTGATCATCTGTTAGTTTAGCGGAATATCAGGGACACTTTTAATAACCGCATAAAATAAACATACTTATAAACAACACAGCGCGCTTTAACTTGAATGTTTGGACCACAGAAGTGAGGCATGCCTCAACGCTCTATGTGTACAGCACGGGACAATCCCCCCTCCCTTCACTTCCCTATCACTCCGGCACATTGCTTACATACGATGTATACAAAAAACGCTGAGGCAAGTTCAGGTTGCCTCATTCGCTTTAAACGAGCTATGCCGAGTCTCACCTGTCACCATCTAGCGGTCGCTCAGTAAAGCACGTTTCGGCCTAATAAACTCGACAGTCGCGGTAACAATGTATAATCTTTACGTTATGTAGTTCATACGTATTTATAATTTTTATTCTACAGAATTTTTTTGGGTAGGCATTGCCTCAATTGCCTCCATGTAACTTCGCCACTGGTTTTTGTCACTTAGACCTGAGGATACTCATTGTAATATGAGTGAAACGTTGTCATACAAGACATTTTTGACACGGTCCATACCGGAAGAAGACTTCAAAAACATAAAGGAATCTACAGCAGCCTCTTTCATATGGTCACCTGTTTACTGTGCACATACGGTAGCGGCGGTTGATTCGCAAGTGGCTCATTGAATTATCCAGTGATTCAGTTGAGCAGCACTTAGCCTATCTACATACCATTACTTGATAAACTAAAATTAAAACGACTAGTAGGCTATTTATGTTATCTTTCAGCCGTTAAGAGAAATTACAGCCTATGTTGAGAAAAAGTCACATACCCATTTGATCAATTATTGGAGCCATCCTGAGTGTGATGCCTACCAAGAGCATACAAGTTAACAATAAAAACCCTGCAGTTATGATAATTGTCCATCGAGCTCGCTTCGGTAAGTCCTCCGGATCTATAACTTTAGTCTTTTGAACTGGAGTGGTCGGATAGCCCGGTGGTAGTCTTTTCTTACGCTTTTTCCTCCTTGGACGTTCACAACCTTCTTCCATGTCTAACGTTACGTAACGATCGTCGGTTAAGCGTCTGAAACAATACAAACAAAATTTACTAGTTCTGCATTATATTTGAAAACAAAAAGTACCAACTTTGTCACTACTTATTGCCACATTGCTAAATACTTCGTTCTTGACGAGGCCTTTCGGTGTCTCCACCATCTTCAGGTCTTAAACGACAATTTTTTACCTCTACAAACCCCCCCCACACACACACATATACACGTAAATATCCCCACTAATTCCGAGCGAACTCAAACAATTAGGTGGGGATCTTTAGGTATATATATATATAATATTTATTATTTTACTGAAATTACCTTAAGATATTTTACTTTCCTTACTAGGAACATGTTTCGAGAGCTATTGTGCTCTCATCTTCAGCCTTCGCGATTCTGCGTCTAGTGAAGTACCTATGTGTTGGTCTGTCGCCATTGTGGTCTCCTGTTGGTTTCTGGTATCTCAAAGTGGTATTCTTGTGTGTGATTGCGGTGTATGTATTAATTAAGAAACGGACTGTAGCAAAAAGAGTCTGAATATATATATTCTCTATATATATATTATAACGATTCATAAAGCCGATTTCTTTTCTAAATTTGTCAAACTATACCCAGTCCAAAGAGCCACGACAAAAGCAACACATAGAGCGTTAACAAAGTTCTACATCCCACAGTATGGTAAACCTAGGAAAATATTGTCCGACCAAGGAAAACAGTTCACCCATAACCTATGGAGAGAAACCTTGGAGGAACTCAATATAAAACCAATTCTTACATCAAAATACGTCACCCTCAAGCAAATTTAGCTGAGCGAATAAATAGAGAATTAGGTAGATATTTTAGGGTATTATGCCATCAGAACCATTCTGCATGGGTAGATTATTTGAGTTTTATTTCGGATTGTATTAATAATACTTGTAATGAAACAACGGGGTACACACCTTCAGAATTATTTATCAACAAAGAACCAGTACATGTATGGACCAAAACCATAAAAAGTCCATTCAACTACAATCTACCTATTCCATATGAGGTAAAAACCAGAATAGCAGAAGAAAGAATACAGAGAGAAGGCAAAAGAGGGTAGAACGATATAACCGTACTCACAAGTTGGAAGGTTTGTGGAAGGAGAGGAAGTGCTAGTGTAAGCGAATCCTGTATCCTCTGCCATAGATAATACCACGGCCAAGTTCTTTCCGATATTCGTGGGACCTTATAGAACAGAAAAGCAAGTTGCAAGGTACACATACATATTAAAAGATGTTGAAAAAAACAAAGTTATAGGAAAGTACCATGGGGATAGTTTGAGGAAATATAGACAAAATATAGAGCAATAAAGAAACAATGGTTTGAGCCAATGAGGTATGTGAATCAAACGCGGTCAAACAAATATTTATAAATGTCTTTGAAGCAATGTCAATGTTATTAAGTAGTAGTTAAATAAATGTTAGTATTGTCGTTTTGATCATTGCCATCAATTAAATCAAACTTGTGATTAAAGCATTAATGTTCATATAAATCTCTAATATGTGTATGCCATGTTAGGTTTAGTAACATATTGTAATAATTAGTTATAAGGTAGAAGTAAGCAAAATTGTAATAGTGCAAAATGTGTGCGAGCAAAACCAACAGTGCAAGGTTTAAATTTAAAGAAAGTGCGTAACTTTACAAGAAGAAAAAAATTAATGTATTTCTTAAATAATCAATTTTTTTTATACCAAGTGGGGGTATATATAACGATTCATAAAGCCGACCCATCAGATCGTAATATGAAAGTGTCATACTGTACGAGTATAGCGGCGTAAGCAAGAGAGAGAGGGTATAATCACAGCTATTGCTGTCCAACATCGCCACTGCTACGAATGTTGTCGGCATAGACATGAATTTTTATTCAATTATTTTTATTAGTTAAAACTGCAATATCTTCAAAACTCATAAATATACAGCAATTCTGAAACCTGCATAGTGTTCAGCAATTAAAGCTCTATAAGTAGCCAAAATATCAACCAATATAATTAACATTTACAGAAGTTATACAGAAGAAGAACGCCAAGAGAAACAACTAGAGAATTAGGCTAGGTACAAATTAGGTGTTTTCACACACTTACAGAGAAAGACCTAAGCAATAATATTCTGTGGTCAGATCTGTGAAATCACGTTTGCAAATATCCATAATCAAACGATTTGCAAACAGAGGAAGTATGAAATTAGCCAGTAATTCTCTACCATCTCAAACCTGTTAAGGGGCGTTTGGTCGACTTGGTCGATATTGTTTCAAATCGAAAACGCATGATTTATTTGGAACAACCAATCACAAAGCTGTATTCAAAAGAGACGCCAACTCAGACTTGGGGAATCGAGCACTCTTCGTTCGAACATTAAACAGGCAAGACGTGTGTTAGATACGAGCTAGATTTCGCACACCACGCAAAGTTTATTTAAATAACAGTTCGAGAAGTGGTCCGCAGTAGCAGAGGAACTATTAAAGTTCATTAATAAATACTCTCGCTGTGTAACAACTTATTAATTAATTAAAAAATTAATTAATTGTGAAGTGACCTGTGCACCAGAGTAGCTACAGCATCTGTAAGCGCCCAGGGTAATCGGTCAACGTCATTGGTCAACATCATTTCTTCTGAGCCGAACCATCAAAAGGAGGATCTCTACGGATTCCTATCTACGGTCGACGCATCAATCAGTAAGAAATATATTCATTGATCAATGAAATAAGTAACAAAATAAATAATAAATTCAATAAACAATTTTAAAAGACACCAAGTAAATTCTTAATTTGTATTCAAACATTAAGATTAGTAATAACGTAATATAGGAGTGTTGAATGGAGAGTGAGGTGTAGTATTGAACGTGCAAATTATTGCAGACCCGTTATTTAGCACTGTTTGGGAGATATAAATTTTCCTAAATAAACCAGATAAGAACAATTGGTCGTTTGGACGTTTTAATCTTCACTTTTCAGGCACACTCATTAATAATAAGAGTTAGGTTAGCAATAAGTCCTTTACTTAGCTTTGAAAGAACATTTATAAAATAACATTTAATCGTTAATTAAACAAACTTCAACAAATTTTAAAGTGTTATTTGTAACGATTCCCCTTGAATTTCACATTCACTGAACGAATCCTGAGATAGTGTGTCTCTATGCTCTGAGCTAAGCTGAATCCGTGTCATTTGTATCTGGGATTTGTTCTGGCGCCCAGGTAAAGTAAAAAAAGTCACGGGTAAGTAACATTTTTCTATCATTATTTATACAGAGCAGAGTAATAGTGAAAGAAAAGGTCTTTATATAATTTGTCGCCGCAACTAAGAGGCATATGTAAATTGACAAATATAATATATAAACAGAAGGTGTTATAATATATATTATTATAGAAGGGGTATATATCATACCCCATATATATATATATATATATATATATATATATATGTGGGGTTGTAGAGGTAAAAAATTGTCGTTTAAAACCTGAAGATGGTGGTGACACCGAAAAGCCTAGTCAAGAATGAATTATTTAGTAGTGTGGCAATAAGTAGTGACGAAGTTGGTTTTAAGATGGGTGATAATAAATCTAACAAAACTGAAAACAAAAAGTATGTAAATATACAAATTTATAATCTTTGCTCCCTTAATTTTTGCGCGTTTTTTGCGCGCAGGACAGCGAGGACGCTAATCACGTACAGTAGAGTCTCGATAGGTTGAGGTAATTGGGACCAGACCAACCTCGAACTACCGAAAACTCGAAATATGCAAAATGCCGGTATTATCTGCCGTTAGCTGAACACCCCGCGCTGTGCTTTTTAATGTGGAGCGTTTCTGCGTGATAATGTAAAGTGTATGCTGGAAATTTATCTAAAAGAAATGTAGGGTATACATAATCTGTAAACTAGTGTGCTGTGTATGTGGGTTTTGTTTACTAATTTGCGCGAGCTTTCGAGAACATTCGCAAGCGAAAGGAAAATGAAAAATCGACGACGAATCGTCATTCGTTTAATTAGGTTATATTTCTGAGAATTACATAAAAATTCAAAAAGTTTCTCGTTAACACTCACAAATCTATTTATTAAATGCACACACTAAAATTTAAAATGACATAACAGTAATATTAAAAACTGTACTGTATGTAGCCTATATTTGAAAGCAAAATACTTTACATGAAACTTACTTTTTAAAAAATGAATTAAGAGTTTTTTTGTTTTTGAGTTGATATTTATCAGGTACTAATACACCGAAAATTTCGGAGTACCTACACATTATTTTTCTAGCGGGGTACCTCGAACTATCGAGACTCTACTCTACTTTTAAATTTTATAAAAATGCCATTGACATCAACTGTGAAAAATCAAATATTTGGTTGAAGACAGCAAAGGTGAAGGCTTAAAAATGTAAGGATTTATGGAATGCCACAGCCGCATATGGAGAGGGGGATAAAATGAGAGATTGGTAAAGAAAAAGTGACGATTCGACAGCTGTTGTCGACAATATAAAAATAGAAGCAGTAAGAAACGTGTAAAAAACCGATCGTAGGAATGCAAACTTGACAGTATTGCTGTGTTCGTACACACACGTGGTCAGTGATAGACAGTAATGCAGAAAATTTAAGGGCAATGGGAATGAATTATTGGCAAAGGAGTTGTGGAATAATAAGATTTGGTAATGTTAAAACTGAGAGACTAGAGCAAAAACAGATGTAGACATTACAGAAATGACTGTGGTGGGAGTTTGGTTTACACGTAGGCCTACTTTATGGAATGAATTAAATGATGTTACAATCAGTGGCGAAGCTAGTAGTTAGTGAATGGGTAGGCAAAAATCTTATCTTAAATTTTTTTTTAAGGAATCACTAAAAGGATGGTGGTTCAAATCGGACGCTGAGGTAGAGTTTGCTGTAAGCGAATGGTTCCAAAAACAGCCGTAAGAATTTTACTAGCAGGGAATCTACAGGTTGGTGCAACAGTGGAACTCATGTCTTAATGTTAATGGAGTCCTCTTTTAAAATCGTTGAATAAAAAATGCTTTACAGCTCTATACGTGTTTCTATTGAACAATCCTTGTATTAGTCATACACAATAATACAGCTGATTGAACTTCAAATTTTTAAACTTGATTAGTTTCTATATATATGTTTAATGTTACAAATAATTCAAATAACAATCTTGATCATCTGTTAGTTCAGCGGAATAACAGGGACACTTTTAATAACCGCATAAAATAAACACACTTATAAACAACACAGCGTGCTTTAACTTGAATGTTTCGACCGCAGAAGTGAGGCATGCCTCAACTCTCTATGTGTACAGCACGGGACAATCCCCCCTCCCTTCACTTCCCTATCACTCCGGCACATTGCTTACATACGATGTATACAAAAAACGCTGAGGCAAGTTCAGGTTGCCTCATTCGCTTTAAACGAGCTATGCCGAGTCTCACCTGTCACCATCTAGCGGTCGCTCAGTAAAGCACGTTTCGGCCTAATAAATTCGACAGTCGCGGTAACAATGTATAATCTTTACGTTATGTAGTTCATACGTATTTATAATTTTTATTCTACAGAATTTTTTAGGGTAGGCATTGCCTCAATTGGCTCCATGTAACTTTGCCACTGGTTACAGTGTACGTTTAGTTTCCTCCTCTCTTGAAATCATTTCCTAGTGACAGGTAGGTGTCCAGGTTCACGCATGACAGTTAGGCTGTTTATTTATCAACGTTAGACTCAGTGATGTTACAGTGCTATGAGTGGAGCCCAACGCGGTGTGGATGAGAAGCAACGAGGCTCCCTATTATAAATAGTCGATGTAAAGAAAGCTACACATGTTTCCTACACAACTTTCGTGTATATCTCTTTGTTCTTGAACAAAATACAGTACTAACATTCTCAACTTCGGTCTCACGTTTGGTGGAGATTTCAGATTGCTTACTGAATTTTATATTTGATGCGACTTTTTTTTTGTAATCCTGAACTTTTAGGTTTACATCGTAATTTAGCCTAATTTTCTGTTTGACTAATCGCTTACATTTTGCCTTATTTCAATGTCGTCGATAACGTAAGGGGAAAACTGTACATAGCACGAGAAATAGTTGGGAATGTAATCAAGGAATTTGACGAAGAAGCTGAACTTTAAAAGGTGAAAAATCAAGTGCTTCAGAGAAAACTACGTATCGCTGTGTACGCGGTATTTTAGTGTAACCTGTCACGAAGAGAGTAAAGAAACTGGAAAAAAGAATTTCGACGAAACCGAAACATCGAAGCATGATAATGTTTTTAGGCTTTAAAAATAAGGTTTCTAGACTGTGGGCAATCGAAAGTGTGGAAAAAATATAGTGTTAACATCACCTGGAGCGTTACATTTTTCGATGACGTTACACATTTTGCATCACGCATTTTTTGGAATGACCCCCAGGCTAAAAACATTATCATGTTAAAATCTTTGTCTACACCAGGGAGCCACACGTCTAAATCTGCATCAAGAAAGACGATCGTAGGCTGCTTTAAAGAATAGTATAAGAGATCTGAAAATCTTTCCTGAGCAGTGTTTCCTGAATAAACATAATTAACTCTGACCTAAATTATTTCAAATAAGTTTTGTGGATAACATAAGCCTACTGTAGGTTTTTAGTTAATATTATGTTAATGTATGTAGCAGTTTTTTTTTGACAAAGTAAAGAGGTAACTACATGTTTGAGTCGTGATACTTAATAATTTAAATAATGTGGTAAATAAAAAAAAACAAGTGGAATAAAATACAATAAGAACAAATGTATTGAAATAAACTGGTTAGCATTCGCAGATGACTTTGCTATACTTTCTGAACATCTGACATCTGCAGAAACACAAGTTAATTTTTTTAGAGGACATAGCCAGTAGAACAGGCTTCAGAATTTCTGCAAACAAAAAAACAAAATTTCTCACGAACATTAAAAATGGGGCAAAATTCCTGGTAATAGATATTGGTCGAATAGAGAGGGTTCGAAAATTTAAGTATCTAGGAGAAATAATTCAAGAGAATGGTTTAGAAAACCATCTTATGAATCCATAGAAGAAAGGATTCATAAGATAGAAAGAGCATATGGTATAACTAAAGATATTTACAATAAACAGTGGATATATAAAAATGCGAAAATAAGGCATTACAGTACAATAGTGAAGCCAGAATGCCTATATGCAAGTGAATGTCTAGCATTTAATTATAATTTAGACAAACTAGAAATATTGGAAAGTCGAATTATTAGGAAAATATTAGGCCCACAAAAAAGTTTAGAAGGTTGGAAATTAAGAAGTAATGATGAAATTTATCAGAATAGTACAGAAAATATATAACAGAAACAATGAGAAAAAGAAGACTATTATTTTTTGGACATTTATATAGAATGGACGACAATATGTTATAACAAAACAGATCTTTAAATATCTGTGGGGGAAGAAGTCAACATCAAGATGGATTAAAGAAGTCCAAAAGGATTTAGAAAAAAATGATGTACACGCAGAAGAAGCAATTGAAAGAGACGATTTTCGGGCGAAAGTGTTAAAATGGAAGTCCAGGATTGGAGAGAGAAAAACGCAGGTTCAAAGTGGACTGAAGACAGGAAGTAGAGACAGAGTGAAAAGATGAAAGAATATTGGAGAAAAAGGAAAGCACAAAGAATAAAGAATTGAAACTGGCATGTGATCCTTAGATGGTGGATAAAAAAAAATTAATCGAAAAATTCAGTGACCGTGTATAAGCTAAAAATGTTATCAATTACATGGCTATAAAATATATTTAGACACGTCTCACAGTGACAAAGTCAAAGGTACAAGGAGTGTGTAACTCACAGTTTAGTGTGCGTCCTACAGCCGGTGTCCGGGCTTCCGCCACTGCTACAGAACTCTGTCTCTGCGACGCCGTTGGTGACCACAATGGCAGTGCCGTCATCCCATTGGCGCACCTTGCACGCCGCAGCCTTCGTCTTGCCAACACCGCGTCCCTTATGCCTGTGGTGGTGGTGATGATGATGGTGATGGTAGTGGTGGTGGTGGTGGTGGTGCCGATGTTGCCTAACACAAACAACAGCATATTACAAAAACTTACAATTATTTCTGTAACAACATTTATTTATATAAAATTAAGTACAGAAAACACGCACAAAAAAAGAAATATTAGGCCTGTTTTTGAATAAAGAAGCGTCGATATAAAATAGAAATTAGGAATACAACCGAGGACGGAAATAATAGTAAGCAACAAAGAAAACACGATGTTTTGCGTATGTCTCCGCACGGTGCACCGAGGAAGTCTATGATGTGTAGACCCTTGAGAAAACGAAATATTGGGAGACATGATGAAGCCGCAATACCTAATCCTGGTTAGTTGTAAGAAGAACGATTCGATTGTGGGCATTAATTGCCCTTGGCATCATCGTGCTGGTTGGCATTTTGTCAAATGTAGCATCGTGACCGAAAGTGTTGATGTGAGACCAGAGAAATGGTTCGCAAAAGTTCACAGAGATAGATTCGCAGAGATTAATTCGTTCACAGAAATTCACCATTTCAAAAAGCATCGTGCAACGAATTCTGAAATAAAGTCTATGTCTAAATGGCTACAAAATGCAACCGACCCAAAAAGTCAGGCCAACAGACCTGAAGACATATGGTTTACAACAGGACATCTCTTTCTGTCACACCGGATACGAAGCAACCGACTTATTGTGAAAAATTAAATATGACCGACAACAATTCCTTTGATAGCTGACGTTAACGGTTAAAGCGAGGCGGTAATAAGAAAACTAATACTGCTTCTTCTTCGTCGTTGTTTGTTTTCCCATTATCTATAGAACAGTTTATCTTCTCTATACTAATTTGCCATTTGTCTTTTCTACATATTCCATTTGTCAGTGTGTTAACTTGGACGATAAATAGGACCAGTGATCGACCTCTAAACTGCTTTTAATGGCCAGGCTAGCAGTTCTGTCCCGTCTTCAAATGTCACCTCTGAACTCATAATTTGCCTTTGTGTAGAGCGTATTAGCCGATATTTATAATATATTTGTAGTTCACGCAGATTTGGTACATTAGTCTACGATATTCTGAATATTGTTCGGAAGCTTAAATTCTTCTCCGGTTCAAAGTACGCACTTTTGGGATCCGTATTGCCTTGATCAGCCTAATTTATTTTCTGACTTCTCTAGATTTAATTAATTAAGTTTTTCCAATATTTCATTCCAATCTGCTGGTCGGTTTGTTGCTCACTGCCCGCGTGTTCCTTATTAGCCTATATGAATTATTTTTTCTTGTTTCTCAATGTTTTGTATCAATAAAAAAAATAATAATATCTTTGGTACTCCTGTTTTTTCACGAGGCTTTTATTTTTACTGAGTTTAAGACTTGTCTCTGTGCTGTAATATTCAATTATTAAAAAAACAAAAAAAAACAAAAAAAAAAACAGTTATATCGTAGGCATAATGCAAGTTTTCCTCCTCCACCTCCTCCTCCTTTTTAGTGTTACCTTCCTGTATAGTCTATCACCGTATATATTGAAAACTAAGAGAGACACCTACCTGCCTGATACAACTGGTCGTATGAAAGAGCTCTCAGAAAGTCGGTTGTCTTGGGAATTAGATAGGCCTACCTTAAAACTAGACGACTTTGAAACTTCTGGCGACCGCGTTGGTTTACTCCTTAGCAATTTCAGACGCTCTTATTAAATTAAAAGCTACGAAATTTGAGTTTGATTAGCTCTTGCTTTCGAACAACCATTTATATGTAATCTGATCGGTTATTAGTCCCTGTGTTTTTAGAAACTTCATT
This sequence comes from Magicicada septendecula, assembly GCA_034769895.1. NCBI lineage: Eukaryota > Metazoa > Arthropoda > Insecta > Hemiptera > Cicadidae > Magicicada > Magicicada septendecula. Next base: position 302,413,643 of record CM068373.1, on the reverse strand, counting down.
TTTCTTTGTAGATTTCCATTTTCCAACCAAGAGTTCAATACTTCTTTCTGGCCTTAAATGTTTCGTCGTTTATTTGTATTTTACAAACACTAAACTCGGTCGCTGCATTTCAAACAGTCAAAGTTGTTTTTTCATACTCTTAAATAATGTCAAATGTTTCTTTTAACTTTAAACGATCGCGTTTCTGAGACATTTTTGAAATTACCATTCTGTAGCAGATAGGCCTATGTCCTGCTGGCAAGCATTATTGTACCGGTACTGTAGAGAGCTGACCGCTAAGCTAAACGGTGATTTTACTCTGTGTGTGTGTGTGTGTGTGTGTGCTGCAACTGAAAGTCCTATTGAACATTTTTTATTGAATGTAAACGATCACATAACGAGCCTGCATGATGTTAATAAGAGTATGTGAGGAGGAGATGCAGAATAGAAATCTGTTGAATCGCGTTTCACGGTACTGAAGAAGAACTCGTAAGGAACTTAATGAAACTGTTACATCAAGTATTGTTAAAAGTGTTAGAGCAACTACAGTCGTGTTATGTGTAAAACAGTGCCTGTTGACGATAGTAGTCATAATTATATACTCGTGAGGCAAACGCCGTGGTTTTAGAGATAAAACATTAATGGGAAAAACTCTTAAAAATCCACAGAATTTTGAAATGGGACTTGTACCAAAGTGTAATTATTTTAGTGGCTTATCATCTTCTTCTTCTATGGGGTCACAGTTCGAAGTCGAACCTTAGTCTCCATAATCATTCGCCTCTATTTTTCCCTGTCCTTGGCGATCGATGTCCATCGTTTTATTTTCAGTAAATTATCAGTATCCCTCGCCACTGCGTCAATCCAGCGTGTCTTGGGTCTTCCGACAGGCCTTCTACCCTCGATTTGACTAAACAGTACCTTCCTAGGTATTCAGTTGCCTTCAATCCTAACGATGTGTCCTGCCCATTGCAATCTATGCAGTCGGATGGTGGTGGCCAGACCATTGTCTTTATACAGCTTGTATAGCTCCTCATTGTGACGCATTCTCCATATCCCGTTGACTTGGATTGATCCATATATTCAGTAGCTCATACCGTGACAGTATTTGCTTGGAGACACTGTAGGCCTACTAGTTAGTATACAATTTTTATAGTTTTTTCAGACACGAAACCGTTTCTGTTTTCTACAAAATATTTCAACACACGTATTCAGGGAAGACGGTTATTTCTGACCAACAACAGGACTGAAAATCCGGTGTAAAGTTGAACAGAGTTACAGGGAGTGTCCGTTCGGATCGAGACTTTAAAAGTACAGTAATTGACTAAACATTCTCCTGACGAAACGATTAGTTTGAGATTTCACGTTTATTAAGTCTCAATCAATATAAAACGCAGAGCGGTAAGCTCTGAATTTTGAGCATGCAGTTAGTTCACGTTCCCGCACGAAATTATGGGGCGTAAACAGGCCCAGTCAATGTTATATTACTACTACGTTAAACTTAGCCCCGTCCACGGTTGTACAACCATTCACACAGAGTTCGCGGGAGTTGTGGGCAAAACACGCCGGGACATTAAATTCTTATTTCACTCCAATCACGATGTCGTGAAATCCGAATCCACAAACAGCATCGAGCGATCTTGAGGCCAGACGATGGATGTGCAGCTCTCCCGTGGAACCTATCAACTGTCAACTATCTTCACGGACAACAGTTGTTCAGTCTATAGACCAACGAAGTTGATAGATTTATTCACTCATAAACACTTAGAGACCATAAACACTTAGAGACCATAAACACTTAAAAGCAATCATTTGAAAGAAGAATATTATAAATTATAATTCAAGTGTAAAAGCATTTATTATTTAGAAAAATAAATGTAGATTGTTGAAAAGGACAATTTTATATAGATTTGGTTGAAATTATTATGAAACGAAGGGACTATTCCAGGATAGGAAAGCATGTAGGAACCTAGGAACCATGCCATATAAGACCTGCCAGGGCAGAAAACGCATGATGATGGGTAAAGTCAACAAATTAATTATTATTTGTTCCACGAAAAAACTGTAAAGAACATTCTTCTTCTTCTTTTTCTTCTGGTCATTTAAGAGATTCTCATGTTTATAACTAACTACGTTCCTCAATACAATCGTCCCATCCCATTCGTGGTCGTCCAATTCGTCTTTTACCTTTTAACGATTGTTCCGGTCCGATTACAATATCCCAGAACCAGGGCGATTTCTATTTAATGCAATAGCTTTTATTTGCTATGGTATTTCTTCTGCGGGTACGTTCCTTCTGTGGGTTCTTTCACATTATACTTAATCTTCTTCCAACGTGTGTTGATATTATCCTCTGGCTTTATTTCACTGATCGTGACTTTGTCTTCCAACCTTTGCTGGTATAAATAAATCCTTAGCTGTTTCGTCACTAAGCAGCTCAATGTCAAACTTGCATTCGAATTTGAGCTCTGCTTTTAATGTATGCTTCTCTATATCAGCTGATGTTAAGCTTCATATGTCCAGTATTTGGGTCTCATGTACATTTCGGTTGGTAATTATAAAGTTAATTGTGCTAGCTTGCCCTCTTGTATTTGCTCACTATATTTGTGGTAAAGAACCTGATTATTCCAATACTTGTTAATAGTTAATTAAAATAAATATCACACACACACACACACACACACACACACACACACACACACACACACACACACACACACACACACACACACACACACACACACACACACACACACACACACACACACACACACACACACACACACACACACACACACACACACACACACACACACACACACACACACACACACACACACACACACACAGAGGCGGTGTTAATTTATCTATACTAAGCATGTAACACAGGAATATTTACTGACTAGAAAATATTAAAAAGAAAATTTGGAAAACGCGTGAACTTTCGTCGGAATTTTTATAAATAAAATCGTTAATGTTCGTTGTGAACAAGACAAATAGACATTAGTGTGAAACACGACGGCAAAGTAGAATGTGAGGACTAACGAGCAGCTGGCTGCATTGTAAGCAATGTAACACAACGCATTAGTCAGCTGCATACGCCACCGGATAAATCGCATGGGTCTTGTTATTTACTGCACCCGTGATTAATTATGCAGTGAAATACGCCCTTAACTGGCGATTACGTACGCCCTCTACAGGGTAGACGCATTAATTACACTTCGTGCAAATACACTGAGAATTAATCATTCACTCGAGTTTCACAGAAGTTGCACACTTTTAATGAGGTTGTCGAAATCTCAGGTTATCGGTAATGAGTTCGACACCTTTTGTGTTTTAATGGACACTTATTAAAATCACAGCGAAACCAGTATAAACATCGTGAGATACGAATAAAGATCTGTTTTGTAATATATGGTATTACAATACAGATCTTACGATATCTGTGAGATATTCTTGTCGTCTTCTAGGTCAACGATTGAAATAAAACACTCGTATCACTGTCAACACCTTTCTATGTACTGATATAAGAAATAATTTTTCAGAAATAAAAATATAAAACACAAAATACAATTTTGTTCCACAACTTGAAAGCAAATATTGACACAACCGTAATTTATATGCTACCGGCAAAGTAGAAAATCAGGCATTTTATAGAATGCCTAGGAATTTCATACAGTGCCTGAATCCGGTTCTTATACAGTATAATTTTAACAAAATAGTATCTGAACGTAATTAAGTACAGAATAGATAATCTCGAAATGTCATACAAAGTTCTTCTCTGTGTAAAATCTAACAGTTATGTGTGATTTTGTAATAAAATGTTTTCATTTCGAACTTAGTAAGCTTATTTTTACACTTTGCCTAAAGAATCACTGGCATTATATAGAATGTCTAGGCAATGTACAGAATACCTGGGAAAAGTATAAAAAATGTAATAAGTATTCTATTCTATACGTTGCCAAAAAACTCCAGGCATTGTATGAAATGCCTAGGTATTCTATAAAATGCCTGGATTGCATACTTTGCCGGTAACATATACAAGCAAAAAGATGACACACAGATATAATATTGATCCATAAATGTAGTATCAAACACACGCACGAAGTCACTAAGCAAACTCTGGATGAAGACTAACTTTTCCTCTGTCTTTTACTGTTTTGTGTAGTTGGTTATGACGTCATTCACAAACATGCGTCACTTACTGGTGTAGTCAAGGCGTAATATGTAGAACCTTGTATAACAAATTATTTTTACCTACAAATGTACGGTACATTGATACGGAACAGTCCAATGTATTTTATAAATGGTGTCTCTATAAATGGTGTTCATCAATATACGAGGGCCATTTGAAAATTTCGCTGGCTACCACATAAACGAATGTGTGGCGTTTATGTTTTTTACCGCATCGTAGCGCCACGATCGCCCCGCGAACAGCTGTAAAGCGTCAAGTCGGGTCAAGTCATTGTTGCGGAGAAACAGCTGTATAAATAAGGTTATCTCACAGCAACGCTGAAAATGGAGACAATTGAACATTGTGCAGTGAACAAATTTTTTGTTAAAAAAGGTTTAACGCCAACAGAAATTTTTAAATGAGATGAAGAATGTGTTGGGTGATGCTGGACCTTCATTTACTAGAGTGAAAAAATGGGCTACTGAATTTAAACGTGGTCGTGTAAGTTTGGAAGATGAACCGAGTACTGGGCGTCCGAAAAGTGCCACTACACCAGAAGTCATCATTAAAGTGCACGATATTGTTTTGGAAGATCGCCGTTTGAAGGTGTTTGAAATTGCTAAGCCTGTGGGTATCTCAGATGAAAGGGTACATTACATTCTTACTGAGGAATTAGGTATGAAAAAGCTGTCTGCAAGATGGGTGCCGTATTTGTTGACAAGTGACCAAAACGCATGCGAATGCAAGCTTCTCAGGAATGTTTGGATCATTTTAAGAAAAATCCGAAAGATTTTATTCGTAGATTTGTAACAACTGATGAAACTTGGGTCCATTACTTTACTCCAGAAACCCAAAACAGTCGAAACAATGGATGCATAGTGATTCGCCGCCTCCAAAAATGGTAAAATCAATTTTGTAGACTGGAAAGTGTATGGATCCATTTTTCTAGGATGCTAAATATCCTTTTACTAGGTTGCCTTGAAAAGGGCCAAACGATAAATAGAGAGTATTACGCTAACATTTTGGGCCAATTAAATTTAAAAATTCTAGAGAAAGATCAGGTTTAGCAAAAAAAAAGACCATTTTCCATCAGGATAATGCACGCCCTCACATATGCATTGTGTCTATGGAAAAATCGCCGAGTTGAAGTACGATCTGTTGCACCATCCGCCTTGTTCGCCTGATTTAGCGCCATCTGAGTTTCATCTATTCCAAACCTCAAAACATTTTCGGGGGGAAGCGATTTTCTTCAGATGACGAGCTGAAAGCGGCAGTAAACGGTTATTTTAGGACCAAGAAGAATCGGACTTCCTCAAAGGGGTAAGTGACCGGGTAATGATTTGACGCTTTACTGCTGGTCTTGGGGCAAACGTGGCGCCACGATGCGGTGAAAAACAGAAACGCCACACATTCGTTCCTATGGTAGGCCGCGAACTTTTCAAATGACCCTCGTAAGCCTACATAAGTTATACATCAATTGTGGATGATGTAAATACACGTGAGCGACATGTTTAACGTACCTACTTATACACGTAACCTACGTACTTAACCTATGTATTATTTTAATGTCAAATAGATTTAAGAATACCAATCACAATATCATTTAACGTATTATGTAATATTTATAATATTACTTTGAATGTGGGTTAAGGGTTCTCTAGTATACAACAATTATCTACCCCTCCCCAAACTAACAACCACATTCACGCATAAACTTTCCACAGTTCACAAATGTTGCAAATTTACTAATTTATTTAGTATTTACACAATTTTGCTTACTTGGCCGAAGGTTGTATCTTGCTCTTCGACATCTGGAGAGTCACCGCTGGATTTGTTCTCTTCTATCTGTGTGCTTGACCTCATGTAGACAGCTCGTAGAGGTCACTGTATCATGTTCAAATCGGTTGCATGGACTTTTACTGGTGGAGATGTCCTTAGGGAGTACACACCAGACGCTGATCTACCTCAAACGGTCTCACCCATTTCTGGGCTAACCCTGTATGGTGTCCATCCGCCTTGCTGCTGAGAGTGTGACTTCTTCGCAACACTAAGTCCTCTGGATTTAATATCTTCTCTTCTTCATCGTTCTGGTTCTTGTCTTCCTCAAGGGTCCGTAGCTTTGCGTCATTTCGTTTTTTAACAGTCTCTGGTTGATGTTTTTTCAGCCATGCTTCTGGATTCGAATGTCCTTCTTCTGTAGGTTGGCTGATACCCCAATCACTGGTTCTGTACAATTCGACCCAGAAACAACTGGTTCAGCTGGTGAGTAGCCTGTGGTTCTTCTTACTCTCTGGCGCAGAGCGAAAAGTGACTGGGGTGGATGTTGGTCCCAAGTTTCATGCACCTTGTCTATCACGTAAGTTCTCAACGTTCAAATCCAGTGATGTAAATTCTCAACATTCTCATCAGCTCTTGATTTCGTTCTATTGGGTTTGCCCTTGTGTTGTAGATGAAAGCTGTCAAATGTTCAATGCCCCATGTTGCCAGTGCTTACTGTCATTGATTGGAAGTGAATTACCAGCCATTGTCAGTCAACGGAAATTGTGGATAACCATAGCGACTGGAGACTTTGGTTCTTAATATTGTCAGGATCCATCCAGTCGTGGCTGCATCCATCGGCTGAATAGGTCTGTGATCACTAGGATTCCCGTTTTTCTTCAAGCCTCGTGATCTTAGCCTATAAAACCAAGTAGGATGACTGGTATGGCCGTTTCTCTCGCATAATGGTGTCAGCCTTCTGGATGCTTAGCTTAGTACAACTACAGTCACACATGGAACATTCCGAACGTAGCACTTCTATTCCTATTACTCTTTCTAATTCTAATGAAAAAATTTACTGTTATTTACTACTAGTCTATTTCAGATTAATAATAAAGATAAATCCTCTCAAATGCCAAGCGAATTTATCTAGAACATTCTCACAACTATGCTTTATACATCCTCCTTTCAATACAAGAATAGAAGTTTATGAATAAGAATAAATTAAATAAATTTTGAAAAGATTAATATAAACTCCATAAGCCTAAATTTTACAATATTTTTTTATTACTTATTTTTTTTTGTATCGGCTATCTAAGGACCACATGCCAATTTCAATTCTTTATTATTTTCTTTTTCTCCAATATTCTTTCATCTTTTCATTACGTCTCTTCTTCCTGTCTCCAGTCCACTTTGAGCCTGCCTTTTTCTGTCTCCTACCCTGGACTCCATCAATTTTTAGCACTTTTGCCCTAAAAACTTCTCTTTCATTTGCTTCTTCCGCGTTTAGATTATTTTTTTCTAAATCCTTTTGGAGTTCTTTAATCCAACTTGATGTTGACTTCTTCCCCCACAGATATTTGAAGATCTGCTTTGTTAACCTATTGTCGTCTATCCTATATAAATGTCCAAAAAATAATAGTCTTCTTTTTCTCATTGTTTCTGTTATATTTTCTATACTTAACATTTTTATATAATATATTTTTTTTAATAAATAACATGATATTGTTCATACTGTTACGCCGGTCTATTTGACCGTCGTATGGTACAGTGGGAAGCAAAATACAAGACACCAATTATGTCACTAATCACCAGATTTAATTATCACAGTTAAACAGTTCGTAATTAACAACACAGTCTCTTACAACAAATCAAATAAAAATTGTTCACACGCAATAAAATGTCAATTAATATAAAACACAATTGTATTAGAATTATACCGCGCGATTATAAAACACAACACTTCGCCACAATAACCACTTGAAAGCACAGAGTAATCACTTGTAATCACCCGACAATAAACTGAACTGAGCGTCCCTGAGTACTTGTATTTATACCTCGCCGAAAATCTAGATTATTCCACATAGCCTACTACGAATTAGCTATACACTACGACGTAATTGATTGCGGCCTTGACACAGTGCTCCCGGCTTCTGGCACAGTCTGGCAAAGACTCGCGAGCGCATGTTGACATCACATACGCACGCAACATTATAGCTGGATTCCTCTGGAACATTATAGAAACACGCAGATTGTTCTGTAATGTCGTAACAATACATAATTTAGTGTATAATTTTTATGAGAGATATTTGTATTGCCACAATCTATGATTTATGTTTTGTATGATATTTGTATTACACTATATTTATTTGTAGTTTTATAAGAGAGCAATATACTTCAAATGTTGAAATATTTAAAAAAAGTCTATCTTACACTTTGATGTGGCGGCCATGCTGTTGGTACTAACACACGCCTTATTCTTCCGTTACCTTTGAATTCTCTTCCAGAATTTCATGCTTATTTAACTCTCATTTATTAACCCCTTCCTTCACACCTGTTGACTTTTCCCTCCATTTTTTAATTAGTTGTTGATTGGTTATTAGGAAGGTAAGAAAGGATAGGTGTTTTGGGTCCAAGATTTCCGCAAGTGTAAACCAAACTTGCTGACACGTACCGGTACGTTCCCACGAGAAGTTATCTAACTATTCTCGCTGATGGAAAGTTCCTGTATTAGTATTATTATTACTTTTTCAACTACTGTAGCTTTCCTTAGTTTAGCGAATCAAGTGTGCGTGGTTTTCAATTACCGACAGTTGACATTTTCTTTGTTTTGGAATTTTCAACTTACATCGATCACGAATAGAAAAAGTGGATGGATGCATTCAGAATCTTAGAAGATTCACATATTTTCAAAAGACAAACTTATATAGAATATAAAATTGAAAAATTTAATTGCATTGTGGAACGACGTTTAGAAATAAATTACTGAAAGTTGCTATGACGAGATACTACAAAGAAATAGCCATCCCACGCAGTTTGTATGGAAAGTAGGCATTGATCTGACGAAGAGTAAGAGAGACGCACAGAGACAGAAGAGGCAAAATTTCGGAGGAGGTTAAGAGGCTAGACAAGAAATATCAGTAAGACGAACAGAGAAATTAGAGGGGAGTTGAAAATACGAAATATAACTGAGCATATACCACGAATACAGAACAAAACGGAAAGATCGCTTGGAAAAATTGATTGTAAGCTACTGTTGAAAGGAAGTTTGAATACCAACCAAAATGATACCTCGCACGCACGAACGCGCGCACGCGCGCACGTACATAGGGATGTGTAAACGTTAATGACGTAATTAATTACAACCTTGAGAGAGACACGTTGCGGTGTAATCTGGTACAGCAACCCTTGTGTTTGAGTTAGTTACTTGGGGGTTTGTGTCTTACAACCTGTCGCATCTTACGTTGAATCTGTCCCGCAACCGACCTTCCTTTAATCACGTCCTTGTATTACATATGAAGTGTGTGTATGTAATAAAATCGTTTATTACGTCGTCGGTTATAACGTCGACTCGACCATACTTGTGGTGGTTTACATGTAAATAAGTGACACTAGTACATCGTTTTATGTATCATATAAAAAAGGCATCGCGATGGATCACTAATGGATATTAGGTATTGTAGTCGCCACCGGAGAAACTGGTTGGAGATAGGCAATACCGGTCACAATAATAGGCCTACACATTATTGTCGCACCTACCGCTTATCGTCAAATCAGCACGTTCTTCTCCCTTCTGCTTTACTCATAACCAAAAGAAAAGGAACGGAATTAAAATAGTTTTTACAAATACGGAGCACTGCACTGTTAATTTTTATGAAACCATAATTATTTTCGAGAATGCTCATTAGTAGGGGGAAAATGAGGGTTCTAACTCACTTTCACTTTCTACCAGCTGGACCACAGCATCCGCGACTTTTTCGCGGATCTGTGTCAAGATCCGCGACTTTTTCGCGTATCTGGACCACAGCATCCGCGATCCGCGGCTGGACACTTTCACTTTCTATCAGCTGGACCACAGCATCCGCGAATATAATTTTTTATTTTTTTATATGCCGCCTTTCGCGAGCCTAGATCAAAGAGATGCCGCCATTCCCGCGGTCCAAGATTTTTTCCCACGCTCTCCCCACCACCAATGGACCCACAGCATCCGCGAATTTCCGCGAATAAAATTTTTTATTTTTTTAATGTGATTTTTTATTTTTTTAATTGATTTGTATATCAGGGGTGGGTGGTGGGTGTGGGGTTCCGACTTGATGCATTATAGTGTATATATTAAAATATATGATCAGGGTTACCAACCTTGCATGAGTTCAAATTTGTTGTGTGTTATAATGTATATTAAATCTATATGATCAGGTTTACCAACCTATGTATGGGTTCAAACTTGATATGTGTGTGTTATATAGTGTATTTATTAAAATATATGATCAGGGTTACCAATCTTGCATTATTGTGTATAGAACAGATCTGCCAACATTTTTCTGTGGTGGGAAATTCAAACTATATGATCATGATTGTTGTCAATATCAATTCTCTCTTTGAATGTAAGTAACTCTCCCTCCCTCTCTCTCTGTCTCTCTAGACACACAGTTATCCATCACGATATAAACTCTCTCTCTCTCTCACATTTGAATGTAAGTAAAACTATCTCTCTCCCTCCCTCTCTCTCTCTCTCTCTCTCTCTCTCTCTCTCTCTCTCTCTCTCTCTCTCTCGCGCACACACACATTTAGTAGATTACTGTTGCCTGTTGCATCTCTCTCTGTGTGTGTATATGTAACGGGTCTCTCTCTCTGTACGCCAATCTCGGTTCTGCCAAGTCTGTGTGGTAAAGTGTTACGCATAAAACTCTTTGAAAAAATATTTTCAAAAGTTTTGTGTACACATACAAATCACTGTCGGACAATGTACGCACTGCTCTCTCTCTCACACACACACACACACACACACACACACACACACACACACACACATTGTGTATGTCTCTCTCTCTCGCTGCAAACGTTGACAAGAATTCCCTTATTCAAAGCGATTACGCTGTCACTGTACACAAACTTAAATATGGTTTACAGACCATTGTAATTTTAAAAATTCATTTTTGCATTAATTAAATATATATCGTAAACAATGAAATAATAATATTTCGTCATTAGAAAGTTATATTCAGTGTGGTAATTAGTGATAGAAAGATTAACTATGCACACACACACACACACACACACACACACACACACACACACACACACACACACACACACACACACACACACACACACACACACACACACACACACACACACACACACACACACACACACACACACACACACACAACGATACAGAATTAGATATAGTTATTAGAGGTTTATAACGAAATAAATTAAAATAAACCATAATTTGTTTTAAATGATTAAATATATATATTTACACCACTGTATACAAACTTAAAATATAGTTTACAAACCGTTGTAATACAATTATTCAAAATACATTTTACATTGATTAAATATATATATCACAAACAACATTGTTATATAAAATAAATACAATATTAATAATAATAATATTGTTTTAAATGATTAAATATATATTTACAACACTGTACACAAACTTAAAATATAGTTTACAAACCGTTATAATACAATTATTCAAAAATACATTTTACATTGATTAAATATATATATATATATATCACAAACAAACATCGTTATATAAAATAAATACAATATTAATAATAATAATAATTTTTGACATTGTAAGATTTTTAAATAATAATTTCACGGCTGTAGATACAGTTCACAAGGAAGTTTATCTGTAACATAACAATACAGTCGATATTAGAATCACTGATACGATAAATATTCAATTATCACATGCACACACACACACAGTCAGTGGAAAGAATCAATGCGTTAAGTAAGTAAACTTTTTCAAGTATGTGACATTTTTCATAAGTTAATGTACTTTCAAATAATTTCTAATCAAACCAAATATTATTCACTGGAAATTTGTAAATACTGCTTAGAATCAATGATACATTTATCACATAAAGTTAATGTACTTTCAAATAATTTCTAATCGAACCAACTATTATTCAACAAAACATTGTAAAAAAATACTAAATAGAATCAATGATACATTTATCATGTACATACAAATTCAATTATTAAAGTGTTAAGTACAGAGAGTTGAAACTACACGCGCACACACACACACACACACACACACACACACACACACACACACACACACACACACACACACACACACACACACACACACACACACACATCAATAAATTGTTTGTTAACACGATTGCTACTTACGACGTTAGGACACAATCTCCACCTGCGTTGTTTGATTCCTCGTCCCTCGATACACTAAATGTAGTTCTTTGGGTTTGATATGCCTGAGCTCCTCATTCGTGAAGACACCTGCATACCTCTTGGGAAGATAGACACGATACTGGTGGTCACCATCCTCCAACGTAGCAAGCACAGAGTTCCCATATTTTGTGTCCACATTTGTTAAGACCATGATGGGATATTTTTTATTCACTGCCAATTCTGAACATCGCTTGTACTCGATAGCACTTACAGCATTAAACTTTACAAGAAACGACATTATTAGAAGAGAGAGAGAGAGAGAAAGACACTAGTGAACACGTCTGTATCAAACGAGAGAGAACCAAACAATGACAGAATATTCGACACAAAAGGACAGTACAATGTGATAGTGGTGGTGGTGGTAACGTCGTCATCAGAAAAGTCGGTGTCCCACTTTCATTTACAGCTTTGCATGTATGAACATGTCCCACCGACGAAATTAGAGACACCAAAAATATAACAATGTCATTAGGAAAGTCCGCATTCCACTTTCATAAGGAAATAGTCACCGCTTACAGCTATGCATGTATGTACATGTCCACAACAGAATTAGAGAGATATAAATGTCATCATTCGCTGTGACCTACTTTCTACATTTGTTACATTAAAAATGTTTGTTTAAAGCAAAAATCATGAATCATCCATTCCCGAATAGCATGCACCTTATAGTTGGCACATCGGTCAGAAGAATTGAAATGTCTAAGACATTCTGTTCCATGAAATAGATACGGTATGTTTTTAGGGCAACCAAAGTCATCGAGATTGATGATATTATTGTGTATTATCTTTGATTGTAAAAAAGTTTTTTCTCAAAACCCTTCACAAACACATATTTATATATACGTGTATGTGATGTTAACAATGAAACAAGATTGTCGTACGGTGTCTCTCCTTCGCTCCATCTAAGTCTATGATAATCTGACGTTAACCAGTGGTTTCTCCTAACGTATTTTGGATTCGTAACGGATGTAGCAGGCGGAGTGAAAATCCAATGTCTACCAGCAAATCTCAGAACGTCCATGATTGACAGTTCCTTCACAATATATTTTCCGTTCTCATCGAAAAAGCACTGGAAGTCAATTATAACTGCAGTGTTATCCATAATACTGTAAGACAAAGAAACCACACATTACAAACTCTATATATATTATGTTTAAACACACAAATATCGTTGTGATATTAATATGTGAACTTACGTTTACAGACGTCTGGACTGAAGCACCGAGAGACATCAACTGACGAAAGAAACAAGTGTTGAGGGGGTACTATACATGGAGACGAATTTTTTTAGCAGGTGGGGAGGTGTCGTCATCATCGTTCTCCATGTTGATGCGTCGTATTCGATAATGACCGTATGCAAGTGTATCACGACCATTGTCTAGTATATAGCGCTTATCATCATACGGTGACAACGCTTGCTTATTTACGCGCATCGTGTACAGCGTATGATGATCGCTACGTAAACACAGTGCACTGGCAGAAAACTGACAATGATCAGTTAGACACTTGCGATACATATCGTGTCGTAGACTCCTCTTAATCGCAACTCGAGGCACACCTTTACACACACGTTTTTGACACTCTTTGGTAGGATCTTCGTGGGCCACAAGGAACGAATAACATTTCGCTCGGAGACCCACGAATTCTCTAATAGGACGACCACACGTTTCATCCTTGAACAGTCCGACAACCTTTTTGTTTTTAAGGCTATAACAAGGATGAGACGTAGGGTAATCCGATGTGTCAAAAACGTGTAGGTCCTTCTTCATGTCTGCATACAAGTCAGATGTTTGAATACTATACATCAGACTGTCTGTATCAGTCATTAACAATTTAACGTTGCGACCGTACTTGGCGACAGCATAACGATAATGAAAGTCGTACATTATTGTTTTGCTAACGTCAAGCACCGTGAAGCCGACATACACGGGACGAGAAAGAACAATGGATTTTTTACGGAGTGAGAGCCCCACCAAATCGTTCGTATAACGAATCATACGTTTTAGCCTAGGTGTGGAAACTAGTTTTTGAAGCCGTCGTTCATCTGAGACTAGTTCAAAGTCTATATGTTTCCGTACGTTCTCCAGCGACTTACCGTATACGGCGTTGTTCATCAGTTTGAAAAGGTCTTTTTCAAAGCTGTTGACGGCTGCTTGCCTCTTGCGGGTGTTGAAATCGATAAACAGTTTCAACCAAGCGCTTTGCTTAAAACACAACACCCTATGAGTCGCTTTCAGCTCTAAACCAAGACTTAAATACAATTTCAAATTTCGATAATGGAGAACGTAATTTCGTTTGTCCTCCAAAGTTGTTAACAACTTCTCTACGGATGACCCTGATTCGTTATACGATGATCTGTATATACTCTCGTGTAACCGTTTGGAAAAGGGAGAAAGGATATCGGGTGTTATGCGCTGGCGCACAGGTGCAAGCGGGTAGTCGGAATGCAGGTCGTGTAAGGTATTAGGATAGTGTAGGTCGACTTCGAGGATGTACCCGATGTCGGAATCATCACTCACATTACGTACGTCCAAGGACTCGATTTCGTTACGATCGAGCCATCGGAAGTCTGCGTAAGGGAGTGGTTGCGACATGGCTGCACCGTATAAATTGTTACAGTCCGTATACAGAATGAAGGAGGTCGGTTTTGAAACATCGTACTGATCTGGAATCAAAGGATTGTTAGCGACTGCATGACGGTTGGATATCATCGCGCAGCCTCCGCGAATCCCAGACTCGACGAACAGATGTAGATTTATTTCTGTCAACAGCTCTAATTCGACCCCTGTCATTTTTAGCATCGCGTTCCAAGCGAGTCCGGGAAGCGAGTAAAAGTGACATGGGTCCAAGCAGTAATCGCGTAAGGCCATGTCTCGAAAACTTTCAAAGACATCGGCCAGCAGCATTACGTCTGTCAACAAATACAAATCATGGTAATCTCCAAACGTACGTAGATTGAATGCACTCCACACGTTTTGTGCGTGCTCGTAATCTGCGTCCGAAATAGACGATTCCATCAACCTGTTATCAAAGTGTTCACGAGCGGGTAGACTTGTTTCGTTGAACCGATCAATGCTGTCAACGTACTCGTAAGGGTATACCCCCTTGCGTACGAGCAGATTGGTCTGTTCGTCAAAACCCCGTCTAAGCATTTCCTCTCTGAGCAAAGGAAATTGACTCCCGGACGTGCACAGATTGGTAACGAGTGTGTCCAGAGAGCGATTAAGAAATTGAAAGGAGTCTACGAACCGCAAGGGACCCAGGGAGAACGACACGTAACGCTCACTAGATGTTGCAATGCAGGATACGTGTTGGTCCTTATATTTTCCTAAACCCTGCATTAAATGGTGACAGTCGTAGCCACGAAGGTTGTGAAAGAAGACGGGGATATGACGAGGCATCTTGTAGCTCAGATTACAGCTATCGTGGGCTGCTCCCAAGAATTTCCCCGTAAGATGACAATGATTGCGTACCTTGTCATCGTCTGTCAAAGGGCGCTCACACAAATGACAAACGGTGGCGTTAGTGAACGCAACATTGTCATCATCGGACATAATTAATTGTACGTTATGTCGTACTACCTTCATCATATCCTCGGCGTCTTTCATGAACCACGAGAAGAAAGTGTCTACGACGTTTTCACCCCGATAAACTTTAGCCTCTCTCCAGAGGCTGTGCGTGTGATCGACGATAGCATAGGAGAAACCTGACGGAATATGCATCGCTCCATATGATGTGGACGATACAGGAGGAGAAGTTATTTTCTGACGGGCACAGCTGCCATCAACTGAGTAGAATTCACCTAACTCTTTCACTGTCGTCGGGACGTTGTTACCAGGTGAACACGATTGAAGCGGAGTGATGAGGGACTCGAAGTCGGCGTAGACGGTAAAGGGTACTTTAAGACAGTGTGCGTAATTTTTAAATGACATAAACTTCTCCTCCTCTGTGGGCATTTTGGTTTTCTGTTCACCATAAGGTGTACAGTAGGGGAGATGATCGGACAGACCATGTTCTGTGGTGAAACGATGCAGGCAGTAGTCGCAGTAAAATGATTTATTGTTGTGTTTTGTAAGGGATGATAACAATCTACTCATGTTACTGATAAGACAGTAATGTTTTCGGCTATTTGTATCGGACAGAAGTAAAAGATTAACATGATGTAATCTGTCCTTATTGGGGGTAATTCTTAACGGATAAACCTCATTTTTTGATTCGTTTCTGATATTGTCTTCTATCTCATAGCCGAAAACGTTTATAGAAATGTTGGGATTCTGTGCTTCAAATTTAGAAAGTGAGTTTATAGAAACAGGGTACTCGATACCGGACATATTTAAGGTGTTTTTGAAGGGGGCGTATTTTGAAGCACGTTCTTTATTACGTTCTTGAGGGTGTATGTGAGCTAGTACGGACCATAGAAAACACATTTCATCTTGGGAGTTCTTGATGTTGACTACTGCCCTGGTGACTGCAAGTTTTCGCGGGGTTGGAAGGTAGGAGGACGCTGCTAGAGGCCGGTACCGTCCAACAACCAGTTCCAGCTTCAGTACAGCATCCACCGACCATCCGCTCCCGTCACGGGTAAAATTGGATATGCTATTCATGATTTTATCGTAGGATTCATCGAGTAGACAGTTCAACTCGTCGTTGTCGTCCGTGAGCAACGTACGACAACGTCCGTGGAAGACGGCGTCTTTGGTTATCTCTTTTTCTTCGCCGCTGTCACCATCTAACACAGTTTTAGTGAAACGTATCCTGCACGCAATATGCCATTTGATACTGCGTAAACGTGCTTGTTCTGCCAGAATATCCTTGCACAATAAAGGTCGCACCTCAGTCATTATCGGTAATATATCTTGATCTCCTGTGTCCGTGTACACGGGCAGGTAATTAAATGTTGTGAGGGATCCTCTAATACTAGTGTTTCGTACGATATAAAATCGTGTCATAACTGAAACAATAGAAACACATGTATTAGCTAATAGGAATGATGAATAATACACACACAAACACACACACACACACACACACACACACAAATTCATGTTTGTGGTAAATAAATAGATAGTACACGTTAGTAATACGTTAGTTTATTGCAAACTGTGAAGATGGCAGCTACTCCTGATTTTAGCATTGAAAGTGAAAGAAGAAAATCGTTCAAGTATTGGGAAGTGACGTTTGTTAGCCCCGACGAGTTAGCGTTTGCCGGGTTTTACTACTATCCGCTAAATTATGATGTTTGTGGACATAGTATGTCATTCATAGACGATAGAGTTAAATGCTTTTGTTGCGGAATTGAATTAGTTCATTGGAGAGAAGGTGACATACCTATGGTGGAACATGAAAAATTTTCTCCGTCATGTCAATTTCTAAACGATGTCAAGAGACAATACATTGGGGAGAAGGTGACAAACCTATGTCAGAACATAAAAAATTTTCTCCGCCATATCAATTTCTAAACAACGTCAAGAGACTATCTTGTACATGTTAGACAGAGTTGGATCATATGTTAATTCATATCAAACAAGTTTGGTATGCTACATAATTATAGAGAGAGACAATTGGTATTTAAAAATTTTTACCTTGTTGAGGATGTTCCTGTTCCTGCTGATGTTGTTGTTCTGGATTTTGCTGAAGGTCGGACATGATGATGATATTCAGACGAGAGAGTGTATACTGAAAAACAAAGAAACTGTTATAGATATATATAGTATTTTTAACGTTGGTATTATGTTAGTGTATCTTAAACCATGAACAACGCACGCAAGACTATAGCTCTAGAGCTACACAGAGCAGCGAGACGGAATTTCGTTAGGCGCGCGGTTGAATTGAAGGGTCTACACGACTTGTACCAGGCGAATCTTGTGGAGATGATACCATACGCTCGAGTGAACAAAGGGTACAAGTACATGATGACAGTGATCAATGCGTTTAGCAAGTACGCGTACGCTGTACCATTGAAAACAAAGACAGGAAAAGAAGTAAAGCACGCACTAGAGCCTATACTAACTGCTAATCGAATGAAATATTTACAGACGGACAACGGGAAGGAGTATTACAACAGCACAGTACAAGCGTTGCTAAAAAAGTATAATGTGAAACATTACTCAACCTCTAGTGAGAAAAAAGCTTCCATAGTGGAACGTTTTAATCGCACACTGAAGACACACATGTATCGAGCTTTCAGCGAACAAGGACACTACCGCTGGTTGGATCTACTACCTATATTACTGAAATCGTACAACAATACCACACACAGAACCGTTGGTATGAAACCTAGTAAAGTGAATGACGCCAACGAACATATAGTGTTGGAACGAATAAGGAAGAACACAGCGCCTAAAATCAGTCCAGCGAAACCACCCAAATTTAAAGTCGGTGACCGTGTTCGTATAAGTAAGCACAAAATGACGTTCGCCAAAGGTTATACACCAAATTGGACTAACGAAATATTCACTGTGGATAAAGTACAATCCACTACCATCCCCGTCACTTATCTGCTAAAAGATCATCTAAACAAAGTGTTGAAAGGTGGTTTTTACGAGCACGAGATTAGTAAGTCCAAAGTCGGTGACGTATACCTAGTGGAAAAGGTGTTACAACGCAAAGGTGACAGAGTGCGTGTTCGTTGGCTTGGTTTCGATGGTGAACACGATGCATGGATACATAAGAAAGATCTAATATAAAAAAGGTGACAGCACGTGCTGAAAACAGTATGCTTTCGGTATTCACAAAGATGAAGATTGTACAGCAAGCAAACAAATTACCAATAAAGGATATGGACTTTTTGGCTGGTGACGAAGGCAGTGCTAAACGTAAACATGGCCCGCTATTACCGAACAGTATTCGCTGTATCGTTACAGGCCCAAGTTCCTGTGGGAAATCCAATGTGCTATTCAACCTACTGTTTGATGCCAACGGACTACGTTTCCGCAACGTATACGTGTTTTCAAAATCATTATTTCAACCAAAATACAGAATGCTAGAAACAGTGATGAAATCACTCGCTGATGAAGGTTTAGGTTATCATGCATACAGCGAGAACGAAGAAGTCCCACTACCGAGTGAAATCGCCGGTCTCGACTCTGTTATCGTATTCGATGACGTATCGTGTGAAAGACAAAACAATATTCGAAAGTATTTTGCTATGGGGAGACATAGCGGTGTGGACACATTCTATCTATGCCAGACATATAGCCAGATACCGAAACAATTGGTACGTGACAACGCTAACTTGTTGATATTATTCAAACAAGACGATCTAAATTTACGACATGCATACACTGATCATGTTAACACGGATATGAAATATGATGCTTTCAAAGACGTTTGCATGGAAGCGTGGAAGGATCGTTATGGATTTCTAGTCATAGACAAAGACTCGTCAATAAATGAAGGTAGATATAGAATCGGCTTTGATCGATTCATAATTGTTTCCGGCGAAGTATAAAAGTGGTTGCACTGTAGTAATGTAATCAGTCCTCTTGATAACACACGATGGCGATGAATAAGGAGGAACGACTTGCGTATGATATAGATACGATAAGCGACAACATAAGGAAAAAATATCATGCATTACAACACGGTATCAGAGAAAGCGACGAGAAGTTTAGAAAAAATTACAGACCGATTCTGGAACCGTTAGAAGCTATTTCACGAAAGTTAAGTGGTGATATGATGGAGGAGGAGGAGGAGGAGGAGGAGGAGGAGGAGGAGGAGAACCAGCAGATAAAACAAGAAGAGCCTACACAACACGTAATAACAGAAAACGAAAGTGACATGCAAAGTCATAACGCTTCTCATTTCAGTGACGATAGCGCATGGAATCCCTAACGCTTCACATTTCAGTGACGATTCATTAGCAAACAAATATATGCGTTTGTGCGAATCGGCGGACTGTAAAAGGATTACAGATCGTATGTATGGTGTTCGATACGAAGGTGGTAAATTTATGATAGGTGATTCAAATGTAAAAATCGATGATAACGACAACTTTCATGTCAAAGGAAAAATTTACGAGGGTACGCCTGGTCTGTATGAACTTTTGTTTATGAAACTACCGAAAAAATACAATAAGGACGATATGAGGAAATATAAGTCCATACTACTAGCAACCAACGGACACAAACAAAAATATAAACACAATACACGAATAAACAGTAACAGTGGCGTCAAGTACCGACTAGTAATATCTAAATTGTTTGCATCGAGTGCACGAAAACGTACAGGGAGTGGCTATATGGAGATGAAACCGAACACTGCAATCGATTACGTGCATTGGGATGACCCTAACGAGTTGGTTAATAGATTGAGACCGTTAATGGCGTCTCAAAGTAGTGGCCATACTGGTCGTAGGAATGAAATCGTTTCGATATTGGAAGAATTACGTGAAGCCGGCATTATCATATAAAAGCAGACGCACCGTTCTATAACCACCAGTTCTTCATAAATATGAGTGCAGACAAGTTCGGTAGACACGACAGCACTGTAAGAGTGCGAAAAGAAACTCATCGAAGTCTGCGTGAGGATATCGGTTTAGGAGTGACTAACGGCGGTCACTTTGATGTGAAAAACAAAAAGATACGCAACTTGGGTGATCCTGAAGAGCTGCACGACGTTGTTTCTTTACAGTACGTAAAGGACGCATGCTTACAGTACAAGGACGATGCTACCGTAGACGCAAAAGATCATCGAATAATAATGCTAAACGATCCGCTTAAATCAAGAGATGCAGCCACAAAACGATACGTAGACGAGAAGAGTTTGAAAAAAGATCGTGCAGGTAACGTAAACGTTAATGACTGTCGACTAACGCGTGTGCAAGCGCCTGTTGACTTCAAAGACGCAGTGAATTTGGAATTTTTACACGCACACACAATCAGTTTGCAAAGCGATGCTTTCTACGCTGCCGGAAGAAAAATTACGAATATAGTGAACGGTGTCAATGACAAAGACGCAGTCACTGTACGACAAATGCGCGAATTAAAATTACATATAAAGACCGAATTGTACAAGGTCACTCAGGTATTTCACGCTCATATAATCAATCTAATAAATTTTGTCTATAAATATCAAGACAGCACGACACAGCGTTCAGTTCTGGCTGAATATATTGAAGAGGTGGGACGTTTAATAGACGTTCTCGATACGGAAACGGAAATCAAGGATTGGAGATCTATTTACAAGAATGCACGTACTTCGTAAGAAAAGAATGGGGCGTGGTGTAATTGGAAAAATACTTAAAAACACTGTGCCCGCTATCGTTTCGTCAGTACCTACTTTGATTAATCGAACGGTGGACGCATTACCAGTAGAATTACACCTACCCGGCTACCGATTCTGTGGACCCGGAACAAAACTCAAAGAGAGATTGGCACGTGGCGAGCGCGGAATCAACGAGCTGGACGAAGCCTGTCGCGAACACGATATCGCCTACGCAAGGTACAAAGACAACAGTCGAAGACGTATAGCTGATAGCGTTCTTGCCGACAAAGCGTGGGAACGAGTGAAAGATTGGAATTCCGGTGTTAGTGAAAGAGCGTATGCTGCAGCTGTAGCAGCTGCAATGAAAGCAAAATCAGCAGTGGGTGGAGGGAGCTCGCGTAGTGGTTGCAGAAAAAAGAAGAAGAAGAAGGGTTTAGGAATTAAACGTCAATCCGCGGACAAACGCAAAACGACCTGCAAACGCAAAACAGTCTCAAGGCATAAACGTAACAATAAAAAAATAGCGTCAGGTCTATACCTACGTCCTTACAGACAAAAAAACTAATATGCATACCAGTGCGTGCATTGTCCGACAGTGATTTGTATGTGTACGCAAAACTTTTGAAAATACCTTATTTCAGAGGAGTTTTTATGCGTAACACTTTACCACACACACGACCATGGAAGAATGAGAGTGCGGTTGTTAATCTGGACAGTGCAGAAGGACCTGGTACGCACTGGGTTTGCTACAAGAAGCGAAACAAACAAGTTTACTACTATGATGCGTATGGTAATATGCAGCCACCTCTTGAGCTGACACAGTATTTTGGAACCGACACTGACATTTACTACAATTACGAGCGTGAACAGCCACCACACACAGTCATCTGTGGGCATTTATGTTTGGACTTCTTAACGCGTTAGTGATCAGTAAGCGACAAGATGTCTTCGCTGTCGGTCACCTTAACAGGTACGAATACTGCTGCTCTTGTATGTGACTTTTTCCCGCCTCTCGAACTAACAAACGGCGAATGGTATGTAGGTCTATTGGACTTTACTACATACAACAGTATACCGAACGTGGTTGAGGGAAAAAACAATGTGTTTCCAGTACTACGGGACGAAATAACGTGGGACTTGATAACTTTACCTACAGGTGCTTATGAAATCGGTGACATAGAAGCCTTCCTCAAAAAGCAGTTAGGAGACTCAAAGATTAGTCTACGTCCTAACAACAATACACTGAAATGTGAACTGACTTGTGCACTGGATATTGACTTTCAACAAACAGTGTGCGGTATCGGTGATATGTTGGGTTTCAAGGAAAAGCGTCTGCTTGAAGCGAATAAAACTCACACGTCTGACGCCACAGTTAACATTATAAAAGTGAACAGTATACTGATAAGGTGTAATATAGCGCAAGGATCATACAAGAACGGTAAAAACGAGCACACGCTGCACTCATTCTATCCGTCAGTCGAACCAGGATTCAAAATAATTGAATCACCTACAAACGTCATATACCTACCTGTGAATGTGAGTCGTTTGGACAACATAACATTATCTTTACACGACCAGGACGGTGACGTAATAGATTTTCGCGGAGAAGTCATCACTGTGCGTTTACATCTAAAACGACTATAGACATGGGCTTGTACTTTGTTTCTTCGCCACCGCTGCTACCACAGTCGTCAGTAATAAAAGAAGAAGAAGAAAGATCAGTTAGGAAACGCATCAGTACTCATTCGAAACTGAAACGATTAACATCAGTTAACCGTCGTTTCCTGATTTCACTGGGTTTTGTTGTAAACAAGTAACATGGCGAGTGGAATATTATCTGTGGAGCAGCAACCGTTCTTTGAAGACAGTATCACGCACTTTTCATTTCACTCACACGCACCGTACGCAACAACAAGATATGGAAACAATGATGAAATACGTGTGCCAATACAACAACAGGACGTCTTTACACTGCCGTCAGAAAGTTTCCTCTACATCGAAGGCAAGTTGGTTAAAAACCCTAGTGTGGCTGCAGATACTGCACTGAATGTGGAACTGGTGAACAATGCTATAGCATTTCTCTTTGAAGAGATTCGTTACGAGTTGGCCGGAGTGGTAGTGGACCATACCAGAAACGTTGGTGTTACGTCAACTATTAAAACTTTTCTATCACTCAACAACAACACACGTGACGCAATGGAAAACGCAGGTTGGGTGGCACCGACCACGAACGTATTAAAAGTGAATGATGACGGTGAATTTAACTTTTGTATTCCCCTGAAAATGCTAATGGGATTCGCAGAAGACTATACACGCATCGTGCTGAACGTGAAACAAGAACTTATACTCCTACGCACATCTACCGACATAAACGCTATGGTTTTAGCAAGCGGACAAACGACTGCTAATTGTGTTCTTGAACTAGATAAAGTTTACTGGAAAATGCCTTATGTACATGTAGCTAATGCGCACACATTACCACTGTTACGACTCATAGAGAAAGATCACCCGATAACTATGCCTTTTAGGACCTGGGAGTTGCACGAGTATCCTGCCTTACCACAGACTAAAAGGCAGAATTGGATTGTCAAGACCTCGAGTCAGCTAGAAAAACCACGCTTTGTTGTGTTAGCGTTTCAGACAGCAAGAAAGAATGTACTGACAGCACACGCCGATGAATTTGATCATTGTAACGTGATCAATGCGAGACTGTTTCTAAACTACAAGTATTATCCTTACGATAATTTAAACTTGGATATTGGAAAAGACCGTTTTGCATTATTGTACAATATGTACGCCAGTTTTCAAAGTTCGTATTACCACCGTTTAGACGTCAGCCCAGTACTGACACCAGAATTATTCAAATCAAAAGCCCCGCTGTTTGTATTCGATTGTAGCAAACAAGACGATGCGCTTAAGTCTTCAGCAGTTGATGTACGTTTAGAATTTGAATCGTCAATGAATTTTCCTACACAGACGACTGCCTACTGTATGATACTACATGATTCGCTTGTAGAATATACGCCATTGTCCAACACAGTACATAGACGTGTTTAAGTCTTATTTTATACATATTTTGTAAATAGTAGTTTTAAATATATATATTTTCATATTTGTAACATTATAATATTGGAGCTGTGTGTGTATGTATTTTAATTGTAAAACTAGTTTAGATATATTTTAATACTTGTAACAATATAATCTTGGAACTGCGTATGTTTTTTTTTTAAATTGTAAATACTAGTTTAGATATATTTTCATACTTGTAACAATATAATAGTTTAGATATATTTTCATACTTGTAACAATATAATCTTGGAGCTGTGTATGTATTTTAATTTTAAAAACTGTTTAATATAATCTTGGAGCTGTGTATGTATTTTAATAAATGTATATAGTACACACACTTTATTATTATTTGTATAACCCACTCCATAATGTATACTTACTTGCAACAAACTAGCGAGCGTTGTCCACACACACGTACCCTTAAATGACAGACGTTGTATGCACACTGAAGGCTTGCACGCTTAAAATTCAGCTATACCTAAAATATATCTTCAATTAGAAGTGTAATATAAAAAGTACAGTAAGAATATATTTCAGAAATTGTAATTTGATCACACACACACACACACACACACACACACACACACACACACACACACACACACACACACACACACACACACACACACACACACACACACACACACACACACACACACACACACACACACACACACACACACACACACACACACACACACACACACACACACACACACACACACACACACACACACACTTATTTGAATGAGTCATGTACTAAATTCAATAAATAATGCACTTGATAATGTTTTAATGTGAATAATTTTTACGTTTAAATAAAATCTGTACATACAATAAAATAAATATAAAAATACGGTAAGAATATATTTCAGAAAATTGTAACAGACATAATAATTTGATCATACACACACGCACACACACACACACACACACACACACATGTATTAAATTCAATAAATAATGCGCTTGATAATGTTTTAATGCAAATAATTTTTACGTTTATATAAAATCTGTACATACAATAAAAATTATGCTCACTTATTAACGTATTCAAAATGTTTCATGTACACTTACCAAACTAGTATGTGTTGTTTACACACCCTTAATGATGGAAGTTGTGTATACTGAAGACTCGTAAGACGTACAATAATACAAACAGTCTTTCAACTATTAAAAATGCCGTGATAGATTTCACGATGTATCAGCACACGCAGGTGGTCAAATGAGAAATTGCCACTGATTTTCTTCGCGTATATATTGTACTCTGGTAGTGGGGAAAGCTTGTGTGTCCGTTTTGGAGTAAATACTTTCTAATCCATAATTAATCCTAATTACTGTCAGCGCTGCTAATGATTGACATGTGTCAAATTAGAAAGTAGGACGCACCGATTTAGACGATGTGCACACGGTTAATGACCCCTGGTTTAAGTTAGCGAATAATAACTATATCTAATTCTGTATCGTTGTGTGTGTGTGTGTGTGTGTGTGTGTGTGTGTGTGTGTGTGCATACATAGTTAATCTTTCTATCACTAATTACCGCACTGAATATAACTTTCTAATGACGAAATATTATTATTTCATTGTTTACGATATATATTTAATTAATGCAAAAATGAATTTTTAAAATTACAATGGTCTGTAAACCATATTTAAGTTTGTGTACACATACAAATCGCTTTGAATAAGGGAATTCCTGTCAACGTCTGCAGCTAGAGACATACACAATGTGTGTGTGAGCAGTGCGTACATTGTCCGATAGTGATTTGTATGTGTACACAAAACTTTTGAAAATACCTTATTTCAAGGAGTTTTTATGCGTAACACTTTACCACACAGACTTGGCAGAACCGAGATTGGCGTAGAGAGAGAGAGACCCGTTACATATACACACACAGAGAGGGATGCAACAGGCAACAGTAATCTACTAAATGTGTGTGTGTGCGAGAGAGAGAGAGAGGGAGGGAGAGAGATAGTTTTACTTACATTCAAATGTGAGAGAGAGAGAGAGAGTTTATATCGTGATGGATAACTGTGTGTCTAGAGAGACAGAGAGAGAGGGAGGGAGAGTTACTTACATTCAAAGAGAGAATTGATATTGACAACAATCATGATCATATAGTTTGAATTTCCCACCACAGAAAAATGTTGGCAGATCTGTTCTATACACAATAATGCAAGATTGGTAACCCTGATCATATATTTTAATATATACACTATATAACACACACATATCAAGTTTGAACCCATACATAGGTTGGTAAACCTGATCATATAGATTTAATATACATTATAACACACAACAAATTTGAA